>CM060383.1:141107865-141707865 GCA_030545235.1 Helianthus tuberosus
TTCGGGAAAAGGGTATCGAAGACCTAGCGAGAAAGGGTATACTGGGAAGCAGACCCAATCAATAGAAGAAACATCCGATCGAATTGACCGATCGAATGGTCTAAAGACCGTGTTATCGGGGAAAGCACCTGAAGCTCTCAAAGCCGCAATGTCTGCGTTATCAAAGGCACAGACTTCCTTCTCGGGATTTTTGAGAAGATTCTGCTGAATGAAGGTCTCGGATGATTCACCGGTTTGGGAATATGTTCTGGCGGCCATTGTAGATAAAGAAAGAAAGATTGATAAAAGATGAACGAGAAGTAGGGAATTACCTGGAGATATCTGCTTTTCAAACAAGAAGAGAGAAGATATAGGAGCATTGTAGATCTCCATCGAGTTAAAAGCGCGTTGGAAGTTATGATGTGATCTTGACCGTCGTCTCGATTTAATTGCTTTAATTTACGAGATAAAATTTTTAAAATACATCCGTTGGATTGGTATACCAGCAGATATATTTGGGGACAATTATTATGGGCCATTTTCTGAGTATTTATATCCTGACTAATATCCTGCTTTTGGTTGTTTGCTTGTGATCAGGATACTGGATTAGGATATTGCTGACATCCTGGGCGATATCCTGGTGTTAACTAAATTAACCACGTGCAGGTTAGAGGTTGTGGGTTACTAACGGTCAGATGGACTTCTTCTCCTCAAGACTCAGGCTTATCTGTTATGTGAGAGACGTTGAACCCGAAAGACCAGGTCTACAACGTTCGAGTGGGGAATATTCGCCGGATCCCGGTTATTTAGGATAGTTTGTTGCATTTCTTTTACTATAAATAGATGGGGGTGGATCAGATTAAGGCACGCAATTTTCACACACACTTTCGAACACTTTTGCTCTCTAGCTCACTGCAAACACTATACACAAACACTTGTATTCGAATTACATTGTAACACCTAGTTGATCCGCACCACATCCTGCACTGTATCCTGATATTTGAAGTAATAGAAGAACAAGGCAGTTGCGATTGTCAGCTCCCGAGGTTTTGTGCCGGCGATCTAGATTGATCAAGGGCTTTCCTCGTACATCACGTGTCAACCTTTACTTTTTCGCTCATTGTTTGATCACAGATACAGCTCTATATCCTGAGCCGTATCCTGAAACTTTTTTTACAATTAACTTGGATAACATATTTTTCACACATATTTCTAGCACACTACCTCACTTAACTAATTTAATCACTTAATTGCTTCGGTAATTTTTTACCAAAACACCAGTTTTTTGGGCTTGTCCCCAGTTATTTGGGCTAGTCCCCAGTTGTTGGGCCTGCCCCAGTATCGCCAGCAGCGCACGATGATCCTGGTACAGTTCATGGCAATGGGACCAGTACTCGCTTTAAGGACAGACAATTTCATTGTACTAGCTGTATCCGGGATCCTACGTATAATGGTAGACGTACCATACATCTGTTCCTAAGGTTTCTAACATTTTCATGTTAGCTAAGGTTTTGACATTATCATGTCACTAAGTTTGGATAGTCGCCAGTGAGGGCCATACTCCAGTTTACACAGGATCCTTTAGGCTTGTCCCCAGTTTTTTGGGCTTGTCCCCAGTTTTTTGGGCTTGTCCCTAGTTTTTTGGGCTTGTCCCCATTATATTGGGCTTGTCCCTAGAATTGTTGGGCTTGTCCCCAGTTGCTAACTATTCTCTTATATTGGCTTAGTCCCAAGTTATGTTCCATTTCAGGTTTTTGAAGTTAAACAGCTAAGGATCCTTGATCCTTACCTTTTACTACGGTTTGTCTTTTGGTTATCCTAATTGTAAATGTTAAAGGTTTAGGATCCTAACTTGAATTCTCAGGTATGATCCTTGATCATTTTGATTTCATTCTTTATTTATCTAAGTGACCCTAATTCTTTGACAACATGACACATGATCCTTAAGTTACATTACTTTTTTGAATTTATCGATTATAGGATATTTGATCCTTGATCATATCCTAAACATTTTGACATAACCTATTAAGCTTTTGCTTATAGCTTATAAATTCAAACAAAGTATATTATAATAATTGAAAAATAAAGTATTCACAGAAATAACAACACATGAGATAGCCAAAAGATTAAGAATTTATTTATTTATCAAAAGGTAAACCCTTAAAAGGTTGTCAAAATTTCCAACCCAAATTTCTACTAGCAAAACGTGGCCCGTCCATTTGGGTTGGCAAAGGGTGTCCATGTTAACAAGGTCTAAGTGCAGGAATATAAAAGACGGCAGGATCACAATGGCTTCATCCCCCAAACAGAGGATCCTTCCACCATTTGTAATCCTACCTATTGTCTGAAGGATCAGTGATCCTTAAACCTATTATCTAAGTTATTACAGACCAACTATTGTTCGAGAAAAACACCATCAAAACAAAAACCACTACCAAATCACAAAAAATGGGCTCCGGTCGCGTCTAGATAAATCCTTCATCACCCATTTCTGCCGCTCAAACCTTCGATGCATCACCATCACCTCCTGGCCCAGCATCTCCAGCCTGATCCTTAGCTCCACTGCCGCTTGCCTCAAGCATCAAGACCTCTGTAGCCTCCTCTTCATCATCCAACTCAGCCAGCCTAGCCTTCCAGCCCTCCTGGTCCCAGTTGGTCCTGTCAAAGCCAGGATCCTGAGCTTCCTGGGCCATCTGCAATTTGGCCTTGTACATAGCAATGGCAGCAGAGACCTTGGCATCCTCCATCACCTCTCGCTTTTCCTGATCAGCATTTATTTGGGCCATGACCACCTGCCTCTTTGCCACATTGAACTCTTTCTCGAGGTTGGAGATTGTTTGATCCTTAGCCAGGTAGATCTTCTGGAAGTCCAGCTCCTTCATCTCAGCCTCCTCAACATATGCATCAAATAGCATCTGGATCTCAGCAAATTTCTACAAAGAAAGAAGGATTCATTTCAGGATCACTTATCCTCATATGGGCATGATAGAATCAAGGATCAGGGATCCTTACCTCATTGAAGTATTCTTCAAATTGATGACGGATGAGGGGCAGGCCTTCAAGGTTGTCAGCTTCGGTAGACTTCCTTTTCTTTCCTCCCTTGCCCTTGGAGGTGACGGGTTTAGGGATTTGAACACTTGGGCTAGCAGCAGATTTCTTCTTTCTGGATCGACCGGAGAAAGCATCAAGATCAGTGACGCTGAATCTAGAGGCTGACTTTGAGGATTTTCCAGCGCCTACCAATGCAAAACAATAGATAAGTATTCTTGTTTTATTTTCATTTAAACATTTAATCATATACAAACTTGGATACTTACTTGACATTATGACTGAGCCGGAGGATACTTCTTGAGAATCCTTTGTGTTTTCTTGGAATGATCTTACTGAAGGATCAAGACTCCGGAAAGCAGCGATCCTCTCTTTTGTTGCAGGTGATGGAATGATATGAGAGACAGAGATAGCTGCAACATAAAAAAAAGGATCAGTTATCCTCACAGGAACAGGAACAGGGTTATCCTATGATCCTTCTATAAGGATCCTCTATCCTACCATGGGTGGCCCACTTTCTTGGGAGATCCTTCCCATCCGGGATAGAATCCCTCCTAATAAAGAAAAAACGCTTCTCCTAGTTGGTGTCATTCTTGGTGGTCTTGAGGATAGGGTGTGCATCATCGGGTTTATGTTTGAATAAGAAGCGGTGTGAACCATGGCTCACAAGGTTATACAGTTCAGCCAGTTTCGACATCCCCAACTCTATACCTTCCTGCTCAATGATTCTCTCTAGGGTATATAAAACCCTCCACATCATTGGCATGTCCTGAATGTAGCACATGCCGATGAGAGAGAAGAAGGATTCAGTGAAGGGAGGGAAAGGATAGGAGTCTCCTATCAGGAATGGAGTGGCCGGAAAAGCAACCCAAGTTTCAGAAACAAAATCGCTTTTGGCAGTAGGGTCAAACGGCTGGAAGACGGTATCCACCGGAAAACAATGGCGAATCCGGTCGATCTTCGGATTAGTAAAGCTGCAGAGTTCCTTCGAAAGATTTTTGATAATCCCTTGGCTTTTCAAGGGACTATCCTTCTGGTGATCCTTGGCAGGGGAGGATCCTAACTTCATTATGATCTAAAGATTTTGAAAAGGAACAGCGGAAGAAGATGAAGAGAGAAGGGAGAGAGAAGTACCTGATCAATCTTCGAATGAGGACTTAAAGGGTGTAACGCATGAATTTAAATGCCTCCTGATCCTTATCTCTAACTTGAATTTATAATCATGATTTTGCAGGCAAGTCATGTCGCTGACGTAAGGCCAGCAACGGCTAGTTCGATCCAAACGACTATATATCCGTTAGTCAGTTAGAGATAAGATTAAAAATACAACTCGTTAAATTACATTTTATTCCTTATATTTTGGGGCAATTGTTAGGGGAGGATTTTCCAATCCTAAGGATCACGGATCCTCAAATAATGCCAGGATCACGAATCCTCAATTCTGTTTGAATTAAGGATCCTCAGAAGGTGTTGCAGGATCAGGATTCAAGATCCTTATGGTTATCCTTACATTAACGGTTGCCTTCGTTATGTTTGAGTTTGTTTTGCAGGAGTATACGCATTGGACTTGGTCTTGCCGATATTCTTGGGGAATATGCCCTCAATATTCCGCACGTGCATGGTTTTGTGAATGTTACGGAGATCGTGGGAAGCTTGCACATTTAGCGGATAGTTAGTTGTTTTAGTTATTTCTAATTTTAAAAGGGGATAACAAGCTTGAATTAGAACACTTGGCTAATTCAACAAACACACACTCTCGAAACAGCTCTCAACAGCTCTCAACAGTTCACTTGGCGATTTCATACACATTACACTTCAGTGATCCTTGTAACAAGCTTGTTATCATCCCGAGTTGTAACAATCATTTGTTTAATTTTAGTTGGTGATCGGTAGTTTCCATCACCCGAGGTTTTTTATGCCGGAGATCAACTCTTGATTAAGGGCTTTTTCCTCGTATAAATCCTTGTGTCAATCGTTCATTTCATTTACAAGTTATTCATACATTTGTTCAAGCATCATTCCTCACAACAATGATTTGGTTGCATTATCCTAGCCCAATTTTTGACCAAAACAGAGCTGATTTCAGAAAGCTTGCACCTCCTCTTGCCGACTCACTGAAGAGAATCGACACTATCATACTTCTTCCAAAAGTTGAAAGAAGTTTCAATCCGTACCCAGCATCTTTAAGTCAACTCTCTACTCAAATATGTCTGGTAAGAATCCTGCTCAATATCCTGCACACATGTTCTTATTTGATATTGTTTAAAAAGTGTTTTAAAGTTACTCCCCGCATGCAGACTCCAGCAAAGTTCAAATTCTTCTGGACCTTGATGAACTTGACAGCTATCCCACTCTTGTCAATGTCAAGAAAGAAACTCCTGCCACCACCAGCTCCAAACCGATCCCGGCTCCTACGCCTAACCCAAGAACCCGTGCTTCCACCGCCAACAAGAGAAAGGGTTCCAAGACCAGCACTCTAGGTTCTGAAGGGTTATCTTATGAAGAACTCAGCTTCACCGAGTCTTTAGAGCCTATGACCTCTTTCCTCAACATGGTAATATCCTGACGCTATATCATGCGCTTATATCCTGATGGAATATCCTGGTTAGTAAATTTTAATTCATACCTGAATTTTGACTTGCAGGGTCTCCAGCATCTGCTCCATCTTTATACCGATGCCTGCGGTACAGCCAAGCTCTATGAGTCCAAGATCAAACAACTTGAGACCACCATAGCTGACCAAGGCACTATTGTTGCAGCCTAAACCCAACATTACGAGGATAAGCTAAAGAAGGTCACCCAGGACGCCGAAGTGAAGCTGGCAGTCGTCCAAGTTGAGCATGAACAGGCCATGATCTCCTTCCGGGAAGGAATCAAAAATTCTGCCGTTGTCTCCCTGTTGCAAGCTCGTATTAAGATGGCTTATGAGGCCAAGGAGACAGGTCTTGAGTGCCCATCCTGGCCGGTTGACTCCTGGTTGGCAAAGCTTAAGGAGCTTGGAGGCAATCCTATGCCACATCCTGCCAAAGCTGGGGCTGGAGAGACTTCTAAGGCAGCCGAGGTGGTGGACAAGGCTGGAGAGAAGAAGGACGCTGGAAAGGATGCTGGAGAGGATGCTGCTCAGGATGCTGAAGGTGAGAAGACGAAGAAGGCTGGTGGTGATGTTGCTGTGTGAGGGCATTCAAGTGGGCGATGATGGATATTGATGCCTAGGCCGGAGCCCACTTTTTTAAATTTAAATGTTGGTCTGTAATCCCCAAAACAATTTACTTTTCCTGCATTTTACTTTTCCTGCACTTAAACAATTTATATTTCCCGCATGCTTTTGAACAATCAACAGTTGAAGGTGGAGGGATCTTGGGTTCCAAGACGAAACCTTCAACTATTTAGGTAAATATATTTTAGAACTATTTGCACTGTTGGTGGATGGGCCTCGTTTTGAGATGAAACCAATAGCATTTCTTTATTGTTGTATTTTTATCGCATGTGTTTGATTTCAAAAGTATTTCTCCTTAAATATTCTAGGAAACATTTTGGGAAAATATCCTGGAAAGTATTCTGAACAATATCCTGATCAGGATACTCATAACTCAAAAACTTAAGTTACTCAGATTCAAAAGATTAAAAAGGAGAGATCATACCAAAGACTCTTAGAGAGTTGATTCCAATCTTCCATCACATGGTTGTCCCCTGTGCACATTCAGGAAACTAAGTCCATCCTTCGAATTGTATCAAGGCGTATGTCCCCTGTATTCAGCATATTTGAATACTTAGGAGTTTCTCGATGTAAATACAATCATATTTTGTTCGAAACATGTCCTTAGACTTTAGTTTCTCTAGGGATAAACCCTTAATATCCTGGGGATAAACCCTTATTTTGATGCGCTACATGCGGGAGTGTATAAACTCCAAGACTTAGAAAGGTGAAAACCTTTAAACCTTAGAGAGTATGAAAATACTCTTTCGTGAGAGAGGGTGATCAATCCTCATATACCTTAAGGATTCAGGATATAGCCAATAATAACGAAATTTTCAGCCACTTTTACATGAACTGGTCCTGATATCTTGAACTATCCCTGAATATCCTGCGCTCCAGGCGGGGTGTTTAAACCCAATTCGATAGAAAGGTGAATACCTTTAAACCTTTGAAGGGATAAGGATCCCTTAAACGTGAGAGAGGGGGCCAATTCTCTAATCTTTTAGTTTATCTTGAGCATATATCCTAGAGTAATATCCTGAAGCATATCCTACAAAACACCTTAAACTAAGGTGGGTGTTAGCTTGGCTAACACCCCTCCGATGCTTAAGTTAGTATTGGGTTCAAAAGAATAAATAAATTCAAAGATATTTAAAAGAGATAGAATGCATACCATCCTGAGTTAGAAATCAAATTCTAAACTCATTTGAAATAGAGCTTGAGGTGTATGGCATTCCAGGATCTTGGTAGCATATCTCCTTCCATGTTCTTGAGTTGGTATGCTCCTTTCCCATATTCTGATTCAACTTCATAAGGTCCTTCCCATTTTGGGGCAAGCTTCCCATCAGCAGGATTAGTAGTATTTTGAAAAGCCTTCCTTAACACCCAACCTCCAACTTGAAACATTCTAGTCCTTAGGTTCTTGTTATATGCTCTAGATATTCTCTGTTGATATGCTGCCATCCTTAGCTTTGCCGCATCTCTTGTTTCATTGACAGTATCTAATTCTTGGCACAATGCTTCAGGATTCACCTTAGGATCCCGGAGGCCTGATCTTGCTGTAGGTATCACCATTTCTGTCGGGATCACTGCTTCTGCCCCAAACACCAAAGAAAATGGGGTTTGTCCAGTTGCACTCTTTACTATTGTTCTATCAGCCCATAAGACAAAGGGTAATTCTTCTACCCATCTTCCTTTCTTAGCCCCTAGTCTCTTCTTCAAATTGTTGACAATTATCTTGTTCGAGGATTCTGCCTGCCCATTTGCTTGAGGATGTACCAGTGTGGATGTGATCATCTTGATTCCCCAACTTTTGCAAAAATCGGTGGTTCTCTTGCTAATGAACTGAGAGCCATTGTCACATATTATCGTAGCTGGTATCCCGAATCTAGTCAGGATATTCCTTTTTATGAAGGATACTACTTCTTGGTCTCTGACTTGGACAAATGCCTCAGCTTTAACCCATTTGGAAAAATGGTCTGTCATTGCTAGCATAAAAACTTTTCCTCCTGGAGCCTTGGGCAACTTCCCCACTATGTCCATTCCCCATTTCATGAATGGCCAAGGGGAAGCAATAGGATATAATGGCTCAGCAGGCTGATATATTATGTTGCTGTGCCTTTGACATGCATCACATCTTCGAGCATATTCTGTTGAATCTTTCCTCATTGTCTGCCAATAGTATCCTTTTCTTAGCATCTTCAAGAATAGTGATCTACCCCCAGTATGGTTGCCACAGTCACTTTAATGGATATCCTGAAGTACCTCCTTGGTCTCAGGATCCTCCAAGCATCTCAAGTATGGTCCTGCAAGAGACTTTTTATATAAAATATAATCTATAATAGTAAAACGAGATACCTTCATCCTGAAAGCCTTAGGATTCTCATCTTTAGGGATGTCTCCTTCTTCAAGGTATTTTATGATCGGAGCTGTCCATGACTCATGATTCTTTTCAGGATACTCATCGTTAGCATCCTGGATACTTGACACTTCCTTATCCTGAGGCTTGAAGTGTTCCATCGCAGGATACAGGATATGTAGTATCGGTATTTGAGTTCCTTCTGGTATCCTGACTGTAGATCCCATGTTTGCCAAAGCATCTGCTTCAGAATTATCCTCTCTTGGTACATGTTCAAGTGTAAAAACTTTGAAATATCCTGCTAATTTTTTGACAATTTCAAGATATTCGATTAATCTTTCACCTTTGACTGCATAGGATCCATTGAAATGGTTAGTAATTAATGAGGAATCAACATATACTTGCAAATTTTTAACATTCATATTCTTGGCCAACTCTAATCCTGCAATAAAAGCTTCATATTCTACTTCATTATTAGTGGCAGGAAATTCACATCTAATAGCCTGGGGTAATATGTCCCCCTGTGGCGATTTTAGTAGTATACCTAATCCTACACCTCTCACATTTGATGCACCATCAGTGTATAATGTCCAGAATTCTAAGGTTTCTCCTAGTTGTTGTACTTCTAGGTCTGCCTCATTTTGAATATCATTACTGAAATAAGCCACAAAGTCTGCTAGAGCCTGAGACTTTATAGCATTTCTAGGTTCATATACTAGATCATAAGCACTTAATTTTACTGACCACTTAGCCATTCTACCTGACATTTCAAGTTTTCTAAGTACATTCTTAATAGGATAATTAGTTTTAACATGAATCCTATGTGTTTCAAAATAATGTCTAAGTTTAGTTGATGCCATAATTAGGGCTAATATCAATTTTTCTAAGTGTGAATATCTAGTTTCAGCATCTAATAAACTTTTGCTAACATAATAAACAGGATACTGCTGACCTTCATGATCCTTGACCAAAACAGCACTTACTGCATTCCCTGATACTACAAGATACAGGGATAATGGTTCACCATCTTCGGGTTTCATTAATAAAGGCTCAGTTGAAAGATATTGCTTTAACTCCTGCAAAGCTACTTCATGCTTTTGTCCCCACTCGAATTTCTTATTTTTCTTCAGGATATCGTAAAATTCTTTACATTTCTCTTAGGATCTTGATATAAATCTGTTCAGGGCTGCTACTCGTCCTGTTAATCTTTGTACATCTTTCATGTTGGAAGGTGTTAGGATCTGAGTTTCTTATGATTGTGTTTTATGTTTGATAATAATTGTTATGGGTGAAATTCTGAGCCCATATCCTGACTTTGTATCTTGATTTTCTATTAGTTGTATATGATCAGGATACCGGATCAGGATACCGGACCAGGATATTGGTAACATCCTGAGGCAGTATCCTGACTATTACTAACAATTTGCTTGTAAACGTTGGCTACAAGGGACTAACGTTCATGAAGACCAAGTCATCCTGAAGACCCGCTCAAATTGGTTAGGATAAGGACGTTGATGGCGGAAAATAGCTCTTGTAACGGTCAGCATTGAAGATTGGCATGTTTTATGGGAAGTTACGAACACTGGTCAAAGATATTAATGTTGTAACGGTTATGGAAGCTTAAATCCTAGAGTTATAGTTAGTAAGCGCGTGGAAAACGAGTTGAAACAGCCTTGCAACGTTCAGAAAGGAAATAATCTCAATATCCCGGATTTTTAGCATGATATCCCGGATTTTTAGCATAGTTAGTTATTTCCTTTTACTATATAAAGGGGTGATCAGATCATAGGTAGACACAACTTTCATACACACAATCTCTTATACACTCTTTCTCTCTAGCTGCAAAGACTCACAATACACTTACATTTGTATCGAATTTACATTGTAACACTTAGTCGATCCGTATCATATCCTGCACTGTATCCTGTTATTCAAGCAATAAGAAGAACAAGGCAGCCGACGATTGTCAGCTCCCGAGGTTTTATGCCGGAGATCTAGATTGATCAAGGGCTTTCCTCGTACATCACGTGTCAACCTTTACATTTTCGCTCATTGTTTGATCATAAATACAACTCTATATCTTGAGCCGTATCCTGAAACTGTTTTAGCGAACAACTTAACCAACATATTTTTCACAAAGTATTACTAGCACACTACCTCACAAAACTAATTTGATCACTTAATTGCTTAGGTAATTTTTTACCAAAACAATTTGGCGCCCACCGTGGGGCAAGTGGTGCTATTTCTACTAAAAGCTTTTGCAAAATCATTACTTGGTTTTCTATTTTCAAAACTTTTTGCTACACTATTTTCAATGGCCTCAAGATCAAGCAGGCCCGCTGAGGATACTGTCACTCCGTTGAAACCAAGAGCTTTAAACTTCAGTTCTGCAGTATATACTGAGGATAACAGGGGGAATATTGTGCCTAGCCATTCCTAGAGTTATATTCCTGAGATACCCTCTTCCGTCAGGGTGTCAACTGTGAGAAATCCAGGACATGCTCCAGGATGCGCTCCAGGATATGGCCAGAATCACCAAGCTGGTAACTTGTCTGTTAACACCAGTATCCCTGTTACTAATAATCTTGGATCATTGCAGGATGCAGGTGTGACATCGGCTATAACCAGAGAGCTTCAAAAGTTGAAGGATATGATATCAAGTGTGCCTGGGATAGTGCAGCCTATACCGGAAGTATCACGGGATAGTCACAACATATTCCGCTTTGCTCACCCCATTTGTGATGCAGAAATCCCAAAGAGATTCCAGACTCCTAACATGAAGCTGTATGATGGGACGACGAATCCTGAGGAGCATATTGCCCAGTATAGGGAGAGGATGGAGATTAACCCCTATCCCGCCAGAACTTAAGGAAGCATGCTTGTGCAAGGGCTTCGGCTCTACTCTAACAAGATCATCCTTGAAATGGCTTCTAAATGTTCCACCTTATTCAATTACATCATTTGCTCATTTAGTTAATTTGTTTAATAGTCAGTTTTCTTGTAGTAGAAGCTTTGAAAAACTAACAAGTGACCTCTACAGGATAACACAGGGGCCTCAAGAATTCCTAAGGGATTATGTGAACAAATTCAGCAGGGAATCCTTGGATATCCCACACCTTGATGTTGCTACAGTAGTCCAAGCATTCAAGATGGGACTACAAAAGGACTCCCAGTTTTATCAGGATCTTGTGATGAATCCTTGCAGGAACTTGGACGAAGCTCGAAACAGGGCCTTGAGATATATCAGGCTGGAAGATGATAAGAAAATGCAAGAGAGGATGAATGCATCCTCAACACATGAACCAACTAACAGGAAGTCAGAATCCTCATACAAACCATATCGTTCTAAGCCATATGACATGAATGATAGCAAAAAAGTGAACACTGTTGAAAATGAGGATCCTGAGGAGTATCCTGAATTGTCAGAATATTGTTTTTCTGTTAATATACCTGAACTAATGAATGTTATGCAGGGTTTGGGAGATAAAGGCCGGTGGCCTCGGAAGAATCAACAAAAAGCTGATTGGAAGGATAAGTCCAAATGGTGTGCCTTCCATGAGGATTTCGGACATGTTACTGAGGATTGCATTGCCCTGAGGAAAGAAATAAGCTACCTACTAACCAAAGGATATCTGAAGGATCTTCTGGGCAGAAAGAAGAAGAAGGGTCAGGATATTGAGAAGGATCCTGAACTAGCAGCATCACCTCCCGTCGACGCCAAGATAATTAACTTTATCTCAGGAGGGTCCGATATCTGCGGAACTTCTTATTCTGCAGCCAAAAGACATGCAAAGGAGGCTAAGGCCGAAAGGGGGAATAAGCCAACTAGGATATCGACCCTCACGACTGATAAAATGATCACGTTCGATAGTGATGACAGGGATACTGTCCAGGATCCTCATCATGATGCTCTGGTAATAACTTTATATGTTGCTAATCACTTTGTACGTAGGATACTGGTGGATAATGGCAGCTCAGTCAACATCATCCAATTGGAAACCTTGAAGAGAATGAACATCCCCGAGATAGAGATTACCTCAAAGTCCACTGTGCTTGTAGGGTTTAGTGGAGAAGCAAAGAATACTGTTGGGAAGATAAAACTGCCAGTGTATGTCGAAGGAGTAAACTCGATGCAACGGTTTTGTGTCATGGATTCATTATCCTGCTATAATATTATATTGGGAAGGCCATGGATTCACGATATGAAAGTTGTACCTTCCACCTATCATCAGTGTGTCAAGATCCCTACTCCTTGGGGGGTAGTCAAAGTTGAAAGTGACCAACAAGAGGCGAAGGAGTGCTACTCCTCTTCAATGAAGGCCTCAAGAAAATCCAATGCAGCATAGCAATTAAAGATGCGAGCCCAGGATATCGTGGAGGCTTCAGAACAGGATGTTAAGAAAATTATCCTGGATCAGAATAATCCAGATATCTCGGTGCTCGTAGGAACCAATATTCCTCAGAATATTGAGGATCAGTTAACTAACTTTTTGAAATGCAGGATGTCAACATTTGCATGGAAGCGTGAGGATATGACAGGTATTTCCAAAGATATTATCACTCACAAGCTTGGAATTGACAGGTCGTTCAAGCCTGTTTAGCAAAAGAGAAGGAAGTTTGCTCCTGAACGAAATAAAATTATTCAAGAGGAAGTTGAAAGATTATTGAAGTCCAAGATGATCAGGGAGGTCAAATTTCCAAGATGGCTAGCAAATGTGGCCATGGTTCAAAATAAGAATGGGAAATGGAGAGTTTGTGTAGATTACACAGACTTGAACAAAGCATGTCCTAAAGACCCATTCCCTCTGCCTCATAGAGACTCGATGGTGGATGCCACTGCCGGTCATGAGATGTTAACCTTCATGGATGCATCCTTAGGATTCCAATAGATCCAAATGAAACCTTCAGACCAGGAGGATACTACTTTCATGACACCAGCAGGTATTTACTGTTATACTGCTATGCCTTTTGGTTTGAAAAATGCAGGTGCAACGTACCAGAGATTGGTGAACATGATGTTTAAAGACAAACTGGGGGACACCATGGAGGTGTACATTGACGATATGGTAGTCAAATCCAAGAAGGCTGAGGATCATCTCCAAGATATTAAAGGAGCATTTGATATCCTGGACCAGTACAATATGAAACTAAATCCTGCCAAATGCCATTTTGGAGTGGGGGCAGGAAAGTTTTTAGGATACGTGGTGAATAAAAGGGGTATAGAGGCAAGCCCGGAGCAAATTAAAGCTATCTTGGACATCAAGTCCCCTTCAAATATGAAAGATGTACAAAGATTAACAGGACGAGTAACGGCTTTGAACAGGTTTATATCAAGATCCTCGGAAAAATGCAAGGAATTCTATGATATCCTGAAGAAGAATAAGAAATTCGAATGAGGAGAGAAGCACGAAGCAGCCTTGCAAGAATTGAAGAATTATCTCTCAACTGCACCCCTGTTGATGAAACCCGAGGATAGTGAACCATTATCCCCGTATCTTGCAGTATTAGGGAATGCAGTAAGTGTTGTCCTGGTAAAAGATCACGAAGGTCAGCAGTATCCTATCTATTATGTTAGTAAAATTTTATTAGATGCTGAAACTAGATATTCACACTTAGAAAAAATGATATTAGCCCTAGTTATGGCGTCAACAAAACTTAGACATTATTTTGAAACACATAGGATTCATGTTAAAACCAACTATCCTGTTAAAAATGTGCTTAGGAAACCCGAGATGTCAGGTAGGATGGCTAAGTGGTCAGTAAAATTAAGTGCCTATGATTTATTATATGAACCTAGAAATGCCATAAAGTCTCAGGCCTTAGCTGACTTTGTGGCTGATTTCAGTAGTGATATTCAAAATGAAGTAGACCTAGAAGTGCAACAACTAGGAGAAAATATAGAATATTGGACACTATATACTGATGGTGCATCTAATGTAAGAGGTGTAGGTTTGGGTATACTACTAAAATCGCCATAGGGGGACATATTACCCCAGGCCATTAGATGTGAGTTTCCTGCCACTAATAATGAAGCAGAGTATGAAGCTCTGATAGCAGGATTAGAATTGGCTAGAAATATGAATATTAGATGTTTACAAGTATATGTTGATTCCCTGTTGATTACTAACCATTTCAATGGATCTTCTGCAGTAAAAGGCGAAAAGTTAGCTGAATATCTTGAAATTGTTAAAAAAATTAGCAGGATATTTCGAAATTTTTATACTTGAACAGGTACCAAGAGAAAAGAATGCTGAAGCTGACGCTCTAGCAAACTTAGGATCTACTGTCAGGATACCGGAGGGAACTCAGATACCAATAGTGCACATCTTGTATCCTGCAATGGAACATTTCAAATCTCAGGATAAAGAAGTAGCATGTATCCAGGATCCTGGTGATGGATATCCTGAGAAGGATCCTGAATCCTGGATGAGTCCAATTGTGAAGTATCTTCAAGAAGGAGATATCCCACAGGATGCAAATCCTAAGGCTTTTAGGATGAAGGTATCTCGTTTTACTATTATAAATAATATTTTGTATAAGAAATCCCTTACAGGTCCGTACCTAAGGTGCTTGGAAGATCCTGAAACCAAGGAGGTACTTCAGGATATACACGAAGGAGACTGTGGCAACCATACAGGGGGCAGATCTCTGTTCTCGAAGGTGTTGAGAACAGGATATTACTGGCCGACCATGAGAAAGGATGCTGCAGAGTGTGCTCATAAATGCGATGCATGTCAATGACACGGCAACATCCTGCATCAGCCTGCAGAACCATTATATCCTATCGTATCCCCTTGGCCGTTTATGAAATGGGGAATGGACATAGTGGGAAAACTTCCAAAGGCTCCAGGAGGAAAGGTTTTTATGCTGGCAATGACAGATTATTTTTCCAAGTGGGTCGAAGCCGAGGCCTTTGTTCAAGTCAGGGATCAAGAAGTGGTATCCTTCATAAAGAGGAATATCCTGACCAGATTTGGGGTACCAGCTGAGATAGTTTGTGACAATGGCTCTCAATTCATCAACAAACGGACTACTGACTTTTGCAAGAGTTGGGGAATTAAGATGACTACGTCAACACCAGTGCATCCTCAAGAAAATGGACAAGCAGAATCCTCGAACAAGATAATCGTCAACAATTTAAAGAAGAGGTTAGGTGCCAAAAAAGGAAAATGGGCAGAGGAACTACCATTTATCCTATGGGCTGATAGAACAACTGTGAAGAATGCTACTGGGCAAACCCCATTTTCTTTGGTATTTGGGGCAGAAGCAATGATCCCAATAGAGATGGTGATACCTACAACAAGATCTAAACTCCGGGATCCTGAGAAGAATCCTGAAGCCCTATATCAAGAATTGGATACTATTAATGAGACAAGGGATGCGGCAAAGTTGAGAATGGCAGCATATCAACAGAGGATATCCAGAGCATATAACAAGAATATAAGGACTAGAAGGTTCCAAGTCAGAGATTGGGTGTTAAGGAAAGCTTTTCAGAATACAACGAATCCTGTTGATGGAAAGTTGGCTCCAAAGTGGGAAGGACCCTATGAGATTGAATCGGAATCCTGAAAAGGAGCATACCAGCTTAAGAATATGGAGGGGGATATACTACCAAGATCCTGGAATGCTATACATCTCAAAGCCTATTTCAAGTGAGTTTAGAATTTAATTTCTAACTCAAGATGGTATGAATTCTGTCTCTTTTAAATATAATTTATTTTATTTGAACCCAATACTAACTTAAGCATCGGAGGGGTGTTAGCCAAACTAACACCCACCTTAGTTTAAGGTTGTTTTGCAGAATATGCTTCGGGATATAGCTCCAGGATACACACTCATGATACTTCGAAAGATTAGAGGATTGGCCCCCACTCTCACGTTTAAGGGATCCTGATCCCTTCACAGGTTTAAAGGTATTCACCTTTCTCACGAATTGGGTTTAAACACCCCGCCTGGAGCGCAAGTTATCCAGGGATAGTTCAAGGTGGCGGGACCAGTTCATGTAAAAGTGGCTGACAATTTCGTTACTGTTGGCTAAACCCTGGATCCTTAAGGTATATGAGGATTGATCACCCTCTCTCGCGAAAGGGTATTTTCATACTCTCTAAGGTTTAAAGGTTTTCACCTTTCTAAGTCTTAGAGTTTATACACTCCCGCCTGTAGCGCACGAAAATTTGGGATTTTCTCTAGGATACTAAGGGTTTATCCCCAGTACATTAAGGGTTTATCCCCAGTAAAACTAAAGTTTTTAACAAGATTGCAAAGATATGACAAGCTGTGATTACACACGTTCTTTTGTGGATAAGAAGCAACGAAGTTTAATCACTAAGTGAAGAAATACTCAAGTATGTCATGCACTGATGCAATATCCTACACAGACAGGGGACATCCATGCCGGGGACATTGCAAAGGATTCAAAGGTTAAGGTTGGAAATTATTGCCTAAGTGTTTCTGGTATGATTTATTATTCTTCAAGTCTCGAAAACCTTATCTAAATGATCTATGTTTTCTAAAAAGTCATATTCAACCAAGTTTTGTCTAACATTTTTATGACAAAAGTATTGAACATTTCATTAATATCCTGACCAGGATGTTTGATCAGGATATTCAAAACATTCCTTTCAAAATAAAAACATAACAATAACAAATAAGGCTAAAAGGTTAGTTTATTGTTAATGGATTGTATTCTTGGTTTCATCTCAAAAAAGAGACCCGTCCACCAAGAACACAATTAAGTTTTTAAAATACATTTACATAAACAGTTGAAGGCTTCGTCCTGAAAACACAGGATCCCTCCACCTTCAACTGTCAAACTATTCTATTTGCAGGAAATTAAAATTGTTCTAAGTGCAGGACGACTAGATGATTTAGACCCTACAAAATACAGGTATCATTAAAGACAGACTAACCAGGATACAGGTTCGGGATACAGGATCTGGATACTTACCTTATTAGGGAAGGAGGTCATGGGCTCGATAGATTCCGTGAAGCCAAGGTCATCATAAGAGAAACCTTTGGCAGCAGCAACAGATGGCTCCTTTTTCACCAGGACAGGCTTGGGATAGCTGTCAAGCTTCTCAAAATCAAAGAAAACATATATCCTTACCAGATATGTTGGAATGACTAAAAAATATATCCGTTGGAATCAGGATATCCAACAGTTATATTATTGGGGACAATTGTTATGGGTGAAATTCTGAGCCCATATCCTGACTTTGTATCTTGATTTTCTATTAGTTGTATATGATCAGGATACCGGATCAGGATACCAGACCGGGGTATTGGTAACATCCTGAGGCAGTATCCTAACTATTACTAACAATTTGCTTGTAAACGTTGGCTACAAGGGACTAACGTTCATGAAGACCAAGTCATCCTGAAGACCCGCTCAAATTGGTTAGGATAAGGACTTTGATGGTGGAAAATAGCTCTTGTAACGGTCAGCATTGAAGATTGGCATGTTTTATGGGAAGTTACGAACACTGGTCAAAGATATTAATGTTGTAACGGTTATGGAAGCTTAAATCCCGGAGTTATAGTTAGTAAGCGCGTGGAAAACGAGTTGAAACAGCCTTGCAACGTTCAGAAAGGAAATAATCTCAGTATCCCAGATTTTTAGCATAATATCCCGGATTTTTAGCATAGTTAGTTATTTCCTTTTACTATATAAAGGGGTGATCGGATCATAGGTAGACACAACTTTCACACGCACAATCTCTTATACACTCTTTCTCTCTAGTTGCAAACACTCACAATACACTTACATTTGTATCGAATTTACATTGTAACACTTAGTCGATCCGTATCATATCCTGCACTGTATCCTGTTATTCAAGTAATAAGAAGAACAAGGCAGCCGACGATTGTCAGCTCCCGAGGTTTTATGCCGGAGATCTAGATTGATCAAGGGCTTTCCTCGTACATCACGTGTCAACCTTTACATTTTCGCTCATTGTTTGATCATAAATACAGCTCTATATCTTGAGCCGTATCCTGAAACTGTTTTAGCAAACAACTTAACCAACATATTTTTCACAAAGTATTACTAGCACACTACCTCACAAAACTAATTTGATCACTTAATTGCTTAGGTAATTTTTGACCAAAACAATAATGAAGATGAATAAGTAATTGCAGCGGAAACTAAATATGGAAACAAACTTTCATACACAATCAAACAGGAGAATTGCTTTCAACACACAAGTTTATCATTGAACCGAATGATTGAATTTATTTCAAACATCAATTACAATTGCATGCATGTATCACAAACTCCCCCTCAGCCTGAGCTCATAATTAATTGTTTGTGCAGGAAGACAAGTGGTGAAAGAGCTAATAGAACAGTACAGGGTACTGTTCTATTTATAGGCACGAGCAAACCACTGAAGCATCTTGGCTGACGTCACCATGAAAGTGACATCTAACCTCCTAACAACCTGTAACTACTGATCTAATATAATCAACTATTTGCTAACTACTGATTACATTATAATACAAGTAATAGACTAAACTACTGCTTTCTCCTTCCACTGTTGTGACTCCAGCAATACTTTGTATCTTCAGCTGTGCTTGACCCATAATAGTAGATTGATCATCAGGGCTTTACTCTTCATCAGTCTTTATACTTGATCAATTGTTTATAGAACAGCAATTGTATATGGACAGTGGATAAAGTCCATCAGTTGTTAGAATCATTTTCAAGGGGAAAGTTGGAATACAGCAGTGCTTATTCTGGATCTCTGATCCAGTTTTGGCTTTAATCAACTGTTCCTTTGGTAGGGTTCAATCCCAACAGAAGGTGACTTGATATCCAGGATAGCTTTGATCTGTTCTGGGCTCGCCTCTATACCCCTTTTAGTTACCATATATCCTAAGAACTTTCCTGCTCCCACTCCAAAATGGCACTTGGCAGTGTTTTGGTCAAAAATCAAGCCAAGATAATGCAACCAAACTTTCTGTTGTGAGGTGTGATGCTTGAATCAATGAACAATATGAAGGATCACTTAGAAAGGTAATGAACAAGTGACACAATGATTTATACGAGGAAAAAGCCCTTGATCAAGAGTTGATCTCCGGCATAAAAAACCTCGGGTGATGGAAACTACCAATCACCAACTCAAATTAAACAGAAAATGTATTACAACTTCGGATGATAGCAAGCTAGTTACAAGGATCACTAAGGTGTAATGTGCAAAAGAGAGTGTAATCGCCAAGTAAACTGTCAAGAGCTGATTAGAGCAGTTACGAGTGTGTGTGTTTAGCCAAAAATAGCCAAGTGTTTTTATTTAGCTCGCTATCCCCTTTTAAATTAGGAAAAACTCTAATCTAACTAACTATCCGCATTTCATGCAAGTCTTCCACGACCTCCATAACGTCCATTTCAGTCCTGCACGTGCGGAATAAATATGGAATATGCTCCAGGAATATCGCCAAGACCAAGTCCAAGCTCGCAATCCTGCAAAACAACATCATATTCAAAGCAGACAATTGTTAGTGTAAGGATCACTATGATGATCCAAGATCCTGATCCTTCACTACCCTCTGAGGATCACTAATTCAAACATAATTGAGGATCACTAAACTCGACAGTAATTGAGGATCACTGATCTTTGGAAAATCATCCCCTAACAATTGCCCCCAAAATATAAGGAGTGAAGTGTAAATGAACGAATTGTATTTTCTCGTTATTATCCGTAACAAACCAATGGATATATAGCCGTTGAATCCTGACTAGCCGTTGCTAACATGACGTCATTGAAGTGACTATCCTGCAAAATCATCATTATAAATTGAAGTTAGAGATAAGGGTTAGAGAGCATTTAAATTCGTGCGTTTCATCCTTTAAATCTTCATTCGAAGATCTGATCAGGTACTTCTCTTTCCTTTCTCTCTTCATATTCTCCTTCTCCACCATCGATATGCCCAAGATGATGTTAAGATCCTCACCGGCTAAGGATCACAAAAAGGACAGTCCCTTGAAGAGCCAAAAGATCATCGAAGACTCTGCAAAGGAACGATGTTGCTTTACTGATCCACAGATAGATAGGATTTGCCATTGTTTTCCGGCGAACACCTTTTTCAAAGCTTTTGACCCCACCGTCCTGAGTGACTATGTTTCTGAAACCTGGGTAGCTTTCCCGGTTACCCCATTTACAATAGGATACTCATATCCTTTTCCTGATTTCACCCAATCCTTCTTCTCTCTCACCGGCATCTCCTACATCCAAGAAATGCCAATGATCTGGAGGGTCTTGTATACCCTTGAAAGAATCATTGAGTGCGAAGGAAATGATCTGGGAATGTCGGAGTTTGCAGAGATGTACGACCTTGTGAGCCATGGATCTCACCGATATCTACTCAAACATAAACCTGGTGAAGAACATCCCATCTTCAAAGCCACTAAGAATGACACCAACTGGAAACGGTGATTCTTCTTTGTCAGAAGGGATTCTATCCCTGATGCAAAGGATCTGCCTAGAAAATGGACCACCCATGGTAGGATAGAGGATCCTGAGAAGGATCACAGGATAACCTTGTTTCTGCTGAGGATCACTAACATCCTTTTGTTTCTATTTTGCAGCTATTACTGTTGCACACCTGATTACAACACCTGCAACGAAGGAAAGGCTTGCTGCTTTCCAGAGGCTTGATCCTGCAATAAGATCATTTCAAGCAAATACCCAGGATTCTCAGGAAGTATCCTCAGGCTCTGTTACAATGTCAAGTAACTATCCCATTTTGTGCATAACTAAATGTTTAAATTAGAATGAAATAAGGATACTTATCTGTTTTGGATATGTAGGTGCTGGAAAATCATCGAAGTCTGCTACTCGCTTTAGTGTCACTGACCTTGATGCTATCCGATCCTCAAAAACGAAGACTGCTGCTAGTCCAACTGTCACGATCCCCAAGGCAACCACTTCTAAGGGAAGAGGCGGAAAGAAAAGGAAAGCCTCTGAGGCTGACAATCTAGAAGGCTTGCCTCTGATCCGCCATCAGTTCCTTGAGTACTTTGCTGAGGTAAGGATCACTGACTTAGCTTAATTATCCTGCCCACTTGAGGATCATATGATCCTAAAATCTACTTTGTCTTTTTGCAGAAATTTGCTGAAATCGAGGACTACGTAGGCAATGTTGAAGAGGTTGAGCTAAAGTGTCTGGACCTCTAAAAGATCATGCTGGCCAAGGATCAAAAGATTGCCTCCCTTGAAAACGATGTCAATCTGGTGAAGAGGGAACTTGTCCTGGCTCATATCACTGCTGATCAGGAGAAGAATGAGATCACCAATGATGCTAAAGTCTCCGCTGCCATTGCTATGTACAAAACCAAGTTGCAGATGGCCCAAGAAGCTCAGGATCCTGACTTTGACAAGAGCAACTGGGACATAGAGGGCTGGAAGGCTAGGTTGGCTGAGCTGGATGACGAAGAAGAGACTGGTGAGGTCTTGGCAATCGAGGCGAGTGGAAGTGGAAAGGATCTTGTTGATGCTGATGATGCTGGTGGTGATGCAGCCAAGGTTTGAGCTGCTGAAATGGGCGATGATGGATATTTCTAGACGTGGCCGGAGCCCATTTTTTAGGACTTGGTAGTTGTTTTATTTTGGTTATGGTGTTTTGAAACAATGTTGGGTTGTACTTGAATAATAGTTTCTAGGGTTATGGATCATGGATCCTAAGACAATAGGTAGGATAATGAGTGGTGGATGGATCCTCTGTTTGGGGGATGAAGCCACTTGTTATCCTGCCATCTTTTATTTCCTGCACTTGAAAGACCTATTAACAATGGACACCCTTTACCTACCCCAGCGGACGGGCCACGTATTGCTGGTAGATGCTTGGGGTAGGTAATTTTGACAACCTTGAAGGGTTTAACTATGGATGAATAAATAAAATCTTTAACATTTGGCTATCTTGTGCTGTTATCCTTATGAGTACTTTACTTTTCAATTGTTGTGATATACATTTTTGTCTGAATTTATCAATTAAAAAATTCAATAAATATCCTCAAAAAGTTTAGAATAGAGTTAATTGCCAAAATCGTCCCTGAGGTTTGGGCAGGTTTGCCATTTTCGTCCAAAATGACACTTTTGTACCAAATTGCCCCCAACGTTTGTAACTTTTTGCCATTTTCATCCAAACCACTAACTTAGTTTATTTTTTCTGTTAAGTTGAGGATATTTGGATGAAACAGGTAAATATAAAACCACAGGAACGATTTTGACAATTTACTCAAACTCTTTTAAATTTCTTTCATTTAATTAATTTTGTTACATATGTAATAAAAAAGAATATACATGCAAGTTTTTATATGAAAAAAATAATAGCTTTGTCACATAATTTTTATAAATTTTCATCCAACCACTAGCTAAGTTAATTTTTCTATTAAGGCGAATGATGTTTATAAACTAAGACAGAAATTAATTTCTAATTTTTTATATAAATCAGTTTTATAAAAATAAAATCTACTTAAGCCTCTAAATGTTATACAATTAAAATGCTGGTGACCTTATTGAAAAATGTCAAATAAAAAAATCTTATCATATGTACCAAGTTTGTAATTTATCTTCTACTCTTTTAAATTCGCTCATAAGGAAAAACAGAAGCCAACGCCCCCCCCCCCCCCCCAATCAAACAACGTATCGTTACCAAATCTTAAAATTACCCACCAAATTGTAATTATAATGCTAAGAACCAAAATTTTCTTTACTCAAGCCACTCATAATAAGTATTAGTTAGTTACTCTCATAATCTTAATTAAATAAATATTTATTTCTACCAACATATTTCCTAGGTGCTCAACATATTTAAAAAAATATGTAACGTTTTACAATTTTTTCATATCTCTACAACTGATAAATACTAAAAGTTGTAATCGATTGTTATGTGTTGCACACCAATGACGTTTTCTCTTTATAAAACTGATTTATATAAAGAAGCTGTAAATTAATTTCTGTCTTAGTTTGTAAAATTTAGAACATTCTTCACCTTAACAGAAAAAATAAACCGAGTTAGTGATTTGAATGAAGATTTATAAAAATTATGTGACAAAACTATTATTTTTTTTTCTAAAAACTTCATGTATATTCTTTTTTATTATAAAGTAAATTTCCGTTTTGCTCCCTGTGGTTTGGTCACTTTAACGGTTTTGACCCAAACCTTTAAAAATAACCATTTTCCTCCAATAGTTTGTTATGGTTTTTCCATTTTGCTCCCCGTATCTAACTCCATCCAAATTGCCTGTTTTTCCATTTTGCGCAGGGAGCAAAATGGAAAAACCATAGCAAACTATTAGAGGAAAATGGCTATTTTTAAAGGTTTGGGGCAAAATCGTTAAAGTGACCAAACCTCAGGGAGAAAAACAGAAGTTTACTCTTTATTATATATGTAACAAAAATAATTAAATAAAAGAAATTAAAAAGGGTTTGAGTAAATTGCCAAAATCGTCCCTGTGGTTTTATATTTGTCAGTTTCATCTAAATATCATCAACTTAATAGAAAAAATAAACTAAGTTATTGGTTTGGATGAAAATGGCAAAAAGTTACAAACGTTGGGGGCAATTTGGTACAAAAGTGTCATTTTGGACGAAAATGTCAAACATGCCTAAACCTCAGGGACGATTTTGGCAATTAACTCTTTAGAATATATTCAAGGATCACATATCCTTTAGTCGGTAAGTTCTGAAAAGTAGTATAGTTTAAGGATCATAAGTTCAGTTGTCAAAGGATAAGGGTTTCTTAGACAAATAATGAATGAAATCAAAATGATCAAGGATCATACCTGAGAATCCAAGTTAGGATCCTAACCTTTAACACTTATAATCAGGATAACCAAAAGACAAACCTTAGTAGAAGGTAAGGATCAAGGATCCTTAGTCGTTTAGCTTCAAAAACCTGAAATAGGATACAACTTGGGACTAAGCCAGTATAAGATAAAAGTTAGTAACTGGGGACAAGCCCAACAATTCTGGGGACAAGCCCAATATACTGGGCACAAGCCCAAAGGATAACTGGGGACAAGCCCAAAGGATAACTGGGGACAAGCCCAAAGGATCGTGTATAAACTGGAGTATGGCCCTCACTGGCGACTATCCAAACTTAGTGACATGAAAATGCCAAAACCTTAGCTAACGTGAAAACGTTAGAAACCTTAGGAACGGATGTATGGTACGTCTACCATTATACGTAGGATCCTGAATATAGCCAGTACAATGAAATTGTCAACCCCTGAAACGAGTACTGGTCCCATTGCCATGAACTATACCAGGATCATCGTGCGCTACTGGCGAAACTGGGGACAGGCCCAAACTGGGGTCAATCCCAAATAACTGGGGTCAAACCAAATAACTGGATACTTCTGTGGATACTCAATCCTTTGTTAAGGATACCTGAACCTTCAAAACTCAGAATCAAGTGAAAGGAGGATATAGGATGCAGGATCCTTATCCTTATACAGGATAATTAAAGAATGAAATAGTTTGAGATTAGAATATTACCAAAATGAGGATCATCTGTCCTGTAAGGATCCTTCAAGGATACTAGTCAGGCAAAGGAATCATGGATCCTTATTACATGAAGTATTTCTTCAATGTGGACAGCATTCCAAGCTCTTGGTAGCAAATCACCTTCCATTGTTAGCAATCGATATGCCCCCTTTCCTGCCTCAGCTTCGATCAAGTAAGGGCCTTCCCACTTTGGTGCCAACTTTCCATCAGTAGGATTGGTGGTATTCTGAAATGCTTTCCTTAAGACCATATCACCAATTTGGGAATTTCCTGATTCTGACATTTTTGTTGTAAGCTCCAGCCATCCTTTGTTGATAACTGGCCATCCTTATTCTTGCCAAATCCCTGAGTTCTTATATATAGTATCCAAATCTTGAACCAAGTTTTCAGCATTTCCTTCAGGATCACGAATGCTTGTTCTTGCAGTAGGAACCACCATTTCTG
The DNA here is from genome assembly GCA_030545235.1 of Helianthus tuberosus. Taxonomy (NCBI): domain Eukaryota; kingdom Viridiplantae; phylum Streptophyta; class Magnoliopsida; order Asterales; family Asteraceae; genus Helianthus; species Helianthus tuberosus. The sequence continues at coordinate 141,133,394 of CM060383.1, forward strand.
TAGGGATCACTGATTCTGCCCCAAATACTAAAGAAAATGGAGTTTGGCCAGTAGCATTCTTGGGAGTTGTCCTATCAGCCCAAAGTACATAAGGTAGTTCTTCTGCCCATTTTCCTTTCTTGGATCCAAGCTTTTTCTTCAAATTGTTGATAATGATCTTGTTGGATGATTCTGCCTGACCATTAGGCTTGTTGGTGGACCGGTGTTGATGTTATCATCTTAATCCCCCAGCTGTCACAAAAGTTAGTAGTTCTACTCCCAAATAAATTGGGATCTATTATCATAAACAATTTCAGAAGGAATACCAAATCTAGTAATAATGTTTCTTTTAATAAAGGATATAACTTCCTTTTCTCTGACTTGAGCAAAGGCTTCAGCCTCTATCCACTTGGAGAAGTAATCAGTCATAGCAAGCATGAATACTTTTCCACCAGGTGCCTTAGGAAGCTTACCAACTATATCCATTCCCCATCTCATAAATGGCCATGAAGAGATATATGATGCAAAAGCTCTGCTGGTTGATGAAGGATATTACTATGTCTCTGACAAGGATCACACTTCTTGGCATATTCCACAGCATCCTTCTTCATAGTAGGCTAATAGTATCCTGTCCTCAGGATCCTTGAGAATAATGCCCTGCCCCCAGGTGTGGTTTCCACAATCTCCTTCATGGAAATCCTTTAGGACTTCTTGGATTTCAGGATCCTCAATACATCTCAAATATGGTCCCCTGCAAGAGATCGTTTATACAACATACTATTCAATATTGTAAATTGAGATACCTTGATTTTGAAAGCCCTAGGGTTTTCTACTGTAGGAATCTCTCCATGTTGTATGTATCTCATGATTGAGTAGGATCCATGATCCTGAATGAGATTGAGTATCATCACTAGGGATGATTGCAGAATCCTCTCCTATCTCCATGGCTACATGATCCTTGATAGCAGGGATCAGGATGTGGATAATAGGGATCTTGATATCTTCCGGGATCTTCAAGGATGATCCTAGATTAGCTAATGCAATCAGCCTCTGCATTCTCTTCCCTTGGTACCTGTGTCAAACTAAAGGAAACAAAGAGAGTGCCAATTCTTTGACTATCTCCAAATATTTGATTAGCTTTTCACCTTAATAGGCATAGGATCCATTAAAGTGATTAGTGATTAATAATGAATCTACATGTACCTCAAGATACCTGATCCTCATATGCTTAGCAATTCGCAAACTAGCTATCAAGGCTTCATACTCAGCCTCATTGTTGTAGTTTGAAATTCACAAGCTATGGAGTGGGGTATTATGTCCCCCTGTGGCGATTTTAGTAGTATTCCAAACCCTGTTCCTTTGACATTAGAAGCACCATCAGTGAAGAGTACCCAAGGATCCTTAGTTTCTTCTAGTTGTTGGACCTCTAACTCAGCTTCCTTTTGCAAGTCACTACTAAAATCTGCCACAAGTCAGCTAAGGCTTGGGATTTGATGGCAGACCTTGGTTCATATCTTATATCATAAGCACTAAGCTTCACTGCCCACTTAGCCATCCTTCTTGACATTTCAGGTTTCCTGAGAACATTCTTAATTGGGAAATTAGTTTTACAATAATGGCATGAGTTTCGAAATAATGTCTTAATTTAGTAGATGCCATAATTAATGCAAGGATAAGTTTTTCTAAATGTGAATACCTGGATTCAGCATCAAGCAAACTCTTACTTACATAATAGACAGGATGTTGTGTACCTTCGTGATCCTTAACAATGACCGCACTTACTGCTTTTGAGGATACTACTAGGTATAAGGATAATATATCTCCCTTTTCTGGTTTCGTCAAGGCGGGGGCTGAGGATAGGTAATCCTTAAGAGCTTTGAGGGCACTTTCATGCTTCTCAGTCCATTTCAAATTTCTTGTTCTTCCTCCGGATGTCATAGAATTCCTTGCATTTTTCTGAGGATTTGGATATGAACATGTTCAAGGCTGCGATCCCTGCCCGTCAACCTTTGCACATCCTTTAGCAATTGGCAGGAGATTTTAATATTCACAATAGCCTTAATTTGCTCTGGACTTGCTCAATGCCCCTCTTTGTCACCATATAGCCTAGGAATTTCCCCTGCTTTAACACCAAAATGACACTTGGAAGGATCAGTTTTCATATTAAATTTTATCAAGGATATTGAATGTTTCCTCCAAGTCTTTAAGGTGATCCTCAGCTTTCTTGGACTTAACCACCATGTCATCTATATAGACTTCCATAGTGTGTCCAATTTGTTCCTTGAACATCATATTGACTAGCCTTTGATAAGTAGCCACATGCATTCCTTAGTCCAAATGGCATAGCAATATAACAATATAATACCAGTTGGGGTCATAAAGCTGTATCCTCTTGATCAGATGGTTCCATCTGAATTTGTTGGAATCCAGATGAAGCATCCATAAAAGTCAACACTCATGACCCGCGGTAGCATCCACCATGGAGTCAATGTGGGGTAATGGGAAAGGATCCTTGGGACATGCCTTGTTTAAATCAGTAAAATCGACACATACCCTCCACTTTCCATTTTTCTTTTGAACAACAACCACATTGGCTAGCCACCTTGGATACTTAACCTCTCTAATCATACCTGCCCGAAGTAGTTTATCTACCTCTTCCTGGATAATAACATTCCTTTCAGGTGCAAACTTCCCCCTCTTCTGATGTATAGGCTTGAATGACCTGTCAATGCCAAGTTTGTGAGTAATTATATCCTTAGATATACCTGTCATATCCTCATGCTTCCAGGAAAAGGTGTTTTCCTCCTCTTAAGGAAGGATACTAAATCCTGTTCAATGTCGCTAAGGATCCCTGATCCTATGAAGATCTTGATTTAGGATCATGAGGATCCATGAGGATTTCTTTCAAATCCTGTTCTCTTGCCTCCAAGACATCCCTTGGAGGATACTTTAGTTGCTATTGCTCCCTTGGTTTTGAGGCTGGCTTCATTGACGATGTGTAACAATTCTTAGCTTCTTGCTGGTCACTTTCAATTTTCACCACCCCCCATGGACTTGGAAGCTTCACACACTGATGATAAGTAGATGGGACTGCCTTCATGTCATGTATCCATTGCCTGCCAAGGATAACATTACAACAAGATAAGCAATCTATAACACAAAACTTTTGATAAGAATGGAGTCCTTCAATATAGATAGGGAGTTTGATGTCCCCCAATGTATTTTTGGTTTCCCAGCTAAATCCTACAAGTACTGAGGATCTTGGGACAATGTCTGATTCAGGGATATTCATCTTCTTGAGGACATCAAGCTGGATGATGTTTACTGAGCTTCCTCCATCTATCAGGATCCTGCGAACAAAATGGTTAGAAATAAATAGAGTAATAACAAGACCATCATGATGAGGATCCTGAATATCAAGACGATAATCCTCATCAAAAGTTATGATCTTATCCTTAGTGACAGTTGAGGTCCGGATGGGTCTCTCTCAATTATCCATCTTGCTTTCCTTAGCATGTCTTTTGGCGGCTGAAAAGGAGGTACCACAAATGTCTAATCCACCGGATATGAAGTTTATAACTTGTGCATCTGCTGGAGGAGCAGGAGCCCTTTCCGGCATCCTTTCAGGATCCTGGATCCTTGACTTCTTTCGTCCCAAAAGCTCCTTCAAATGCCCCTTGCTTAACAAGTAACCAATCTCCTTTCTAAGTGCAATACACTCTTCAGTGAGATGCCCAAAATCCTCATGATATGCGCACCACTTGGATTTATCCTTTGTAGCAGCGGGTTTATCACTTTTCCTTGGCCACCTAGCTTTCTCACCTAGATTCTGCATTGCAAGAATTAGTTCATTGTTATCAACAGAAAACAGTATTCAAAAATTAGAGGATAATCCTCATCATCCTCTTCCTGTTCCACTGCATGCACGCTCTGGTTATCAGATTTGTTGTAGGACTTTGATTTGTTGTTCCTGAAGTAAGATCCTTGTTTTTCCTGTTTTGAGGATCCTGTCAGTCTTTCCTGGATCCTTTTATCATCCTCTAATCCGATGAATCTAAGGGCCCTGGTTCTTACTTCATCAAGATTCCTGCAAGGGGTCATGACAAGATCATCATAGAATAATGAATCCCTAAGCAAACCCATTTTAAAGGCTTCTACAGCCTTAGCTATATCCAAATTAGGGATATCCAAGGATTCTTTACTAAACTTAGTGATGTAATCTCTAAGTGATTCATTTTGACCTTGTGTTACCCTATAAAGATCACTGGTTAATCGTTCAAATTTTCTACTACAAGAGAATTGACTATTAAACAAATTAACCAGATTAGCAAATGAAGTAATAGAGTAAGGGGGAAGACTTAGCAGCCATTTAAGAGCAGATCCTGTGAGTGTGGATCCAAAACCCTTGCATAGACATGCTTCTTTTAACCTCTCAGGAATTGGATTGATCTCCATCCTCTCCCTGTATTGAGCTGCATGCTCCTCTGGATCCGTTGAACCATCATATAGCTTCATAGTTGGTATTTGGAACCTCTTGGGTATCTCAGCATCACAAATAGGGGGTGCAAAGCGAGATATCCTATAGCTACCATCTGTAATTTTAGGAATGGGTTTAACCACTCCTGGTACGCTGGATATCATATCCTTAAGCTTCTGTAACTCCCTAGCCATAGCCTGATTGATGCATGTATCCTGCATAGAGCCATGGTTAGTGTTATATGAATTGTTAAAAGTGTTACCTCCCATGGGATTCATGTTTGGAATCCCAGATGTGAATCCATATTGACGGGGTTCCGGTATGATTGAAGGACTAGAGGAGGCAATGGTCTGCATTGGTATGAAGTCTCCTTGATGAACATCCGAACTTGGAGGCTGCATACTCCTTAAGAATCCTTGATCCTGAAAGATGTTGGATCCTTGAATCCGAGAGGATCCTTGAAGCTGAAAGGATCCTTGGGGCTGAGAGGATCCTAGAACCTGAAAGGATCCGGGAACGACAGAGAATCCTTGGACCTGGGAGGATCCTTGGACCTGGGAGGATCCTTGAACCGCGTGCATTCCCCAATATCCTCCTGAGCTGAAGGATCCTTGATGCTGAAAAGAGGATCCTGAAGACTGAGAACAGGATCCTTGAGGCTGAAAGTGGGAGCCAAATGCCTGACTCATAGTTGCTGTTTCATAACGGCTTTCTGATGGACCACTTTGATACTGGATGCCCGGAACTGTCGATTGTAGGGTAGTTACAACCGGAGTGTCAAAATTCAAGGACCTTGGCATCAGAGGAGAGTGATCCTCCACTGATTTCTTCTGTTTCTTGATATCACCAATCTCCTGGAGGATCCTTTCATTGGTTTTGTCCTGTTCTTGCATGCGATCTCTCATCTGCAAAATTAGAGTAAAAAGATCATTAGTAGTAGGATTAGATGAAAAAGAAGAAGTTGGTGGTTTTGGAAAAATGGGGGTTTGTCTCTTCGCAACATTTTCAGCATTCTTCTGGGATCCAGAAGGTGGTGGAGGCAAAGGAGGAATGCCCTGTGAAGAACTCATTACCGGCATAGAGCTTGAAGTGTTCTTCGTTGAGGAAGCCATCTGCTTGGTTGTAATAAACCGAAATGAACACAAGAGCAATAATTTCTCAAGAACAAAGCACCAATTGCCCCACGGTGGGCCAAACTGTTTTGGTCAAAAATCAAGCCAAGATAATGCAACCAAACTTTCTGTTGTGAGGTGTGATGCTTGAATCAATGAAAAATATGAAGGATCACTTAGAAAGGTAATGAACAAGTGACACAATGATTTATACGAGGAAAAAGCCCTTGATCAAGAGTTGATCTCCGGCATAAAAAACCTCGGGTGATGGAAACTACCGATCACCAACTCAAATTAAACAGAAAATGTATTACAACTTCGGATGATAGCGAGCTAGTTACAAGGATCACTAAGGTGTAATGTGCAAAAGAGAGTGTAATCGCCAAGTAAACTGTCAAGAGCTGATGAGAGCAGTTACGAGTGTGTGTGTTTAGCCAAAAATAGCCAAGTGTTTTTATTTAGCTCGCTATCCCCTTTTAAATTAGGAAAAAATCTAATCTAACTAACTATCCGCATTTCATGCAAGTCTTCCACGACCTCCATAACGTCCATTTCAGTCCTGCACGTGCGGAATAAATATGGAATATGCTCCAGGAATATCGCCAAGACCAATTCCAAGCTCGCACTCCTGCAAAACAACATCATATTCAAAGCAGACAATTGTTAGTGTAAGGATCACTATGATGATCCAGGATCCTGATCCTTCACTACCCTCTGAAGATCACTAATTCAAACAGAATTGAGGATCACTAAACCCGACAGTAATTGAGGATCACTGATCTTTGGAAAATCATCCCCTAACAGGCAGGATTTAGCTTCATGTTATACTGATCCAGGATATCAAATACTCCTTCAATATCCTGAAGATGATCCTCTGCCCTTTTGGATTTTACGACCATATCATCAATATACACCTCCATGGTGTCCCCCAGTTTGTCTTTAAACATCATGTTCACCAATCTCTGGTATGTTGCACCTGCATTTTTCAAACCAAAAGGCATAGTAGTATAACAATAAATACATGTTGGTGTCATAAAAGCAGTATCCTCCTGGTCTGAAGGTTCCATTTGGATCTGCTGAAATCCTGAGGATGCATCCATGAAGGTTAACATCTCATGACCGGCAGTTGCATCCACCATCGAGTCTATATGAGGAAGAGGAAATGGGTCTTTAGGACATGCTTTGTTCAAGTCTGTGTAATCTACAAAAACTCTCCATTTCCCATTCTTCTTTTGAACTACGACTACATTTGCTAGCCACTTGGGAAATTTAACTTCCCTAATCATTTTGGACTTCAATAATCTTTCAACCTCTTCTTGAATAATTACATTCCGCTCTGGAGCAAACTTCCTTCTCTTTTGTTGAACAGGCTTGAAAGACTTGTCAATTCCAAGCTTGTGAGTCATAATATCCTTAGAAATACCTGTCACATCCTCATGCTTCCATGCGAATGTTGACATCCTGCATTTCAAAAAGTTAGTTAACTGATCTTTAATATCTTGGGGGATATTGGTTCCTATGAGCACCGAGATATCTGGATTATCCTGGTTCAGGATAATTTTCTTAACATCCTTCACTGAAGCCTCCACAATATCCTGGGCTCGCATCTTTAATTGATATCCTGCCTTGGGCTTTGTTGAGGATTTCATCGAGGAAGAATAACATTCCTTTGCTTCTTGTTGACCACTTTCCACCTTGACAACCCCCCAAGGGGTAGGGATCTTGATACACTGATGATTGGTCGATGGCATAGCTTTCATATCATGGATCCATGACCTGCCCAATATAATATTGTAGCAGGATAAGGAGTCCATAACACAGAAACATTGCATTGAGTTGACTCCTTCAACATATACTGGCAGCTTTATTTCTCCCACAGTATTCTTGGCCTCTCCACTGAACCCAACAAGCACAGTGGATTTTGAAGTGATCTCCATCGGGGAAATATTCATCCTCTTCAATGTTTCAAGTTGAATAATGTTGACGGAACTGCCATTATCCACCAGTATCCTACGCACAAAATGATTAGCAATATATAGAGTTATTACCAAACCATCATGATGGGGATCCTGGACGGTATCTCTGTCATCACTGTCGAACGTGATCACTTTATTCGTTGTAAGGGTTGTCATCCTAGTTGGAATGTCTCCTCATTCTGCCTTAGCCACTTTTGCATGTCTTTTTGCTGCAAAATAAGAGGTCCCACAAATCTCGGATCCTCCTTAGATAAAGTTAATTATCTTGGCGTCGGCGGGAGGTGATGTTGCTCGTTCAGGATCCTTCTCAGTATCCTGACCCTTATTCTTCTTCCTTCCCAGGAGATCCTTCAGATACCCCTTGCTTAGCAGGTAGCTTATTTCCTTCCTCAAGGCTATGCAATCCTTCGTAACATGTCCAAAATCCTCATGGAAGGCACACCATTTGGATTTATCTTTCCAATCAGCCTTTTGCTGGTTCTTTCTGGGCCACCTGGCTTTATCTCCTAAACCCTGCATGGCATACATTAGTTCAGTTATATTAACAGAAAAACAGTATTCTGACAATTCAGGATACTCCCCAGGATCCTCATCTTCAACAGTGTTCACTTTTTTGTTGTCATTCATGCCATATGGCTTAGGGTGATTTGGTTTATACGAGGATTCTGACTTCCTGTTAGTTGATTCATAGGTTGAGGATGAATTCATCCATTCTTGCATCTTTTAACATCCTCCATTCGAATATATCTTAAAGCCCTGTTCCGAGCTTCATCCAGGTTCCTGCAAGGATTCATTACAAGATCCTAGTAAAAATGAAAATCTTTTTGCAATCCCATCTTGAAAGCCTGCACAGCCGTATCAATGTCAAGATGTGGGATATCTAAGGACTCCCTACTAAACTTGTTCACGTAATCCCTCAAGGATTCTTAGGGACCTTGAGTTATCCTGTACAGGTCACTAGTTAGTTTTTCAAAACTTCGACTACAAGAAAACTGACTATTAAATAAATTAACTAAGTGAGCAAATGATGTAATTGAATGAGGTGGAACGTTTAGGAGCCATTTTAAGGTTGATCCTGTTAGAGTAGAACCAAAACCCTTGCAAAGGCATGCTTCCTTCAGATCAGGCGGGATAGGGTTAATTTCCATCCTTTCCCTATACTGAGCGATATACTCCTCAGGATCCGTGGTCCCATCATAGAGCTTCATGTTGGGAGTTTGAAATCTTTTTGTAATTTCAGCATCACAAATAGGATATGCAAACCAAGATATAGTGTGACTATCCTGGGATACTTCTGGAATGGGCTGAACAACCCCAGGTACACTGGATATCATATCCTTCAACTTCTGAAGCTCCCTAGAGAGCGCTGAGGTCACACCTGCATCCTGTAAAGATCCAACACTGTTAGTAGCAAGAATATTAGTGTTATTAGACACGTTACCAGCCTGAGGATTCTGGCCATATCCTGGAGCACATCCTGAGCTTCTCACGGTTGATACCCTGACCGATGAGGGTATCTCAAGAGTATCACTTCGGAGATGACTAGGTACAATATTGCCCCTGTTATCCTCGGTATATACTGCCGAACTAAAGTTCAATGCTCTTGGCTGCAGGGGAGTGACAGTATCCTCAGCAGGCCTACTTGAGCTGGACTTCAAAAGCTATATTTCTCTTATCAGCATTTGATTTGTTTCCTACTGCTGCTTCATCTGATCCTGTATACTACAAAACAAAGTTAAAATTTCATCATTAGAAGCCATAATAGGGGTTCTCCCTGATGCAGCAGATCCTTGAAAATTCTGAGTGGGGATAATATCCCGAGCCGCATGAGTTTCGGTCCTTCTTGGATGAGCCTGAGGCTGTGAAGATGCTTGTTTCCTCGGAGGTGGTGGAAGCACCGAACCAATTGTTGCAGAGGTTGTAGCAGACACAGTAGAAGAGCTCATGTTTAATTTTGAGGCCATTGAAAATAGTGTGGCAAAAAGTTTGGAAAATAGGAAACCAAGTAGTGATTTTAAGAAAGCATTTAGTAGAAATAGCACCACTTTCCCCACGGTGGGTGCCAAATTGTTTTGGTAAAAATTTACCTAAGCAATTTAGTGATCAAATTAGTTAAGTGAGGTAGTGTGCTAACTTAATGTGTTGAAAATAATCTGAATATAGTGTTTGCAAAAACAGTTTTCAGGATACAGCTCAAGATATCGAGCTATATCAACAATCAAACAATGAGCTAAAAAGTAAAGGGTGACACGAGATGTACGAGGAAAGCCCTTGATCAATCTATATCGCCGGCACAAAACCTCAGGAGCTGACAATCACAGCTGCCTAGTTCTTCTTATTACTTCAAATATCAGGATACAGTGCAGGATATTGACCAGATCATTGCTAAGTGTTACAATGTTTTTCAGAAAGTGTGTAAATTGCGAGAGAAAGTATGAAAGCTCGAGAGTAGTGAATGTGATGTCCTAGATGATCTGGTTTATCCGTATATTTATAGTTACAAAATGGAAACTAAATCTCCTAAAATAGGGGGATGCCAGCGAATATTCCCACATGAACGTTGAAGACCAAGTAATGCGGCTTCAACGTTCTTCTTCGAACAACTTGGACCGAGTCTTCAGGGGAAGAAGTCTTCATGAACGTTGTGAAGTTGTACTCATACTCCTGCATGTAATTCGTTAGTAATCCTCAGAATACAGTATCAGGATGTCACCAATATCCTGATTCAGCATCCTGGTTGTGAACATTTATCATATAACCAAGATATAATTCAAGATACTATCCAGGATATGGGCTCAGAATTTCACCCATAATAGATACAGTCCCGCAAGGCCATAATATTGAAAGATAATTAAGTAAGTTAATAATGTAAAATGTGGCATGTCCCTCTTTTGGAGGTAACGCTACCCTCGGCTATATTGGTCTGAGTCAGCAGGGATACAGTCCCGCAAGGGCGGTTTAAAGTTTTAATAGTAATATATTTATAAGGGATTCAAGCCGTTCTTACTTCCCCTGATTTGATGCTATCTGCCTCGAAGGAAGTCCTATTAATCTTGAATCAAGTCCTCGTAGGATCTATACACTGAACGAGGCAAGAACTTTACCCATACCACCTTTCTAACCCCCTTCCAGGCAGTTAACTAGCTTTATATAGATCGTAAAGACACGAATGAGTGAATCAACAAAATATGAAGAGATGATAGGATAAAGTTCACTTTCAATATAAAAAACTAGTTATTAAAGTCATCAATAAATACCCAATTAAAAAGTTAACCAAAGATTGGAAATCAAAAGTAATACATAAATGACTTGTTTCACCAAGTGATGTTAGAGATTAGCCAAGCATGGCCTTTGTTTGACAAAAACACTTACGATCAATCTTGGATCCTGAGACTACTACACACACTCTAGAGATGGATGATGGATGAATGTGGTGGTGGAGTGGTGACAGGTATGAGAGAAGTGGTTTTCCAAAGGATGGATTGCTATTGAACCAAGCACCCCTATTTATAGTTGAAAACATAAGCTTTACACGGCCCCTTGCCTGGTGGGCACGACCCTGTGCCTTGATGCATGGTCGAAAATCGGTGTGCGTATATGTTTAAGTTGATGTTATTACGTCACTTTTAGTTTCAAATAGCCTACTTTTGATTAGAGTTGTGTTTTGCAGGTCTAATGGAGTTTAAGGAGCTATTCGAGAGCTTTACGGACCACAGGGATGCAAAACGGATCAACCGGGAGCAAGAAACGTGAAAAACGAAAACCCAAGGCTAGAGGGGTCGTCACCGACGCCCAATTGGGTCGTAGGCGACGCCCCGTGGAAAACTCCGTCGGCTGAAATGTGTGTAAATAGTAAAATAGGTCATCGCAGAAAAACAGAAAAAGTAGAGGGTGTCGCCGACGCCTCACCAGGCCGTCGACGACGGCTCTCCGTTTCCTCTGTCGCGAATTTTTTGGATTTTTTGAGAGTTACTAGTTGGGGAACATAAAAACACCTTCTTGGAGCCATTCCCCAACATCCTCTTCACCACTAACCTTCCTCTAACCTCTAACCCTAACCGAATCTTCATCATCTCAACCCTAAATCACCATCATCATCATCACCCAACCTTTACCCCATCACCTTCATCCATCCACATCCACATTCACCATCCAAACCCTAAACTTCATCCAAGAATCAAGATCATGGTGTGGTGTTTGTGTTCGTCATACGGTGATCGCGTCTCTTCAACCATGAGCGGCTAGCCTCCTCGGTTTCACCCCGGTGTAGATTTTTGTAAGAATTCAAGGGTTTATACATTTGTATTTGATTTGATTTTGTGACAAGTTTTTTTAGTATTTGAAACCTTTGATAATTGTCTTGCATTTGTTTCGAATTCGTAAATTGTCGAGTGATGATAAAATTTGACTTTTATGTGCAATTATGCCTTATCTTAGGTTAGAATTTACATGTCCGAGGTAACGAAGTGCATTGCGGTCCGTTGTTTATGACGTCGATAGTAATTGGCACCTAAGCTTCATGATAGAAATCCGTTAATCACTATATGCATTTGAATCAAGTTAAAACGTGTAAGAACCCTAGGTCTTGCAATTATCGAACCAGGTGTGATCCGTTTTCCTAAATTTTATTTGCAATTAAGTAATTTAGTTTTGCAATCTTAGTTAATAAACAATTGTCTTAGATAATAGCAATTTATCGGTTCACTCCGACTCTTTTTAAATCAAACAAACAAAGAAAATTAGCAAGCTTCATAAGTATTTTGTACATTTTTGTAAATAGTTTAGACAATCGAACAACTAGTGTGATACTGACCACATGCTATTCGTGGATACGATACTCGACTTACCCTAGCTACCTAGGTTAATTGGGTTTTCGACTAATCGGGACGGCACGGTCTGTCAAAATGGCGCCGTTACTGGGGAGCTAGTGTGCTTAGTATTACATTTCTTGTTCGATTTGTTAATTTTAGTTTTTAGTTTTCTTTCTTGTATTTATTTGATTATACTTTGGGTAGTCGAGCTTGTTTGTGCAAGTACATGTTTTGCATACACCATCTTTAATTATGGATTGGGTAGATGATGACCCGTGTGAATGTTGTGGAAGCGGAGAGCATCTATTGCAGGATTGCTTTGTGTTCTATGAGAAGGTTCAACCATACAAGGATCGGAAGACTCCCTCATAGGATGGTACTGATGTGTACAAAATGCAACATGTAAATTACATCAAATGAGGCATAAACCTAACCCTTTTTAGTACTAATGTTGGAAAAAGTGTGCTTTTGTCTTCCTTTTGAATTTACGGGACCAAATGAGCTTAAACGAGCAAAAGGAATAAACGTGACATGCCCGACCCCTCGGCAGCATCCCCAAGAGCAAAAACAAGAAACAGAAGACTGACCACGGGGCGTGGTCAATGCTAAGATATGCAGAATCTTGCAAAATCTTGGTAGTACAGATACGTTTCTGCCCACGGGGCCGTGCCCAGTGACCACGGGCCGTGTGGAGCCATATGCTGACAAAAGCAATTAATGAAGGAAGAGAAAGAGATGGCCAATGGGGCGTGTCCGCTGGACACGGGGCCGTGGCTGGGCTTCTGCTCAGGCTATAAATAGGGGTGCTTGGCTCACTTCAAAGGCATCCCTTGGTAAACCACTACTCTCTCACTTTGCCACCACTCCACCACCACTACACCACCAACACCCACCACCATCATCCATCACCCACCTTTAGAGTGTGTAGTAGTCTCGGGATCCAAGATTGATAGTAAGAGTTCTTGTCAATCAAAGGCCATGTTTGGCTAAGTCTCTTACATCACTTGGTGAAGACAAGTCTTTTATGTATTACTTATGATTTTTAATCTTTCCGCACTTTTTACTTGGTTTTGTATTAATGACTTTAATAACTACTTTCTTATGTTGAAGGTGACTTTTCTTTATTATTTGTTCGTGGTGTCTTGGCATTACTTTACTAACTATATAAAGTAAAATATTTACACCATTCATATCTCTACGTCTATATAGAGATATGTTGGCTACCTAGTCGGGGGTTAAGGGAATGATTTAGTAACGTTCCTTCCTTGTTCAATGTATAGATCCTGCAAGGACCTGGGTCAAGCTTACTAGGACCTCCTTCAATACCGACTGGTATTGGATGGCGGGGGTGCGAATGGCTTGACCCCCTCATATGTAAACTACTATTAATACATTAAACAGGCTACTTGGGATTGTATCCCTTCTGACTCAAAACGCTTAGCCGAGGGTAACGTCACCTTCAAAAGAGGGGCCTACCACTTTTCGCATTAATAACTTAATTAATTTTCTTTCAATATTCTGACCCTTTGGGATTGTATCCTTGCTAACTCAAACCACTGGGTTGAGGGTAACGTCACCTTCAAAAGAGGGGCCTACTACTATAACTAAGATAATCTCTTAAAAAGTCCGAAAGTGCAAAAATCATCAAAGGATACTTAAAAGGCGAGTCGGATCCAAGTGATTCATCTTGTCTATCTGTTTTTATTTTATTTTTATTTCTGCATTTTTTAGTTTTATTTTTCATGTTTAAAACCTTTTCTCAAAAATTTTAGTTTGATTAGACGTTGAGGATAAACCGGTATTCAAAGCTCTTGTGTCCTTGGACGGCCTCTGTATCTTACCAACGCTATACTACGCTCACGATGGGTGCACTTGCCCAAGTGTGTGTTTAGTGTTAGTAGAATATTTTGTTTTATAAATTTAAAACTTGACTAATGCGTAAAATGGGCTTAAAATATCAATAAAAAATATCACACTCGACACGCACCAAGTTTTTGGCGCCGTTGCCGGGGACACAAGGATTTTAAGAAAGCTTAAAATCGACGGCCTAATCATTTTTCAAAAACCTTTTTAAAACTGGGCGTATATTTTTACATTTTTCAGAAAAATTTTGCATTACAGTAGTCTGAACACAGGGCCGTGCTCACTGAACACGCCCCCGTGCTGAACCAAACTAGTTGCATTTTTCAAAACGCCCAGATACAGGATCTAACCACGGGCTGTGCTCATTGAACATGTGGCCGTGGTGAGCTTCTGTTTCCGTTTTTATTTTTGTTTTCTGGTCCCGAGACTCTTTTATGGTATGCTGAGTGATTCTTATAGATTAATACTCAGGAGGTTACAATTATCTCTATGAAGAGGATGATTATGAAGAAGAGTATTGTACCATTTGTGGTAATCCTCACTCGGTACAATATTGTGACCTCTTCGAACCATCCACTTCGTACACATACCATGAGGAGCCCAGGTACGAGCCAACCACTTCATACACACACTATGAAGAACCAAGCTATGAACCTTCTCCCTTATATTCATATCTTGAAGAACCAAGGTATGAGCCTTCATACTCATATTTTGAAGAACCAAGGTATGAATCATGTTGGTGCACTTATGTCTGCACTTTGTCTGTATTCGGTCACAATGTAAAACGATGTCTTGTTAGTCTTGTAAGTTTAACCAAGTCAACCATCCTCCTGGTTTGACTTGGCCAAACAGTAAACATTATGTTTGTAAGATGGCTGGGTCGAAGGATGCACCATCGAAGGATCACTTATATCCTTCGATGATGAGCTCGAAAGATGGACCTTCGATAGATGGACCACGAAAGATCCCATCTTTCGTGATTCATATGGATCGTTCGAGCTGTTCCTGGTCGAAAGATGATCTTTCGACCGGTCTGCATGATCCTTCGACCAGACCTACTGTGTTCGGGTATAAATACCCGTGTGTTGTGTTCATTTCGACAGTTGGACACTTAGAGAGCAGAAACACACACACACACTAGAGAGAGTTTGCAGAACTGATTTGTAAACCTTGTGCTTGTAACGGACCTTTCATACGTTTAATACAAGTGGTGTTAATCGTTGAACTTTGCGTGTCGTCTTATTGCGTGTTCTATCTCGGTTTGCTATTTCGGTTGGATTCCGCACAACCGGAGTGGTTCGTATACAAGGATTAGGCGACTAGATCCTCCCCTAGCCGGACCTACAAGTGGTATCAGAGCCTTGGCTCTTATCCTTGTTAAAACCGAGGTGTTCTTGCTGTTTTTCGGGTTTTTGAAAAGTTAATATTTTCTGGAAAAACTTGTTAAAAGTGGGTTTTTAGTGAAATTTTGGCCAAAATCGGGTTTCGAACATCTTCGGTTCATCAGGAAACTCGCATATTTGGGCTGTGTTCAAGTGATATTCAAGTTGGTTCTTGTTGAAATACACTCTTTGATCTTAAATTTTTAAATTACCAAGTGTTTGTGTGTTGGTAAGGGTATTGTGATTATAATATTCGAACCTTACCTGTTTTCGTGCAACCTGCATGGTCTGACCATATCTTCCGCAGAAAGTTTCTACCAACCCATCACCTTTTTCACCAACCTGTCACTCATTTGTCAACTGTGTCAGAGTAAGATCGAAGGATATCCTTCGAACTCGAAAGACCATCTTTCGATCAGTGGAGGTTCGAAAGATCTATCATCCTTCGAACCAAGGAATCTTTTCGAAACATTCATCTTTCGGTCTACTGTTCATTTTCGAAAGACAAGGATCCTTCGATTGGGGAGTCTTTCGAAGTCATCTTTCGAAATCATCCTTCGGTGTACAGTACTTTTTCGAAAGATAAGGATCCTTCGTTTGGAGAATCTTTCGAAAAACATTGTTCGAAATTCAACAGAGATCCTTCGAACCCTGTTGATCCTTCGAACAGGTGTTGATCTTTCGACCCTTAGTCTGTTTGTACTTAACAGTTTGTGTTTTTCAAGTGTCTTTCGACAGGTATCCTTCGGCTAATCAAAAATGAATCCAAGGTGGAATACTTTGGTAAATACAGATATGTATTTTGGTACTCCGTCATCTTCCGCACCGGTATCTTCACAAGCTAATGCAATTTCTACCGGTCAATGGGCATTTGTATCAAATCAAGTTCCAAGTGTTCAAAGCATTCTTTTAAGCGAAAGCGAAACTGGAAGTTTGAATAGACCTCCAAAGTTGATGCATTTATATGAATATCCAGGATGGATTGATAGATTTCATACATACGTTCTTGGTCAAAATACAGAATTATGGTTGCGGTTCATCACAGATTTCGATCAAACAATAGAGGTTGCCGCATCATCTGCTGCTACGTTTGGAGATCTCTCGGAAGATCAGAAGAAAGTCTATGATCTAGAAAAGAAGGCATACGCAATTCTCACTCAGGCCTTAAGTAAAGATATCTATCATCAGTTTGTCAGTTATAAGACTACAAAAAGGTTGTGGGACGCGTTGAAGACAAGGGGCGTGGGAAATGAAGCAACACGTCAATTGAGAAAAGAGTTGCTAAAGAAAGAGTTTGATGGCTTTACTTGTATGGAGAATGAGTCGTTGGGTGATTTGACAAGTCGATTTAATCACTTGTTGACTGAATTGACAAACTTTGGGGTAGCTACAACTCCTGTAGAGATTGTGAAAAGGTTTGCAGATGCGTTGCCGCCTCAGTGGAATACATTCTTGGAAATCATGAAGTACAATGGTACTTTAGCCACAACGAGTTTCAACGACTTCGTTCAAATTCTAGAAAACAAGAATCAGGAAGAGACTCTGAAGGCAAAAAGAATTCCCGTGCCTCAAAATCCTGAAATGTATTTTGGAACCGCTAGCACTTCTACAAAACCTTCTTCGCATGCTCCAATTCAAACAGCCTTTGTGACTAGCACAGATATGTATGGCAATACTATCCAAGTGCCGGTTCCTCCAAAGACAGACATGTATGGAAATCTGCTAGAACCAGTTCCTCAACAGCAACAACAAAGCCAACGACCTCTCAGACCAACTGATATGTTCGGAAATCCTTTACCAACAACTGATATGTATGGGAATCCACTTCCTCCTCCTCCTGTTCAATCTGCCGTACCAACAGACATGTACGGGAATCCACTTCCTCCTCAACAGCAAGCATGCTATGGAAGTACATCATCTACTGGTCAGCAATCAAAGCCAAATACAGTACGGCTCGACACCTCAAGCCTTTCTAAAGTTAGTGTGGAAGTAGCAAAGGAACACATGGAGCTGCTAAACACTGTGGTGAGCGCATACTGTGGTTTAGTAGAAGGTCAGATTGGCAACATTAATCTGACTCAAGAAGACTATCAGCAGATAGACAAGGAAGAGATGGAGATGATGGATATTAAGTGGGCCTTTGCCAGTGCTGTTAGGCGAGCAAAGGATTTCATGGAGAGAACGGGCCGAACCAGCTTGGAAAGCAAGAAAGACACCAAGTATGGATTCGATAAACAAGCGGTTAAATGCTTCAACTGTGGTGAACGTGGCCATTTCAAGCGTGAATGTACAAGGCCATCTCAACATGGGAACCAGAATCCCTTCAGAGGTCAAGGCAACCAGCAGAACCAGAACAGGAACAATGTTCGCACAATGGTGCCTGTCAACAATCAGACTCAGGCAGGACCATCAAATGCCAATCAGGCACTTGTGGTTCAGGTAGATGAAGGCTGTGATTGGTCAATCCAGTTGGGAAACGATGCACCAGATGGAACCGCTTGTTTTGCTGAAGTGGTTAATGATCTTAAACACGCCAGTGGTGGAGAATCTTCCACCAATGGTGATGTATCTTCTGAGGATGAAGACTCTTCCGGTTATAGTGGTAGCTCGGATGAAGAATCCTCAACTTCAGGCAATGATCAGGTGGATGACACAACAAGTGCGTCAGTCGATGCTGCTGATTTTGATGAGCTTTTGGAGGAAGCTGCAGCAGAAATTCAAAGAAGATCTATTTTGGTGGATCAAGCTGCTTATTCTTCGTCTTCTCTCCATTCAGCCTTTATGGCGAATGTCGACAGTTCATCAAGTCAGGTATGTGTCGACGAACCCACTTCTGTTAGCTGTAATAACTGTGACAGCTTGTATGTTAGATGTGCTGAGTTGGAAGCAAACATGTCTGAGTTGCAAGGCAAACACGATGCTTTACAAGCTAGTTTGTTTGAATTGCAAGACAAACATGTTTCTGTGAATGATAGGTGGTGTGAATTGCAAAGCAAGCATGAGTCTTTGCAAGAGAAATATGATGTGACATTTATTCATAATCAGAAATTGACAGTTGATATTTCAAAGTGCACTGAAGCCAATATGTTTTATGAAAACCATGAAAAGAATTATAAATCAATGATTAAAACATTGAAGAAAGATAAAACAGAGCTGACTAAAATGGTTTCCAGAAAACAAACTGACATTAATTTGTATATCACTCGTCTTGAGGTGATGCAAAAAGAAATGGCTTGTGTTAAAACAGAAAGTGAGGCGATCCGACTCAAGTTAGACAGTTATTTGAGTTCTAGCTATGTGTTGGATCACATCATTGATGTTCAGAAAGAGAAAAAGGATGTCACATGCATAGGTTATAAGAAATGTCCACCACCCGTGAGAAACAACTTTGATGCTTTGCCTGATGAGGAGTATAGGACTCACTTTGAGCCATCTGTTCCGTTGGACGTTGAGGAATTTGCAGCAGGGCTCGGATACAAGAAAGAAGTATCGTCAGATTCAGATGTGTCAGCAAATACATTTGTAACTGCTGAACAGAATCAGGATCCTCCAGTTGTGGTTGAGGATGTTGATTCTTCTGATGATGAGTCTGATGATACTGATTCGGAAAAGTCTGATGCAGTGATCAAAGAAGAGGACATACCTCTTGAGAATCATATCCTATGTGATCCTCCCACAAAACCTGCTAAGACTGTTCCAACCGAGTCCACATCAGCAAAAGAGTCGGAGAGTGTGGATTTGCTGTACACTCTTGTTGGTGATGATAAAATTTACTCAGACAAAGATTTTCCTATTAAGAATGTTAATCAATCTTTAATAAATAAAGTCTTTGAAAATTCGACAAGTAAGTTTTTGGGAAAGACAGGACCACATGTTACAGTCACACAGTGTCCACCTATCCCAAAGGCTGAAATTAGAAAACAATTTGGGAACAAGAAATTACCAACAGTGCCAAAACAGCAGAACCATACCAAACCAAATGGTAAGGCACCGACTCAAAATCAAAAGAAGCCGAATCAGAAGAAGAAGAAGAATGTGAACTTTGTGAAATCAATGGGAACGGACAAAATTGAAAAGTTTGCAAATCAATCTAACCTAAGTTTTGTCCAAAAGGCAACAGTGATGAAAAGGAATGAACCAAGTAGTTCAAAACCTAGTACCTCGGGTTCACAAAGTTCATCATCGGCAAAACGACCACATGATACTTCGGGGTTTGTTGAACGAAGATCATGTTTTGAATGTGGTACAATTGGGCATATCATTCGAAATTGCCCGTATCTTCATAAGTTGAAAGCCAAAGAAGATGATCCCCGTGGCCCAACTGACCGTAGGCGATCTGTTTCTGTAAAACAAGATCCCCGACTCATAAGAGAAAGGGAAAAGAAACAGAAACGCCAACAGGTCAAGAAAATTGAAAAGGCAATTAAAACCGATGTGGTTCACAAACCATCTGTTTCAGTTAAACCAGATAATTCAAAGTTTTCAAAAACTTCAAACAATCAAACTGGTAAAACTCAACAGACCTGGAAACCGAAAACGGTTACTGAATCAGGGGGACCATCAAAATTTCCGAATCATCAAAAGGTGGAAGTTATTGTTGTTGATAAGAATGGAAGACCCAAGACCACAATGGCTTGGGTCCCCATCTCCAACTAATCGATTGAGTTTATGTGCAGGGTGTTCCAGGAGGAACTATCAGTAGTCATTGGATTGTTGATAGTGGGGCATCCAGGCACATGACAGGCGACATGAAGCTTCTCTACGACGTCAAATCTATTAGAGGAGGTTATGTTGCTTTTGCTGGAGATAAGGGCGGATATATAACGGGTGAAGGAATGATTTCCAACGGGGTTGTTAGCTTTGACAAGATCAACTTTGTGCAACAACTTGATCACAATCTTCTTAGTGTTTCTCAAATTTGTGACAAGCAGTTCTCAGTACACTTTGATGCTAATGGATGTTATGTGCTGAAACCCGGCTTCAAAATTCCAAAAGAATGGATTCTCTTGTCGGCTCCAAGGATAAATGATCTGTATGTCCTTGATATGAGCCAAGCTATCACAACGTCTGCACAAGCAACATGTTTCGTTTCAAAAGCCACAGAAAAAGACACAATCTCTTGGCACAGACGAATGGGTCACATTCACTTACGCAAGATGAATCATTTGGTGTCAAATGAATTGGTGAATGGTGTTCCTCTTAAAAATTTCCATCTTCAAGACGTCTGTGTTTCGTGCCAGAAAGGAAAACAAACGAAGAAGCGACACCCTACAAAGAAAGTCAACACGGTGGCTGTTCCTCTTGAGCGTTTGCACATGGATTTGTTCGGTCCTGTCAAACACAAAAGCATTAGGAATGATCAATATTGCCTCGTGATTACTGATGATTATTCAAGATTTTCTTGGGTGGCGTTCATGGCACACAAGAGTGAAACCTTCGGTATTATCAAAAACTTGATCATTCAGATTGAGAATCTTTACAACTTGAAGGTTAGGCGGATACGTAGCGACAATGGTACTGAATTCAAAAATCATGCCATGGCGGAGTTTTGCACTTCAAAAGGTATTCTTCACGAATTTAGTGCAGCTTATACTCCTCAGCAGAATGGCGTCGCTGAACGTAAAAACCGCACATTGATCGAGACTGCTAGGACTATGTTGGTAGAGTCGCAGCTACCCATTCCATTCTGGACTGAAGCTGTGTCCTCTGCATGCTATACGTTGAACCGAGTCCTTACAGTCAAAAGGCACAACAAGACCTGCTTTGAGCTTATCAACAAACGGAAACCAGACTTGTCTTATCTTGAACCGTTTGGAGCTCCTTGCACAATTATCGATCCTAATGGAAAGTTTGGGGCTAGAGCCATTGAGGGATACTTTCTTGGGTATTCCACCCCAAACTTAAGAGTCTGGAATCTAGAGACTAAAAGGGTTGAGGAATGGTCTGAAGTCAGAGTACAAAGGCACACTCTACCAGTCAGAAATCCTGGTCAGCCTTGGATGTTTGAGTACGATGACTTTTTCAATTCGATCAATGTTGAAGCCGTTGAAGAAAGTGCTGCGGCAAGGATGTTTTTCGAGAGTGATAATGCAACAGATTCACCGTTGGTTCGTCCCATTATTGTCAATCAAGAACCATCTTCAGTGAACAACAATGCTCTCGACAATGAGGATTTTCAAGATGCTACCGAATTGAACGAATCTTCAGAGGATGATGAATTTCTAGATGCAGACCAAGGACCATCAGCAGCAGTACATGGTACTTCAGAGGGTACACCTCCAGTGGATGTCCCTAGAACAGCTGAAACTTCTGCATCATCCTCTTCGTCAATTCCGGGACTTGAATTGATTGCTGATCTCAATCTCAACAATCTGGGTACAAATATTCCAGTTCAAGATTATCCAGAAACAAGGATTCATAATACCCATCCTCAACAGAACATCATAGGGAATGTACAAAGTGGCGTTCAAACAAGAAACATGTTGCGAAACAACAACAATGCAGGCTTGTATGCAACTATCCGAGAATCTGGTCAACAGAATGATTGGTCTTTCGCGTGTTATGTCTCACAGGAAGAGCCAAGAACTTGGAAAGATGCTTTGAAAGATAGCTCATGGGTTGAAGCGATGCAGGAAGAACTGCAACAATTCCAGAAGCTTGGTGTCTGGAAACTCGTAGAGAAACCTGCTGGATACAAGAAGATTGGTACCCGTTGGGTGTTTAAATGCAAGAAGGATGACCGTGGGATCGTTATCCGGAACAAAGCAAGGCTAGTCGTTCAAGGTTTTCGTCAGATTGAAGGAATCGACTACAACGAAGTGTATGCACCTGTTGCACGTCTAGAAGCCATTCGGATCTTTCTGGCCTATGCCTCATTCAAAGGTTTCAAAGTATACCAGATGGACGTGAAGAGTGCTTTCTTACATGGTGTGGTGGAAGAAGAGGTGTACGTCGAACAGCCTCCAGGTTTTGAAGATCCTATCCATCCCGATCGGGTTTGGTTGCTCAACAAAGCTCTATATGGTCTACATCAAGCACCGCGAGCTTGGTACGCAACCTTATCTAATTATCTGCTGGAGAACGGTTTTCGCAGAGGTCTTATCGATTGTACTCTCTTCATCAAAGAACAAGATGGAGATCTTCTACTGGTACAGGTATACGTTGACGATATTATATTTGGTTCTACTAATGATGTTTTGTGTAGGGATTTCGAGCGTGTTATGCAGGATAAATTCGAGATGAGTGCTATGGGGGAAATGACTTTCTTTTTGGGCCTACAAGTACAACAAACTGAGTCTGGGATTTTCATCCATCAGACTAAATATGTTGGTGACATCTTGAGCCGGTTCCAGATGTCTGATGCAATGCCCATCGGTACCCCATTGCCACAAAATCACGGAATTACTCCAGACTTGAAGGGTCAAGATGTTAGCCCCTCATTCTATCGCGCGATGATTGGATCTCTTATGTACCTCACAGCATCAAGACCAGATATAATGTACCCAACGTGCCTGCTTGCCAGATATCAAGTGAACCCGAAGGCCTCACATCTTGCAGCTGTAAAAAGGATATTTCGTTATTTGAAGGGTTACCCTGACACCGGTCTGTGGTACCCTAGGGATAATAACTTTGACTTGATCGCATTCAGTGATTCTGATTTTGGCGGATGCAAAATCGACGGCAAATCCACAACGGCTGGATGTCAGTTTTTAGGAAGTCGCCTAGTCACATGGCAGTGCAAGAAGCAGACGTGCGTCGCTACATCAACATGCGAAGCTGAATACATTGCTGCCTCAAGTTGTTGCTCCCAAGTCCTGTGGATACAACAACAAATGCGTGATTACGGTTTTGAATTCCTAACTACTCCTATTTACGTTGATAATTCTGCTGCATTACAGATCACTAGAAATCCTGTGCAGCATTCAAAGACTAAGCACATCGAAATTAAGTATCACTTCATACGTGATTGCTTTGAGAAAAGGCTAATCGATGTTGCTTACGTCCACACCGATGACCAACGTGCCGACCTTTTTACCAAAGCTTTTGACAAATCAAGATTTGACTATCTTTTATTGGTAAACGGCATTAAGGTCAAGCAAGAGTAATCCACATCGGAAAATCATTTTTGTAAATACCTTTGTGTTTTAAATTTATCTTAGTTTGTTGATTTTAGGGGGAGTAAATCCAAAAAAAAAATTTGAAAATCCAAAAACATCGAAAAATTTCAAAAACACAAAAACAATAGAAAAGCAAAAATGAGTTTCCTGGCGAGCAAAAGAGAAAATGATAGTACATCAGTGGTCTGTCTAAACCTCTTCAAACCTAAAATGAAAAACGATAAGCAGCTCTATATAAGATGTATCGGTAGGCTCACAATCATTTTAAAGTGTGCAGGGTGATATAAACTTAAATCGACTGAAGACTGGGTGGGAACCATTCATTGGCATATGGTCTTAGTACCGAAATTTCGTTTGAGAGATTGCCGAGGTTCTGAGATATTCGGTCTTTATGCTGCTTATCATCTCGGTATCATGGTTGTATCTTTTACCGAAAAATAACGGGGACGCAAGTCTAGATCTTCCATGATACTATACATACGTGTACATATTGCATTCGACCTCAATAAGTGATCAACAATCACATGTCCAAACAAATAAGTGATAATATATCACAAATTCTTTCCGGGAGTCAAGTTCGTCTCTCTGCTGTACGAAAGTACTGACCTGTTCACGGACTTGCTCCTGTGCCCTCATGCATCGAAAACCAAGTTCCTCATCAATAAGTGATTATATCACATAGGGCTTGTTTTCAAATTCAAAATAAGTGAGTATCTCACATCATATACGGTCAAACAGATGATAATCGGTATACTCACCGGTAAGATGAACCCTCGTGCATACCTTGATACGGGAATGTGTCGTGATGTGGATGAACACCGGTCGGTAAGTATAAATCATACCTTAACGTATCCCTTCGCCATGATTACAAATGATAAGTTGAGCTTAAGTGGACAACAATACCGATAATTGTTATAGGATGCTTATCTTAATGTTAACTAAATGAACAAACAAGAGCGTTTTGGCATGACCGTACACTGATATGATTCTCTTACCCTCAAAACTCACAAAAAGAATGTCTGTATATATTTATTTATTGCTTTCAGTCTTTACATTTGAAATATTCAAAAATACCAAAAAGATTTTAGGTGTGTTTTAATATAAACTTTATAAAAGCCAAAAAGATTTTATTTCTATCTTATTTTCGATCGTACGATGTTGGAGCTCGAGTCTTCGTTACCTAAAACCTGAACGAAAACCGAAAATGACTAAATCTTCATAAACGGTCGAAATTTGCAAGCGTTGAAAGTTAAAATTGAAATGGATAAAATTTGTTAAACTTTCAAACTGTCGGACGGTGTTTGTTTAAAACAATGGTCACATGTGTGTCGTTTGCTTATGATATTCCAGGCGGTTGTTCTCATTACGCGTTTAGATTTCTTGCATGTGCAGATTCTAAAGGCAAGGAGAACATGGTCGATGACAAGCTTCGGAATGAAGACACGACGTGAAGGCACTCAAATGATGAAGATGATCGAGTTGCCGCTGACCATCATCAACACCACAAGGATCTCACTTCATAAGGATAAAGACTTTCACGAGCATAACTCAAGGGGGAGCTTATGTTAAGGGGGAGTTTGTCAACACACTTCCTACATGAAACGGGGAGTTTGTTGGTACACTTTCTGCTTTCAAGACGTGAAGACTTTGAAGATCCTCCGACATTGAAGACTTGAATAGAAGTCAAAGACTTGAAGACACGAGAACTTACAAGATCGAAGATCGAGACAAAGCAACAGCTGATTATTGATAAGCCAGACAAAGCTACAGCCAAGGGGGAGTTTGTTGGTGCACTTATGTCTGCACTTTGTCTGTATTCGGTCACAATGTAAAACGATGTCTTGTTAGTCTTGTAAGTTTGACCAAGTCAACCATCCTCCTGGTTTGACTTGGCCAAACAGTAAACATTATGTTTGTAAGATGGCTGGGTCGAAGGATGCACCATCGAAGGATCACTTATATCCTTCGATGATGAGCTCGAAAGATGGACCTTCGATAGATGGACCACGAAAGATCCCATCTTTCGTGATTCATATGGATCGTTCGAGCTGTTCCTGGTCGAAAGATGATCTTTCGACCGGTCTGCATGATCCTTCGACCAGACCTACTGTGTTCGGGTATAAATACCCGTGTGTTGTGTTCATTTCGACAGTTGGACACTTAGAGAGCAGAAACACACACACACACTAGAGAGAGTTTGCAGAACTGATTTGTAAACCTTGTGCTTGTAACGGACCTTTCATACGTTTAATACAAGTGGTGTTAATCGTTGAACTTTGCGTGTCGTGTTATTGCGTGTTCTATCTCGGTTTGCTATTTCGGTTGGATTCCGCACAACCGGAGTGGTTCGTATACAAGGATTAGGCGACTAGATCCTCCCCTAGCCGGACCTACAAATCATCTCCTTCATATACTTACTCTGAGGAACAATGGTGTGAACCACCCACCTCATATGGGTATTATGAAGAACCAAGGTACGACCCTTATCCATCATATGCTTACAATGATGAACGATGGTGTGAACCATCTACCCCATATGAGTATTATGAGGAGCCAAGGATCGAACTTCCGAACTCAAGCTATGGGGATCCTTATTCCGCTCACTTTGACGAACCACCAACTATCCTCCCCGTAGCCGAAAAATAATAGAACACCTCAAAACTATCAAACGTTACAGTAAAGAATCCCGCGCAAGGGAAGAGGAATCCCGCGCGAGGGAAGAGGTAATTTGTACTAAAGAGGTGATAGTAGAAGAGGTAAAAATGGAAGAACAAGTAAGTGAAAAACCGACGCATGAACCAAACAACGAAAATGGTAAGTCCGACAACGTTAAATTTCAAAAAGAGTCTAATTTTCAAGAAATTAATCTCTTAACACCTTCTTTCAAAAATCATTGTTTGGTACCTACTCATACTAAGTTTTTAAAGATCTTTGTGTTAATATAATGCCAAACTACATTTTCGAAAAATTAAGTATTGGTGATTTTTCTCCACTTCAAATACCCATTTTTCTTTCTAATCGGAAAATAATAAAATATGTGGGAGTAGTTGAAGATGTGTTAGTCCAAACAAATCAAACAGTAGTCCCAACCGACTTTGTAATCCTTGATGGCGCTCCACTTGTGTTGGGACAACCTTTTGTGAAAACCCACAAAGCTTTGATTAATAGGAAGCAAAACAACTTACCCATTCAATTAGGGGCCTTCAAAAAATGTGTCGATCTTGAGCGATCAATGAAATATCCAATCGGCAATGACGACCCCTTAATTGAAGATGAAGATGAACCACTCGATGCGGAAGAAGAAATCGACTACTTTGTCAAAGAAGAGGTCGCCGTTGAACAAACCTTTTTGGTTCTTAACCAAAATGAGCAACCCAATAAGGAGTCTCCTAAAGACCCACCACTTGAGCTCAAAGAACTCTCAAAAGGTGTGAAATATGCTTTTCTCAACAAGGATGGTAAGCTACCTATAATTATTTTGTCAAAATTAACTAGTGTAGAAAAAGAAAAATTAATCACACTTTTGAAAAAAACACAACAATGCGATCACTTGGAAGCTTGTAGATATTAAAGGAATAAGCCCTTCCATGTGCACGCACAAAATTTTAATGAATGATGACTATAAATCGGTAATACAACCACAACGTAGAGTAAATCCAAACGTCCAATAAGTGGTTAAAAATTAAGTCATCAAATTACTTGACGCCGGACTTATCTACCCAATCTCCGATAGCCCTTGGGTAAGTCCCGTCCAAGTAGTTTCTAAGAAAGGAGGTATGACGGTGATCACTAACGAAAAAAATGAATTAATACCAACAAGAACCGTCACCGGATGGAGAGTGTGTATAGACTATCGTCGATTAAATGAAGCAACAAGGAGAGATCATTTTCCCTTACCTTTTATTGATCAAATGTTAGAAAGATTATCTGGTCACAAATTTTATTGTTTTTAGATGGTCTTTTTAGGATACTTTCAAATACCGATAGCTCCCGAAGACCAAGAAAAGACAACATTCACATGTCCCTACGGAACTTTTGCTTATCGACGTATGCATTTCGGTCTATGTAATGCCCCTGCAACTTTTCAACATTGCATGGTGGCCATCTTCCATGATTTGACAGAAAAGACTATGTAAGTCTTCATGGACGACTTTTCTATCTTTGGAGATTCATACGACCAATGCCTCGATAACCTTGAACGAATGCTATCCCGATGTGAGGAAACTAACCTCACCCTTAATTGGGAAAAATGCCATTTCATGGTAACGGAGGGAATAGTACTCGGTCATAAAATCTCAAGCAAAGGAATGGAGGTTGATCAGGCTAAAATAGACACTATTTCCCGATTACCACCCCCATCCTCCGTTAGATCCATCAGAAGTTTCTTAGGGCATGCCGGATTTTATAGACGGTTTGTCAAAGACTTTTCTAAAATCTCAAGACCTTTAACAAAATTACTTGAAAAAGATAAACCATTCATCTTTGACAAGGATTGCAACCAAGCATTTCTAACACTAAAATGCTAGTCAATGCACCTATCATGATAGCGCTTGATTGGAAATTACCTTTCGAAATCATGTGCGATGCAAGTGACTTTGCAGTTGGACCTGTCTTGGGACAAAGAAAAGATAAGCATTTTCACCCAATATACTACGCTAGTAAAACACTTAACGATGTACAAGAAAATTACACAACAACTGAAAAAGAATTACTAGTTGTAGTGTTTGCTTTTGATAAATTTTGTTCTTATCTTGTTCTTTCTAAAATGATAGTTTATACAGACCATGCAGCCATTCGTTATCTCTTTAAGAAACAGGATGCCAAACCACGTTTAATCAGATGGATTTTACTCCTCCAAGAATTTGACATTGAAATAAAAGATAAAAGAGGAGCAGAAAACACCGCTGCGGATCATCTATCCAGCTTGGAAGATCCAGCTTTGGAGGCAACTAGGGACGAGCTCATCAATGAAAATTTCCCAACGGAGTCCTTAGAAATGGTGGAATACCGAGAAGAGCCATGGTACGCCGACTACGCCAACTACCTAGCTAGTGGAATGGTCGCATCATTAAAGAAAAAAATTCTTTGGAGATGTAAAGCATTATTTTTTGGAAGATCCTTATCTTTTCAAAATGTGTGCCGACCAACTAATCCGATGATGCGTACATGGTGGTGAAGCAAGAAAAATTCTCCGCCATTGTCATGAAGGTCCATACGGAGGACATCATGGTGCCGCTAGTATACCGCACGAAATTTATTTGATTCAGGATTCTATTGGCCAAGCATTTACAAAGACGCCCAAAGTCTTATCAAGACATGTGATGAATGCCAACGATCAGGTAATATTTCTTCCAAAAACGAAATGCCACAAAATGGCATTCTTGTTTGTGAAATTTTTTATGTGTGGGGGCTCGACTTTATGGGGCCTTTCCCACCGTAAAAAAGAAACAAATATATACTTGTGCTAGTGGATTACTTGTCAAAATGGGACGAAGCCGAAGCTCTTCCAACAAATGATGGAAGAGTTGTGGTAAGATTCCTGAAACGATTATTTTCTCGTTTTGGAACTCGAAAAGCATTAATAAGTGATAGAGGCAACCATTTTTGTAACCATCAACTTAAAAAAAAATTAACAAGATATGGGGTTTACCACTGGATCTCAACCGCATATCACCCTCAAACAAATGGACAAGCCGAAGTGCCTAATCGAGGTTTAAAAAGAATACTTGAAAAAACCGTAGGGTTAAATAAAAAGGAATGGCCCGATAAATTAGACAACGCTTTATGGGCTTTTCGAACCGCATATAAAACAACCATAGGTACCACCCCATATAAGCTTGTCTATGGAAAGATTTGTCATTTGCCAATAGAAATAGCACACAAAGCGTACTGGACAATAAAAAACGTAAACTTAGACATAGAAACTACCGGTAAAAATTGATTTTTTCAATTAAATGAATTAGACGAATTATGGAATCACGCATACTCTAACTCCGAAATTTATAAGGAAAGAATGAAAAATTTGCATGATAAACACATTAAACCTAATGAATTTCGGGTAGGATATCAAGTTCTATTGTTTAATTCACGACTACGATTATTTCCCGGTAAATTAAAGTCTAGGTGGTCGGGACCTTTTTCTATTACCCATATTTTTTCACACGGTGCAATTGAAATTAAATCTCGGAATGGAATTCCATTCAAAGTCAATGGACAACGGCTAAAGCTTTATCAAGGATTCATTGAGGATGAAGAGGAAGAGATCTCGCTACAAGCGGTCGAGGAATGAACAAAGGTTTGTGCACCAACATCATATCTTGTATGTAATGGACGTCGGGAAAGCTTCTAAAATCGGTAAGATTTCTAAAACCAAGTTTTGGGAACCAGGTCACTCACACGTGCACTAAAACAAAAAAAAAATTACCCACCCATGGGGCCGTGGTCGGCTACTGTCGGGCATAAAACACCTTTCTTCTTCTCATTATATTTCAACACGACCCGTTTCCCCCCAAAACTCTCTGGTTCAACCACAAATCTCTGTAGATTTTTAGGTCTTCTCTATATCCTACGTAAACAAGGTATGATTCTACCATCTTTGTAGTTAGTTTAAAGATTTGCATGTAGATTAACATCAACAATTTGGGGGAAAATCTAGGGTTCTTGAACTTGAATCGGACCAAACCTCAAATTTTTGTTTAGATCTGTTAGTATTAGTATAGTTGCATGTTATAGGAAGTAAATCAACTAAAGTTGTTTGTGGATTTGCCCAATTTCGAACAAAAACCTCAAACCCTTGTTTTTTAACCGAAAAAGACGAAATTGAAGGGGTAAACGGTTTGATTTCAGAAAAACGTGACTTGGGGTTTCATTTTCGGGAAAAACCGCCCCTACTCAACCAAAAATTTTCAAGTTTTCGAAACTGGGTCGAAAAATGGGATTTTTGGGAAACGGAACCCTGACCACCGGGTCGTGGTCAGCGAGCACGGGGGCGTGGCCAGCAGAAATTGGTTGAACATGGGGCATAGCTAGTGGCCACTAGGCCGTGTCCAGCTTGCTGTTTTCAGTTTTCTTCGAAAATTTGCCGTTTCATGCTAATTGTTTTTTGTTTTCTTTCAGATGGCCAGCAAATTCACAAAGTTCAAGACAAATGAGTGGGACTTCCAAGCCCGCTTTGATGTTCTCACAACAAGGCCCGAGGAAATTCCAAGACAAGTATGCCTCAAGACCCTAGAAGATGTGGGGCAGCTAGACTGTTTCAACACCCTAGTCTCGTGTCCACTAAGGGTGGCCCTCTGCACTAGACTCCATGCAGTTCACGAATATAGCATGGAGTTCTACAGCACCTTCATGTTCAAAGCTAAAGTAGAGCCGTTCGACGGAGAGGGAGTTCAATTCCGGTGTGCGGGGGAGTTGTGTTCAATCTCTGTTGCACAATTTGGGGTGCAAATTGGTTTGTTTTCTAAAGAGGAGGCAGGTGAAGAAGAAAACACGGGTGGTCTCCGTGAGATCTCAACCAACATGCGTCAGACAGCATGGTCTCAAATCGGGGAAGGTCCATATGATCTAAGCCAAACCAAGAGCTCCCAGTTGTGGGACCCTCTCTACCGCTACATTCATAGGGTCCTTAGCAACTCTCTCAGCCAAAGGCGTGATAGCACCGGTGTTGTCAACTTACGTGATCTGACGGTCTTTTACTGCATCCATAACCGTGTCCCTCATGATGTCCCACACCTGCTCCTCCGAAACATGCATCTGAATCAACTGGCCTCCTCCCCAACACCTATCTTCTTTGGGGGATGGATCTACCGCCTCTATAAGACCTTTGTTCAACGAATGCCGAAATCCTTCTGTAAGGGTCCATGGTCGGGCAAGGTATATCTCATTCAATGTTATTCGATGGGGATCATCCACGAGATGGGTGATGGGACAGTCCGTTTCCAAACCACTCATGGGCATGTTTGGAACCCGGAGGAAGCCCTCGTTCTTCTCGTGAATCCAATTCGTCCTCCTCCTCAATTTCATGGCCAGCCGGGTTCATCCTCGTCTCAAGGGGGTGGTTTTCCTAACCTTCAAAGTTTGCATGATCTTTTGCGGGAAAACCTCTTATGCACCCGCAACACCTACAACATGGCCAGCAACACCTACACCCGGGTCGGAGCAATGGAGAGGAACATCTCCGAAATGCAAGATGACATCACCTACATCCGGGACCACATGGTGTATCAAGGAGGAGACGATGAAGACGAGGACATGGATTGATTCGGAGGCATTAAAGGTAGTATGACATCAGATGCAGCTTCTCTCAGGTTAACCCCTTTATCCCATGAACAATTGTCTGGCCTGCGTGCCAAAGTTTGAACAATTTACTTTCTCTAACACTTTTACTTTCTGCACTTTATTTTTTGTTTGCATGCGATGTTGGATAATTAACTTTGGTAGTTTAGGATTGGTTGTTATGTGGTGTGTGGTGTAGTATTTAAGCAAAACAGGTACCCAGGAACCTTGGATGCACTAAGGGGCTATTTGGTAGCCTCTGAATGGTCATTAAGAGGCTACCTCTTAATGGAACCATTAAGAATTTTACCAATGAGAAGGTAGAAGAATGTGACATGTGATGATTTACCATTCAGAGGTTACCTCTTAACCATTCAGACTTAAGGTTACCTCTTATTCATTCAGAGGTTTTAAACCATTAAGAGGTAGCATCTGAATTGTCATTAAGAGGCTACCAAACAGCCCCTAAGTATTAGTGCTACATAAGCCCGGAAACCCGAACCAAAAGCCACAAACCTGTTTTCATTGATTGCAGACTGTCACCACGGGGTCGTGCCCAGAGACCACGCCCCCGTGTCCACTCCCTTAAACATGTTGTTTGTCTAAACGCTGCCCACCATGGGGTCGTGTCCACCAAACATGCCCCGTGGCCACATTTTGTAAGTTTCTGTTACTAGCACTCCGACCACGGGGCCCGTGCTCAGCCAGCACGAGGTCGTGGCCAGGTGCCCAGTAACACCAAACCTTGTTTTTCAAACATTTTTACACATTCAATCAACCTAAAAACTTATTTTTGGGACACATTAAGGACAATGTGTAATTTAAGTGTGGGGGGATGCTAAAACCTTGAATTTTGCAAGTCCTAATAAAAAGCCTTACACAAAACTCTATTGGAACCACTAATCACCTCAAATTTTTGTCAAAAATTTTCATTTTTTTACTTGTCTTGGTTTAATTTGGGAATAACAAGTTCTAAAAAGGTTATATTTTTACAAAATTTACAACCGATAGTGTCGTGATAAAAAGAACCAACATAAGAAAATTATGAAACGGCATGACAAATCTGATTAAAATTTGATTATATGTACTTGATCGCATTATAAACCCATTCCGACAACAAGTGAGTTTTGAGCCTTTATTGAGCATACAAGCATACATCTTTAAACTAAATGCTCATTTTTTATTTCTTGTGTGAATAGCCGCTTGGTTCTTATGACTCTAGAACTTGCCACGACGATACATTCCCGGTCCTTACCAACATAAACCCAAGTAAGTAAATGATGGAGGCATTAGGACTAACCCATTTTCATTTCAACACCTTTATTTTTCATTTTCTTTATCACCTACCCAAAATCCCCCTAGTTAACCCCTTTGAGCCTAAACCTTTTCATTTCTAAACCCATAAAACAAACACCCTTTACCCACCAAAACCTTTTTCTTTTCAACCCCTTTATTTTAGTAAAGAGCTCGGTTATCTTGTGATGTTTCTTTATCAGAAAAAAAAATATTTGAAAGTCTAGCAATAAACAAACAAGTTCCTCAAAGAAACTTTGTTTGAAGGTGCTTAGTTGGAATAAAAGTCACAAAAACAAAAACTTTTATAACGACCGACGCTTTTTACGCTTTTAGCCCTTTTTACTAACCACTAACCAAAACCACCTACCCTTAGCCAAGCCTAACCCTTTCCCAAGTCCTCTTGATATTTACAAAGGTTTATAGTTAAAAAGGAGAAGGATTGATTGCTTGGCAAGCATATGGTAGAAGTAAGTTCCATGCCGGTCTCGAGTGTTTCACAAAAATACATCTTCGACCGAGTGTTGAGTGATCTCCCGTGAGGTATGTGAACTTGTATATAAATGGAATTTTAAAAAGGTATGTTATGCCCAAATAAGTAATTTCTCTTATGAAACGTTCTAATTAAATCATAATGAATAGGATTGTAAATAGAATAAAAATAAAACCCAATAAAGATCTTGGATTCCAGACACTCGAGACAAGCCCAAAACTTCTCTTCTACCCATTCCATTTGGGTGTGTAAGCCACATATTAAAGAGTTTTGCTTAAGGACAAGCAAAGATTCAAGTCTGGGGGTATTTGATGTGTGCAAAATGCAACATATAAATTACATCAAATGATGCATAAAACTAACCCTTTTTAGTACTAATGTTGGAAAAAGTGTGATTTTGTCTTCCTTTTGAATTTACAGGAACAAATGAGCTTACACAAGCAAAAGGAACAAATAAACAACAAAAACCAACATAAATACAAAGAAAAGGAATAATCGTGACATGCCCGATTCCACGGCAGCATCCCCAAGAGCAAAAACAAGAAACAGAAGACTAACCACGGGCCGTGCCCACTGGTCACGGGGGCTTGGTCAGGTGTCTGCAGAAAGGACAAAGTTGTGGAAGCTTCTACGCCCACCATGGGGGCGTGCCCAGCTCAGCACGGGGCGTGGTCAACGCTAAGATACATAGAATCTTGCAAAATCTTGGTAGTACAAATACGCTTCTTCCCACAGGGCTGTACCCAGCGACCACGGGCCGTGTGGAGCCCTATGCTGACAAAAGCAATTAATGAAAGAAGAGAAAGAGATGGCCCTGGGGGCGTGTCCGCTGGACACGGGGCCGTGGCCGGGCTTCTGTTCAGGCTATAAATAGCGGTGCTTGGCTCACTTCAAAGGTATCATTTGGCAAATCACTACTCTCTCACTTTGCCACCACTCCACCACCACTACACCACCACTACACCACCAACACCCACCACCACCATCCATCAACCACCTTTAGAGTGTGTAGTAGTCTCGGGATCCAAGATTGATAGTAAGAGTTCTTGTCAATCAAAGGCCATGTTTGGCTAAGTCTCTTACATCACTTTGTGAAGACAAGTCTTTTATGTATTACTTTTGATTTTTAATCTTTCGAAACTTTTTACTTGGTTTTATATTAATGACTTTAATAACTGGTTTCTTATGTTGAAGGTAAATTTTCTTTATCATTTGTCCGTGGTCTCTTGGCATTACTTTACTGTTTATATAAAGTAAAAGATTTACACCATTCATATCTTTACGGTCTATATAGAGATATGTTGGCTACCTGGTCGGGGGTTAAGGGAATGGTTTAGTAAGGTTCTTGCCTTGTTCAGTGTATAGTTCCTACAAGGACCTGAGTCAAGCTTACTAGGACCTCCTTCAATACCCACTAGTATTGGATGGCGGGGGTACGAATGGCTTGACCCCCTCATATGTAAACTACTATTAATACATTAAACCGGCTACTTGGGATTGTATCCCTGCTAACTCAAACCACTTAGCCGTGGGTAACGTCACCTTCAAAAGAGGGGCCTACCACTTTTCGCATTAATAACTTAATTAATTATCTTTCAATATTCCTACCTTTTGGGATTGTATCCTTGCTGACTCAAACCACTGGGTTGAGGGTAACGTCACCTTCAAAAGAGGGGCTTACTACTATAACTAAGATAATCTCTTAAAAAGTCCGAAAGTGCAAAAATCATCAAAGGATACTTGAAAGGCGAGTCGGATCCAAGTGATTCATCTTGTCTATCTGTTTTTATTTTATTTTTATTTCTGCATTTTTTAGTTTTATTTTTCATATTTAAAACCTTTTCTCAAAAATTTTAGTTTGATTAGACGTTGAGGATAAACCGGTACTAAAAGCTCTTGTGTCCTTGGACGACCTCGATATCTTACCAACGCTATACTACGCTCACGATGGGTGCACTTGCCCAAGTGTGTGTTTAGTGTTGGTATACTATCGTGTTTTATAAATTTAAAACTTGACTAATGCGTAAAATGGGCTTAAAATATCAATAAAAATATATCACACTCGACACGCACCAATACGGATATGGGAGGGCGGATTATGAAGATCTCAATGGTCCATCTTCACATTATCCATATGTTGAACCACCACCACCAAATTATCAGGAATACTGCTATTCAGAGATGGATTACCATTATGAGCAAGAGCGGGGTTACAACAACTATGAACCCGAAGTGCCACATTTCTCAAGTTACCGGGAGGAGTATGATGATTACTATCATGAATACCCTCATCCGACATATGAGGAGCCTCAAGATTTAGTAACCTCTAAGCTTGATGCAATCATGGACATGATGATAGAAATGTAAAAGGAAGACGAGCTAAGAGATAAATCATTTGAGGCCCTGGTTATTCAGGTTGGTCAACTATCTGAGGAGTTGGCCCAAATTAGAATACACCGAGAAATGTTGAGTAATGGTGCCATAGTTAATGGTGATGTGGTGGAAGAGGTTATAGATCTTCTGGAGCATGAAAATGAATGTTTGAACCGAGATGAAGACATAACACTGCGAGACGAGTCAGAGCCAAAAGAAGCCCAATTTTCATTCCTACCTTTCTCCCATCCTTATTACTCCAACCAACAAAGTTGGCGATGAGGGTTCGGGCATAAGGATTCGAAAGGTGGCGTTGCAAGATATTGGACAGTTTATTAAGAAGCGACCCCAAAGTTGTACAATGTGTATGTCGAGTAAAAGAAAAAGAGAGTGGATTCGGCATGCCAACTACCGGGCGTGTGTTGGAAACTCGGTAGGCAAATGTTCACCTAGACCACCATGAGAGAAAAATCAAGTATGATTGTTGTATATTTTGTATTTTTGTTCATTTTATTTTTTTTATTTTATCCGTTTTAGTAGCTAAATGAACTTTGTGGGTGTGTTCCCTATATAACCCTCACGAGACCTCTCGTGCTCCCGAGCTACCGGGAGGTTTAAGAGGGCTTGTTGCATAAGCTAAATGCAACCATGATTCCTACGAAAGTGAGTTAGTTTTTTTGTTATTGTTGTAAATTAGGTTTTCCACAAAAATTTCAAATTAAAATAACAAATGACTTGGTAAATCTTTTGTAAAAATGGTAGAACAAGTAACTAACAAATGTTGATGGTTGTGAGAAGCATGCTTCTACACAAGGATTTAGATTTGTAGGTACAAATGTTCTTGAGATAACCATTTTTATCAAAAAATGAAGACCACACAAGGAACAAGCAACAACCAGGTGCACTCGTTTCCTCTTCTTTGATTTTTTTTAATTAGTTAATAAGTGGATTGTAAATTGTATAATATTAACCGAGGTGGAATATTTGAGGACAATGTGGGGAGAAAAAGTTTGCATTTTTAACCCCTTTCACTTAAACACTACACATTGAGGAGAATGTTGACCTCAAGTGTGGGGATAGAGGAAAATTTCAAAAATGTCTTTGTTTAAAGCAATCTAAAAATCACAAGTAACTAAGTCAATGAGGGTTGACACAACCCATTTGTTCTTTTGTCATGGTCAAGTTCAAACGATTGACATGGAGGGTATTTAGAGGGTGGTTATTTGGGAATAATCCGCCTAAGAAACTAGGACATTATGCATATCACATACCATACCCTTTATACGTGAAGTTTTGAGCCACTTTTACATCATAGATCTACATATATATGTTTCTTTGTTTGAGTGGACCATTAGTCGCGTATTGTAGAGCTTGAAACTTTTGATACGTTTGAGACCATAGACCGAATACAAGCACAAGAATGATTAAGGCATTAGGTAAACCTTTTCCGTTTACACCATTTATATATCCTTACCCAAATGAATCCCTTAGTCACCAACTTTGAGCCTAAACCTTTCGTTTGGCCAACCCATTTAGCCTATGGCCATTAAACCTTTTATTTTCAACCCTTGTGATGAAAATTTGATTTTAAAATTATTTGTTTGTATAGTTGTGGTTTATATTTATGAAAAAAAATCAAAAATGCAGAAAACGTTGTGAAAAAGAACAGAAAATCGTTGAGAAAAATACA
Organism: Helianthus tuberosus; assembly: GCA_030545235.1. NCBI lineage: Eukaryota > Viridiplantae > Streptophyta > Magnoliopsida > Asterales > Asteraceae > Helianthus > Helianthus tuberosus. Next base: position 141,171,234 of record CM060383.1, read on the forward strand.
AAAATATGTGTTTATAGTTTGTTGAATAAAAGGAAAAAATTTGTGCCTTCTAGTTCGATGTTTGTAGATAGTTGTGTTTAGCATAGTTATGTTGTAATAAAAATCAAGTTTTCATCACCTTAGCCACTTTAAAAATATCATATTTCCTACCCTAAGCCTAGCCCCATTACAACCCTTCAAAGACCTTTTGACTTCTACTTAGTATTCGTGTTCGGTGGTGGAGAAAGATTGAGTTGCAAGCTTATGCGGGTACGTGTTCTAATCGATTTTGAGTGATTACTTAAAAAGTGCTAATCCATTATCTATTAGGCAAATTTTAAACCGAGTGGAGAGAACATTGTGAGGGATGTGCGTGGTTTGTTTGTTTCAAGGGTGGGTTAATCTTGGGTAACCATTTTCTATGTGATTATTCACTTTACCACTAAATATTTCGAAAATTGTAAAAAGTTTGAACCGGGTATGACATTAGACCTTAACTTTAGTCTCGAGAATGGGATGTGTGTTTCTCATTCGACCCACGTGAAAGTGAAAAACAGATTTGCTTGAGGGCAAGCAAAAGACAAGTGTGGGGATGTGATGCGTGGTCGAAAACCGGTGTTCATATATGTTTAAGTTGATGTTTTTATGTGAATTTTAGTTTCAAATAACCTACTTTTGATTAGAGTTGTGTTTTGCAGGTCTAATGGAGTTTAAGGAGCTATTCGAGACCTTTACGTACCACTGAGACACAAAAAGGATCAACCGGGAGCAAGAAACGCTATAAATGAAAACCCATGGCTAGAGGGGTCGTCGTCGATGCCCATTTGGGTCGTAGGCGACGCCCCGTGGAAAACCCCGTCGATTGGAATGTGTGTAAACAGCAAAATAGGCCGTCGCAGAAAAATCGAAAAAGTAGAAGGCGTCACCGACACCTCACCAGGCAGTCGGCGACGATTCTCTGTTTCCTCTGTCGCGAATTTTTGGTTTTTGAGTTTGGGGACGGGTTATAACGGAAGTTTTGACCATTTTTCGAGAGTTACGAGTTGGGGAACATAAAAACACCTTCTTGGAGCCATTCCCCAACATCCTCTTCACCACTAACCTTCCTCAACCTCTAACCCTAACCGAATATCCATCATCTCAACCCTAAATCACCATCACCATCATCACCCAACCTTTCCCCCATCACCTTCATCCATCCACATTCACCATCCAAATCCTAACCTTCATCCTTCCTCCAAGACTCAAGATCATGGTGTGGTGTTCGTGATCGTCATCCGGTGATCGCGTCTCTTCAACCACGAGCGGCTAGTCTCCTCGGTTTCACCCAGATGTAGATTTTTGTAAGAATTCTAGGGTTTATACATTTGTATTTGATTTGATTTTGTGACAAGTTGTTTAGTATTTGAAACCTTTTATAATTGTCTTGCTTTTGTTTCAAATTTTTAAATTGTCGAGTGATGATAAAATTTGACTTTGCGAAATGGTTATGTGCAATTATGCCTTATCTTAGGTTTAAATTTACATGTCTGTGGTAACATAGTACATTGCGGTTCGTTTTATATGATGTCGATAGCAATTGGCACCTAATATTCGTGATAGAAATCCGTTAAACACTGCAATTGAATCAATTTAAAACGTGTAAGAATCCTAGTCTTGCAATTATCAAACCGGGTATGATCCGTTTTCCCAATTCTTGTTTTCAATTAAGTAATTTAGTTTTGCAATCTCAGTTAATAAGCAATTGTTTTAGATAATAGCAATTTTTCGGTTCACTCTGACTCTTTTTAAATCAAACAAACAAAGAAAATTAGCAAGCTTCATAAGTATTTTGTACATTTTTGTAAATAGTTTAGACAATCGAACAACTAGTGTGATACTGACTGATGTGTGTAAAATGCAACATATAAATTACATCAAATGAGGCATAAAACTAACCCTTTTTAGTACTAATGTTGGAAAAAGTGTGTTTTTGTCTTCCTTTTTCTATTTTCAGGATTAAATGAGCGCAAATGAACAAAAGAAGCAAAAATGCTACTAAATCTAACACAAATACAAGAATAGGAATAAACGTGGCATGCTCGACCCCTCGACAGCATCTTCCCAAGCAAAAACAAGATATCAGAAGGCTGAACACGCCCCGTGCCCAGCGGACACGGGGGTGTGTCCAAGTGTCTGCAGAAAAGACAAAAGCGTAGAAGCTTCTATTCCTCAACACGAGGGCGTGCCCAGCTCCACACGGCCGTGGTCAACACTAAGATTCACATAATTCAAGCAAATCTTGATAGTACAGATACGCTTCTGTACACATGGGGCCGTGCCCAGCGGACACGGGGGCGTGGTCAACTAATACAGACAAGCTTCATTAAATGAAGAAAGAGAAAGTGGATGGACACGGGGCCGTGCCCAATGGACACGGGGCCGTGCCCAATGGACACGGGGCCGTGCCCAATGGACACGGGGTCGTGCCCAATGGACACGGGGCCGTGTCCGGGCTTCTGTGCAAGCTATAAATAGAGGTGCTTGGTTCAGGCATCCCTTGACAAATCACCTCTCTCCCACTTCACCCACACTCCACCACCATCACAACACCCACATCCACCACCATCATCCATCATCCATCATAGAGTGTGTGTAGTAGTCTCGGGATCCAAGACTGATAGTAAGAGTTCTTGACAATCAAAGGCCATGTTTGCCTAAGTCTCTTACATCACTTGGTGAAGACAAACATTTAGTGTAATACTTTTGTTTTTTTAATCTTTTCGCACTTTTTATTTGGTTTTGTATTAATGACTTTAATAACTAGTTCTTATGTTGAAGGTGAAACTTCCTTATCATTTGTCCATGGTGTCTTGGCGTTATTTTACTGTCTATATAAAATAAAAGATTTACACCATTCATATCTCCACGGTCTATATGGAGATATGTTGGCTACCTGGTCGGGGGTTAAGGGAATGGTTTGGTAAGGTTCTTGCCTTGTTCCTGCAAGGACCTGGGTCAAGCCTACTAGGACCTCCTTCAATACCCACTTGTATTGAATGGCGGGGGTGCGATTGGCTTGATCCCCTCATATGTAAACTACTATTAATATATAACCCGGCTATAACCCGGCTATTTGGGATTGTATCCCTGCTGACTCAAACCACTTAGCTGAGGGTAACGTCACCTTCAAAAGAGGGGCCTACCACATAACGCACTAATAACTTAATTAATTATCTTCCGATAATCCAACTCTTTAGGATTGTATCCTTGATGACTCAAACTACTGGGTAAGTCTAGATGCCCAGTAACATAAATTTTTGTTTTTTAACACACCTTTTACACATTCAATCAACCTAAAAACTTATTTTTGGGACAGATTGAGGACAATGTATAATTTAAGTGTGGGGGGTTGCTAAAACCTTGAATTTTGCAAGTCCTAATTACAAGCCTTACACAAAACTCTATTGGAACCGCTAAACACCCCAATTTTTTTCAAAAATTTTTCATTTTTACTTGTCTTGGTTTAAATTGGGAATAACAAGTTCTAAAAAGGTTATATTTTTACAAATTTACAACCGATAGCGTCGTGATAAAAAGAACCAACATAAAAAAATTATGAAACGGCATGACAAATCTAGTTAAAATTTGATTATATATACTTGATCACATTAAAAACTCATTCCCACAAAAAAGTGAGTTTTGAGCCTTTATTGAGCATACAAATACACATCTTTAAACTAAATGCTCATTTTTAGTTTCTTGTGTGAATAGCCGCTTGGTTTCTTACGACTCTAGGACTTGCCATAACAATACATTCCCGGTCCTTACCAACTCAAACCCAAGTAAGTAAATGATGGAGGCATTAGGACTAACCTCTTTCTTTTCAACACCATTATTTTTCTTTTTTTTACCAGCTACCCAAAATCCCCCTAGTTAACCCCTTTGAGCCTAAACCTTTTCATTTCTTAACCCACAAAACAAACACCCTTTACCCACCAAAACCCTTTTTTATTTTAAACATTTTATTTTAGTAAAAAGCTCGGTTTTCTTGTGACATCCTTAATGAATATGTATATATATATATATATATATATATATGAAGTATAGCAATAAACAAACAAGTTCCTCAAAAGAAACTTTGTTTGAAAAATGCTTCGTTTGAATAAAAAGTCACAAAAACAAAAGGTTTTACGAAAACCGACGCTTTTTACGCCTTTCGCCCTTTTCTACTGACCCAAAACCACCTACCTTTAACCCAAGCCTAACCCTTCCCCAAAGTCCTCTTGATATTTACAAAGGTTTATAGTTAAAAAGGAGGAGGATTGATTGCTTGGCAAGCATATGGTAGAAGTAAGTTCCATGCCAGTCTCGAGTGTTTCACAAAAATACATCTTTGGCCAAGTGTTAAGTGATCTCCCGTGAGGTATGTGAGTGTGTATATAAATGGAATTTTAAAGAGGCATGTTATGCCCAAATAAGTAATTTCTCTTATGTAATGTTCTAAATAAATCATAATGAATAGGATTGTAAATAACATAAAAATAAACCTAATAAAGATCTTGGAATCCCGACACTCAAAGACAAGCCCAAAACTTCTCTTCTACCCATTCCATTTGGGTGTGTAAGCCACATTAAAAAGAGTTTTGCTTGAGGACAAGCAAAATTCAAGTGTGGGGTATTTGATGTGTGTAAAATGCAACATATAAATTACATCAAAGGAGGCATAAAACTAACCCTTTTTAGTAACAATGTTGGAAAAATAGTGCTTTTGTCTTCCTTTTGTATTTTCCAAATTAAATGAGCGCAAATGAACAAAAGAAGCAAAAATGCAGCTAAATCTAACACAAATACAAGAAAAGGAATAAACGAGGCATGGCTGACCCCTCGACAGCATCTTCCCAAGCAAAAACAAGATATCAGAAGGCTGAACACGTCCCGTGCCCAGCGGACACGGGGGCGTGCCCAAGTGTCTGCAGAAAAGACAAAAGCGTAGAAGCTTCTATTCCCCAACACGGGGACGTGCCCAGCTCCACACGGCCATGGTAAACGCTAAGATTCGTAGAATCCAAGCAAATCTTGATAGTACAGATATGCTTCTGCACACGGGGCCGTGCCCAGCGGACACGGGGGCGTGGTCAACTAATACAGACAAACTGCATTAAATGAAGAAAGAGAAAGTGGATGGACACGGGGTCGTGCCCAATGGACACGGGGCCGTGTCCGGGCTTCTGTGCACGCTATAAATAGAGGTGCTTGGTTCACTTCAAAGGCATCCCTTGATAAATCACCTCTCTCCCACTTCACCCACACTCCACCACCATCACAACACCCACATCCACCACCATCATCCATCATAGAGTGTGTGTAGTAGTCTCGGGATCCAAGATTGATAGTAAGAGTTCTTGACAATCAAAGGCCATGTTTGCCTAAGTCTCTTTAATCACTTGGTGATGACAAGCATTTAGTGTAATACTTTTGTTTTTTTAATCTTTTCGCACTTTTTATTTGGTTTTGTATTAATGACTTTAATAAGTAGTTTCTTTTGTTGAAGGTGAAACTTCCTTATCATTTGTTCGTGGTGTCTTGGCGTTATTTTACTGTCTATATAAAATAAAAGATTTACACCATTCATATCTCCATGGTCTATATGGAGATATGTTGGCTACCTGGTCGGGGGTTAAGGGAATGGTTTGGTAAGGTTCTTGCCTTGTTCCTGCAAGGACCTGGGTCAAGCCTACTAGGACCTCCTTCAATACCCACTTGTATTGAATGGCGGGGGTGCGAATGGCTCGATGCCCTCATATGTAAACTACTATTAATATATTACCCCGGCTATTTGGGATTGTATCCATGCTGACTCAAACCACTTAGCTAAGGGTAACGTCACCTTCAAAAGAGGGGCCTACCACATAACGCACTAATAACTTAATTAATTATCTTCCAATAATCCAACTCTTTAGGATTGTATCCTTGATGACTCAAACTACTGGGTTGAGGGTAACGTCACCTTCAAAAGAGGGGCCTACTACTATAACTAAGATAATCTCTTAAAAAGTGCAAAAGTGCGGAAAACATCAAAGGTTACAGTAAAGGCGAGTCGGATCCAAGTGATTCATCTTGTCTATCTGTTTTTATTTTATTTTTATTTTTCAGCATTTTTAGTTTTTATTTTCATGTTTAAAACCTTTTCTAAATTTTTTATTTGATTAGACGTTGAGGATAAACCGGTACTAAAAGCTCCTGTGTCCTTGGATGACCTCGGTATCTTACCAACACTATACTACGCTCACGATGGGTGCACTTGCCCATATGTGTGTTTAGTGTTAGTAAAATATCGTGTTTTATAAATTTAAAACTTGACTAAGGTGTTAAAAAGGGCTAAAAATATACGTAAAAACACATAACGCTACACACGCATCACTGATCACATGCTCTTCGTGGATACGTTACTCGACTTACCCTACCTACCTAGGTTAATTGGGTTTTGACTGATCGGGACGGCATGGTCTATCATGCCTTCCTTCTTCTCTGTCTTCATTTAATGAGCTTGTCAGTCCAGATGCTCACACGACCTTGTGTATCAACGGCACGACCTCGTGGCCATTGTACTTGCTGTACTATCTAAGATTTGCGTATCTAGAAGTTGACCACGGCCCGTGTCCATGAGACACGGCCCCCTGTCTCTTTTCTACTTATGTTTGTCTTCTTCTTCCTGGAATCTTGGGTGGGGCACGACCCCATACCCGACAAGCACAGCCCGTGCTTGTCTTCCGATTTGTTGTTTTTGGCCTTGGGGTGAAGCTCGGAGGGTTGGTATATTGTATCAAGTTCCCTTCTTTTGTATTCATGCTAGTTTTTGCTGTTAATTTGTTCCTTCTATGCGTTTAAGCTCTTTTAATCCTGAAAATCAAAAGTATACAAAGGAACACACTTTTCAAACAGTAGTACTAAAAAGGGTTATTTTTATACCTTATTTGATATAATTTATATGTTGCATTTGGTGCATATCGGTCAAGTCAACAGGTCAAACAAATTGACCATAACTTTGGTGAAACTGTTTAATGTTTTCGAGATCCTTTAAGATTTTGAGAATATCTAAGATTTCGAGAATATCAGGGTTTTCAAGAAGCTATAAGGGGTTCAATCATTCTCGAAAACATGTGATCATCAAAAAGGTTCATACCCTAATCCAGTTCAAGTGACGATGTAAGGTCCATTAAGACAGTTCACTCATGATTTCGAGAAGTCCACATGGATTTCGAGAAGTTCATAGTGATTTCGGAAGGGCTAATTTAAATTATAAAGATTTCAATCTCATTGTCAAGGTTCCTTTAAATTTTATTTGATATCCCTTTCAATTCCCTATAATTTGATGATTTCAAAATATCTTTTAAGGTATGCACAACATTTCATCGTAGTAGGTGAGTATACTGAATTCATCCTTTTTATTTACAGTGTCAGACTATTGGTGAACAGGACAATACTTTCGTACAGCAAAGTGACCAATATTATGTCCAACGAAGGTTAGGCAAATACCATTTTGGTACGAATTTGCTTTACAAGCACACAGAATTCTCTCATTTTGAAATTTTCTTCCTTATGCTTTTTGGCCTCTTTGGCTCTTTTAAGATATACTCTGACTGTGCCTAGGTCTGTATATAGTCAGGTTGCAACAGAAGGGCAACCTTGATATCTCCGGATGACTCTACAACATAAAAGCCCACAACCTTAGATGTTGGCAATCTATCAACATAAGATTTAAGACCATGAAATCATACGCCATGACATGTTACCCACAGAGCACATTGTTCGTTATGTTTATATCACTCAGTATCTTTTGTCATTTTGAGCGTCAAGCCTACCGATACATCCCAGTAGAGCCTAGTCTTTTCAGCCATAGTGCCTTACATGTGTTAATCTATCCTTTTAACATGAACATTTATTTCATTTCCCATAAATTTTTTTCCCCCTAAATTTGTTCAAAAGTAGAATACTTTATGCCCAAATTTACAGGTTAGACACACGCACAGACACCTTTTTTTTAAACTAGTTTGTGAAACATATCATCTTTAGAAGGTCCACAAGCACTTTGAACCTCGAGTTGCTGACAGGATCTATAAAAAGATCCGTTGTGTTAGCATCAGTATGGATCTGATCAAGTTTAATAAGACCTCTGTCATAGCAATCTCTAATGAAATGAACTTTAATATTAATGTGCTTGGTTTTAGAGTGATAAACAAGCTTTTTAACGGTTTGGATAGCGGCATCATTATCACAGTAAATAGTGGCGTTAAGACAAGTCAAACCGTAATCTTGAAACTGATGTTGCATCCAAACAACCTAGGAACATCATGAAGATGCTGTAACATATTCTGCCTTAGTGGTGGAGAGCAAAACAGTTTGCGGCTTCTTGCATTACCATGAGATCAGTCTATCTCCCAGGAATTGGCATCCAACTGAAGTCGATTTCATGTACCTCCAAAATTGTTGTCAGAAAAAGCAAAAGATCAAAGTTCGAATTTCTTGGATACTGACGTATAATGGGGGGGAGTGTTTTTTATATTTTAAGAACTTTTTACTCTTTTATGAAGCTTTAAATTTACAAAACACGATATAACACTATCACTCTCTACAACACGCTAGGGCAAGGGCACCAATCGTTGGCGTAGTATAGTGATGGTAAGATACCGAGGTCGTCTAAGTACACAAGAGCTTTTAATACCGGAATTGACTTTGCTCAGAGCAAATGGAGAAGTTAAAAAGATCTCTATGAATAGTGCTTTCAACCTAAAAATGAAGATCTACAAGACATATTGGGTCTTGAACTTGAAAGGCATCCAGAAGATCTTTACTCTATAAAAGTTGAATTACAATGCAAAGGCCAGATAAGGGAAAAGATGATGCGGCCTAAAGAATGAACTTAATAAAGTTTTAGTTTTGGCACCATCTGTTTCTAGGGGGAGATTGTTGAACCTACAAAAGAACAGATGATTCATCATCATCATCATCATACTCAGTATATCCCACCAATAGCAAAGCTAAGGTAGGGTCTGAGGAGGGTGAGATGTAGACAGCCTTACCTCTACCTTGTAGGAATAGAGAGGCTGCTTCCAATGAGACCCCCGGCTCAATTGTGGTTTTGCATCAAGCCTTGGACATAAGGCACATAACACTCAGCAATTGAGACAAACGCCGATTAGTGCATGCACCCCCTTGTCTTTTGGCTATCAACGCCACCACATGATGCATGATTAACCGTCCCCCTCTTTTAACGTTATTTTCACGAAATTAGTAAAATAACGTTAAAATTAGTGCACTTTCACTTTTGCCCCCCGAGCGCCCACGCATATATACATTATATGAGCATACCGCAAGCGGGGCGTGAAAAGAACAGATGATTCAAAAGCCAAAATATGCTGGTCATGAAATAAATCAAGACATGAAGATCTACTCTTCCAAAAGATAGTGAATCTTGAACAATAACAGAAGATCCGTTTGAAGACTTGAAATATATGATGAAAAATTGAAAGCTATGTTGGTGAAGAAAGAAAGTTTGTTAAAGGTCAAATCTCTGCTGAAGACTGAAGCACTTATGAGAAGACCAAACATCTGTTTAGCCTGAATAGATGTTTGATGATCACAATCAGAGGTTTCCCAGAACAGACATTAGTATCACAACAGAGTCTGTAAACAATGTCAATGTGTCTTAGAACAGATGTTAGGGATGATCAGATGTTAGAAACATCTTAATATCTTTTCTGTTTGTAATGTTAGATGTCACTATCAGGGTGATATCAACCCTGGTTATTTAACAGATGTTTGTAGGTACTATAAATAGATTTGCTCTGTTAAAAAGTTCTATTTATCACTTTCACAACATTTCTTTTGTACGAACAGAAAGTAGTGATCAAGCTGAGAGGGGAGTGATAGTCATAGCTTGTAATTGCAATCCTTTAATATATATGAAATACAGTATGACAACTTTCCGTATTTGTGCGTATGTGTTTAATTTACGTTGCATTCATTTAAGTTTGTTTAATTACACATCACTGTTTCATTGATAACACACACAAATACACACTCAGATTCTAACAAATTTTATTTAAAATTGTTATTCTAATAGGGATTTATGTTACTATAAAATTTAAAAGTTAAAAAAAGTTGGATTAAAAATGCAATTTGTAATTCAATTCCTTGAAGGATTAGGGAAAAAAACGTCTCTAATGAATAAAAGTTATTAGAATGGTAAGAATCATGTTTTTTTAACGGTCAACAGAATCAATTCCGAGTATTCTCGGGGCATCCACTGGATCAAACGGGGTACTCTGAGAGTGACCCGAGTCCACTACCAATTCCCGGGAAAACCCGATAACCCACCAGCCCCAAGGCACGACAATGAAATTACTAGTAAAACCCATCTGGCTCAAGCATTGAACCCAGGTTTCCCTAGGTCTTATCATTGTCCACCAGTACCTCACTCTGCACCAGGTAAGAGTTGAACTTGCATCACCCAAGAAAAATACAAATTTTCCATCACTTGATCTAGATATCATTGGCCGGAAAGAATCATGTGACTTGTGGAGTTGTCCATTTCCTTAATAAACACTGCCATAAAGTGTTTGGTGGAATGGTAAGTACAACCACATGAAGTGTGTTTTTCATAAATTTAGCGCGTGGGCCTAACACGTACGAGATGAATAAACAAAATAATTGTAATACAATATGAAATAAATTTAATTAAGAAAAGGAAAAAGCTTTATAAATCTGTAAATTACCGATCCCGTATTTTAAATATGAAAAAAATTGTTCAATAACTATTGATGCTTATAAGCTAAAGAAAATGTCATTAGTTTAAATAAAACCATTAGCAAAAAAATGTGGCTAACATTAAAGAACGGAAAATCCCCATGCTCTATAGTTGAGATACTATCTGCTAAAATTTTGAAACTAAATTTTCTTTTTATTAATTCTTTAGTTAAATCACGAACACACTTGTTAGTTGTTAGTGAGTAGGTTAGTTAAAGCACAATCCCTACATGGTAGTTGACATGGCAAAGTGTCATGTACTATTTAGTTTTTTTTTTTTTTTTTTTAACACTGAATCCTAATTTCTTTTATTGAATTCTTTAGTTAAACCACAATGTGCTTGTTACTGAGTAAGTTAGTTAAAGTCCATTGCCTAAGTGGCATAAAGTTGCGTACTTTTTTAGCTTTTTTTATCAGCTAGCATCCAGCTTACTCTAAAGTACGAGACAGGCTCTTAAACCTCTCCCCAAGTTCAAATCCTTCCGAGTGGAGCTCCGTTATTTAGTGAATTTGCACTTAGTAGAATTTGAACTTGAAACATCCCCAAGAGAAAATCACTTAGTGAAAAACCTCTTGACACGTAATTTTAGTTAAACTACGACATATAATCTAAATACCACCTATAGAGTTTCGATTTTGAAATCGATGGGTACTTCCATATTTTGTTATTTGTATTTATCTTGTTTGGATTTTTAAAATATGGTCCGTTATAGATTTCATTAATTCACACGAATATTTATGTAGTAATTATTTATCGTCTGGTTATACTTGTCAATTTATAATTATATTATAAAAATATGGTAGGCTCCTGATACAAATTGGTCAAATAACTAACAAACTTGGATTACATTGAGTGTGGCCTGAAGAGGGGAGGGCATGCCTCTCCATGCCCCCCCCCCCCCCCCCCCCCCCCCCCAAAGTGGTACTCCCCATGGCCGTTGCCACTTCAAAAATAAAAAATAAAATATGTTTTTTTTTCAAACTTATAAGAGTAAATTATAAGACTCATTCTTTCTATTGACAATAGATTACAAAGTTTGTCCTTTTTCTTTTAAAAGTATAAAAATGTACTCGATGTTTCTAAACCTTTGCACGTTATGTCTTTTACATCTAACTTAGTTAATTTTTATGGTTAAATCTAACCAAGTGAACCCCATGTGAGGGTATTTTAGTCATTTTACTCTAAATACAATAATTATTTTTATAAAATATTATATATATACACACACAGAGACAACATACTTAGCCACCAACACTCCCTTTACTGCCACCACCATTCCCGCCTCAACCATCGTTCACGCCACCCTTAGCCACCACCACTCCCACCTCAACCATCAGTGATACCGACCACCCACAACCACTTGCCGGACATAAACCCAAGCAACAACACACACCCCCTGTCACCACCTATCACCACCTCCACTCTCCATACACCACCTGTCACCACCAATCAAACCAACCACCAACATCTGCCTCCACCACCCACCTACCCTCAAACCCCATCTTCCACAAACACCCACAACCACCACCGTACCAAGCACAGCGGCTTATAGATCTGGATTTGTGGAACAAACCACGGCGGCGGAGCTGTAGAAGGAAAGATGGCGACGGCGGATCTGGATTTAGGGTTTCGATAACGGCAGCTTTTATGGTGCAATGGCGGTGGTGTGATGATAGAGGAGCTTTGGGCGGTGGTGATGTGATGGCGGTGTTGTTATGGCGGTGGTGGTGCTATAGCCGGTTATGGCCACTGATTGTATAGAGAGAGAGAGAGAGAGAGAGAGAGGGAGTTGAGTGAAGGAGAGTGAGTTTTGAGAAGGAGGGAGAGATCGGCTTTTGATTATTTATTTATCTTTTAGGGTAAAATGACAAAAATACCCTCATGTTGGGTCCACTTGGTCAGATTTAACCATGAAAAATAATAGAGTTAGGGCTAAATGACATAATGTGCTAGAATTTGCAAACATCGAGTACGTTTTTTATACTTTTTGAAAACAAATGACACACTTTGCAATCTGGTGTCAACATAAAGAACGAGTTTTGTAATTTACTCAACCTATAATACAGTGCGATTGCCAACAACTATTTTCTTAAGTTTTTTTTTAATTTTAAATATTTACTCCATTTACTCTATAAAGTTACCTACACCATCACACTCATCTTCATATTACTCTACTTCTCTCTTAATCTTTTATAAAAATTCCTCAACTTTCATAAAGAAAATGAACTAACACAATCGTTATTTTGATCCAAACAACCTGTTGTCGACTCGAGACCCCGACTACCCCACAAAATCCTAGCCTACCATAAAACCGGAATATACAAGTTCCGGATCTTACACCCAACTTTGCGGCGTACGCATCTTTGTTAACCGACATGTTGTATTCGAGATTTCCTTACGATAACATTTCCCGTCGTAAGTTCCGCTATTAAACATCGCTCACTAACAACAACTTCCTATATCCCAATGGACCCCACACCCAATATCGTTCCGGAAACCCACACGTAAAATTTGGGTGAACCGTTGGCTTCGAGGGTCAAAAAGAGAAGCCATAAGAAGATGGCCTAAAGTGGAGTTGTTATAAAATGGAGAGCGGAGGAAGAAGTGGTTTTAAACAAATCTTGGATATTCATATCGGAGGTCCCGGTGATCAGTGCCTTCTTTTTTCGTTTTAAAAAGAAAAAAAATTGTAGACGGTTTTTTGTTTTAAAAAAAGATATTAATATGTCGCTTTTTAAGGGAATTGTCACACCCCGACTGCGTTAAAACAACAAAACCGTGGCGGAAACATCGGGGAGTGGAGTAACAGAATCATTGTTTAACAACACATGGATATTGAAGTTATGTTTTATTAAATTATTAAGTGTTTAACATTGTCTTAAAGTAAAAAAAATGAGTTCAAACATATTGTCTTTCTTATTTTAAGTCACTAAGGCCTCATCCGTTCTTACGTGAGCATGCATCATAATCATCAAACAACAGCACCTGAAACATATGTGAAAATAAAGTCAGCATAAAATGTTGGCGAGTACATAGGTTTTGTGAGTGTGTCAAATTCATGGCTTGTATACATGTTGCAATAACTCGTACGACTACTAGAGTCGATAATTGAAAACCTTGTATTGAAAAGTGTTTTGTATTGCAATATGATTTACCAACTAAAACAAGTTGGTTATATGTTTGTGAAAAACCTCGTTGCCATGAATCTTGACCCAAAACATTTGCTTTTGTAAACCAATAAAAAATCGTTCTTGTATGAAAACTTGTATGGTTTATATCATTTAGTAAACATCGTTGTGAAACCTCATTTGAAATCATTCGTCCAAAATTATTCAAAATCGTTCAATTCGTCCGTGTTATCAATCGTTTTTGTCATCAAAACCAATCGTTCGTGTTATAAACCATCGTTCAAGTGTTCGTGTTATAAACCATCGTTCAATCATTCGTGTCATAAAACCATTCGTTCAATCGTCTGTGTTTTAATTGTGAAAACTAACTTTTGGTCGTTCTCGTTTAACACATTCAAACCTGTGTTACTCGTCTATACCACCAAAGGGTATCTTTAATCGACTAACAAACCACCAAAGGGTTTGTTAAAATAACAGGTTCTGTCGTTACCCACATTAGCCCATAACCATGGTGATAGTCCGATAACGGGATTTGTCAGATCCTATGGTACCATAACATACTACTGGTCGGCTCGGCCAAAGCTAATGAATATCATTCGTGTTATGTATCAACGCACCAACAAGTTCGTTCACATTATTGAAATCGTTGTGTTTAATATAACCAAATCATTTGTTTTTGAAAACTTGAAATCGGTTTAGCACATATGAATCACCCCAAAACAATTGAAAGTAGTAAAATAGGGGAACTATGTACTCACTTGAGATTGCAAGGTATCATCGATTAAGTGAACTAACAAAGCTTGGCAATCAAGGAATCAAGTGGCACCTAGTATCGGATCACTATGTTAATAATCGAGACCTAAATCGGGAGATCGGGTAGAATGAGCTCATGTAAACCAAATGAGTGTTGGAACTCATATGATATGGTTTAACAAAGCCTACATTCTGATTTGATACCTATCCTAAGTGCTTTTGACCCGTTATGACCCGTTATGGTAGTTTACGCTACTTTAACGCGTCATCTTAGCAATTGCGCGTTCGGATGGTCTAACTAGTCCTATGATAAGTCTTATATGCCCTAACATGTTTAATAATGTTGCATAATTAGTTTAAGTGTCAAAAATTTGGTTACATATGCTTAAATTGGAATTATGCGCAAAAAGGGCATTTTGGTCATAAGGTATAACCTCGGAAGGTTATTCCCTATACAACTATGGTCACAATATATGTTTGGTTGGATCCTAATGATTGGCCAAACGGGTCGGGTTCGAAAGTTTAAGCGGTTGTCGAGACCGCTTGACTTACGACCCTAAACAAGCACTAAACTAAAACTGACGAGTTAAACATGTTAAAACATGTTTAACTAAGTTAGAAAACTGATTTGATATCAAAACAAAGTGTTTTGATACCCGAAAATAGTTTCGTTGCAAAATGCACATAATCGTGCATTTTGACCGAAACTTTGACTCGTCACTTCGACTAGTCAACGTGGTAATCAGTAGGTATAGTCGCAAGGGACTATAACCATCGTGATTACGCTCACGTTGCAAAGTTCAAACGAACTTTGTCTTGACCAATTCATGGTCAAAGCTGAAAGTCAAACACTGTTTGACTTTTTAGCTTGAAATAAGTAAACAAGACATGAAAGAACACTTACAAGTGTTCTAGGCTGGAATAATGACTAAGAAAGCTCAAGTATGAAGCCTTCAACCAAGTGTGGTAGCCTCAATTAAGAGCTAGAGTGAAAGAGAAGGAAAATAAGCAAGTTGGAATGATGAAGTTCTTAGGTATTTATAGGAAATCATGAACCTTTAGATCTTTGCCAAGTGTTTGTGTGATAATCAAGGAATAATCCACACCTTACACTTGTTAGGACCTGATTAGGGAACTTGGAAAACACACAAATCAGCCCACAATACCCAAAAACTAGGATTAAAACCAAGGACAGCAGGCTGTTAAGCTGAAAAATGGTTTCTACCAGCATGCTCTCTCATGGCCCGTGACCCCAGACAAGGGTTTCTGTAGCGGCCAGCCTACCAGGTGCAGATCAGAAGTTTCAAACTTTTTCAAAACAGGTCCCTGCAGCTCCGAAACTTGTTTTTTGACGCGTTTAACCCTTGTTAACCCAATTTCAAGGCTTTACAGGGATGTTAAAACATAGGGAAATTGAAATATGCTTGGAAATATCACGGATGTTGGTTCGTTTGGTCGTATGATCGCGTTTTTCGGTTAATTACGATGAAACTCGAATGGACGCGAAAACGATCCAAATTACGCGACGAATGGTATTTTTGCATTCCTATCACTAAAATTCAATATTTTAGTGATTACAAAAATTTTGGATGTCCGGATATGGTCAGAACGCAAGATATGCACGAATTTGCATACTTTCGCAGTTTTGACGCTTTTAGTCCCTATGATCAAATAAGCGTATTTTCGCATACCGAACCCTTCAAAACTTATTTCTAAGCTATGTTAAGGGTATTTAGGGTATGTTTAGCTTATGATCTTGTTCTGGAGTGTACATTGTTATACGAATTGGCAGACTTTTGAAGTTTGTCGCAAATAGTCCCTGTGATCGAATAAACTTGTTTTTGACATACCAAACCATTTAAAACTTATTTATAAGTTATGTAAAGGTTATTTAAGGTATGTTAAGCTTCTATCACCATTCTGGGGTGTATGTCGCGTTAAACTAGTTACGTTTACGTAATGGTTTGCGAATAACTTTCCAGAAACTGATGTAGAGCTTGAAATCGAACTAGAATTGAAACGTGAAAATGTCAAACATAAATAAACAAATATTGAGACCAAAACACATTGTTTCATTGATACTTGATATTGTTCTACACCGTACAGTGTTTACAAGAGCACATTATTGGACGTAAGACAAATGTACGAGGATATGAAGCAAAAAAAACAAATGAGGGAAAAATATAGACTTTAGTTTTTTTTTTGGAACGTCGACTTTCTTGTGTTAGGCCACCGTACAGTGTACAGTGTTTACAAGAGCACATTATTGGATGAAAGACAAATGTACGAGGATATGAAGAAAAAAAAACAAATGAGGGAAAAATATAGACTTTAGTTTTTTTGGGAACATCGACTTTCTTGTGTTAGGCCCCCGCACTACCCAAATTGGAGAGCTTCTCTTCCCCACTCAGGCTAAACTATGTTGTCTTAACCGAGCCCACCCTGGCTTCAGAGCTTGGCTTGGACGTTCCCCCAGGAAACCATACCACCAACTGCTACTTGACAGACGTTGTGCCACCACAAGAACTGAACACTCTCTGGCGTAACACACGGTAGGACGAAAACCACGGTGGGCTCAGGATAGAACCTGGCACCTCTGCAAGGAGGGTATGCTCTATCCGACGTTGCCTAATCAAACAAAATGACACATGTGGGGATTTAACTTGGATCTCTAATGGAAAACCCAACCTCTTTACCAATAGGCCACAAGTGGTGGATATAGTCATTAGTTAGTAAGGTTTCTTAATGTCATTTAATTTGTTTTTTCTTAATTATGTTTTTATTTTTATTTTATGTAATGATATAGTTTTAATTAATATAAATGTCTTTTTTATTTAATTGTTTTTTTTTTAATTTTAAGAATACGAATGTTTGGCTACTAGTTTAGATCTCCCCGATGGAAGACCAGGAGGCAAATCGAAGACCCAACACCGGGAATCAAGGAGGAGGGAGACTCAACGTCGGGAAGCAAGGTGGAGGCAGTGGAATAACGAAGTTTCACGTGACCAGGTTGCCGGAGATATGCAGCTCGGAGGATGTGGCAGAGGCGCTGAAAAGAATACGGAGAGTTAACGGGGGTCTACATAGCAAGAAAATGAGACAAGAAAGGTAACCGTTTTAGTTTTGCAAGGTTCAAAAGGATAGGGGATTCTCTGGAGAAGGAAAGGGAGTTAAGGAACATGTGGATGGGAAACTACAAACTCATAATCAAATTAGCAATGGTGAGTTTTGGGGCAGTGAAGACCGTAAACAGAAGAGCGCCAAGGAGAAGAACGTAGGAAAAGAGGGGATGGAGAACCTGTTTGGAGGTGGTTTCCTACCGCTGGTGCCAGGCGCCACGTTTCGGATGGGTTCGGGGTAAGGATGGAAACAGATAACCGGTTCGATTAAAGAGGTCGAAGTGTCAAACTTTGTTAAAGCTTTCAATAATTTCTACGATAGAGCCATCTTAGGTAGAACAGTTGATCTTTGGATGCTCTAGAAAATGAATGTTCTACTACTAGAGGTTGGTTACAGGGAAGTGAATATTAAGTTTATTGGTGGCTTGAACATTTTGCTGGTTTTTAAAACTAACATACAAGCGGATCTTTTTACGAAAAATGCGTCTAGTTGCGGCTGGTTTCTGAATTATGAGATGTGAAAAGGACAAACAGTAGCGTTTGAGAGATTAGCGTGGCTCAAAATTCATGGGGTGCCGCTACATCTCTCGGATAATGAAGTGTTTGACTCGATAGGGAGAGGATTTGGGAAGATTCTTCAAGCATCACAATTGCAACAAGAAGACAAGGACTTGATAACGGATTGTATTGGTATCTTAACTGACGTTAGAGGCAGGATAGAGAAGGAGGTTGTCGTGAAGTGGGAAGGGAAAAGGTTCAGGATGTGGGTGGAGAAGGAGATGGAATATTAGTCACCAGATTGTATCGTTGAAAATAAGGTCGGAGGGGAGGAAGAAGAAGTGTGGGACCTTTTGTTAGAAGTGGAAGACAAAGATGAAGATATGACGACGAAAGCCAGACAACCAGAGATTCTGAACGTCCAGCCGGAGGCTAAGGTGTCACATGGAATGGAAAAAGGGCAATAAGACGGTTAACGAGATCATACCGGCAAGTTCAACGGAATGGATTATGTCGCCACCTGGAAATCTGAAGGCGGCGACGAATACTGGGGGCAGTAGTAGAGTCGACGGACCGGAGAAGGAATGTGAAAAGGTTATGGATAAGATGCCTAGGTTCTTAGATGATTTAAGTATGGAAGATGAATGATTGAATTATAATGATGGTGGGGATAAAAATGAAAAAGGTAACAGTGAGGGTGGGGTTTCCAATTTCGTGGGGCAGGAGTGAGTGGATCAGTTCCCAATTTTTTGGGATAAGGAGAAGGAACACTTTTCTAGAAGAGGAGGTGGAGATAACTTCTCGGAATGGACGACAGGTAATAACAATTTTGGTTTCATGGTTAATTTTGCTGCAGGTGGGACCCGAAAAAATCATAAAAGAATAGGAAGCCCATTCACAAAAAGCAAGTTATGGAGGAAGTGAGTGGGCTGACTAGGCCCAGTAAGAGAATAAGGCAAAATGACCCCTTTGATCTTAATGAAATAATAGGCATTCAGGAGGGCAGTGATTCTACCGAGAGTTAAAATAGTAACGACGATATAAATAACGGGAATGGAGACAGTAATGTGAATAAAGAAAAGGAGACAAAAATTTTTAGAGAGGAGAGTTTGGTGGATATCCATAAAAGTCCTATAATGGAAGACTTAAAGTGCAACCAAACACGGAGGAAGACGGGATAAATTTAGAGACACGTGTTACTTCGCTTTTGGGGACAGCTGTGGGAGCAGAACTTAACAATTACGAGCATTTGATTAGAGAAGCAATAAGGGAAGAAAGAATTCAAAAAGCAAATAGATGGATTTCCTTTCGGTGAATATCAGGGGTTTAGGGGAAGGAGCTAAATATAAAGCTGGGTGGATAAAAAATTTAAAAAAAGAAAATGGGATCAATTGTATTGCTTTACAAGAAACACAATTTAGTAACATTTCAGGTATTGAGTTTGAGAAATTTTGGGGAGATGGGAAGTTCGAGATGGACCACATTCCGGCCGATGGCATATCAGGAGGCGTTATTAGCATATGGGATCCTAGCGTCTTCAAGGTACACAACTCTATTAAACATGCCAATTTTTTATTGACTGTGGGGGTTATCAAGGGGAGTAATAAAGCAATCAATATCATTAATGTATATGCTCCGCAAAAAGTCCCCAGAAAAGGCTTTATGTGATGACATAGGGGAGGTTTGGGTAATTTTTTGGGTCGGTGGGTTATTCTGGGATATTTCAATGCTGTGCGTAATCAGGATGAAAAAATGAATTCTAAATTTAATAAGAGTTGTGCGGCCAACTTTAATAATTTCATTCTTGATTGTGGTTTGAGAGAATATAATTTGAAAGGTAGCAAGTTCACCTTTTCAAAGGACAACGGTAATGAACTTAGTAAAATTGATAGAGTCTTGGATTGTTAAGAGTTTTTTTCCGAACGGCCGACGACATGTCTTAGGAAAATGCCAAGGGTTCATTCGGACCATTTCCCGTTAGTTTTGACTTGTTCGGATAAAAACTTCGGGCCCAAGCCTTTCAGAATCTTCAACTCTTGGATGGAGAGAAAGGATTTTGATGAGATGATTAATAAGGCGTTAGATAATTTTATCGAGATTGGGGAAGCAGATCTGGTTTTAATGCAGAAATTCAAGGCGATCAGGGAAAGGATCAAAAGGTGGAAAAAGGATGTTTTATCTAAGGAATGGGAAACTGATAGGGTTCTTAAAGAAGATTTAGAGAAATTGGATACTATTGCGGAAGCCATAGAAGAGGATGAATGGTCCAAATTAGAATGTTTAAAAGATCTAAAGGAGCTGGAAGAATTCAGAATAAAAGATCTCAAGCAAAGAGCCAGACTTAGATGGGATTTGGAAGGTGATGAAAATACGGCTTTCTTCCATGGGTACATTAACAGCGAAAGAGCCAATAATAATATTTTGGGGTTGTTGATTGATGGTAAGTGGACTACAAAACCTTCCCTGGTTAAAAAATAGATAATAGGATTCTTCAAAAAGGCGTTCAAGGAAAAGATTGACAATAGACCG
Organism: Helianthus tuberosus; assembly: GCA_030545235.1. Lineage (NCBI taxonomy): Eukaryota > Viridiplantae > Streptophyta > Magnoliopsida > Asterales > Asteraceae > Helianthus > Helianthus tuberosus. The sequence continues at coordinate 141,192,029 of CM060383.1, forward strand.
AAACTTACGTGTACCAACATGAGGAGACTGTCAGAGGTGGATGCGGCTTCTCTCACGGTTCCTTTCACGATGGAAGAAATCAAATGTGCTGTTTTCGAGTGTGGGGCGAATAAAGCGCCAGGGCCAGACGGTTTTAACTTCAAATTCATCAAAAGGTACTGGAATTTGTTTGAGAATGATTTCTCTAACATGTTAGCTTCTTTTTACAGTAAGGCTCCATTTCGGCGGGATGTAGCTCTTCTTTCATCACGCTTATTCCCAAAAGCGAGGATCCGGTTGGCCTGAAAGACTATAGACCAATAAACCTGATCGGGGTGATTAGCAAAACTATTTCTAAAATTCTGGTGAATCGTATCAAGAAGGTTATTGGTTCTATCATATTGGAAAATCAGATGGCCTGGATCAAAAAAGTTAAAAAAAAGGCTTTCCTTCTAAAAATAGATTTTAAAAAAGCTTACGATAATTGTAGTTGGAAGTTTCTTATTGATATCATGGGTCAAATGGGTTTTCCTCCGTTATGGTGCAAGTGGGTTGAAGGGGTTTTATCTTCGGCTAGATCTTTGGTGTTAGTTAATGGGTCCCCTACGTATGAATTTAAATGTTCTAAGGGTGTTAGGCAAGGGGACCCTTTATCTCCATTCCTGTTTCATTTGGTTATGGAAACGTTGTCTAATATTTTTGTCAAAGCAGGAGAGGTTGGGCTTTTTAAAGGTATCAAAACTACTAATAACAGCCCGAAAATCTCCCATCTTTTTTATGCTGACGATGCTCTCATTAAAGGGGAAGGAATAAGGATGATATGTTTAATGTGGCTAGACTTATGAGGATTTTTACTTATGTTCGGGGTTAAAAATTAATTTTTTATAAATCTAATGTAGTCGGGTTGGGGGTGGAAGACAGGGATGTCATTGAGATGGCTGAGGTGATTGAGTGTAAAACGGACATTATTCCTCTCTCTTATTTGGGGATAACGGTGGGAGCCAATATGAATAAAATTTCTAATTTGAACCCGACCATTGAGGTTTTTGATAAAAGGTTGCAATCTTGGAAATCTAAAACACTGTCAATTGGTGGGAGGCTTACTCTGATTAATTCGGTTCTGGAAAGCCTCCCGATTCTCTACTTTTCTATTTACAAGGTCCCGATCGGTGTCATTAATCTATTAGAAGCTAAAATGAGAAAATTCCTTTGGGCGGGATCTAGTGAGAACATAAAAATGCATTGGGTTGCTTGGGATTGGGTGACCTGGCCTAAGAAAAAAAAGGGTTTGGGTATTAATAGACTTAAAGAAGTTAACGAGGCTCTTTTAGTCAAATGGGGGCGGAGGTATAGGGTGGAGAATGAAAAACTTTGGAGGAAAGTGGTGGAAGCTTGTCACTTCAAAAGAAATAATCGGAGCTTTCTCCCGCTTAACGATAACATTTCGGGATGTTGGAAAAATATTGTTTCGTTGATTTCTAAATGTTTTTTAAACGAGAAGGGTCTTAATTGTCTGATTACCGGAAAGGTGGGGAATGGTTTGGATATCCTCTTTTGGGTGGACCCTTGGGTGGGTGATCTTCCTTTCATGGAAAGATGGTCACACCTGTTTAGCCTGGAGAGGTTTAAATTGTGCAGGGTGGCGGACAGGATTACTTCGGATCAGGCTATTGGCGATCGTGTCTGGAACTGGCGGAGATTCCCTGGGTCGGATGCGGAGGTTAGTGAGTGGAGAGAGTGTCAAAACGTTCTTGATATGGTTGTTCTATCCGGTAATAAGGATTCTTGGTACTGTAAAGGCGATGAGGGAGGAGGGTTCTCGGTGAAGTCTGTTAAAAAGGGCGTTGATTGATGATCGAGGGATGAACAATCCTCCGTAATTTGAATGGTGTAAATGGGTTCTTCTTAAATGCAAGATAATGGCTTGGAGAGGCAATCTTGACAGGTTATCCATGAAAGTTAACATAAGAAGAAGGGGTGTGGATATTTCTTCTATTTTGTGTCCGTTCTGTGATGAATATGAGGAAACAGTGGATCGTCTCTTTACCGCTTGTTCGGTTTGGTTGGATTTTGGTGATTGGAGCAAAATTCCGCCCATATTCTCTTTTGAATTCAAAGACATAATGGAAATTCACAATCTCTCTCAGTTGGATAAGAAAGCGAAGAAAATTATTCAAGGGTTGTGATGATATCATGATGGTGCATTTAGAAAGAAAAGAACGAGCTGATCTTGAAATAGATAAATCAAAGTGTGCAAGACATTTTAGGGGAAATGAAATCGAGGGGGTTCGGTTGAGGGACAATGGGGAGAGGGAGAGGAAACGACGACAAGGAATGGATGGACGTCGACTATCGGAAAAATCAAAAAATTACGATACGACAATCGAAAGCCTCAAACAACATTCTACGTGACGAATCTACCTGGGGGGACTTCAAACTCACCACTTGGGAAAGCTTTTCAGCCCTATGGAGTGGTAAAAGATGCATACGTGGCCTAGAAAAATGACTCAAGGGGGAACTACTTTGGTTTCATTAGATACAAAGGGGTGACGAATGTGGAGAAGACTTTGCGAGGAATGAATTCGGTGAAAATTTATGAGGCTAAGTTGAGTGTATGTTTAGCGAAGTACGATAAATTTCACCAAAACAATGTCTAAACTATGGGTGGGGGCTGTAATGTGGTACAGAAAGGTGTCGGGAACCGGCAAGCGACTAAACAACCAGAGCTGAAATACATTCCTTTGAGGAGGGATGGAGGGCCTTTATTCTCAGAATTGGTGGGAAAGTGTAGCAAATAATGTTAAGAGGTGTGACAAGGTAGTGGAACTCGAAGGTAGGAAATCTCTGTACCCCGACCATTGCATCATGCGTGTAGTGATCGGTGAGGCGATTGATGCGCCGGCAATTGGAAGGATGAGAATTATGTTAGATGATGCTAGATATCAAGAGAGCCTGATAAGTTATATCGGGGGATTGAAATTTATGATTGTTTTCAAAGAGAAAAGAATAGCCTTGGAATTCATCAGGAGCTAGGAGGATGTTTGGGGTTCGGTGTTGTCTTCTGCAGTTCTATGGAACGGAGGTCAGGTGACTTTTGATCGATTGGTGGGGATTAAAATTCTGGGTGTCCATTACAGTGGGGGGACAATGAATGTTTTAATAAGATAGGCAGTCCATCGGTAAACTGGTTAAGGGATCAGACTTTTCATAGACTTTTCATGGGAAAGCCTAGATAATTCTGGTGTCGTGTGTGGTATTTTGTCTAACCTGGATTCGCTCATATGTGAGAAAGTGGAAGTTCGGTGGGAAGGAAGATCATTTTCGGTATGGGTCGGTGAAACGGAGAATAAAAATTTTATCCAAAATCTTCAAGAGCTATCAGAGGCGGCACTTAGATCTCCGGTGAGCTCAGAAGCTTCGGTGATTAAAGGAGGTGCAGAGATGGAAGATGGGGAGATATGGGATGAGGATTGCAGTTCTCCTCCGGTGGTTGGCAAGTCGGCGCCAGAAATGGTAAGATTTCTAGTGGGAAATGAACTGTTCACCCATGTGCATGCGGTGCATGGGGGAAACGAAACGTTGCCTAGGGAAAAGGTAGTTTCTGATGATCTTCTGGAAACACCAAGGAGAGAGAGAGAAGAACAATACTAGGGATGCACGCGCCAGTGGGGTAGGGCAATTTAGTGGGGGTTTCAATATTGGATCAAAATCATCGATGGGCTTTGGGCCTGTGGGTAAGTCGAGAAAGAGGCCTAGGCAGGCCAGAAGCCCAGGCAATCAAGGGGATGGGGAGGCCTGGATCTGGTCTGTCAAATCGTGACAACCTCAACACCACGTCGCTTCAATTAATCTTAATATCCCTATACCTACATCTGAAGGAAAAGAAATTCATATATATGCTTCTGAGGATGGGGTGAATCGTTCCTCAGTTATTCGGTCGGAGGAGACGGTTGTAGGAGATTCTCTGGTGGTTATCGGGAGTGTCAACGATGGTGACAACAAAGTCTCCCAGCAAGAGCAGGAGGCTCTGCGCGCTCCTGTAGTTAAGGAATTGAATGTTCAGTGCCAGGATAATATGGAAATAAGGAAGGAGACGGAAGAGACTATGCAAACAAGGGAAAAGTGGGTTTTCACATGGGGAATTTTGAGGGGTAGGTGTTCGGTTTAATTAATGGTGAACGTGGCCAGAATGTGAACCAATGAATTATCTCGCGGTTAACCTAGGGGGGGTCAAGGACTCTAGGAAACGGACTAGATTCGGGGTCTGAAAACATCTCAAGGAGCTCAGTTTTTAGCAATTAAAGAAACAAAACTTGCAGGTGACTTTAATTTTGTTGTAAAGTAGTTTTGGGGTCGGTCTTTGTTAGAATTTAAATGTGTGGAAGCGGTCGGTCGAACGGGTGGGTTGTTATCTATTTGGAACCCGACGGTGTTTAATAAAACATGGGTCTTAAAGCATCGTCATTTTTTGGTCACATCTGGGTTTTTGGTAGCTACCAGAGAAGTGGTTAATTTTGTAAATGTATATGCGCCTAATGACGTTGTGGCTAGGAGGGCATTGTGGGCCTAGTTGGTGGAGGTGAGGGGTAGTTTGAATGGTTTTTGGGTTTTTATGGGTGACTTCAATGATGTTCGGGTTCCATCGGAAAGAAAAAATTCAGAATTTGTGGCAATAAATGCGGGCTAGTTTAACCAATTCATAGCTGATGCAGACTTATTAAAGTATCCGATGGGTGGTAGACAATTTACATACCATTCGGATAATGGCATAAAGTTGAGTAAACTGGATAGGTTCTTGGTTTGTAGAGGGTTCATGAATAATTGGCCGACGGCTTCTGTAGTGGTCCTCTCAAATGTGGTCTCGGACCATTGTCCCATATTTTGTCTACTACTCCTATGGATTTTGGCCCCTCGCAAACTAGAGTTTTCAACTCGTGGCTAGAGATCGCGGGTGTATTGGAGTATGTGGAAAGTATATGTACTTGGTTTCGTTTTCAGGGCTCGGCGGATCTAGCTCTAGCAACTAAATTAAAATGGATCAAATTCAGGGTGAAAGATTGGGTGGTTTACCACAAGGCATCACAGAATGGTATGTACTCAACTAAGCTTAACAGGCTGGAATTTTTGGAAATGGAGGCTGAGGCAAGGAATCTCTTGCCTCATGAAATGGAAGAAAGGGCGGAATGTAGAAGTTTTATCATGGAAGCGGATAAAATTAAGATGATGGACGCGAAGCAAAAATCAAGAGTTAGATGGTGTGACAACCTGAACTTTCAAGGTTACTCTTGTTTAACCTCGTGGCACTTGACTTATATCACTGTTGTTCATGTTTCGTACACGACGTCACTACGTATATGTTGCAAACCCATTAAAACTGTTTAAATTACATTAGATCACTAGGATTAATTGGTTACGAGTTTATAAATGTTAGTACTAAATGCCTATATTGTGCCCACACTATTATTATACACCTTTGGCCCCAAATCTCTAAATATTGGGTTAAGATGCTCGGCCCAAAAGAAGCCACCCCTGGCCCGATTAACAACCTGTATGTATTTACGAATGGAATGTGTTTCAATATTCATTATTTAGCAAACATCATACAAAAGAAAAACCCTAACAACCTTCCCTTCTCCTGTGCGATCATCGACAAGCCATCCCCTCTCACCCGAAACACTTTCACCTCTCGGATTAGGCACTTCATATTCTGGTTAGTATGTTAAATTGTTCTTGTAATCTGCTCGTTGTCTTGTTGAGGCCATGGATTATTACTTATTGTTTTCTTGATACTAGTAATGATTTAGAACACCTTGCTATGACCGGGTTATGACCTGATTAAACATGTAATGATAACACACAAACTAATGTGTCCTAACAGTTGATTGATGATCGTATACATACTTGGAACTTTATGGCGTGTGTGTAATAATGATCTGAATGATTGACATATGATGAAGTGTATAAACAAGCATGATATTAGAATGCATATGTGAACATAATGATTTCTAGATAATGGCTGATGTACAATTAAACAAGTGGTATACAAATAAATCAACAGTGAGGTTTCTAGGATATATTATACATGCATATTTGATAGTTTGGTGCATGATAGTATTGGTTGATGGATTCCTCTTGATGATTAGTTGGTTTATTAAGGAAGTTAAAACACACACATATTGGCTATTAGTAAATCGATGAACTAGGGGGTTTTGTGTGATGTAATTAAATTCACTTGGTGGTATTGATGATATGATAACTGATCTAATGTGACATGATTATGAAGTCGATGTAGTGATTATGTAAATTAATGTTTCAGTAGGTGTTAATTAATGAAGTAGTTCATAAACATTTGGATTTACATGCTGATTTTTGGACTATACATGCAATCGGAATTATATGACAATCGGGTGGGCCTCACATGTGCTGGGTAACATGGGCTTTTAAGTTATTAATTGTTTGGTATTTTCGCGATATAAAGCTCTATGTGGCCCAAATGGATAATGTGTAGTATTTGATAATTGTTATGAGTCTTGCAATCTGTTTATCATGAGAGGACGAGATATTGCGCTGCATGATGCTAGTGGGCCACACATACAATGTTAGTAATATAATGGGCCGCACACAATGTAAACGATACATTGGGTCGCACGAGTCAAAGATGGATCACTAATTTGTACGTTGCACATTTTCGGGTGTCAACGAATTAACTGTTGCATGAATTGTATATATGAATTAATGTGACGGGTTGGTTTATGAACTAAGTATACACTAGAGACTATTTGATTGACTGTTATGGCTTGAACTTTACATGTGTGCTACATGTATCTTGACTGTGTGATAAGTGAATAAGGAATACATGACTTGTTGTACGTGAAACATGTGGTTTATGTGTACATAGAACTGACTGTTATCGGTAACCCTTTTAGGGCGTGTTTGTTCATCTGATAAACAAGATACTTAATCTTACCGAGCAAACCAAAGGTGAGTTCACTACTCTCGAGCTTGCGTCCTAGTGGTTGGGACAGTCAGTGGGTATCCCGGGGAGGGATAAGTCTTTTGGGTAAAACTGGAATATTGGATAATAATCTCACTATATCACTCTTAAGTCCCATCTTTTGTTACCGGGGAGGTAACGGGGTATTAGTTGGTAGCGCTACTTAGGTTTGGCACCCTCATCCTGTACCGGAGAGGACGGGTGTGAACTAATGACCTAGTCATGCCCAGTGTTTTGATAGGAGCACTGGGGAACGGGCAAAACATACATCAGGAGCCGTCTTGTTCAACATTGAGATATTATCAATATTACTTTTGGATTTGTTAATGAACTGGAATAAACACTTGGTAACTAACGTTTTCGAAAAAGCTGTGAACTCACCAGCATTGTCTGATACACTTGTTGCATGCTCGCAGGTCGTTAGATGTCTTGGATTTGGAACTTGCTGTCTGGAGTAGCTGGAGTGGTCATTGCTCGAAGTGGATGGATACATGTGATGGAATTACTGATATTATACATTGGTTTTGAAACAGTTATCTATGGTTTACTATTTGCTTCCGCTGAACAATGTTGGGTTTATTAAAACTTATTGTTGATACTTTTTTATTAATAAGTGATGATTTTCATTTAAAAACTTGTATGGGTTCAACATGATTAGTGGCTCGTTATTGGTTTGTCACACGTCGAACAGGGACATTCCCTAGGTGGTATTTTGGGGGTGTGACAGTTTGGTATCAGAGCCACTGGTTATAGTGAACTTGGTTTTAAAACGTTTTTGTAAAACCAGACTATAACCGAACAGTTCTGAATACGTGAATACGACCATGACACTCAGCTCCAGACTGCAAGGTTCGTCTCTCGTATACTCATTGTACTGCATAACTAGTGAACACTTACATATGATATTGCATGTGATTGCACGTTTAGCACAATGGTATGAATACATGTATTACTTGCATGTGTTATGTGACTGATAGGGTGGTATTTCCCTAAACATTCATGACTTACGTTTCGTGATGCTCTTTGTTTGCTACTCGAGGTTGAGGAACCATTTGACATGAGTTAGGAGGAGTTGGGATGAGCATGCAAATCACAATATTATTGTGGGTGCACACATAATAATAATGTGGGGTACATGCGAGTCCCAGTGAGGCTTAACAGTGAAAAAGGGGTTCCGTTTCGTTATTTGATCGCTGTGAAATACAACAGTCTATAGAAGTCGTGGTAGTGATTGTCTCCTACTTGAACGTGATATTTTCACTCCTCTCTGAATCCTTTCAAACCTCGATGCTAACGAGTAGTACCTAAACACCCATCTGAACGCCTAGCGAACTGTGTAGAATGTTAGGTGCTTGTACGAACATCCTTGAGTTGGATGTTGCAACGACAATGAATGGTCTATACCTTTCTCACTTTTCTTCGTTTGCTGGAACTTAACGTATTGACGTCTTAAATCCCGAAGTGCGATCACTTCTGCAACACTCTCGCGACATACCGTGTATTACTCAGTCAACTTGCAAGAACGATGGACAAGAGGGTAAACGTAGTACCTTACCGACTTCAGCATTTGAACGACCCTAGTTATCGGCAACGAACAAAAGCGATTTGACTCCAATCGAATCCTTAACCCCAGCCAGCGACTCATGGGAGTCGACTCTTACGAACCAATCGGGACAAAATCGATGACGATTGACTGTAGAGCGGAATGTGTAACCGCCCGCACCATGAGTAGCGCCTTAGGACATGGAACGGAATGTGAAAAGATGGACCTTGTTGGTGAAAGGACGCAGGACACCGTTACAGGCAACAATATTAGAGGCAACAGTAGCGGCAACATCAAGGTACTCGTGATCATAGCTTACAGTATGGAAACGAAGGTGACCTCGACAAGGATTGACTGTGTTAAGTCAAGGTGACAACAACCAAGGGAACGACGACAGTACTGGAAATTCTCGTGACAAAAACAACACTGGAAATGAAGCTCATGGAAGGACATTTAGTATTGGCATAGGCTATACCAGGCGTAATAGCAACACGATAGCTTGGATGGGTAGCTATTCACTTCGTCTCTGATCTGTTTGCCCTGATGTTTCTTGAAACCGAACTTGTTGTGGCAGCAACGGATGGCAAGTCAAATAAAACCTCATATGTCCGTTGGGATGTAAACTCGACCTTGTGGGACAAGTGTTCGACGTCAACCTTCCTTCTACTACCCTTTATGGTTGCAATACAGTAGTTAGTGTGGATTGGTTATCCAGAGATCGCACAGATACACCAGTGAGGAGAAAATTTTGTGTGGAGAATCGTTATTTGTTCTAAAGCGTCAGAGTGGTGCAAAGGTTAGCGCCATTTCAGCTATGAAGGCCAGAAGTGTCTACGGAGGGATTACTCCGCTATACTAGCAACCGTTACTGATGTTAGGGCTAAGGAAATAGAGGATCGAGGATCCACCAATCATTCGTGATTCCTTTCGGTGTGCTACCCAAGGAACTTTCGGGTTTACTTCCACAACTGTTAGGCGAAATCTCAGTCTGATCTCGCGCCAGAGGCAGCCCTGACTACACGCACTCTTACCGTCTTGCACCGGGAGGGTTGCAAGAGCTGTCTAATCAACTGCAGGAATTGCTGAACAGGAGTTTTGTCGGACCTAGCTTTTCGCGTTGGGGAGCACAAGTTATATCCGTGAAGATAAGCCTTTTCGTATGTGTACTGATTTTCAAGAACTCAATAAGGCGACAGTTGAGAACCTTTTGCCACGACCATATATTGACAACCTGACGACCAGTTGCGGGGGTCAAGCTTCCATTCGAGGATTGAATAACAAACGAGCTATTGTCAGAAGGTATTCTAAGGGGAGAATGTGCCTGCAACGGCATACCAAGCGCAGTGCGGCCATTTCGACATTGTATTCCAATACCTTCGAGCTAATCATCACACCAGCAGCTGTATGGATCACATGAATCGACCATGCTTATTGACGAAATGTTGAATCATTTCCAGGAGAAAGGAACATCATGGGCAGCTTTGTATCTTATTTGAGAGCTCCTGAAGGAGGAGCCACATCACGCGAAGTCTTGATAAATGTAACTTCTGGATGCGCGGGATACCTTTTTGGTCATATAATCAATGAAGTGGGAATACACGTGGATCTCGCTAAGACCCGTTTTGGTTAGAAACAGATCGACACCAAAGATCACTTCGAGGATACAGCAATTTCTTGGTCTCACTAGATGCTATCAAAGATTCATCACAGGATTTTCGAATATCGTTCAGCTTAAATCTCTTTAGCACCGCAGGGTGCGGTGTTCATGGGAGACAAAACAGGAGGACGTCTTTTCAGCTTTCAAATCCTAACTCTGCAATACACTGAGCATCGTCTCTACCTGAGGGTGCGGGTGATTTAGTGGTATATCATGACGGTTCGAATCAGAGTCCCAGTTACACGCCGATGCAACACGAGAAGGTGATAGCTTACGTAATAGACTTACAAGGAGAATTGCACGACACACAATCTACGGTGGAAATCGTGGTTTTTGGATGTAGGTTGGAGGCATTACTTGGACGGTACCGAATGCACTACTTAGACCGATCACAAGGGCCTCCCGTGTACCCTGGTTTTGAAAGAGCTAAATCAGTTAATGGCATCGCTGGATGGAATTTTTGGATGATTACGACTGCGAAACTTGAATGTGCACGAGCTCTGCATCTCATTATCGACTCTAACCTACCTGATCAAACTCGCTCTGTTCAGACTGGAGAACTGAAGGAAGAGGATTTTCAAGTAGAACCCATGCGGGGCATGGAGAAGCAAACTCGTGTCGAGCACAGCACGCCGACCTCGATATTCTAGTCGTCTGGATTTTGATGAGAGATATTAGGATCTCTAAATCTTGTACTGGTGATCGGGCATGAAGACCCACCTGGCAATGTATGTGAGTGATGCTTGACCTGTAAGGAAAAGTCAAGGTGGAGTATCAGCAACCAGAAACACCCATATGAAAATGAGAACAGACTGCCATGGATTTTGACGCTAGTCTACCTAAAACTAGAAACGGAAACGTTATCGTTATCACCTGGGTGATCGTCGATTGCCTCACGTAACCAGCACACTTTCTTGCAATCAAGGAAACTGACGAGTCTTCACAGCTTGTGAATATCCCTCTGGGAGAGGCGGTTGTTAGGCACGAGGTGCCAACTCCTGTTACCTTTGAGTTTGATCCATACCTAAATTATGACAGGCAGTATACAACACTCTTGGCTCACGTATAGACATGAGCATTACTCAGCATCATAGGACAACGGTTGGAGTCAGCAAACCTCTGAAGACATGCTGCGAGCATGTATGTGAATGACTTAGTAAAAATTTGAAAAGGGCACCTACCTATGGTTGGCTTTACTGCAACAGCTACCATTCTAGTATTCATGCAGCTCTGGCTGAAGCATCACATGGACGATAATGCCAATCTCATTGTTGGACTAAGGAGGGTGACAACCTAATCGCAGATCCAGGATTTGTACTCGAACCCCTTGGGAAGCTGTTAAGCTTAGGAAACACTGGGAGTTCGCTGTGGGCGAACGTATCATAATCAAAAGTCTCACCCTGGGAGGGTGCGTTACGCTATGGGAAATGTGGCCAGCTTAGTTTGCGGTACACTGGGACATTTGGATTCTGGAACAGATTGATGATATGGCTCACGAACTCGAGTTACCTGATGAATTAGGTAACGTACATGATGTCATTTATGTCTCGAACCTAAAGAAGCGTCTGTTCGACGCAACACTTGTGATACCCTTGTTGAGGAACCCACTGTTAACACAGTCGAATTTCAATCGTGAGAGTTCGTTGGAACTCAAGACGTGGACCGAAGTTCACGTAGGAGCGCGAGGATCAGATGAAGCTCAAATATCCTCAACTTTTTCCTAGTGACCAATCTACTTCTGGTGAAGCTGGTGAATCATTTCAGGTTGGGGATGATGTGGCACCTGAGGAAAATCCGCAACAATCTTGATTTACCACTTCACTTCACTGTGCTTACTTATCAAATTTCAGGACGAAATTTCTTTCAATTTGGGGATGATGTGGCAACCTAAACTTTCAAGGTTAGTCTTGTTTAACCTCGTGGCACTTGACTTATATCACTATTGTTCATGTTTCGCTACACGACGTCACTACGTATATGTTGCAAACCCATTAAACCTGTTTAAATTACATTGGATAACTAGGATTAATTGGTTACGAGTTTATAAATGTTAGTACTAAATTCCTATATTGTGCCCACACTATTATTATGCACACCTTTGGCATCAAATCTCTAATTATTGGGTTAAGATGCTCGGCCCAAAAGAAGCCACCCCTGGCCCGATTAACAATCTGTATGTATTTACGCATGGAATGTGTTTCAATATTCATTATTTAGCAATCATCATACAAAAGAAAAACCCTAACAACCTTCCCTTCTCCTGTGCGATCATCGACAAGCCATCCCCTCTCACCCGAAGCACTTTCACCTCTCGGATTAGGCACTTCATATTCTGGTTAGTATGTTAAATTGTTCTTGTAATCTGCTCGTTCTCTTGTTGAGGCCATGGATTATTACTTATTGTTTTCTTGATACTAGTAATGATTTAGAACACCTTGCTTTGACCGGGTTATGACCTGATTAAACATGTAATGATAACACACAAACTAATGTGTCCTAACAGTTGATTGATGATCGTATACATACTTGGAACTTTATGGCGTGTGTGTAATAATGATCTGAATGATTGATATATGATGAAGTGTATAAACAAGCATGATATTAGAATGCATATGTGAACATAATGATTTCTAGATAATGGCTGATGTACAATTAAACAAGTGGTATACAAATAAATCAACAGTGAGGTTTCTAGGATATATTATACATGCATATTTGATAGTTTGGTGCCTGATAGTATTGGTTGATGGATTCCTCTTGATGATTAGTTGGTTTATTAAGGAAGTTAAAACACACACATATTGGCTATTAGTAAATTAATGAACTAGGGGGTTTTGTGTGATGTAATTAAATTCACTTGGTGATATTGATGATATGATAACTAATCTAATGTGACATGATTATGAAGTCGATGTAGTGATTATGTAAATTAATGTTTCAGTAGGTGTTAATTAATGAAGTAGTTCATAAACATTTGGATTTACATGCTGATTTTTGGACTATACATGCAATCGGAATTATATGCCAATCGGGTGGGCCTCACATGTGCTGGGTAACATGGGCTTTTATGTTATTAATTGTTTGGTATGTTCGTGATATAAAGCTCTATGTGGCCCAAATGGATAATGTGTAGTATTTGATAATTGTTATGAGTCTTGCAATCTGTTTACCATGAGAGGACGAGATATTGGGCTGCATGATGCTATTGGGCCACACATACAATGTTAGTAATATACTGGGCCGCACACAATGTAAACGATACATTGGGCCGCACGAGTCAAAGATGGATCACTGATTTGTACGTTGCACATTTTCGGGTGTCAACGAATTAACTGTTGCATGAATTGTATATATGAATTAGTGTGACGGGTAGGTTTATGAACTAAGTATACACTAGAGACTATTTGATTGACTTTTATGGCTTGAACTTTACGTGTGTGCTACATGTATCTTGACTGTGTGATAAGTGAATAAGGAATACATGACTTGTTGTACGTGAAACATGTGGTTTATGTGTACGTAGAACTGATTGTTATCGGTAACCCTTTTAGGGCGTGTTTGTTCATCTGATAAACAAGATACTTAATCTTACCGAGCAAACCAAAGGTGAGTTCACTACTCTTGAGCATGCGTCCCGGTGGTTGGGACAGTCAGTGGGTATCCCGGGTAGGGATAAGTCTTTTGGGTAAAACTGGAATATTGGATAATAATCTCACTCTATCACTCTTAAGTCCCATCTTTTGTTACCGGGGAGGTAATGGGGTATTAGTTGGTAGCGCTACTTAGGTTTGGCACCCTCACCCCGTACCGGAGAGGACGGGTGTGAACTAATGACCTAGTCAGGCCCAGTGTTTTGATAGGAGCACTGGGAACGGGCAAAACATACATCAGGAGCCGTCTTGTTCAGCATCGAGATATTATCAATATTACTTTTGGATTTGTTAATGAACTGGAATAAACACTAGGTAACTAACGTTTTCGAAAAAGCTGTGAACTCACCAGCGTTGTCTGCTACACTTGTTGCATGCTCGCAGGTCGTTAGATGTCTTGGATTTGGAACTTGCTGTCGGAGTAGCTGGAGTGGTCATTGGTCGAACTGGATGGATACATGTGATGGAATTACTGATATTATACATTGGTTTTGAAACAGTTATCTACGGTTTACTATTTGCTTCCGCTGAACAATGTTGGGTTTATTGAAACTTATTGTTGATACTTTTTATTAATAAGTGATGATTTTCATTTAAAAACTTGTATGGGTTTAACATGATTAGTGGCTCGTTATTGGTTTGTCACACGCCTAACAGGGACATTCCCTAGGTGGTATTTTGGGGGTGTGACAGATGGGCTATGGAGGGGGATGAGAATACGTCCTTCTTTCATAGTATTATTAATGCGAACACTAGTTGTATTCCTATTAATGGGCTCTTTATTGGGGGGGGGGGGGTTAGGTGACTTCACCTTCCTTAATAAAAGATGTGGTATATAGCTTTTTTCATGATAAGTTTCTTGAACCCATGGGGTCTCGACCATTCCTAGATTGTCTCAACTTATGCTCATTAACGGATTCGGAAGCGGATACCTTGGTTAGCCCTTTTTCTAGTGAGGAATTAAAAACGCGGTTTGGGAATACGAAGGTGATCGAGCGCCCGGGCCCGATGGCATTAATTTTCATTTTATAAAAAGATGTTGGAGTAGCCTACAAGGGGATTTCTTAAGACTTTTTGAGGAATTCCATTGGAAAGGGTCATTTAGTAATGGATGTACTTCATCTTTCATAGCCTTGATACCTAAGGGTAGCGACCCCGGGGGTCTTGGTGACTATAGACCAATTAGCTTGATTAGTTGCATTAACAATGTTATTTCAAAAGTGTTATTTCAAAATTGAAGACGGTTATTCAAGGTCTTATTTCCGAGGAGCAAACGGGTTTTCTATTTAATAGGAGTATATTAGATGGTCCGTTAATCCTAAACGAAATCATTCCTTGGATGCGGCGGAGTAGAAAAAAGGGGCTCATCTTCAAAGTAGACATCGAGAAGGCTTACGACACACTAAATTGGGGTTTTCTTAATTCGGTATTGGTGTAAATGAATTTTCCGCTAAAATGGAGATCTTGGATTATGGCCATTGTTTCAACCACTAAGGCCTCGGTTCTTGTGAACGGCTCACCTACACAAGAGTTCCAATGCCATAGAGGTCTAAGACAAGGGGACCCGTTATCTCCGTTCTTATTCATTTTGGCCATGGAAGCGCTTACCGGGGTCATGAAAAAGGCGTGTAGCGTTGGGCTGTTCAAAGGCATCTCGGTCTCCGCACAAGGCCCTTCGTTGTCACACTTTTTGTATGAAGATGACGTAATATTCATAGGTGAATGGTCGGTTCAAAATGCCTTAAATCTAAATAGGATTTTAAGGTGTTTTTACCTATCTTCGGGCCTAAGGGTGAACTTGGAGAAGAGTTGGATTTTTTGGGTGGGTGTAGATCAAAGTCAAGTGCAAATGATGGCGGAGGTCTTAAGGTATGAGCCCGGGTCTTTTCCCTTTAAGCATCTTGGTCTCCAAGTTGGAGCCAACATGAATCTTGTCAAGAATTGGGACCCGGTGGTGGAAGTTTTCAAGAAACGTTTGCCTTTATGGAAGGCAAACACACTAACTTTTGGCGAAAGAATTACCTTGGTTAGATCGGTTCTAAATGCTTTACCTACGTATTATTTCTCCTTGTATAAAGCGCCGTGTCAAGTGATCAAGAAATTGGAAAGGTTAAGGAGAGAGTTTTTTTGGGGGGCGACTCCGGAACAAAAAAAATGAATTGGGTGGCATGGCGGGGTGTTATGACTCCCAAAGATTATGGGGGTATGGGTTTCGGATCTTTAAGAGACGCAAACGTAGCAATGTTAGCAAAATGGTGGTGGCGCTTCAAGGTGGATCGAAGCAGTTTGTGGAGAAAAGTGATATGGTGTATTCACAATAATGCTAGAGCTTGGAATTTTATACCGGTGCGATTATCCAGTCCCGGCCTTTGGAAATAAGTGGCCAAATTTTTGAGTGATTTAGATATCTTAGGGATTGATCTCACTTGTTTGTTTCGGGGGGTTCCGGGTGATACACGACAGTTAACATTCTGGAAAGAAGCATGGCTTTTCGAGGAGCCGTTGTGTATAAAGTTTCCTAATTTATTTAATATTGAGCGCCACAAAAATGTAGAGATTTCGGAACGGGTTATAATCTATGGCGGTATCGTAAATCTAAATTTTAACTGGCTGAGACAGCCGAGCAACTAGGACGAAGTGGCTGAATTAAACAGCTTAACAACAGCTGTCAACTCGTTTGCGTTCGGGACGGGTGGCGAGAGATGGATATGGAACTTTTAGTCTTCGGGACAATTTCCAGTTAAAAGCTTGAGGCAACTGATGGAACGAAAGAATTTCTCAGATTTTCGCATTTGTTTTGACTGGAAAAGTTGGGTTCTGTTGAAGGTAAAATTCGTGGCCTGGCGTCTTGTGCAGAATAGGCTGCCAACTGCAACTGAGTTGGTACGTCGTCGTGTTTTTATTCCAGATATTCGATGCAAGATATGTTTGGAAGAGGACGAGTCGGCTACCCATTTGTTTGTTGGATGCAAGTTTGCGCAAAATGTGTGGGAGGAGGTGGTAGCCTGGTGTAAAATAAAGCCTATCTACATCCTTGAACTTAAGGATCTGTTACATGTTCCACAGATGAATCATGGGTCAACAAAGTGGAAAAGAGTGATTTTATCAATTGTCCAGGTGACTATTTGGATTATATGGAAAACTCGTAATGAATCCGTTTTCAAGAACAAGCAAGCGAATTTCAGTAGGGCAATGGAAGAGATCAAGACATATAGTTATCTTTGGATAAAAAATAGAGCGAAGTTTCAAACTCTTTCGTGGGAGGATTAGTGTAATTTCAATGTCGCGTCCTTTGGCGTATAGTTTTGTGTATTCGTGTACTGGTGGATGACCATGTCGGTTTAACGAGATGTTGACCGATGTGCTCTCTTATTTAATAAAATTTTCGTTTGCCTTTCAAAAAAAAGTATCTTACTTTTGAGATTTGCAACGAAATTTCTAAGAAATGCTACAGGACTGATAGACTTGGTTTTCCTTTTAACATCTTTCAGCTTTGGGCCTTCGGTTAAATTAGTGTAAAATCTTTTTCGTCTCAAACAAAGTGGACCGTCTGTGATCTGTATTCCGATTGTCATAAATAAGCCCACTAATAAATTAGGCCCATAACTTGAAAATAGTAAATCAAAAGCAAAGACGGCTCTGTGATTCCGTCCATCCTCTCAATCTCAGCCCATCCAATTAGGCCCAAAACTCAAAACTAATAGATCCAAAGTAGGGCTTGTTCACATTCGTAGAGGCAACATAAAATGGTTTGAACAGAGTTTGATCCAAATTGGTTTTTGAAAAAACCGGTTTGGTACGGTAACCGATTTGAGAAATATGAAACCAAACCAATGGCAACCAATTGGTTCAGCTTGGGATCGGTTCGGTTTCAAACCATTTCGTGTATGTTAATATTTTAAAATTATTTAAAAATCAAATGTGCTGACCTCTTCATCGTAGGTGAAACCGATGCATCGTAGCTGAGTTCTTCATCGGATGTGGGAGACGTTCATCCCTCATTGACCTCTTCCTCGTGTATCCGTTATTCAACTTCTATTTAGTCTTCGAGACTTGTTTTGTTTTGTATATGATCCACCGGGTACAAGTGATCCTTAAAAAAATGCACTCTCTACCGTGCCAGAGATCCTTTAAAAAAATGCACTCTCTACCGCCGCCAGAGTGAGTCTCGTTCTGTGTCTATAAAACCTAGATACCCAGTATGGAGTTTTTGTAACATCACCTTTACAGGATTTAAATTAACGCTTAGAAATTATATTTTATGTATTGTTAAGTCAATGTTTAAAATTAATAATCGATCGTTTGAGGTGTGAAGTGTTAAAACAAACATTCAAATTAATTCTCGCATTTTTAGTTTTTTTTTTTTTTTTTTTTTTAAGTTAAATGAAATTTTCATTAAAATGCCAAAGTAACAAATTACAAACAAGTGGCAGGTAAACGGGCAACAAGCTGCGTCGCAACCCCCTTTTGATTGCAAAACCAGTCCTGCTAAAGACGAAACGACCCTAAAAGGTTGAGAGATTACTTTTAATTTTTATTCTAGTTAATTTTAATTTTATGCACTTCGATGATCAAATTTGGTCACAAGTGTCGAAATTAGAATTCTCCTATAAATAGAAGCTTGAATTTGGGTATGTTTGATATGGGATAATGAAATGGAATGGATAAGTTAATGAAATGGATCATTATTATTCTATTGTCTTATTTGGTTATTATGTGAGAATAAAATGATAGTTTGCTGGAGCTTATGGCGTGCTAGAAACAATTTGAATTTCTCTAATAAATTGATTAAGATAGATAGTATTTTAAGCGAGGTCAAGGCTTTGGGTTATCTATGGTTCTCTAATAGATCGAAACATAAAGGGATAGATTAGGGAGAGTGGTATTTGTTTGCAAATATGTAATCTGTTCAGTTGTTGTGTTTGGTCGGCCCGATTTGGGTCGGTTTTTTGGTTAACGAAGTTTACTTTAAAAAATGTGAGAATAAAATGAATAATTACTTTATAGCTTTTCTCATTTGGAAATGTATCAATTTTATGTCAAAAAAGTTTAATATTTGTTATTTGAGTTAATTATTGTTTTCGTCCCTGTGGTTCGTCAAAAATTACTATTTCAGTCCATTAATTTAAAGTTGCGATTTCAGTCCCTGTGGTTTCAATTTCGTAACCATTCCAGTCCCTGTACTTAACAGAATAATGGATTGAAATGGTTACGAAAGTGAAACCACAGGGACTGAAATGGTTACGAAAGTGAAACCACAGGGACTGAAATCGCAATTTTTAAACTAATGGACTGAAAAAGTGATTTTTGACAAACCACATAGACGAAAAAAGTAATTAACTCTTGTTTTTTTATGCTTCTGTTATGCGTCAATCCGGCCCTTGTGGCATCATCATGTGAAATACTATTATTGTCACACCCCGATATTTCCACGTATTACCGGTGGTCCCGGTGGGGAATATCGTAACGTAGTTGATATCATCATAGACAATTAATCACAGTTTAATGCACAGCGGAAGACTAAAGTAATAATACAAACCGAATTTGAAAAGTATAATAAAATATTATACAAACGGTCGAAAATGGATCCACAGGCGAATCTTAAAACAGAAATATAAGTATTGTTCAACAGACTTAGACGTTTAGAACTTGCAAGGTTCCTTATTAACGCCCCGAGCTCCCAGCCAATTGCGTACAATACTTGTCACTTAGTCTTTTTGGAAAACACGTCAGTTTACACTGGTAAATACAATTAACCGACTCTTTTGAAAACATTTATGAAAATTGGTTTAACTACACAAGGCACAAACATTTTTATTACTTGGGACAATTATATTAATAACAATCTTGTATCAGATTTACATGTTTGTCCAACATTTAGGGCCGGTATAAAAGCCGAACAAGATTAATCGACACACCACAAATATAAACTCACAAGAAGTTTCCTCACGAGTGAGTATATCTTTTACATACACAACAGACAGGTGTATGCCTACACCTCATGCTTAAGTAATGGCCATTCACGCTTTTTAAATGAGCCGAGGATATCCAGGACACGGTCGTTAACCCGCAATGTTATTTGTTATCAAGCAATATTTATTAAAACGAGATTATACAATTTAACCATATCCGATTAAAAGGTTTCTACACCCGACCAAGTGGTAATAATTTACCGTATCCCAAGCCTGTATAAGGGAAAATAAGTTAAAAGTATTTACCTGAGCTAAAAATGTAAATTAAACACAACCGTATATTCTAATCAGCAAGTGCAAGTACTTCTACCGGGGCTCTCAATCTGGAACGAAAGTTTTATTAACCTATTAGATTCCTAATGGGTCTTATTTAAGTTGTAACTTAGACCGGCTAGTTTTATTAACTTATTAGATTCCTAACGGGTCTTTTTCAAAAGTCTCGTTTTAATTAAAAATGGGTATAATGGTCCATCTTTAAGCATTTAACGGAAACATGCAAATGATTCAGATTTCTAAGGAACCATGTAGCATAACCTCATAGGGTTATAATAACATATAATGTGGTCCCAAAGGAACCCTAAGGCATAACTAAACTAAGCTAATTCGGGTCAGAACTAAAAGTCAAAGCAAAAGTCTACTTTTGCGACTTTAGGTTGCGAACCGAGCCTAAAACTCATAATTGTCGGGTTGAACATGCCTAAACATGTTCTTACATTATGTACCAAGTTGTTTAAGTGATAAAATGTAATTTATAGCTTCTACATTATCAGTTATGATTTATTTTTCAAAAACTGACTCGTTTGACTTTCCTGTTAAGTAGTTTGACCCGACAATTGACCAAGTAAATGTGATAATTAGGAGGTGCCCTTTTAAGGGATTATCACCTACATAATTACCAACACAGAGCCACTTTCGATTCAAATAATGGCTGGACCGTTAGTGATTAATCACAAAGTCAAAGCATAATTACGATATCTTTGACTTTCGGTCATTACACTAATGAAAACTTAACTACAGAGGCTAAGAACACTTACAAAAGTCCTTAGCACGAAAATTTGACTAGAGAAAGCTTCCTAGATAACCAGGATGCTCCAGAAAAGCTCCAAGCTTGAGAAAACTCAGCTAGAGAGTTTGAAATTCTGATTTTTAAGTATGCAAGAACCATGTGAGGATTGAGGGCCCTTATATAGGGAAATTGGATGTGGTAGGATGATTCCAAGTATTATTCAGATGTTCACAAGTGTCTAGTGGTTTTGAAAACCAGCAAAGAATCCATAGAATTCGAGTTATGAGAGTAGGGAAGTGGTTTGGAGAAGACAACATGCTGAAACCTGAATCTGTGTAGGATTTCTGTGAATTTTGAGCCGTTGCGTCGCGCGACGGCAGATGGGTTTAGCTGTGGTGCAACACCACACCTATGGGGGCCAGTCATTCAAGTTTCAAACCTGGCAAATTTAGTCCCTAGACCTTTAAAACCTCATAATTTCAATTTTAAGCACTTTTAAACCATAAATTTTATATTTTTATGATCTGTAAGATATAACCAATCATTGTTAGTTCCGGTTTCGATAAATGATAACCGAAAACATGAGTTTTGCCTTGTTGACGCTTTTAACCCTTTAATCACGAAAGTTAACGTTTTTAATATCAAACGATATCGAAACCTCGTGAAATTTTCATCACTTGTTCTTGGGAGTATAATTAATCATTAAAAGGCTCCGGGTTCATTAAAAGGTCACTCAGAGGTATTAATTCAACATGTTGACACATTTAACCCTCGCGTCTTGTAAACTTTCACTTTCTTCCACAAACGGCTTCGTACGTTTCACAATTTATTCGTTTAAGGGTATAAGCATCGTGTAGAGTTATCGAAAGGCAAAATTTTCAAATGTTGACACTTTGGATCCTTTCACATATATACTTTCTCCGTTTGTCAACTTTAGTCCCTCGTAATCACTTCGTTACACGGTTAAAGTTCATGACACGTGTCGTTACTCTATTGGACATGATTTTTTAAAGGTGTTACATCCTCTCCCCCTTAAAAGAAATCTCGACCTCGAGATTTACTGAAATAAATGAGCGTATTTCTGTTTCATCGTGGATTCAACCTCCCATGTGTATTCTGGGCCTCTACGGGCATCCCATTTTACTTTTACGATTGGCACATGCTTTCTTCGAAGTTTTTTAACCTGTCGATCCTCGATCGACAAAGGTTTTTCAACGAACTTCAAGCTCTCGTCAATTTGCACGTCCTTTTGAGACATTGCTAGCGATTCATCGGCTATACATTTCTTTAAATTGTAGATGTGGAATACATTATGTATTCCACTAAGCTCTTCAGGTAGATTCAACTTGTAAGCTTCCGATCCGACGCATTCGATGATCTCGAATGGTCCTATGTATCTTGGGCTTAGCTTGCCCTTCTTGCCAAAACTCATTACCCCTTTCCAGGGTGACACCTTGGGTAGCACTTTATCACCCACCTCAAATCTCTGAGGTTTACGCCTTTTATCCGCATAACTTTTCTTCATATCCCTGGAAGCTTTGAGAGGATCAAGAATTTGAAAAATCTTGTATGTCGTCTCGAGGACTATATCAGGTCCTGAAAGTTGGGTTTCTCCAACTTCTACCCAACAAACTGGCGTTCTGCACTTCCTTCCATACAATGCTTCAAAAGGCGTTGCTTGAATGCTCGAATGATATCTATTATTGTACGAAAATTCAATCAAAGGAAGATGGTCATCCCAACTTCCTCCCAAATCAATAACACAAGCACGCAACATGTCTTCCAAAGTTTGAATTGTACGCTCACTTTGCCCATCCTTCTGAGGATGATAAGCAGTACTGAAATTAAAACGAGTGCCTAAAGATTGTTGAAAGCTTTTCCAAAAATGAGATGTGTATCTAGTATCCCTATCAGAAATAATAGATACTGGCACTCTGTGGAGGGATACTATCTCATCCACGTATAGCTGAGCTAGCTTGTCGGAGCTGTGCGTCTCCTTTATGAGTATAAAATGAGCTCACTTCGTCAGTCTGTCAACTATAACCCATATTGTATCATTCCCACGTTTCATCTTCGGTAACTTGGTGATAAAATCCATAGTTACCATTTCCCATTTCCAAGTGGGAAGTTCAGGTTGTTGTAGTAATCCTGACGGCTTTTGATGCTCGGCTTTAACCTGTGTGCACGTCAGACATTTAGCCACATAAGTGGCTATAGATTTCTTCAAACCTATCCACCAATAATTTGCCTTTAAATCCTGGTACATCTTATCACTGCCTGGATGGACTGAATATTTTTAACTATGAGCTTCTTGAAGAATCACATCTCTAAGCCCTGCATTGATTGGAACCCAGATTCGACCATTAATCCTAAGGATTCCATCCTTGCCATATGATAATTGATCGGCAGTCACACCTAACTTCTC
Organism: Helianthus tuberosus; assembly: GCA_030545235.1. NCBI lineage: Eukaryota > Viridiplantae > Streptophyta > Magnoliopsida > Asterales > Asteraceae > Helianthus > Helianthus tuberosus. The sequence continues at coordinate 141,215,255 of CM060383.1, forward strand.
ATTTGGAAAGTTAGTTTCCTAAACAGCTTCCTTTTGAGCGGCTAACAGCCTTTCATTCAAGCTGTTGTTTAGTTCAATGCTTTTGGCATTGATTCTGATAGGTTTGATCCTTTCTTTCCTGCTCAAAGCATCAGCGACTACATTCACTTTGCCTGGATGACATCGAATTTCACAATCATAATCGTTCAGTGTCTCCATCCAACGACGCTGTCTCATGTTAAGTTCCTTCTGATTGAACAAATGTTGAAGGCTTTTATGATCAGAATAAATCACACACTTGGTTCCATATGTATCATCTTTGGAATGGGAGCCTCAGGGACTGTTGGTATGGACTCCTCCGATGTTGGCTTCTCATTTGAAGTTTTAAAAGTCTGAGGTACAGAATCTGAAATATGGTTAATGTTTTCAACTGGTTTGGTTTTGGGAATGGGTCCAAAAAGGTCCTTTCTCCATACTGGCCGTATGCTTATTCAAGTTGTGGTACGAAGCTTAACATTCTTTGGCTTCGGGTTTGAAGAGCTTCCACCAATGGCAGCTTTACTCGGCGACATGTTCCTGAAATACACAAATATCAAAAACAATGTATACTTATTAGGGATGAGATTATTCCTAGTTCATGTCTAGACTCGGAAATCAAGGAATGTGCAACTGTGTCATTGAGATTAAACACAAAAGGCTAGTGTTTAATTCAATCAATTTTGGCTCTGATACCAACCTGTCACACCCGAATATTTCCACATATTACCGGTGGGCCCGATGGGGAGTATCGTGATGTAGATGATATCATCATAGACAATTAATCACAGTTTTATGCACAGCGGAAGACTAAAATAATAATATAAACCGAATTTGAGAAGTATAATAAAATATTATACAAATGGTCGAAAATGGATCCACAGGCGGATCTTAAAACATAAATATAAGTATTGTTCAACAGAGTTAGACGTGTAGAACTTGTAAGGTTCCTTATTAACGCCTCGAGCTCCCAGCCAATTACGTAGAGTACCTGTCACTTAGTCTTTTTGGGAAATACGCCAGTTTACACTGGTAAATACAATTAACCGACTCTTTTGAAAACATTTATGAAAATTGGTTTAAATGCACAAGCCACAAACATCTTTATAACTTGGGACAATTATATTAATAACAATCTTGTATCAGATTTACATGTTTGTCCAACATTTAGGGCCGGTATAAAAGCCGAACAAGATTAATCGACACACCACAAATATAAACTCACAAGAAGTTTCCTCACGAGTGAGTATATCTTTTACATACACAACAGACAGGTGTATGCCTACACCCCGTGCTTAAGTTGTGGCCATTCACGCTTTTTGAATGAGCCGATGATATCAGGACACGGTCGTTAACCCCCAATGTTATTTGTTATCAAGCAATACTGATTAAAACGGGATTATACAATTTAACCATATCCGATTAAAAGGTTTCTACACCCGACCAAGCAGTAATAATTTACCGTATCTCAAGCCCGTATAAGGGAAAATAAGTTAAAAGTATTTACCTGAGCTAAAAATGTAAATTAAACTCAGCCGTATATTCTAATTAGCAAGTGCAAGTACCTCTACCGGGGCTCTCAATCTGGAACGAAGGTTTTATTAACTTGTTAGATTCCTAACGGGTCTTATTTAAGTTGTAACTTAGACCGATTAGTTTTAAAGAAGGTTTTACGGTACGAAATGCTAGATTAAGCGGTGACCAGATTGGAATGTGATTTAGACCCGACAAGTATGAAGACTTGTATATAATGGGTAAACTAAACACATTCTAGATTTTAAAGTAAAAATGATAAGGTTTGACCCGTTTCGGTTAATTTATGCAAACTAGTTACATAAATCGTATCGAACGTGCATATGCATAACGGGTAACCAAAAGAGTCATGTACAAGTTCCACCAGTTAATATGCGTTAATTATTATATGATATCAGTAGGATATATTCCATTATGCCCAAAACGAATTTTAAACCAATTTAAGCCCCGTAAGGGTATTTTGGTCATTTTAATGTTTATAAAAAAGGTTAAATATTAAACTGAGGTTTTGGTCCAAAAATATCAGTAAAAACATTTATTTTATCAAGTTAATTCAGCAAGATATCATACATATGTGAGGTTTAACATTTATGGCCAAACTATGCACTTTAGGGGCATTTTGGTCATTTCACATATGCTTTTGGAAATCTGCATTCAAGACATATACTTACTGTTAAAGTATAAAAATTTATTTACCACATCATTAGGTAACAAGTCTTAGGCATTAGATATGGTTTTAAACCATACTATGCGCTTAATAATCGTAAAAGTCGGTATTTGACGATATTTGATATGTTTATAAAATTTTGAAGTCCTGATCAGTTTCTAAAGCTTAAAATATTTTATTTAACATATGAAATTAGTAGGAAAAGGTTTGGTATCAAAATGATATGTAAAACTCATTTTATCAATGAAAAGGGCAATTTCGTCAATACCAAATTTACACTAGAACTTTATGTTATGATCAGTATAAAATTTGACAAAAATTTCCAAAAATCCCTAAATATTATATTATAACAGTGGGTAGCAAGTTTGGTGCCAAAAAATTGGGTTTAAATATGATTTATACTGAAAATGCCATTTAATTAACAAAAAGCTTTCATTTTACGATATCTTGCATAACTTCTATTTTAGACCAGAAACTGATGTCAAACTTTTAGGGCATACTTATATATCAGTAATAAATATTTTTGTCCTCTCACATTTTCAAAAGTCTCGTTTTAATTACAAAAGGGCATAATGGTCCATCTTTAAGCATTTAACGGAAACATGCAAATGATTCAGGTTTCTAAGGAACCATGTAGCATAACCTCAGAGGGTTATCCTAACATATAATGTGGTCCCAAAGGAACTCTAAGGCATAACTAAACTAAGCTAATTCGGGTCAGAACTAAAAGTCAAAGCAAAAGACTACTTTTGCGACTTTCAGTTGCGAACCGAGCCTAAAACTCAGAATTGTCGGGTTGAACATACCTAAACATGTTCTTATATTATTTACCATGTTGTTTAAGTGATAAAATGTAATTTATAGCTTCTACATTATCAGTTATGATTTATATTGCAAAAACTGACTCGTTTGACTTTCTTGTTAAGTAGTTTGACCCGACAATTGACCAAGTAAGTGTGATAATTAGGAGGTGCCCTTTTAAAGGATTATCACCTACATAATTACCAACACATAGCCACTTTCGATTGGAATAATGGCTGGACCGTTAGTGATTAATCACAAAGTCAAAGAATAATTACGATATCTTTGACTTTCGGTCATTACACTAATGAAAACTTAACTACAGAGGCTAAGAACACTTACAATGGTCCTTAGCACGAAAATTTGACTAGAGAAAGCTTCCTAGATAACCAGGATGCTTCAGAAAAGCTCCAAGCTTGAGAAAACTCAGCTAGAGAGTTTAAATTCTGATTTTTAAGTGTGCAAGAACCATGTGAGGTTTGAGGGCCCTTATATAGGGAAATTGGATGTGGTAGGATGATTCCAAGTGTTCCAAGTGTTATTCAGATGTTCACAAGTGTCTAGTGGTTTTGAAAACCAGCAAAGAATCCATAGAATTCGAGTTATGAGAGTGGGGAAGTGGTTTGCAGAAGACAACATGCTGAAACCTGCATCTGTGCGGGATTTCCGTTTATTTTGAATCATCGCATCGTGCGACGGCAGATGGGTTTAGCTGTGGCACAGTGCCACACCTATGGGGGGCCGGTCATTCAAGTTTCAAACCTGGCAGATTTAGTCCCTAGACCTTTAAAGCCCCATAATTTCAATTTTAAGCACTTTTAAACTATAAAGTTTATACTTTTATGATCTATAAGATATAACCAATCATTGTTAGGTCCGGTTTCGATAAATGATAACCGAAAACACGAGTTTTTCCTTGTTGACGCTTTTAACCCTTTAATCACGAAAGTTAACGTTTTTAATATCAAACGATATCGAAACCTCGTGAAATTTTCGTCACTTGTTCTTGGGAGTATAATTAATCGATACAAGGATCCGGGTTCATTAAAGGTCACTCAGAGGTATTAATTCAACATGTTGACACATTTAACCCTCGCGTCTTGTAAACTTTCACTTTCTTCCACAAACGGCTTCGTATGTTTCACAATTTATTCGTTTAAGGGTATAAGCATCATGTAGAGTTATCGAAAGGCAAAATTTTCAAATGTTGACACTTTGGATCCTTTCACATATATACTTTCTCTGTTTGTCAACTTTAGTCCCTCATAATCACTTCGTTACACGTTTAAAGTTCATGACACGTGTCGTTACTATATTGGACATGATTTTTTTAAGGTGTTACAATTATGGTTCAACAACATATCGCTATATATTATATTTGAGATTTGCAACGAAATTTCTAAGAAATTTTACACGACCGTCAATTTGTCATGGTATACTTGGTTTTCCTTTACGATTCTGTTGTATTGCATTATAAAGGTTGCTTCAGCTTTGGTTATCATTATGTTTAGTTGGATAGTACTTATTAAGTTATCATGCAAAGAGTTAAGATCCGGTACAAACCATGCTAATTATAAAAGCTATGAGAATAGATATGGACCATCTAAATGTTTAATCAATGGATGACATTGATTACACATCAACCTTTACTATTAGTTGTGTCATTTAGTAGTTTTTAAGGGTATTTTAGTAATTGTGTTCATTTATTAAATAAAAAGATTAAAACTAAAATTTTGTCATGTGACCTTTTCTACTAGTTCCACCAATATCTTTAAATATAAAATAGCCTTTATATGTTGTAAAACAACGACTTAATAGCAACAATATATAAAGTATATATAAACATATGAACTAGGATTATAGAGATTATCGAGACAAAGAGAAAATGGAGAATGCAAGAAACTTATTCTTGTTGATGTGTCTCATACAAAATACATGAGCCACTGTATATAGGCTATAACATTAATACAAACATAAATGTGACATGGGAGTTAGAAATGTGGATAGTCACTAATAATGGACGCATTCATAACACTCTCCCTTGACTATCCACATGATGATATATTATTCTTTAATACGCTTGGTGATGCTGCCTCGTTAAAAACCTTGCTAGGAAAACCCAGTGGGACAAAACCTTAGCTAAGGGAAAAAGAGTGCAGCGCGTATTGTCTCCCCCTAATACTTCTGGTCTGGTATGTTGCCTCATTAAAAAACTTACTAAGAAAACCCAATGGGCCAAAACATAGTCAAGAGAAAAAGAGTGCAACTTGAATAAGTATCCCCCTCATTTTATCATGTATCCTTTAAGTGACGTGTGTCCATCTTCCTTGAAAATTGAATAAATCTTTTGTAGCGAATGATTTGTCGCTTGATCCCTTAATATGCAATCCTTTATGTTGAGCAATGTTGTATAATATTCTAACGAGACTTTAAGTGCCTCCTTCCAAAAATTATCATACGTCCACGACTGTGTTTTGTTACATTCCTGCATCTACAAGACTAGCCAAACTTGTTTTGAGGGGTTAGTAAAATATAATCAAATATCGTTTATACCTGAAATATTTCTTTGAACTCATTCCAATGTCTCTTCGCTTGAAAAAGGTTATATCATGACAATAAGATCAAGTGAAAGATATTATAACCATACATAGCTAGCAAAACATATTAGTGCACTTATGCATTTAACGATGGTACTTCTATAATGAGAATCTCTACTTTGGTAGGAGATGATAATATGCATTTCTTATAATAAATGACTTAACAACCTTTAATATACTTTAAGGTTAAACTATGTCCATACTAAAATATCCAAACATCATCTTCTAGATGTACTTGAGGGATTAGTAAAATATAATTACATATATACTCGAACTGCAGTTCGAGTAATGATTAGACCGTGCCAAGGTCATTCAAAAGTTCTCCCTCTAAAAACTCGACAATTTCTCTCAATGAACTTTTAAAAGTATAATGTTCATAGAACATGGCTAATTTAATTAAACTTATATCCCTCTTTATGTGAATATCTCAAGTTGTACAACACTCAACCCAACTATTTTAGTCCATACGTATTTTGTCAACTTCATATAATACGTTCTTGTGGTTTTTACATCATTAATGCTTCTAGCATTATCAATCCATGAGGGAATTATTTCCATCTTATCCAAATATGTATGTGCTTTCACTCTTTAGAAGTTTTGCTACATAAATTTGCCCTTTTAACACATAGATATCTATATCATATGCAAAAATATCATGAACACTTGCTTTTATCTCCAAAATCCATATTGTACCATGTTTGTACACTGTGTACATTGAGATGCCATAACAACCAGGTACACATTTTCTATGTATGTTTATTAGAGTATTGGTGCACAATAATTACATCCATAAGGTGTTTCAATTAACCTCTTAAGCACTCAAATGCTTTAGGATACTCATGGGGAGTTCCAATTATATTCAATTCAATAACATATACAACATGTATATGTATTTAGATACGAATTTATATAATAATCATAATATTCTCGAGAACTTATTTTATATGACTTAGGATCAAGTGATACATAACTTTCATAAGACGCATGTCAATTCTCTTTTATATATTACCATACTAATAAGATATTGGAAAGTTAATACATCCACCAATGGAGAATACGTTTTCTCATAATCAATCATAGGTCTTTGTGAAAATTCTTGTGCCACCAATTTTGACTTATATCACTTAATTTGATTTTCACATGATTCGCGTAAAAGACACTTTTGTATCCAGCATATGTTACAACTTTAGTTGTATGGACTGTTGGTTCAGAAACTTTCCATTTCATTAGAGAACTAAACTCTACCTTACTTGCGTCTTTCTATTTTGGTCAATCATTTCTTAATATTCATTCATAGGCAGATCTTAAATCTTGATCCTCATCATTTAATCATTTTAAGCGCTACATTATATACAAAAGTATAACGACGTCGATTTTTATTTTGATTCCATACATATCTTAGACATGATACAACTTATCGAGATCTCTTTATTTTCAGGTACCTGAGGTTCTTTTTGAACCTTCATGTCTATTATCTCTTCAGAAGATCTTATTACTATAACCTCAACTTGACAATCTTAATTACTTGCTCCAATTTTCGAGGAATTTTATTATTGGAATCAACTAGTCTACCACGCTTTAGGCGTGCAATAGACTCATTACAAAAATATGTGGTTGTCCTCTTGGGACACAAATATAAGTGGAGCATAAGTAGTTGATTATGTGACTTACTTAGTCACTATATTTAGGTCAGTGAACTTATCTAGTAATTTTTTCTTTAATATTGGTAAATGAATTATACTTTAAATTTCTAGTTCATAGTTTATAGTCTGAGGATCAAGATGACATGATAATTCATTTCACTTTTCACTTTTCAAATGCTTGTTATCTCCCCCTAATGTTAGGAACATTCATTCATTAAAGTGAAAACCACTGAGCCATAAACGAATTTCTTACTAATGGCTTTAAGTATTTAATCATATCCGATTATTTATACCGAACATATTCTCAAACTTTTTAGAAGTCCCATCTTTGTGCGGTGTGGTGGATGAGTTTCAATATATGTCGCACAAACAAAATCTTTGATAAGACATCTTTGGTTACTGACCAAAAACCAACTGTATGGGGAGAATTATAACTTATTGGCTTGATGTGATTTGATGGTACTATATATAAAATTACATGTACCTAAATGAACTTTTGCTCCTCTCATGATCATTGGGTTTGTAACCAATAGTAGACGTTTAGTGATCATCTCAACAATAAGACTTATTCCAATGATCGTTAATAACTTAGGAATCAAATTCAATATTATCAAATAAATATACTAATCTGGCTTAATATGCTTGCTATCACATTAGCTAAGCCATAATCACACAAATTTCAGGTCGTGGATTTGATAACCATTTAGATGATGCATCGATTTAAAACACTAAATGGTATCATGTTGGGATATGCATATCCTTTAATCACTTCCAAAATATTTAGGGATACACACCTTCCTTTATTTGGCAAAAATAAAATTTCCCTTGAGAGCAAAACAATACATGCTAATTATCAGCTTGAAGAATCTTCTAGTTCTTCATTATGTTTCACATCATCATTGACTCGGTGTGGTCTAACCGGTCATGCCAACTAATTAAATAATTATGATCCATAAACTTCTGGTTTATGATCGTATGTGTATTACTTGCTCGTATGTAATACAAAACGTATGATACGAGAGAATATATTACAACTTCAAAGGTCAAACCATCACGTTATGCAATCACTCCTTAGTTTGCCACTTTTGTGGTCCATTACTATTATTAAAATGACCATCATTACAATTATTATAGTCATTCTCATCATTACAAGTTTCTCAATTAGGTCTATCATTACATATACAATGATTAATATATAATCACATTCACTTTTGGGAATGGAGTAGAACCAAAACAAGCTTCATAGTTTTTCATTATTTACTCGGTCACATGAATATAAAATCATTTCATTTTTTCATGACTCTTATAATGATATTGCTACTTTAGGAGCATATGTCTCAAGTGTGACAAATGAAAAGAATTTAATTGATTTTTCCTTGTAAATAATGTTCTCTTTGCTTACCATCAATTGAGAAGCAGATGAGTCGTATAAGATTTATCAATCCTATGTCTTACGACCTTTATAACGATCATTTAATAGTCATCTAATTATTAACATGGTTGATCTCATTACATGAGCATCATAACAATTTTCTCAATTACCATGATTACAAACTTTACACCAATTATTATATCATCACATTCAATTCAAGGAATGGATTATAACCAAATAACTATAGGTGACATCATTACAATTTTCTTAGTAATTATATACATGATCGCGACCTTTACATTGGTCATTATTGTTGGCCCATGCATTCAAGCCCAGAAGAACAGATGATATGGAAAGCCAAAACTGGTTCACAACAGTTGATCATCAGAAGCAGAGCATGTTCTAGATTCTCCCCATGACAGTGGCTATCTATCATCTGATGGACTCTAAGTAATGATCATCTCAACAACTGATAACCAAAGACCTGATGAAGTATAAAGACGGAAGCCCTAACTACCGATGTCTCTCAAGTACTGATGAATACCAAAGCTCTGCTCATTCAAGGACTGATCACCCTTTGAAGAAAGCACTGATCCTCAACATCAGTGCTTAGGCTACAACAGTGGAAAGCTGCAGCAGTGTTTATGTATAATCAATGTTTAATGTAATCAGTGTTTTGTATTATCAGTGTTTAGAGTTTGTTAGGTTGTTAGATGTCACTTTCTAGGTGACGTCAGCAAAGATGCTCAGTGGTTTAGTTTGTACTATAAATAGAACAGTACCCGTACTGTTCTATCAGCCCTTTTGCAACAAGTCATCTTGTACAAACAAATCAGTAAGCTCAGGCTGAGGGGGAGTCTAGTTGCATGCATGCATAAGTTGAATTTTGTAATAGATACAATCTTTTGACTTAATGAAATCATGTTTGCTGAAAACTATTCTTCTTTGATTGTGTGTTAAAGTTTATTTCCATTTTCGCTGCACATTAATCTCTGTTTTCACCTTCCATCTTTGATAAACAACTCAATCTAAGAAACTCAGATCCTAACAATTGGTATTAGAGCATAGGACAGTCAAATTCGATCTAACAATCAATTTAACATAAAAGTTCAGCTCAATCTTATTGATACTTCAGTTGTTCGTATTAAGTTGAAAAAACAGAGTAAGAGGCAATCACGTACAAAGTTGATTATTCTGAAAACTTTTGTAAAATAGACCAAGATGACATCACAATCACATGACCCTCACAACACTGGAACACTATTCAAGCCACCTATGCTTGTCAGATCCGAGTACAATATCTGGCAACGTAGGATCGGGCATGTCTTAGCTCAGCAAAACACCGGATGCTAGAAGTCAGTCATCTTTAGACCACATGTTCCAATGGTTCCTAGTACTGAAGATCCCAAAGGCTTTGTGCATAAAAGCCTTGATAATTATTCAGAACAAGATTTTTAGAAAATTAAATTTGATGCAAAGGCTTTTAGCATAGTAGCCTCAGCTCTTCCAAATGACATTTATGCTGAACTGTTACAATGTAACAGTGCCAAAGAGCTGTGGGATGCTCTTAAAAAATAGTTCGGTGGAACAGAAGAGGTGATTGAAAATAACAGGGATGTTTTGAATCAACAGTATGAAACGTTTTGCCATGTGAAAGGAGAATCTCTAACACAACAATTTGAACGTTTTAGTTGTCTCATTAGTGAACTTAAACTTGTTAATGTTGAATTTGCTAAATCAACTCTAAATAGTAGGTTTCTAAGGTTACTACCTGACAAATGGGACACAATTGCTTTTGTGACTAGAAATTATGTTGCATTCAAAGAGTTAAGTCTGACCCAACTTCATGTTCGACTCTTCACTTATGAGAGAGAGTTGAACCAGAAAAAGAAGTTACAAGAATAAGGGAAGGTTGCTGATGATTACACCTTTGGTAACACAGCACTTCTGGGTCAAGAAGAATCTGGTAGTAGTAAGGATCAGAGTTATGATCATTACATTGACATAACTACTGGTGGAGCTTTTACCAACTCTGATTCTTACTTAGCTAACTATGTTTTTACAGCAAGTAGTGAAAACCAGAATTCTGACAACTTATTCTTTGAACTCAATGATATACAACACTTTGATCCCACTGATATGGAGGAAATGGACATATTGCACCAATTGGCACTGCTGAGTGTAAGAACCAACAAGTTTTATAAGACAACAGGAAGAAAATTTCCAGGGTTACATGGGTATTTAAAAGTGGGGTTGGATAAATCAAAACTAAAGTGCTACAAGTGTAACAGGCTAGGACATTTTGCTAGAGAATGTAGGAGCCAAAATAGTGGACCAATCATAACACATCCTAGCTCTAGCTCTAGACCTCAAAACAATAAAAACACTGTGCACTATTACCAAAATAGCCCTGCTGCTCATGTAAACACTGCTCATTATGCACACCCTGTAACACATGTTCCAGTGCAATATATTCAAACCACTGTTCCCCAAATCCAGTAAGTCCAAGCCCCAGTCTCTCAAGTTCAAGTGCAACAACATGCACCACAACATGCTGCACAAACATAGGCTCCAGTAGAGGCCAGTCAGGAAAGTTTCTTTACCCAAGGCTTTGTTGATTGGAGTAGCATGCATGACGAGTTATCTGATGAAAACTTTGCTCTGTTTGCTAAGAATGATGCTCCTGTTGATGAATTTTGTTTTGCAGCTTTAGAGTCAATTCCAGAAGGGCTGGAAACTGAAGAGGGAGAATCCAGTGCTGAAACAGTGGATCAAATAGCTGAAGCAGTGGATACTGCTGTTGTTGGTGAACAGCTGTTAGAGAAAGAAACAAAACCACTGTTAGAACCTTTTGCTGACCCCTTGTGCAAAGATGAAGCTGAGAAGGACACCAGAGCTTGTGAAAATGTCGGTGACTGTGCCATGATGGCTGCAGCTAAGGTATCACCTCAGGTCTTGAAAAACCTATGTTCAGAAAAATGCATCATAACATTTGCTAATGTTAAAGAGGTGAATGAAAACCTTAGAGACAAAATCTTAAAAGATGAAATACAATTTGAAAAGTCTGTTAAAGAACTTAAAAACAAATTGTTTGAAAAAGATAATGAGATTTGCAGTCTTAAACATGAACACAGCATAACCAAGGACCAACTTCAAGCCATGATAGAGAAATATCATGCTTGCAAAAAGGAGTTGGAATCCAACCAAATCACTTGTGAGAAATGGGTGGAATCCTACAAAGGTTATGAGCTAATGTTAGAGAAACAGATCAAAAGCAATGTAAAATTTGGCATAGGTTTCAGGAAAAATGACCAAGTTGAAAACAATGCTGTAAAAGAGTCTGTTGAGATAATTCCAACAAACAAGGATTGTCAAGAAATTAAAATAACTGGCAAAGATGGTAACAAAATCACTTTGGAAAGACCAGAGGGGTCATCAACCTTTGAGGAGATTGAAAAATATCAATTCAAACCCACCTGGTCAGATGAGTGTGACATCCTTGAGAATTTCAAACCCATGGATTTTTCCACAGTTGAAGGTGTGAAAGCACCCAAGGCCAAGGTAATTCCTCTTAAAGACATCCCAACAGTGGTTTAAAACTCTGTTGCAAAGGAGGTTGAAAAGAGGAAGAAGAAAGAAAAAGTTAAAAATTTGTTTTGTGATTTATGTGAAAAGAAAAACCATTCCACAAAGGATTGTTTTCATTTAAAAGCATATGACATTAACAAAACAAGCATAATTGTGCCCGCAGAACACTGCACCATCTGTGGAAAAACCAATCATCTTAGTCATGAGTGTGGGTACCTCAAAAATTTTGAGGTTAAAAGAAAAGAGTACACTTCAAAAACACTCATGAGTTCATCAAAACAACCCATCATGAAACAACAACCATTTGTGTCTGTCCAAACAGCTGTTACAAAATAGCTGAACAAAAACTCTGCTCCAAGAGATATTCAAGTGACAGATGCACCACCTGCTAACCAATGCTTCAAAAGCTATTCAAACCCCTGAGCTAACCACTGTCCATGTTCCTAGACTTGACTCTGACACTATTGTGACCCCATCCAAAGCCTTATTGGCTTTGGAGACCCTCCTGAACTAATTGTTTACTTGATGTGTAGGGATCTTCTGCATGCTTAGATAGTCTTTGGTATGTAGATAGTGGAGGCTCCAGGCACATGACTGGATGTAGAGCCCTACTTAAAGAATTCAAAACTCATGGAGGGGGTGATATATCTTTTGGTAACAATAGCAAGGGAAAGGTGCTAGGGTCTGGAACAGTTCAGTCTGGAAAAGTCAAGTTTGAAAATGTTAATCTCATTGACAATCTAAAATTCAACCTCCTTAGTGTCCTACAAATGAGTGACAAAGGCTATGGGTCATTCTTTACTAAGGAGAGTTGCAAGATTGTTGGACCAGAAATGGTCAAAAAGATTGAAGAAATAATAGCTAATGGAAAAACTCAACTTGTTGCTCAAAGGAGTGGCAATGTTTATGTAGTTGATTTGTCAAAAGAGAGTCCCATGACTGATGCCTGTCCGTTCTCAGCTGCCTCTAACAAAGAGACAAAATTATGGCACAGAAGATTGGGGCACACAAATCTCAAGACAATCACCGCTTTGTCAAAATAAGGCCTTGTAAGAGGTCTTCCACAAAAATTGTTCACTTGTTCTGAGCATTGTGTTTCCTGTTTAAAAGGTAAACAACATAAAAGCTCATACAAGTCAATTGAAGAGTCCAAAACAACCAAGTGTCTTCAAATGTTGCACATGGATTTGTTTGGCCCAGTAAAAATCATGAGCTTGAAAAAGAAAAGATACTGTTTGGTAATTGTAGATGATTTTTTTAGGTTTACATGGACTTATTTCTTACATTCTAAAGATGAGACTGCAGGCATTTTGCAAGACTTTGTCAAACAGGTTGAAAAACAATTTGACTTGCCAGTAAAAGTCTTTAGGAGTGACAATGGAACAAAGTTTAGGAATAGGGAGTTGGATTAGTTCTGTGTGTCAAAAGGGATTGAAGGTAGTACATCATCCCAAGAACACCAGAGCAAAATGGGGTGGTTGAAAGGAAAAACAGAACATTAATAGAAGCTGCCAGAACAATGCTTGCAGATTCAGGTTTACCCTTAACTTTTTGGGCTAAAGCTGTAAACACTACTTACTATGTGCAGAACAGAGTTTTGATCAACCCCAGGCATCAAAAGACTGCCTATGAAACTCTGTTCAAGATCAAACCACTGTCTCATACTTCAAAATCTTTGGATGCCCTTGTTTTATCTTAAACCTAAAAGATTCAATTTCCAAATTTGCAGCCAAAGTAGATTGTGGTTATCACCTGGGATACTCAACCATTGCCAAGGCCTACAAAGTGTTTAACACAAGGACTAGGTGTGTGGAAGAGACTTTGAATGTAAAGTTCAATGAACTTTCATCACTGAAAATCCCAGCAAACCCTGCTGAATTGTTTGATCTTGAGAAATTTACTTTTGAAGATGTGTCTATCAAGACTAACCCTGCAGGTACACCACAATCTCCACCACAAGACAATGGATATGAAGTTGTAATTACACAACACAAATTCACATCCACCACCAGAGCAGCAGATGTTCAAAACAGCTGTCAGAGCTCAACCACTGCTACATCAACAGTTGTTGACCAAAGTAGCCCTCAACCTCTGCCACCACATCTTTAGCCACCGTTGATAAAAATCTGCCAACAGTGGATAAAAATCAACATTGTGACACACCAATTCCTCCTATCCCTCCACCTCCATTTCAAACAGTTGTTGGATCATCAAAGTCACCAATAGTTGTTAGCTCAGATGATTCACATCTGCAGCCTTCACCCTTTAATGCCATTGTTCCATACAAGGGAGATCTGATCTTCTTGAAGTCTCATCCACCAGATCAAATCATTGGCAACATCAATGAAGGGGTTCTCACCAAAAGTCAATCCCAAAACATTTGTCTTTTTGCTGGCTTTCTATCACTCCATCAACCAGTCAAGTACCAAGAGGCACTAAAAGACAACAGTTGGGTAGAAGCTATGCAGGAAGAGCTCCAACAGTTTAAAAGACAACAAGTATGGGAACTTGTACCATTGCCAGAGGGTGTGAATCCTATTGGCACAAAGTGGGTCTTTAAAAACAAAACTGATGAAATGGGCATTGTTGTCAAGAATAAAGCTAGGCTTGTGGTTCAAGACTTTAGACAGGAAGAGGGCATTGACTATAATGAAACTTTTTCCCCTGTAGCAAGATTAGAAGCTACCAGACTGTTCTTAGCCTTTGCTGTCAACCACAATATCAAGGTGTTTCAGATGGATATTAAATGTGCATTCCTCTATGGTAAGATTCAAGAAGAGGTATATGTTTGTCAACCTCCTGGTTTTGAGGATCCATTTAATCCAAATCATGCCTACAAGCTAAATAAAGCTTTGTATGGCCTAAAACAAGCACCAAGAGCCTGGTATGAAACTCTTTCCAATTTTCTAATCTCTATTGGCTTCACAAGAGGCAAAATTGACAAAACACTGTGTTTAAAATGGAGAGGAAAAGATTTGATGATTGTCCAGATTTATGTGGATGATATCATTTTTGGAAGCACATGTAACAAAATGTGTGAAGAGTTCAGAAAACTCATGACAACTGAGTTTAAGATGAGTGCAATTGGTGAACCATAGTGCTTTCTTGGTCTCCAAGTTAAGCAACTGCAAAATGGCACTTTCATTCATCAAAGCAAATATGCTAAAGAACTTTTAAACAAATTTGAGATGAATGATTGCAAGCCATGTAGTACACCCATGGCAACCACCAAGCTAGTCATGATTGATGAAAAGGATGATATGGTTGATCAAACCTTATATAGAAGCATGATTGGGTCTTTATTGTACCTAACTGCATCTAGGCAAGACATCATGTTTGCAACATGTGTTTGTGCAAGATCCCAATCAGCCCTTAGAAAGTCTAACCTCATTGCTGTAAAAAGGATATTCAGATACATAAAAAAGTGCTCCATCCCACACTTGGTATCTGGTACCCCGCTAATGGGAATGTTAAGCTTTCAGGTTTTTCAGATAGTGACTTTGCTGGATGTAACACAACAAGGAAGTCCACATCAGGAGGGTGCCAATTTCAAGGTGATTGTTTAGTATCTTGGCAAAGCAAAAAGCAAGCAGTTGTTTCAACATCTACTGTTGAGGCAGAATACATTACTGCTGCAAGCTGCACAACCCAACTGTTGTGGCTTTAAAATCAACTGCTAGATTTTGCTATAACTGCTTTAAAGACACCCCTCATGTTGGATAGTCAAGCAGCTGAAAATATCATCAAAAATCCAGTTTCACACTCAACCACCAAGCACATTGACATCAGACATCACTTTGTGAGGGATTGCTATGAAAAAGGTTTGATTTCTCTGCATCATGTTCCAACTAAGGATCAGCTGGCAGATGTGCTAACGAAAGCATTAGACACATCCACCTTTGAAAGCTTGATCTCTAGGATTGGCATGCTTAACATGGAATAACAAGCAAAATCTTGTTTTTTTATGAATAAAAAGCATTAAAATGTTTTCAGAAAATCAAAAATCCATCCTTAAAATAGTTAAAAATGAAAAATTTTCATTAATCCTTAAAAGTCTGTCATAACCACTGATTGGTTCAAACATCTGATTGTTGAAAATTATCCACCGCTGAAAGACAACATCTGTTTCTTCATTATTCTTGTTGACCACTGTTGACCAAACATCAGTGCTTCAATCACTGATGTCTATTCACTGATAGTTAAAATCAGCCACTGCTCTCATTTCTCACTGCTGTCAACCACTGATATTGTCCATCAGTGGTTTCCTAAACAACTATCTTCCACCTTCCATCAGAGGTTGTCACATGGACAGTTCTTAGCCATCCAATCTTTGTAACTGCTGCCACGTCAGCATTCACTTTTTCACCCTTATAAAAACCCTGATAAAACCCCCAAACAGAGTTTTTGTTGCCGTATCGAATTCAAAATTCTTTCAAAAGCGGTTTCCATCTCTCATTCATCTTCTTTCTCCATTCGCAATTTCGCAAAATCACAATGGCTCTCACTCTAAAAAACCCACACAATTATCTTTGTACACTTGAGAAAACAAGTAAAAACAATGATTTCCATTCCATCATTGACGCACTTTCATCCTCAAAATACAAAACTTTGTTGGCCTGCAACGCACCCATCTATCCGGATACCCTACGCGATTTCTGAAAAAATGTAAAACTTGAAGTTCAAGACAAAAGCCTTGGGCTATTACATCTAAAGTAGGAGAAATTCTGGTTTCAATCACACCACAAACCATATCAGAGGTTTTTGAGATGAACGATCTAACAGGTAAAAATTCTTTCCCAAAGGATGAGTATCAAATTAATTTGATCGAAAGAGGGCATGTAGGACAGTTAACAAAAGCTACAATGCAAAAGGGAGAATTTCCACCTCCCATGAAGTTCCTATTTCATACCCTGCTCACCTGTGTTTCAAATAAAACAACTGCTTTCAATGAAAATCCTTTGAAAATTCAATACCTGGGGTATGCTATTATGGCTAAAGTTGATTTCAATTACTCCCAAGAAATTTTCAATGATTTAGTAAAAAATGTAAATAATATCCAAGAAAAGAAGAAACCCTTCTTATTGTTTCCAACGTTTTTGAGCTTTTACTTACAGAAGAAAATAACAAAAGACAGTGCACAAGTACTTGTCCAAGGTCAATCTTGTCAAATAAACAGTCTTTCTGCTGAAACCTTTACAAGGTTGTCAGAGTCAAAACCTTCCAAAACACAAACAGAGGAGTCTGAGAAAACTTTGGATGAGTCCACATCTGCTCCTTAGACTTCTGCTGTTGAGCCCACTGCTCATGGTGACCACAGCAGCACAACCACTACTTTGCAACCCCTACCAAAAATTCCCAAAAAGACCAAAAAGACATCCAAAAAGCCCACCAAACCCTCTAAAAAGGACCTTCTGGAAGATGAGATCCCAAAAGTTAATCCAGTGATAACACAAATGTCACCAATAACCACTGTTGCTACTTCCTCACAATAGTTGGAAAGATCTCCACCTAAGGCCTTAACTCATCCTGCTTCCTCACAAAATGAACAGGTTGTAAGCACAGGGACACCACATAATGAAACATTTTCCTCACTTGAGGATATGTTTAATAGACCTTATCCCTGGGCAAATTCTCTTTCAACTCCTATCCCCTCATCACAACTTTCGCCATCCATTAAACCTCTATTTGATGCCATTGAGCTTCAGATACAAAACAACCCCTCTCACCAACCCATTACTGAGAGTACAACCACAGGAATGGTTGTGTCTGAAATCCTCAATTGGTTATCCCACAAACAGCTGAGGAGGTTACACCACAAGACTTTCTTGAAAATCCTGTTGGTAGTTCAAGTGGAGCAGCTACTACAGATGTTGGGTCCACTGATCTACATCTGTATAGTAGTTTCATAAGTAAGACTCCCTTGAAGGCAACCACTGCTGATGCTATCAAGGTATCCACTGGTGTGTTCAAGCTAACCACTGGTGTGCTTACTAAGATAACTACTGCAGAGGGAAGTCCCCAGTACCAAGAAAAAGGGGCATCAGTGGATGAACCATTGGAGACTCCTCCTGGTTCAACTGCTGATACAACTACCACTGGTAGGAAATCAGATGATCCCATTCATTTGGGTGATGGTTTAAAATACCAAGATTTGACAGAGAGGCTCTCTACCATGGAAACAACTGTTGCTCAGATGAATGAATCCATCCAGTTTTTGGTTCAAGCTTCCAAAAGTCAACCCACTCCACAACAATACTCCCAAGAGCTATGGAATGCAGTTCAACCTGTTCTATCTCACCAAAGGGAATTACTTGCTGCTCAACACAAAATAGAAATGGAATTTGTAAGAGTCATGTTTGAGTATCAAGGGCGTTAAAGAAGCCCTGGTAAAATTGACTGGCACTACCCCTGCACCTATCTTTAGAAATAGAGATGATCAAGATGATGCCAAAAAAGGGGAGAAACATAACATGAAAAAGTTTGGCAGACCTACTCCTAGGCAAAAGCAAACTAAAAAGCCAGAACCTGAGAAAAGTCTTCTGCAACCACTGATGAAACATCTGCCAAAGAAAAGAAAAAGGGAGTTGATGAAACCCTAAACATTCAAGCAGATGAAATGGAAGCAAACAAAAAGATTGTTCAAAATCAGAAGAAACCAAGGAAAGAGAGTGGAGAAAGGAACAAAAGGCAATGAAAGAATGGGAAATCAAAACAAAGGGTCTTGGCACTTCTGAAAGAAGAAAATCTCACAAACATAACAAACCACCCCTTGCCACATATCCAAAATCACCCTCACCACCAAAAACAACCACTGCTGGTCCTAAAACCACTACTGGTACCAAAAGAACATCCACTGATACACCCAAACCAACACCACCACCACAAAAACAGCCTGCCAAAAAGCAGAAAACAAAACCATCATCACCAAAACCATCATCACCAATACCATCCACTGTTGCAACAAATGTTGACACTTCAACAGTTGTTATGACAACAACGGTTGAGACACCAGTTGTTTCAACAGTTGTTAGTCAACCATCCACCGCTTTCCAATTCCCTTCCCAAGCTTTAATCTTCCTGTTTCCAAATCCCAAACAAAAACCCCTTCTCCTACAAAGGTTTACACCAGAAAAAGAAAGTTTCAAGTGAATGATGATGATATCCCTGCACCTACTCCTATATCATCTTCACCTTTCATTCAAACTAATCCTGAACCATTCATTCCTCCACCATCACCACCGCCATCACCACCACCAAACCTACTTATTGAGCCATAAATTCTTGAAGGTCATGATCCTTCAAGAACTGTTCCATTAGCAGCAAGTTATCTATTGGAGTTGCATGCAGTAAAAGATGAAACGAAGCAATTCTATACAATGAATGATCCTGCAAAATGAAAATTTCCTTCCCTTCACGGCTTTAGACCTCCAAAGAACATGGACGAGTATTTAAAACTCAAGGCTAAGTAAGCTGAACTGCAAGCCAAATGTGAAGGAAAAGGGCAAGGTGATAGTAACATCTCAAGTTGAATGCAGCATGGGCTTAGTAAAGTCAAGAAATTGGAAGACTATGCAAGAGACTTAAGTAAAGAGATGTCAAACTTACCACCAAATGTTTATTTACAAAAGAAGCTAAGGAAAGATCTCTTAGAGCTGATCATGAGTGAAAAATGTTATCATGCCAAAGTTGAACAATTCAAAGACTGGCCACTCATTGCACTCAAAGTTCAAGTCAACAGAATTGAAAGAATCAAGAATGATCCTCAGATGAAGAGGTCTGCACCAGATTGGAATAAGTATAAAAAGACCATTGCAGAACTTACTTTGGAATACAAGAGGAAGAAAGCTGAGTTGGTTGCAGCTAAATATGGTTTAGCAAAAACCATTTCAAAATGGTCAAGGCAGTATACTGACATGGTTTATGAGAAGCTGGAAAAACTAAGAGAGACAGATCCTACAGCACCAAAGAAACCAACATACAAGAACAAAAAGCCTGATGAGCCAAAGCAGTAGACCCTCTCTCTAAAATCACTG
The DNA here is from genome assembly GCA_030545235.1 of Helianthus tuberosus. NCBI lineage: Eukaryota > Viridiplantae > Streptophyta > Magnoliopsida > Asterales > Asteraceae > Helianthus > Helianthus tuberosus. The sequence goes on from CM060383.1 coordinate 141,235,504, forward strand.
TTCACATCATCTGACTTATCCACCATTGCCTTGAATCAAAGAAAAAGGCAAACGCAGATGGATGAGGAAGATGTATAGAGAGAAGCTGACATTATGAAAGTGGCCATCAAGCAGATGATTGAAGAGAATCCTGACTCACAAAAGTTACAAGAAATTGCCAAAAGATTTAAGAGCAGGCCTCCTTCTCTAAACTCTCATCAAATAAAGTCCATCCCAAGAAATCCATTGAACTCAAAAATACTAAAGTGGAAGTCTGATAAAAAGACCCATGTATTGACTTTGCTCAAGTCCAATGGAAGAGTTGAACACATTTCAAGGGAGGATGCATTAGGTCTGAATGCAGCTAATCTCCTAGATGTTTTAGACCTTCAACTCTGCAGGGATGAGGATGATGAAGATTCCCTTAACTTTGAGCTGCAATTCAATGGCCAAGTTAGGGAAAAGCTGATGAGAGAATAAGATCAAAAATAATGAAGTGTTTTGGCATCATATGTTCTAGGGGGAGATTGTTGGCCCATGCATTCAAGCCCAGAAGAAAAGATGATATGGAAAGCCAAAACTGGTTCACAACAGTTGATCATCATAAGCAGAGCATATTCTAGATTCTCCCCATGACAGTGGCTATCTATCATCTGATGGACTCTAAGTACTGATCATCTCAACAACGGATAACCAAAGACCTGATGAAGTCTAAAGACTGAAGCCCTAACTACTGATGTCTCTCAAGTACTGATGAAGACCAAAGCTCTGCTCATTCAAGGACTTATCACCCTTTGAAGAAAGCACTAATCATCAACATCAGTGCTTAGGCTACAACAGTGGAAAGCTGCAACATTGTTTATGTATAATTAGTGTTTAATGTAATCAGTGTTTTGTATTATCAGTGTGTAGAGTTTGTTAGGTTGTTAGATGTCACTTTCTTGGTGACGTCAGCAAAGATGCTCAGTGGTTCAGTTTGTACTATAAATAGAGCAGTACCTGTACTGTTCTATCAGCTCTTTTGCAACAAGTCATCTTGTACGAACAAATCAGTGAGCTCAGGCTGAGGGGGAGTCTAGTTGCATGCATGCATAAGTTGAATTTTGTAATAGATACAATCTTTTGACTTAATGAAATCATGTTTGCTGAAAAATATTCTTCTTTGATTGTGTGTTAAAGTTTATTTCCATTTCCGCTGCACATTAATCTCTGTTTTCACCTTCCATCTTTGATAAAAACACAATCTAAGAAACTCAGATCCTAACAATTATATCATCACATTCACTTCATGAATGGATTAGAATCACACAACTTTCATGGTGGTCATTTCAAACTTTACATATTCTTTAACAATCTTGCTTCTTCAAGAGCATATTTGAGGTTTGACAATGGAATTTGTTTTATTCCACACGTATAACTTATCTTTTCACCACATAACATCAATTATACGACCGAATCATTAAGATTTATCAGTCGAAAATCTTACAAGCATCAATAAATTTATAATAAGCTTTAGTGAGTTTGAAACTTCGAATGTCATATTATAAATGAATCTTGATCACTATTCAATCATGTTTATAATGTGTGATCATATACACAACTTTAATTTAGCTGCTTCATTGAAGACAGTCTATATACATAAACAATGACATATTAAATATAATGTACAAAGTCAAATTGTACAATATATAATTGATATAAGATGCCTTCTCATCAAACACAATATAATAAAATATACATTTTTTTTATTTTCCTTAATAATCATGGTTAAATGTGAAGAATATATCAAAAACACTATTTAATGTAATACATACACATTATATATTTTCTTATGATAATGTGTTAACTGCATAACTGTATAATACATTACATAGGTTTTCTAAACAAATATGAAGTTTTTAATCATATAGTGTCACCGAGTATATGAATCATATAAGAAGCATTTCTATATATGAATTGTACTCAGAAAAAGGAACACATTATTTTATAATAGTTTACTAACAAGCTAAAGATTATAAAGAGATAGAAACATGGAGAATGGGAGTGTGTTTATTCATTTTGAGATATCTAAAACCAAATACATTGGCTACTATTTATAGGGCTCTAGAACATAAATGATATGGAGTTATGAACATGGATAGTCAAAATATTCATAAGAATAATTGATATGGAGTTAGGAACATGGATAGTCACAATATTTATAACACTATATTCATAACAAAAAGGTTGATAATTAAGATAAGTAAACACATGGATAATTAAGTCATTAAACTAGAGTAAGACGTTTCATGAAACACCAAACAAGTAAAAATGGTTGCTTTTTCTATAGGAGTGACTAATATTGTAAATAATATATATTCTCATAACTTTTTATGTGATAAATTGAAATCTAAACATAATAAGGTGTACTTCATCTATCATCCTTATGGAAAAGTCATCTGAACTGATGTAATTAATTATGGTTATCAAAATATTCCCATAAAAGTTCTAACAATTACATTACGTTCATCTAGTATTCCTTATGCTTAGTAATACATATAAAGAACACATAGCTTGTTTCCTTTGAAAAGCCAATAAAATATATGTAAAAGTTGATGATCAACAATATGAATGAACATCACAATTCATTACATGGGAACATTCTAGCAATTAATGGTCTATAACTTGTTTCGGAAGGCATACAACTTACTTGGCCACAAAATGGATATCTTAACAACTTATGGTCTTATACTGTTAAATAACATTTTTTCAAGTTTAAAACAGCATGCATCCTTTTGTTTTATAGGAAACTAATTAGAAAAAGTAGTTCGTTTTTTTTTCAATGTTTGAAGGACGAATCAAGACAAGTTTTAAATAGCGTATGTAGAATAATTTATGCATATACTATTAAACAATTTCAAGGGGGGTCTGATTTTGTTACCTTTGATAGAAGGGAATACCTATCAAGAACGAAGATGTCGGCTTTCATGTTCCATGTGAAATTGTGAGGGCAGTGGCTCTCATTCTCTTGCGATGATTCTAGGTGATGGCATCATTGATCAAGGTTTTTAAGCCTCGTGCTGATAACGTGTTGTAAAACAACGACCTAATAGCAACAATATATAAAGTATATATAAACATATGAACTAGGATTATAGAGATTATGGAGACAAAGAGAAAATGGAGAATGTAAGAAACTTATTCTTGTTGATGTGTCTCATACAAAATACATGAGCCACTATATATAGGCTATAACATTAATACAAACATAAATGTGACATGGGAGTTAGAAATGTGGATAGTCACTATAATGGATGTATTCATCACATTATATACTTTATTATTTTTTTTTCAAAAATACACCATAAAGTTAAGCAATTTTTTATCATTAATATGAGTATAGTGGAGGGTTCAAATGAGAAGAAAAATTTTGTAAGAATAAAAAGAATAAGTTTTAAACCAATAGAAATGCTCCATTTTACTTCATTTAATATGTGTATTTAATGTTATTAATAAGGGCATATAGGTAAATTTCTAATTGTAATTAATTAGCTAACTAATTAAATTTGTAACTCACTTTTAAATATAATAAAATAATTTAAGGTGAAGGACAATTTTCGACATGTGTAGGATAAATTTTAGTATGTGTAGGATAAATTCTTAAATGTGTATGATAAATTTTGATATGCGTAGGGTAAATTTCGGTAAGTGTAAGACATATGTAGGATAAATTTTGAAATGTGTAGGATAAAAAGTTTTTTGCTTTATTAATGAAAGATAAAATAATTAATGGGGGAGAGTTATACAATATTTAATGTTTTACCATTATGCCCTTTCTTCTTTTTCTTCTCACATTAAATTTCTTCTCAAATGAACATTCCCCTATGAGTATAATATATATATATATATATATATATATATATAACTGACGTTTTTTCAAAGTACTAATGTAGCATAGAAAACTTTTTGTTTTGGTTTGATGGTGCTGCTTATGTCAGTGCTACTTCAAACTTGTTTTGTATTGATTTTGTCTGTGCTAATTTCGAAACTATATGTTCTGATTTTCTATATTGTCTGTGCTAATTTCGAACATGTTTGTGTTGTTCGGTTGTTCTAATCTACACATCAACATAATCAACTAAAATTGTTGATTATGTTTGTTAGCATAGAGTGAAGATCCTGTACATTAATTCAAAAGTGTGAGAAGTATGAGAATATTATGGAGATGACATGTGTCCTCAATCTAAATTAATTCAAAAGGGTAAACAAGTAATTTTCTTATTGATTTAATTAATCGATAACCTTCCATCACCGCCACCCTTAATTATAGGAATACGAATTAAGAATTAATCTTTGTTCATCAATTATTAATTCGGAAGATCGCAGAATGAAAATTTATAAAGTGTTATATAGTGATGGATGTAGAATGAAGGTTTTTATATAACACTACAAATCTCTATAAAACACTACTAATAGCATATAACACCATATAACCCTTTTATAACTCTGTATAACACTAAAACATTATATATAACACTACAACCACCATTCAGAACTATATAGTGTTATATATTTTTATATAGTGTTATATAGTGTTACATGGTGTTTTATAGTGTTTTTTGGTGTTATATAGTGTTATATGGTGTTATATAGTGTTATATAGTGTTTAGTGTTATATTTTTCTGATAGCATGTCTATGATAAATTTATAGTGTTATATATTGTTATATAGTGTTATATAGTGTTACATAGTGTTATATGGTGTTACATAGTATTATACGGTGTTATATAGTGTTATATGATGGATGTATAGTGTTATATATTTCTTGTAGTAGTTACATATTTCTGTATTTTTTAGAATGCCCGGAATTTAGAATAAGTTTAAAATTGAATCGCTAGAATTTAGGAGTGAATCGCTAGAATTTAGGAGAGGTTACCTAATTTGAAACATATACAAAGACACTATTACTCCTACAATTTTCAAATCAGTCCAAATAATTAAAACACAATTTATAATTTGGTCCCTATTGATCTCAACCATTAGATCAAAGATCTAATCGTTTAAAACACTTCTTACACTTCTTATACTTTAGAAACTTTGTACACTATCCCTACCCTGTTAGCATAAACTGTAAATATACATGTATAATCAGCACATCAATTTAAAAAATACAAATATATTTTCCTAATTAACACAACTATGTATATGTAATCAGCACATCAACTATATTAGGTTCTTGTTGTCTTTCAAAAGTAATATGATTTTAATGAAACCTAAATGTTTTTGGATAAAATGGATCCCATAAAACGATTTTAGGGGATGATACTGTAATATCTTTCATTGATTTAAAAAAAATAAAGGATACAATGAAATTTCAAAATTGTTTTTGATGAAATTGATGATTGCAAACGTATATTTGATTTCAATTTGTTGATGATCATTCATTTTTAAACAAATGTATGATTTGATTTATGAATTGATAGGAATATAACTTAACGCATAAATATAGGAATTACTAAAACAAAACATTATGGCTATGACAATAATACCCCTAAAACTTAGTCATTAAATCATTCGTATGGCAACAAACTAGTGGTTCTCACACTTTTTTGAAAAATAAGGTTTGTATATGATCCTACCAATAAACTAAGGGTGCTTTTGGTTCACAAGAATTCAATATAATTGAAGGGAATTGGAATCTAAATTCTATCTCTTAAGATGTTTGGTTTACAGAATTTGATGGAATTGGAATCTCAATTCCAATCTTTATGTGTTTGGTTGACAATGTAATTGGAATTGGAATTGGAATTTGGCATGAATTCCTTTAACTAAAGGCATTCAAAATCTTTCCTATATGTGAAGGAATTAAAGTAAATCCATCGGAATCTTCGAGTGTTTTGATCGCACTGTTTCGACCCGTACTATTTTGATCCGAACCCGTTTTGATCCGTACTGATTCGAGCCGAATCGTTTTGACCTGTACAATTTCATTCGACCCGAACCGTTTCACGCGAAGACCCGTACAATTTTGACTCGAACGGTTTTGACCTAATCCGAACCGTTTCGACCGGTACCGTTTCATTCGACCCGAACCGTTCAAACCGAGGACCCGTACAGTTTCGACTCTAACCTTTCCGATGCGAATCGTTTTGACGTTAAGTGTTTAGACGTGAACCATTCGGCCCGTACCGTTTCTACCCGAACCATTTCGACGCAACTCATTTCGACTCGAACCGTTTCGACGCGAACCTTTTCGACCTGAAGTGTTTAGACGTGAATCGTTCGACCCGTACTATTTCGAACCATTTCGACGCAACTCATTTTGACTCAAACCGTTTCGACCCGAACAGTTTAGATGTGAAGCATTTTGACCCAAACCGTTTCCACCCGTACCGATTCGACCTGAATCGGGGGTTGTGGGTGCCAGGTGATGGATTCCAATTCTTTTCATAACCAAACACATAAAAAATGGAATTGAGATTCCAATTCCAACAATTTCTAATTCCAATTGGAATGTTTAAATTCTAAATCCAATTCCTTTAAATTCTAATTCCTATACAAATTCCAATTCAAATTCCAAAACATTCCGCGAACCAAACGCCCCCTAAGGGACATAACTCGAAAACAGTAAATCAAAAGCAGCTACAGATCCTTCCACCACTCCACCCGCTCAATCTCAGCCCTTCAGAAAGTTAGGCTAAAAACTTAAAATCTCATCATCATCATACTCAGTAAATCCCACCAATGGCAAAGCTAAGGTAGGGTCCGAGGAGGGTAGATGTAGAGAGCCTTACCTCTACCCCGAAGGAATAGACATGCTACTTCCAGTGAGACCCCTGGCTAGATTGTAGTTACGTATCAAGCCTTGGACCTAAGACACATAACACTCAAACAATCAGGACAGAGACTGATTGGTGCATGTACCCCTGTGTCTTTCAGCTATCAACTTCACCACATGATGCATGATTAACCATCCGCCGCTTTTAACTTTATTTTCATGAAATTAGTAAAATACCGTTAAAGTTAGTCACTTTTGCCCCCGAGCGCCCACACATATATACACTATATGTGCACACCACAAGCGGGGCATCCAAAACTTAAAATATAATTAATCTAAATTCCAAAGTAGGACTCGTTCACATTTTTGCTCTTCCGTATTTAACATATAAGTGGGAATGTCCGCGCGTTGACAGGGGTAATTATGTTTTTTTTGTCGCATGTTGAGTTACAGGTTTCACGTATAGTATTTATAAAAATAATTTGTTGATACACCACCTATCAAACATGTTTCTTATACTATGTTGATGCGTGTGAAGTGTTATATAGTTTTTAATGTATATTTTAATCCCTTTAACACTTTTTAGTCAATTTTTAAATTTATAAAACACGATATTTACTAACACTAAACACACATATGGGCAAGTGCACCCATCGTGAGCGTAGTATAGTGTTGGTAAGATACCGAGGTCGTCCAAGGACACAAGAGCTTTTAATACCGGTTTATCCTCAACGTCTAATCAAATCAAAAGTTTAGAAAAAGGTTTTTAAACAAGAAAATAAAACTAACTAAAATGCTAAAAAATAAAAATAAAAACAGATTGACAAGATGAATCACTTGGATCCGACTCGTGTTTAGTGTAACCTTTGATTATTTCCGCACTTTTGCACTTTTTAAGAGATTATCTTAGTTATTGTAGTAGACCCCTCTTCTGGAGGTGACGTTACCCTCAACCCAGTAGTTTGAGTCAGCAAGGATACAATCCTAAAGGGTTGGATTATTGAAAGATAATTAATTAAGTTATTAATGCATATTGTGGTAGGCCCCTCTTCTGAAGGTGACGTTACCCTCGGCTAAGTAGTCTGAGTCAGCAGGGATACAGTCCTACGTAGCTGGTTTAAAATATTAATAGTAGTTTACATATGAGGGGATCAAGGAGTTCGGACCCCCACCATCCAATACCAGTGGGTATTGAAGGAGGTCCTACTAAAGTTGACCCATGTCCTTGCAGCATCTATACACTGAACAAGGCAAGACTCTTACCAAATCGTTCCCTTAACCCCCGACCAGGTAGCCAACATACCTCCATATAGACCGTGGAGATATGAATGGTGAAAATATTTTATTTTATATAGACAGTAAAATAATGCCAAGACACCACGGACAAACGATAAGGAAGACTCACCTTCAACATAAGAAACTAGTTATTAAAGTCATTAATACAGAACCAAATAAAAGGTGCGAAAAGATTAAAAATAAAAAGTATTACACTAGACACTTGTCTTCACCAAGTGATGTAAGAGACTTAGGCAAACATGGCCTTTGATTGTCAAGAACTCTTACGATCAATCTTGGATCCCGAGACTACTACACACACTCTATGATGGATGATGGATGATGGTGCTGGATGATGGTGTGTGGTGGTGGTGGAGTGTGGGTGAAGTGTGAGAGAGGTGGTTTGCCAAGGGATGGTTTGCAAATGAGCCAAGCACCCCTATTTATAGCCTGCACAGAAGCCCGGACACGGCCCCGTGTCCACCCATCTTCTCTTTCTTCATTAATTGCAGTTTGTCTGCATTAGTTGACCATGCCCCTGTGTCCGCTGGGCACGACCCCGTGTGCAGAAGCATATCTGTACTATTAAGATTTTCATAGATTCTGCGAATCTTAGAGTTGACCACGGCCCCGTGTCCGCTGGGCACGCCCCCGTGGTGGGTGATAGAAGCTTCTACAACTTTGTCTTTTGTGCAGACACTTGGGCACGCCCCCGTGCTCACTGAGCACGGGGGTTGTTCAGCCTTCTGTTCTCTTGTTTTTGCTTTAGAGGATGCTGTTGAGGGGTCGGGCATGCCACGTTTATTCCTTTTCTTGTATTTATGCTGGATTTGGTTGCATTTTTGCTTCTTTTGTTCATTTAAGCTCTTTTAACCCTGAAAATACAAAAGGAAGACAAAAGCACACTTTTTCCAACATTATTACTAAAAAAGGGTTAGTTTTATGCCTCGTTTGATGTAATTTATATGTTGCATTTTGCACACATCAAATACCCCCACACTTGAATCTTTGCTTGTCCTCAAGCAAAACTCTTTATTTTGTGGCTTACACACCCAAATGGAATGGGTAGAAGAGAAGGTTTTGGGCTTGTCATAGAGTGTCGGGATTTCCAAGATTCTTTATTAGGTTTTATTTTTATTTTATTTACAATCCTATTCGTCATGATTTATTTAAAACATTACATAAGATAAATTACTTATTAGGGCATAACATGCCTTTTTTAAAATTCCTTTTATATACAAGTTCACATACCTCACGGGGGATCACTCAACACTCGGCCGAAGGTGTATTTTTGTGAAAACTCTCGAGAGCAGCATGGAACTTACTTCTACCATATGCTTGCCAAACAATCAATCCTCCTCCTTTTTAACTATATACCTTTGTAAATATCAAGTGGACTTTGGGGGAAGGGTTAGACTTGGGTTAAAGGTAGGTGGTTGGGTTAGTGGTTAGTAGAAAAGGGCGAAAAGCATAAAAAGCTTCGGTTTTCGCAAGACTTTTTATTTTTATGACTTTTTATTTTGATGAAGCAATTCTTCAAACAAAGTTCTTTTTGATAAACTTGTTTGTTTATTTCTTTTGGCTTCATTGTCATATATATTATTATTATTTTTTTCATAGGAAAGTCATAAGAAAAACCGAGCTTTGTTACTAAAATAAAGGGTTTAAAATGAAAAAGGGTTTTGGTGGGAAAAAGGGTGTTTGTTTTGGGTTTAAGAAATGAAAAGGTTTAGTCTCAAAGGGGTTAACTAGGGGATTTTGGGCAGGTGGTAAAAAAAATAATAATGGTGTAGAAATAAAAAGGGTTAGTCCTAATGCCTCCATCATTTACTTACTCGGGTTTAAGTTGGTAAGGACCGGGAATGCATTGTCGTGGCAAGTTCTAGAGTCGTAAGAACCAAGCGGCTATTCACACAAGAAATGAAAAATGAGCATTTAGTTTAAAGATGTGTATTTGTATGCTCAATAAAGGCTCAAAACTCACTTTTTGTGGGAATGGGTTTTTATGTGATCAAGTATATTTAATCAAATTTTAACTAGATTTGTCATGCCATTTCATAATTTTCTTATGCTGGTTCTTTTTATCACGCGCTATCGGTTGTAAATTTGTAAAAATATAACTTTTTTAGAATTTGAATTTCCCAAATTAAACCTAGACAAGTAAAAAAAATGAAAATTTTTGAAAAAAATTGGAGTGTTTAGCGGTTCCAATAGAGTTTTGTGTAAGGCTTGTAATTAGGACTTGCAAAATTCAAGGTTTTAGCACCCCCCCCCCCCCACACTTAAATTACACATTGTCCTCAATGTGTCCCAAAAATAAGTTTTTAGGTTGATTGAATGTGTAAAAAGATGTGAAAAAGCAAAAATTTATGTTACTGGGCGTCTGGACATGGCCCCGTGGTGTCCGGGCACGGCCCCGTGTTCAGATTGCCAGTAACAGAAAATAAAACAAAGTAACAGAAGTTTAGACACGGGGGCGTGTTCAGTGAGCACGCCCCGTGTACAGGTACCTGAACTGGGCTTTTTTCTGCAGGTGGTTGAGCACGGGGCGTGTTAGATGAGCACGACCCCGTGCTGAACTTGCTGTAATTAAGAAAAATCATCGGGTGGTCCTATTTTTGTGCATGGGGCGTTGGTGCAAGTTTCCCTTGGTATCCTTCACCATCCCGAGTGTGTTTTACCCATTACATCATCATCCAAACACCAAATTACTTAAAACCATCATTCATTCAAACTAGCATATTACATTAGGTCCTAGAAAATTTAAAGTAGAAGAATAAAACTAAGGGTCCTAAGATAGATAGGTCAAGCGATACATAAAATCATCATAAGGAGTTCTATTTTTATCAAAATTTCTGGAAATAGCTTTCCGGTATTTAAAAGTTTTGTAGAACTTCAGACCGAGGGGTATTCCATAGATGTTATTAAAGCCATTCTTCTATTTCTCTGGGGAGGAAGAAGGCGGGCTCGTTTTCTTCAACATCTTGCAGAGGGGGAATGACACCAACCGGAACCCCTTGCAGTATGTCTCGAGGGGGTTCCGGATGTATGGCGTACCATTCGGCCGGTATGTTGACTTCGGGTACCACATTCCATGCCCTTTGGGTGATAATTGGAACCAAATGAGGGAAAGCGAGAATGTTCAACCTTTGGTGCAAAAGGTTGACCTCTCGAAGGCATCCCTCTAGTCCCACCGTCAATTGATTGATACGGTCGACAAATGCTTCTTCCACCCCCGTCATTTCATCAATAGCTTCTCTTAAAGCGTAAACGTAGTTTACAAGAGAATCTTCAATCGTTGATGACCTTCTTCCTTGTTGGTTGTTTCAGGAGTGTCACACCCCGACCACGTAGAACATTCAAAACGTGGCGGAAACATCGGGGAGTGTTGTAACAGAATTAATGTTTCACAACCATGGATATTGAAGTTTCGTTTTATTCATCAAACAAGCGAGTTACATTGTCTTTAAACAAGAAGTAAAGAGTATACAACAAAAATTAACTAGTTCTTGTCGTGTTTTAAGTCACTAAGGCACAAGTCCGCCTAAGTATGTCTTGATCAATCCTATACTTCATATCCTGAAACACATGTGAAAATAGGTACGTCAGCATAAAAATGCCGGCGAGTACATAGGTTTTGTGAAAATAAGATTCATGACCTCTGTTTAAGAAAATGATTAGTCATGAACCTTGTAATATGCTTTGTCTTTGTAAATCATTTAAAAAAAACAATAAGTTCAGATGATACGTATAAATAAGAGAAATAATGCATGGTTAAATGAATAACCATGTAAAAATGAGTTTGTATAAGTTAAGTTGTTTGTAAATCAATGTCTTGTGAAAAGTATGATATTTGTAATAAATGTTATATATCTCAAACTGAAATGATTCAAATAACGCTACAATATGTGATATCATACAAACACTTATATATAGGAAGTAACAGCGGCGTATCCACCATGCTTGTATCACATCACACACGCATCGTTACTTAATCAAACCAAACCAATGTAAGAAGTCTATGTTTAAACGAATTGTCAAATGTATTGAATAATATGTCAAAGTGTTCATGTCAAGATGTAAATCATGTCAAAATGTCTATGTCAAATATCCATGTCAAATGTCTATGTCAAATATCCATGTCAAATGTCTATGTCAAATATCCATGTCAAATGTCTATGTCAAATATCCATGTCAAATGTCTATGTCAAAATGTCATGTATGGCAAGTGAAATGTCTCAACTAAACCATATGCACAAAAACAAAGTATTGAAGTAAAACTTGGTTTAAATCAAAGCTATGTTTTGTGTAAATGCATGCAACTATTTAATATGAACATTTATGCGGTATTGTAAAAATGCATACATCCAAGCCTTGTGACTGTGGTGATAAACCCTTTAAACAAATTAAAGGTCTATCTGTCTTATATCATCGAATTCGGTCATTCCTTTCTGTCCCCTTTCCCTGGGATGTCCGGAACGGGAGTTGTCAATTCCTATGGTACCACTACCTACTAACGAACAGCGTAGCTAATGTTAATGAATGTATTGTCCCATGTAAACAAACCAAATGTCATACCAAAATGTAAACATGTGAAAACAATGCACTAAGTATGTAATCAAATGAACATACATAGCGTAAAATGTCATGTAAAACAATGTACTAAGTAATGCACACAATGGGCACACCTAGCATAAAATGTAATGTAAAACAATGTACTAAGTAATGCACACAATGGGCACACCTAGCATAAGATGTAATGAAATCATGTACTATAATGTACTAACGAACATAGCATGTATATGATGTGAAAACAGGAAAACATGAAAGTAACAAGTAGGCACATGTGTTCCACCCCAAAACAGTTTGGAAAACAGTAAAAGAGGGGTCTATGTACTCACTTGAGATTGCTCAGAAGTCCTAAGATAACCACCAAGCAATGCTAGAGATCACGGAATATCAAACGGCACCTAATATAGGTAACTACATTAATAAACCGGACCTAAATCGGAAGATCGGATAGAATGAGGGCTCGTAAACCAAATGAGTATGGGAACTCATGTAGTATGGTTTAACAAAGCCTACATACTAAATGAAACCTAACCTAAGTGCTTGTGACCCATTACGACCCGTTTAGGTAGCTTATGCTACTTTAACGCGTCGTTCGCGTGAAACGCATTCGGACCGCCTAACTAGTCCTATGACAAGTAATATATGCCTTAACATGTCTAATATGGTTGTCAAATCAGTTTAGATGTCAAAAGTTATGTTACATATGTTTAAAATGAATTTTGGCATCAAAGGGGTATTTTGGTAATTCACCTAAGGCATATAAACTACCTATCATACAACTACTTAAACGAAGCGACCATAAGGTATAACCTCGTAAGGTTATTCCCTATATACTATGGTCACCTAATGTGCATGGTCAGATCCTAATGATCGACCAAACGGGTCGGGTTCGAAAGTATAAGCGATTGTTTAGATCGCTTACCTTACGACCCTATATAAGCACTAAACTAAAAGTGACGAGCTAAGCATGTTAAAACATGCTTAACTAAGTTTAGAAAACAGGTTTGGTATCAAAACAAACGGTTTTGATACCCATAAGTAGTTTGGTTACAAAATACGCAAGAATACGTATTCTGACCGAAACTACGGCTCGTCACTGAGCCTAGATAACGTGGTAATCAGCAGGTATAGTCACTAGGGACTATAACCATCGTGATCACGCTCACGTTATGAAGTTCAAACGAACTTCGCATCAACCATAAACTGGTCAATGCAGAAAGTCAAACAAAGTTTGACTTTCGGACTCAAAAAGCGATAAAAGAACGAAGGAACACTTACGAAGGGTCCCCGAATGCTAATCTAGATCAAAATAGCTCAGGTATGAAACAATGGTTTCAACTTAGAGCACAAATGATCAGATTCTTGTGACAAATGAAGTGAAATGTGATGGGTATTTATAGATTTCGGGTAACCGTTAAGATCGTTTCATGAAAACCGTGCTCGAATCTCCTGCGTACATTTGTCCAAATGTTGTGGTGCCTAAAAATGGTCCTAAATCAGCTGAAAGGTCAAGTTAGAACTTGTGGTTGTGGTTTAATCAGCTGATAATCTGCTGACTGGTTGATATTATCTGTTCTGGGGACCCCTTGCGCATCGTAGCCAAAATAGTGCTACGCATCGTAGCCATACAAGTTTGGCAGAATTTCATTTTTGGTCCCTGCAGTGTAATCAGCCCCTTTTCGACACGTTTAAGGCCCGTTAACCCCATTTCAAAGCTCTAAAATGAAGTTAAAGTATAGGGAACTTAAAATGTGTTCAAAAATATCTCGGATGTCGGTTCGTTTAGCCGTACGGTCACGATGTTCGCTTAATTACGACGGAATGCGCATAAGCGCGAAAAACGATCCAAATGACGCGACGAATGGATTTTTCTTATGCCAAACACTAAAATAAAATATTATAGTGCTTACATAAATTTTTGGATGTCCGGATGTATTCAGAATGTGAGTTATGCGCGAAAATGCAAACTTGTGCACTTTTTGACACTTTTAGTCCCTGAATGAGCCAAAAGTTTATTTTAGCACACCAAACCCCTCAAAGCCTATTTCTAAGCTATCTAAAGGATATTTGAGGTGTGTTTAACTTATGGTCATGTTCCGGAATGTCTGTTACAGTTCAAATTGGCATACTTTCGCAGTTTGTCAACTTTAGTCCCTGTAAGCGATTTAACTTGATTTTGCCATACCAAAGCCTTCAAAACTTATTTCTAAGTTAAGTAAAGGTCTTTTAAGGTATGTTAAGCCTATTTCACTATTCCGGAGTGTTCGTTGCATTAAACTGGTTATATTTACGCATCGGTGCGCGTATAACCTTCCAGAAAGCGATTTAGAGTTTGGAATTGAACAAAAATTGATATGTGCAAATGATACACATATTTTTACAAATCCCAAGTTTGAAATACAATATTTCATTGGTTCGGTGTTTGTTTGATGGCCGTGAAGGCACAGGTGTTACAGTCTCCCCTACTTTAGGAAATTTCGTCCCGAAATTTATTTAGAGGAAACTTGTGAGAGTTTAAAACATAAAGTTGAAAAGATCGAACAACATTGGTTAGGGTTCTTGAACTTCTAGTAACCTTAATAACATTATGCTTGCAATGTAAGAGGGACACTTATATACAAGTATATGAAATGTCATTGGTGCGTCCACCGTACCTCCATTACATCGTTCTCATTTTGTTATTGTTGTCACTATCGGTTCTTACACATAATAAACCTTACTGGGTTTCTGTGCACTAAATTTCATAATTATGTACGCGTCCATAATTAGACAATTCCTTGCATAGTTCACACAGTCTATTTTATAATGTGTAGGGGAAAAACCAAATGAACAATCCTGTGATGAGTGTGACTAGACCGCCATAGAGTCCTTTTAATTAAATCAATAAATGATCTAAATAGACTATCAAGGAGTCTGTTCAGCTATATCACTAGATGTCATTCTTTAACCAAATTGTGAATCAATCTTTTTTACTAGACCACTTAAGGGTCTCTTATGAATCATGGAGTAGTACTATATAATCCAAGGGTCTTAACTATTACATAGAAGCCCATTAAGGATTTAAGGTAGTACCTTTTTGAATATCCTACTACGAATCCCTCATATGAAGATATGAAAAATTCTACGAGGATTTGGATAACGAATATCCAGAGTATAAAAACACAAAATGCATAAAAGAAAACATAAGATGAATAAACACATAGTCACATAACCACAAAATTGTTTGTTAATTTGTCTTGTTAATTGCGTACATGCATTTAAAGCACACCAGGAATCCATCTCGTGGATTTCATTTGGTACTTTAAACATTTTCAAGAATCTAACTATGAAGATAGGAAGATCTTAAAAGGAATTCGGTTTATCCTAATTGAGTTGTATTGTACATTTTAAGGTGTACAAGGAATTCAATCAGGGCTCCGATGTCAACGAAGGTGTTGATCATGATCGGCTCAGGACATGAATAGATCAAGATGTCATCAATAACAACAATGACGAACTGATCCAAATAAGACTTGCAGACTCTATTTATTAAGTCCATGCAGATGGCTGGAGCATTTGTCAATCCAAAAGGCCTGACTGTAAACTCGTAATGGCCATACTTCGTGCAGAAAGCCGTTTTGGGAATATCTTCTTCGAGCATACGAAGTTGATGATACCCAGAACGCAAATCGATCTTGGAAAAGCATGAAGCGCTCTGCAGATGATCGGAGAGATCATCGATTTAAGATAGGGGATATCGATTCTTGATGGTAAGCTCACCAGGCTTACGTTAATCGATATACATTCGAAAAGATCCATCTTTCTTTTCACAAAGAGGATAGGAGTTTCTTCAAGGTGAAAAGTTCGGACTGATGAATCCTTTATCAGACAACTCTTGAAGCTGTTTTGATAATTCTTGTATCTTGAACGATGCAAGACAATAAGATACTTTAGATTTAAAAGATACAAGCATTTGAGGTTCTTAGGGAGATGACAAGTGATCATAAAAAAAATAACAGAACCACACGAGTAGTTTTGTCTTTGTGCTGACATCATAAGGTTGAATCAAACATTCATACAATTGCATTAGTTAAAAATAAAACCACAAATTTTATTTATATAACAACCGCATTGTCTTTAAATGTTACAAGATAACAACCAGAGGAAAACAAACTGTTAATTGTTCACTCCTTCATCATTGAGTGCCTCATTGATGTTAAACACTCGATCGCGTGCTGGATTCACATTGACGTTGACGTTCGCATTCGGGTTTGCGCCAGCATTTGCATTCACCAGTCTTGGGCAGTTGTGGCGGAAGTGACCAATCTCTCCGCAGTTGAAACATGAACCCAGTGGAAATCTCGCAGCATTCCCTTGAACCGGAGCTTGAACCGGAGCAGCCTGATTTTGTCCCAAACGACAAACTTTGGCCAAATGCCCAAGTTTGCCACACGTCGTGCATTGCCAGCAAACTTGTTGTGCCGCGTGATGACCGTTGCAGCGTGCACAATGTGGTGCGGTACCGGCATATGCTTTCTTTGCAGGTGGCTGAGCTGGTGGGTTCCGCGGATTCTGAGCAGTCTGTGCTTTAACAGCAAAGTTCTGAGCACCCTTGCGCTTCCTTGATTTCTTCGACGTCTCACCTTCCTTACCCTTCTTGTTTTGACCTTTCTTGCTATCCTCCTTTTCAGCTGACTGTTTCTTGCCCTTGTCACCCTTCCTGTGTAACTTGTTCTTCCGAATCTGTGACTCGGTCAATGTTGCTGATAACTCGATCGCCTGACGGAGTGTGGCAGGGTTACTACCAGTAAGGATATCTTGTACCGAGTCAGGTAGGCCGTCGATGTACTTTTCGATAGCCTTGTCGAGTGGGGTAACCATAGTTGGGCAAAGCAGACTCAACTCTTCAAACCGATCAGTATAAGCCCTGTGCTCACCACTATCTTGCTTCAACTCATCAAATTCCTTCTCCAAAGCTCGCTGTTCATGACGAGGACAGAACTCCCTCATCATAAGAGCCCTAAGTTCAGCCCATGTCTGTGCTAGAGCAACTTCTGCACCACGATCCCTCATAACCCCGTTCCACCATGTGAGAGCCCTCTTCTGAAACACGCTTGAAGAAAACTCGACCTTGCGATTGTCAGGACACTGCACGTGGCGGAAAGTATTCTCAATGCTCTCAAACCATTGAAGAAGCCCAGTCGCTCCTTCAGAACCACTAAACTTGAGTGGTTTAGCCTGGTTAAAATCCTTGTATTTGCATGGAACATTGTTGTTGTTGTTGGCTTGGATCCATTGAGCAAAGAGGTTTGGGAATTGAGCAGCCATCTGCTCAGCAATAATTTCTGCCAATTCGGCAGTCGCTATCTGGCTTTCGCGTCGAGGAGGCATTCTAAAAGAGGAGACATGAAAGGAAACGAGTGAGAGAATTAGACGAAAAGAATGAGATGAAACAAATCTGATGAAAGCAAGGATAGTGGTCATTTGTTTGTTACTACAAAGCAACAACCGACACACAGTGACTAACCAAAGTAAATGGATCAAAAATAATGTATCGCGAAGACATGCTCACCTATAAGTGAGCACTCATCCCAAGAATTCCCAGGTAAGCACAACTGGTCTCGCGTCTGATGAGATGTATACGAAGTGCTTGCCTAGACAGAAAACCCAGAATACAGGCATTCACCCTTCCAGTTTGCACGTGTTCACATTATTTAAAACCCAAAACCTTGACGAGATTTTGAAAATTCAAAGGGGTTCAAAACCATATAACAGAGGGTTCAAAACCTTACAATAGAGGGTTCAAAACCTAGAAATTAATCATCCTAGAACAGATGATTAGTTTTCAAAGCGGTTTTGAAATTTATGTTCTTGTTGTGGTCGTCGCCTAAGGATAGGTGACGGTATTGTTTTATGACTAAACGCAAGTAAACTCGCGTTAGGGTCCTAGAAAGGTTATAGACTAGGTCAAAGCATTACTAATAACCTAATTCCCTATAACCATTGGCTCTGATACCATCTTTTCTGTCACACCCCGACCACGTAGAACATTCAAAACGTGGCGGAAACATCGGGGAGTGTTGTAACAGAATTAATGTTTCACAACCATGGATATTGAAGTTTCGTTTTATTCATCAAACAAGCGAGTTACATTGTCTTTAAAGAAGAAGTAAAGAGTATACAACAAAAATTAACTAGTTCTTGTCTTGTTTTAAGTCACTAAGGCACAAGTCCGCCTAAGTATGTCTTGATCAATCCTATGCTTCATATCCTGAAACACATGTGAAAATAGGTACGTCAGCATAAAAATGCCGGCGAGTACATAGGTTTTGTGAAAATAAGATTCATGACCTCTGTTTAAGAAAATGATTAGTCATGAACCTTGTAATTTGCTTTGTCTTTGTAAATCATTTAAAAAAAACAATAAGTTCAGATGATACGTATAAATAAGAGAAATAATGCATGGTTAAATGAATAACCATGTAAAAATGAGTTTGTATAAGTTAAGTTGTTTGTAAATCAATGTCTTGTGAAAAGTATGATATTTGTAATAAATGTTATATATCTCAAACTGAAATGATTCAAATAACGCTACAATATGTGATATCATACAAACACTTATATATAGGAAGTACCAGCGGCGTATCCACCATGCTTGTATCACATCACACACGCATCGTTACTTAATCACTTAATCAAACCAAACCAATGTAAGAAGTCTATGTTTAAACGAATTGTCAAATGTATTGAATAATATGTCAAAGTGTTCATGTCAAGATGTAAATCATGTCAAAATGTCTATGTCAAATATCCATGTCAAATGTCTATGTCAAATATCCATGTTAAATGTCTATGTCAAATATCCATGTCAAATGTCTATGTCAAATATCCATGTCAAATGTCTATGTCAAATATCCATGTCAAATGTCTATGTCAAAATGTCATGTATGGCAAGTGAAATGTCTCAACTAAACCATATGCACAAAAACAAAGTATTGAAGTAAAACTTGGTTTAAATCAAAGCTATGTTTTGTGTAAATGCATGCAACTATTTAATATGAACATTTATGCGGTATTGTAAAAATGCATACATCCAAGCCTTGTGACTGTGGTGATAAACCCTTTAAACAAATTAAAGGTCTATCTGTCTTATATCATCGAATTCGGTCATTCCTTTCTGTCCCCTTTCCCTGGGATGTCCGGAACGGGAGTTGTCAATTCCTATGGTACCACTACCTACTAACGAACAGCGTAGCTAATGTTAATGAATGTATTGTCCCATGTAAACAAACCAAATGTCATACCAAAATGTAAACATGTGAAAACAATGCACTAAGTATGTAATCAAATGAACATACATAGCGTAAAATGTCATGTAAAACAATGTACTAAGTAATGCACACAATGGGCACACCTAGCATAAAATGTAATGTAAAACAATGTACTAAGTAATGCACACAATGGGCACACCTAGCATAAGATGTAATGAAATCATGTACTATAATGTACTAACGAACATAGCATGTATATGATGTGAAAACAGGAAAACATGAAAGTAACAAGTAGGCACATGTGTTCCACCCCAAAACAGTTTGGAAAACAGTAAAAGAGGGGTCTATGTACTCACTTGAGATTGCTCAGAAGTCCTAAGATAACCACCAAGCAATGCTAGAGATCACGGAATATCAAACGGCACCTAATATAGGTAACTACATTAATAAACCGGACCTAAATCGGAAGATCGGATAGAATGAGGGCTCGTAAACCAAATGAGTATGGGAACTCATGTAGTATGGTTTAACAAAGCCTACATACTAAATGAAACCTAACCTAAGTGCTTGTGACCCATTACGACCCGTTTAGGTAGCTTATGCTACTTTAACGCGTCGTTCGCGTGAAACGCATTCGGACCGCCTAACTAGTCCTATGACAAGTAATATATGCCTTAACATGTCTAATATGGTTGTCAAATCAGTTTAGATGTCAAAAGTTATGTTACATATGTTTAAAATGAATTTTGGCATCAAAGGGGTATTTTGGTAATTCACCTAAGGCATATAAACTACCTATCATACAACTACTTAAACGAAGCGACCATAAGGTATAACCTCGTAAGGTTATTCCCTATATACTATGGTCACCTAATGTGCATGGTCGGATCCTAATGATCGACCAAACGGGTCGGGTTCGAAAGTATAAGCGATTGTTTAGATCGCTTACCTTACGACCCTATATAAGCACTAAACTAAAAGTGACGAGCTAAGCATGTTAAAACATGCTTAACTAAGTTTAGAAAACAGGTTTGGTATCAAAACAAACGGTTTTGATACCCATAAGTAGTTTGGTTACAAAATACGCAAGAATACGTATTCTGACCGAAACTACGGCTCGTCACTGAGCCTAGATAACGTGGTAATCAGCAGGTATAGTCACTAGGGACTATAACCATCGTGATCACGCTCACGTTATGAAGTTCAAACGAACTTCGCATCAACCATAAACTGGTCAATGCAGAAAGTCAAACAAAGTTTGACTTTCGGACTCAAAAAGCGATAAAAGAACGAAGGAACACTTACGAAGGGTCCCCGAATGCTAATCTAGATCAAAATAGCTCAGGTATGAAACAATGGTTTCAACTTAGAGCACAAATGATCAGATTCTTGTGACAAATGAAGTGAAATGTGATGGGTATTTATAGATTTCGGGTAACCGTTAAGATCGTTTCATGAAAACCGTGCTCGAATCTCCTGCGTACATTTGTCCAAATGTTGTGGTGCCTAAAAATGGTCCTAAATCAGCTGAAAGGTCAAGTTAGAACTTGTGGTTGTGGTTTAATCAGCTGATAATCTGCTGACTGGTTGATATTATCTGTTCTGGGGACCCCTTGCGCATCGTAGCCAAAATAGTGCTACGCATCGTAGCCATACAAGTTTGGCAGAATTTCATTTTTGGTCCCTGCAGTGTAATCAGCCCCTTTTCGACACGTTTAAGGCCCGTTAACCCCATTTCAAAGCTCTAAAATGAAGTTAAAGTATAGGGAACTTAAAATGTGTTCAAAAATATCTCGGATGTCGGTTCGTTTAGCCGTACGGTCACGATGTTCGCTTAATTACGACGGAATGCGCATAAGCGCGAAAAACGATCCAAATGACGCGACGAATGGATTTTTCTTATGCCAAACACTAAAATAAAATATTATAGTGCTTACATAAATTTTTGGATGTCCGGATGTATTCAGAATGTGAGTTATGCGCGAAAATGCAAACTTGTGCACTTTTTGACACTTTTAGTCCCTGAATGAGCCAAAAGTTTATTTTAGCACACCAAACCCCTCAAAGCCTATTTCTAAGCTATCTAAAGGATATTTGAGGTGTGTTTAACTTATGGTCATGTTCCGGAATGTCTGTTACAGTTCAAATTGGCATACTTTCGCAGTTTGTCAACTTTAGTCCCTGTAAGCGATTTAACTTGATTTTGCCATACCAAAGCCTTCAAAACTTATTTCTAAGTTAAGTAAAGGTCTTTTAAGGTATGTTAAGCCTATTTCACTATTCCGGAGTGTTCGTTGCATTAAACTGGTTATATTTACGCATCGGTGCGCGTATAACCTTCCAGAAAGCGATTTAGAGTTTGGAATTGAACAAAAATTAATATGTGCAAATGATACACATATTTTTACAAATCCCAAGTATGAAATACAATATTTCATTGGTTCGGTATTTGTTTGATGGCCGTGAAGGCACAGGTGTTACAAGGAGTGCGATGAAGATGTACCGTTAGTTCTGCTTGCCATTCTGAGAAAACATACCGAAAAGAGTTCAATTTTTATGGAAACAGTACCTCGGACACGGCCCCGTGTTCAGATGTCTGCAGATTTTTGGGACAAGGAATCTTGAAGTTTTAAATTGTTTTCGTGATTTTTAAAACATTTTTAAGCAGAAACAACTTAAAACATTGTTGTAGAACTTGTTTTTAACAAGATTCCTTGAATAAAAATCTAACAAACATCTCCATAAAGCTTGGAATTATGGAGATTTCAAGCTCTAATGGATGTATTAAGGAAAAATTAAAGAAGAAGGTAATGGATAAAAGTGGAAAAGACAAGATGGTTTTTGGGAGCCTTCTTTAGAATATACCTAGGATGGTATGTGTGAAGATCCACCAGATCTTTGTCTTTGGAGTGGTCCAAATGTGCAGGAATCTTGCTGCATTTATAGAAAACGACAGCACACTGCACATGGCCCCGTGTCGGCTGGACACGACCCCGCGTGTAGACAAGACCCGGACATATTTTGTCCGTATTCTGACAGAAAGTCAGAAATGAATCTTTGGGTGGACATGGGGGCGTGCTAACCTGGACACGGCCCCGTGTCTAGAGGTTGTTTATGAAGTTTCGTCTACTTCTAAGGAACTTATCCGGATCGGGCGGTTCCTTACTGGATGGAACAACCCCAAAGTGCCTGAGATACCTTAGTTGCTCTAGATTAAGACGAAAACGCAAGAGGTTGTCGGTGAGGGTGATTCCAATGCTATATGTAGGTGGACAAGTCCAACCCTTTCCCGGGCTCTCGTTAAAGAAGGTGTATGCCGAATCGCTCAGGTCTATGTATGCACCGAACGAAGTCGATGGGGAGTCCTTCACGGCACAATCGACACAGGGACGACTATCGCTCAAGTCCTCACAAGAGTTAGACGTGGTATCGGGAACAACGAAGTTATTTTTATTTGAATGTGATCCCAATAATTCTTCTTCGGTATCTTCTTGAGGTGAATTAATGGAATCCAATTCAAGTTCCTTTACCCAATTAAGAATTAAATCTTCCATTTGAAATAATTCGTCAAGAAGCATTTCTCCTAGAAGATTCGATTTAGAGCATTCGAGGGAGAGATAGGGATTATTTTTACTTTCGCCCCTCTTAAGGCTACAGGAAAACAATGGGTCTATAAATGGGGCTTATAATTTAGAAAATAACATTCTAAACCTTTATGAGGGCAGCCACATATTTGACACCACGTACCATAAGAGTGCCGAAAGTAAAAAATATCAGTATCACTCATGTTTGTGTCAGAAATTACCAACCGTCGGGATCTTACGGTTCTGTTTTCAGTAATTGAAACTTGGGCACAGGTCGTGTTGAGTGGGCACGGCCCCGTGTTCAGCTTACTGTCTGACTTAAAACAGGATTGCCAGTTCCAAAGATTGGGCACGTGGGCGTGTTCAGCGGGCACGCCCCATGCTGAGTTCTGCAGAAGATGAAAATTTAAGAAAAATCCTAAAAAAGTAGAAAAATAAGAAAAAAAGATTAGGTCGTTGATTCCTAACTTTCTTAAAATCCTTGTGTCCCCGGTAACGACGCCAAAAACTTGATGCGTGTGAAGTGTTATATAGTTTTTAATGTATATTTTAAGCCCTTTAACACTTTTTAGCCAAGATTTAAATTTATAAAACACGATATTTACTAACACTAAACACACATATGGGCAAGTGCACCCATCGTGAGCGTAGTATAGTGTTGGTAAGATACCGAGGTCGTCCAAGGACACAAGAGCTTTTAATACCGGTTTATCCTCAACGTCTAATCAAATCAAAAGTTTTGAAAAAGGTTTTTAAACAAGAAAATAAAACTAACTAAAATGCTAAAAAATAAAAATAAAAATAAAAACAGATAGACAAGATGAATCACTTGGATCCGACTCGTGTTTAGTGTAACCTTTGATTATTTCCGCACTTTTGCACTTTTTAAGAGATTATCTTAGTTATTGTAGTAGGCCCCTCTTCCGGAGGTACGTTACCCTCAACCCAGTAGTTTGAGTCAGCAAGGATACAATCCTAAAGGGTTGGATTATTGAAAGATAATTAATTAAGTTATTAATGCATATTGTGGTAGGCCCCTCTGTTGAAGGTGACGTTACCCTCGGCTAAGTAGTCTGAGTCAGCAGGGATACAGTCCTAAGTAGCCGGGTTAAAATATTAATAGTAGTTTACATATGAGGGGATCAAGGAGTTCGGACCCCCGCCATCCAATACCAGTGGGTATTAAAGGAGGTCCTACTAAAGTTGACCCAGGTCCTTGGAGGATCTATACACTGAACAAGGGAAGACTCTTACCAAACCGTTCCCTTAACCCCCGTCCAGGTAGCCAACAAACCTCCATATAGACCGTGGAGATATGAATGGTGAAAATATTTTATTTTATATAGACAGTAAAATAATGCCAAGACACCACGGACAAACGATAAGGAAGACTCACCTTCAACATAAGAAACTAGTTATTAAAGTCATTAATACAGAACCAAATAAAAGGTGTGAAAATATTAAAAATAAAAAGTATTACACTAGACATTTGTATTCACCAAGTGATGTAAAAGACTTAGGTGGTGTTTGTTTTTTTTTAAAAAGAGCTTCCTGCCTCTTCTGTCTGCACCGTGCAGACGCGGGAAGAGGTTTAGCCTCAAAAGAGTGTTTGTTTTTTTTTTTTTTGAGAAGTGCTTCCTGCCTCTCCCCAGCCTCTTCATGAGGAAGTGATAAAACCAAAGCTTCTCCAAGAAGAGCTTTACCTCTTCTTGGCACCACCTCCACCTCCACCCATGCTCCGCCCCTGCTCCGCCACCACCACCACTGCTCCGCCACCATCATCATCATCATCACCACCCCTGCTCCGCCACCACCACCTCCACTCCGCCACCACCTCCACTGCTCCGCCACCATCATCATTATCACAAACAAAACCCCCAAATCTTCTCCACCTCCACCTCCACTCCGCCATCACCTCTGCTCCACCTCCACTCCGCCACCACCTCCAACATCATCATCAACATCACAAACAAAACCCCCAAAACAAAACCCCCAAAACGAAAACCCTAAAATCCAAAACCCTAAATCGATCGTTGCAGGTTCGATTCGTTGCAGGTTCGATTCGTTGCAGGCTCGATTCGTTGCAGGCTCGATTCGTTGCAGGCTCGATTCGTTGCACCACCGATTCGTTGCAGGGGTGGTGAAGTGGTGGCGGAGCAGGGGTGGTGACGGTGGTTGTGATGATGGCGGTGGTGAAGTGGTGGCGGTGGTGATGATGGCGGTGGTGCAGATTATAGAGAGAGAGTAGAGAGAGAGTGGAGGTGCAGATTGTGTGGTGTGTGTTAAACCTAGAAGAAGAGGTTTTATATAAAAGAAAAAACAAACCCTCTTCTCCTTGCAGACTGAAGACATTTGGTCCACCTCTTCTCCTGCAGATGCCTGCAGATGTGGCCTGCAGCAGAAGAGGTTTTCAAGAAGAAAAAACAAACAGCACCTTAGGCAAACATGGCCTTTGATTGTCAAGAACTCTTACGATCAATCTTGGATCCCGAGACTACTACACACACTCTATGATGGATGATGGATGATGGTGTGTGGTGGTGGTGGAGTGTGGGTGAAGTGTGAGAGAGGTGGTTTGCCAAGGGACGGTTTGCAAATGAGCCAAGCACCCCTATTTATAGCCTGCACAGAAGCCCGGACACGGCCCCGTGTCCATTGGGCACGGCCCCGTGTCCACCTATCTTCTCTTTCTTCATTAATTGCAGTTTGTCTGCATTAGTTGACCACGCCCCCGTGTCCGCTGGGCACGACCCCCTGTGCAGAAGCGTATCTGTACTATCAAGATTTTCCTAGATTCTGCGAATCTTAGAGTTGACCACGGCCCCGTGTCCGCTAGGCACGCCCCCGTGGTGGGTGATAGAAGCTTCTACAACTTTGTCTTTTTGCAGACACTTGGGCACGCCCCCGTGCTCACCGAGCGCAGGGCATGTTCAGCCTTCTGTTCTCTTGTTTTTGCTTTAGAGGATGCTGTTGAGGGGTCGGGCATGCCACGTTTATTCCTTTTCTTGTATTTACGCTAGATTTGACTGCATTTTTGTTTCTTTTGTTCATTTAAGCTCTTTTCACCCTGAAAATACAAAAGGAAGACAAAAGCACACTTTTTCCAACATTAGTACTAAAAATGGGTTAGTTTTATGCCTCATTTGATGTAATTTATATGTTGCATTTTGCACACATCATATGTCTTTTAACTTCATTTGACCCTTAAAAAATAAAAGAATCCATTGTTATAAATGGATCAAAATTTCCACCAATACAATTAGTGTCAACATTAATATTTCAGTCCTCTTTCTCTGATGATTGTGAACAAGATACGGTGATGTGAAAAAAAATACAAAATTAAACATGATCACTTGGAATGGTGTATTGAGTTGTAACTCAGGTAACAGAGGGGAGCCATACAACAAGTAAAACACCCAAGCCGGTTTGGGTAATGATCTCAACGTTTTTACGAGGATTCCAATAAAAGAGAGTCCTTCAAAACTTGATGTTCCACATCTAGCAAGTTTAGAACTCCATATTCAACCTGGGAAACCGAAACATAAAATATGATTTTATACACGTTATTAAGAACCAAAATTGTTGTAGACAATAGAGAATGAAAGAAAACCAATGAAAAAACAAAAACTAGTAGGTTGCATTCCAAGTATACGACAATCTGTAAGTCCCAAAAACGGATCTAACACTAATATCAAACAATCACCAAGGATGGGCAGAATCCAAACTTGGTGAGATTCAAGAAAAACACGAAAACACTAAAGCTTCCTCAATATTCCACCAAGGAAATCATGTACAAAAAACTTCTATACGCCATTAGAGAAGGACAAGGATCGTTTGATTTGTCACGAGTTTTCAATTTAAACTAACTAAAATGTGTATATTTACTCAAAGCTCCTTTGATAAATGGTGCATAATTGGGGCCTAATAAAGGTTTGTTTCTCTGCCTTTTTCAAGTTTCACTGACTGCATGGTTATGATCAAGATGCGGAAGGGAAATGATTGGTTTAAGAAGGCTTTCTGAGGATGAACAAACTTGTCGGGTTGTTACTTTTTTTTTATTTTCTACAAAGGATTTGTAAATAAATAGTGGAATGATGTACATTCTAGTTTGCTTTTACCTACTTGAAATTTTGTCTATGCAACTTATTTTGAATAAAAAAACCACGAAAACACAACGCACAAGAAATCGCGAACTCGATTGTATTGATCAAGTGCACATGGTTTCTAAAGAACTGTCTGCTACACTTATCAGAGAACTCGAAAATACTCAAGAAGAACTAAAACAACCTCTAAAAATGTCTAACCCTAATAATGAACTAAATACACCATTATATAGGATTCATAGAGAAATCGGCCCACATGGCCTAACCCAAGCCCATTAGGATTAATTAGCCCACATGGCTTATCCTAATACTGTCTAACCCACTAGAAAACTAAGCCCAATAGTTTGTAACTATGTTTGATAAAGATAAGCGTAAACTTACTCAATGATATGGCCTTACACAATCTCACTAAAAGCACCTTTGTTCCATTTACTTCCACACTTAACGTCTTGTTGTATATAATTATAATCACTATACAACATTCAGAGGAAAATGAAGAAAATCAACTTTAACTAACCATCTTTTCCATGATCTTCTAATGCTATATGATAGTTAGCTCAATGGCTGAAAAGCTTAAAGTTTGCCTGGTTCAAAGGGCATTTACATGGACCCATTAATGTATATAAGGCTTTTAAGAAGCCATTGGCTTAATGCACTCACAAATTCCTTTTGAGCACCAAACCAACATGAGAACCGTATAGCCCAGTTGAGTAGTTCATGTTCGAGTAGCAGTGTAGTGTCAAGACTTGCATCAATCGAGTGTTTGTGAGATGCAATTGAGTCGATACGCTTAACTGCACCGATTTCCTCACACTGAATATGGTGGCATTCTAGCATTGAACTCCACAGTCTTGTTAATCTGGAAGCAGCATATAACAAATAAAATAATTAGCAAAATAGTTGCAATCAACCACCAGATAACTCCAAAACCGAGCACTTTTTACCACCAATGTGCAGAATAAAAGCTTGAATTCTGACTAAGTGTTCCTATGCACGCACTATGCAGAAGAAAAGCTTGAAATAACACACTTTGTTATGTGCTGTTATTCAGGTTGAAATAATTTACCACAAAATAATTATTATCAATGGATTAGCATAGCAATCTGAAGAGTTATAGATGAGCTTTGACTATATATTAAGCATGTTACTGTTAGAACACGCAGTGGTAGCTGAAGTAGTTTAGATTTTATATGATTTGTCTGTTTCCATTTTTTTAGTGTAAATAAGTACGAAACTTATGCCTTCTGCTCATCAATCATCAAGATATTGGAAAGATTAAGCCGTGAATCAAAGCAAGCATGAGTAGAAACCTTGACAGACTCTGTTCCAATCATATATTTTAGGAAATTTTTACAAGGGTAAAACAATAATTCAGCTTAAAAGCCTTATTTAAAAGAACAAGAATGTAACTAGCTTACAGCAGCAAAAGTTCATGTATGTTGTGACGAACTCTAGGCCTAGATCCATGTCAGGGTTCCCATTCACAAGAATTTGCTAGGCAGTTCTCCACCTGAAGGTGCAAGATATGTGATTTTCTTCATAAAATGGTGAATAAGTGAAAATTAAGCGTTTAATGATGGTTTTAGGAGTTTTTTTTAACAAAAGTGGTCACGGTAAACTGCATTCATACATTGGAATGTTGATATCCATGGTCCAGATAAAGCCAACTATGTTACTGCATTCAGATGAAGTAAATAGAGAAATGGTAAGCACTTGTAATAGATTTTCTTTTGTTAATATGTAAGTTTTCAATATATATGCAAAACGGGTAGGTCATGTAACAAATCGAATTGGGTAGACTTTTTAACGTGTCAAAACGGATTGTATCGGGTTGAGTTGACATGTTTTAAACACTTTGTTATTCTATAGGAGACTTATAACCTCTTTGTTTGATAAAACCACCCAGTGAACAACAACAATGGTTTCAGTCTAAACTTCTATACTACTATTCGACGAAAATCCTCAGCGAAAAATAAAAACATAGTTAAAACAGGAAAGTGAGGAAAGACTCTTATGGCATCTAATATGGCCTTTATCCTTGTGTCTCCATGTAAACCATTATCTTATGCAAACACTGTCTCCTATGAACACCGTAAATCTGAAAATCTTAGTTCATCACTAAAACCAAAATCCAAACATTGTCTCATATGAACCCTAAATCACTACAACTAATTACTAAAACAACTAAACAATACTCCAAACACATACGAATAATCAATGAGTCAGAAACTCATCAAATACAAAATACAAAATTCAAGAATCTTCTACAAGCTCATCAAATACCATCAACTACCAAATTTATGAATAGATAATAAAGGAGGAGATGTTCGAACCTGATAATAAGCAACTGAAGTCGCATGTGTCGCATCCTGAATGACAATATGTTCAGTTTAAAGGGGTGGGGTCTGGAAGCGAATGGGCGGATTTCAATTCGTGTCTTTAATTGGTTTCAATTACGCCTCAATTGAAAAGCCATGACTGACGATTGTTCATCGGCCTTTCAATTGTTCATGTAGTTTGGGATTCACCGGCGTTTTGGTTGATTAGGGTTGAGGGAAGGCAACGGATGAAATCCCTGTAATTGAGAGGACAAATTGAAGGTGAGACCCTTCCTTGGCAGTCTTTAATTGATTTAGACTCTTCACATGTTATTTTAATTATAGGTCACAAAGGTGTTGAAATCTCTAAAATACCCCTAAAGTGTCTTAAATTTTTGGACAATAACCAAGTTTACCCCCTCTAAAATAGTTTGGCTCTCTTGTACATGTTGCTTCAAAATGTGTAAACAATGTAAAATTACCATAAGGGTAGAAAACCTAGTTTACTTAATAAGGTAGTATAGATATAGATAATTATTTCCTTGTGTTGCGGAGAGATCTCGGTCGATATCGGTTTGATTTATTATGTTATCGGTACTCGGTATAACAACTGAAAAGTAAAAGCCCAAAAAATAAAGTCATGATATGCCCAAAAGGGTAACGACACATGTCTTACATCGATCGATAACTATAGTGATTTCAATAGTATCGATACTGGTAACAATATTCTTCGGTCGATATCAACGTGTTACTGATGTTGTTTGTACGGTATCGGGTTGGTTTGTCACAATACCGACAATCGCTATAGTTTACGATATAATAACAATACTCTATACTGCTACCAAGTTGTTCGGATAACATACAGTTCTGTTAGTGCAGTATGTCTATCGCCTCCGTCATCTCAAGACCGTAGCAGAAACAATTCAAATCTAGTGTTATATTGTAATATCTAGTTAGAAAGGCAAGGTGGCATTATTGTAAATAAGGAGAACCTCCTTATAACCTTGTGCCTATAAATAGGAGCATTATATTAGAGTTAGAGACTTTTGCTCATTTGGAGAATTAGAGAGCTCTAGATCTAGAGAGAGAATCTAGAGAGAGAAAGTGATTCAAGGTAATTCAAGAAGTTCAAACCATGGCTGAAGAATTTTACAACACGTTCTACAACGCGTTTACATCCGAGACTTCTGAAACCTCAATTGTTACTCCAAAAGCTATAACTAAAGCGATCAATGAAAATATCAAACATGATAATTTCTACGGAACAAATTCAAAACCACCAACTCTTGAAAGTATTGAAGATTACACTTGGTGGAAAGAACGTTTCATTAGCTGGGCAAAAGCTTACGCGCATGAAAGCTGGTTCTGTTTGGAATTTGGTTACAGTAGACCAGTCAATGATAAAGGAGAAGAACTCCCACTCAAAAGCTTACCCAAAGAAGAAAAATCTGAATTCGCAGCTGAACAAAGAATGATTGCTTTAATTCAATCATCAATTAGGCATGATTTGTTTGCTTTACTACAACATGATGGGTCATCGAAATCTATCTGGGAAGCTTTACGGGTTAAAGCTGAGGGGGGTAAACAAATCAAGAAAAAACAAAATTTCATTATTAAAAAAGGAATTTGATTTGTTCGATAGTTTGAAAGGAGAGACTGTGAGACAAATGATAGAGAGATTTGGTCATCTAAAAATTGAACTTGATCGTTTTGGCATTGTTAAAACTCGAGAAGAAATAATTGATAAGATCATAGAAGCGTTACCACGAGCTGATCAGTGGCAAATGTTTGTATTCATACTGAAAAATGATGTGTTATACGATACAATTTCTCTTGATGTTTTGATAGAAAAGATAGAAAGTCATGAATTGGAGTTGCTAAAGCAGAACAAGATGAGCGGTTCATCGCATCAACAGAATGTTGGTCTTTATTACAAAGGTGCAATACCTTCAGTGACAGTTAGTGAATCTCCAAAAACAGCATTCAGTGGTGTGAAGACAAAAGAACCTCCAACAAGCTCATCAAGCTACAATCCGGGATATCATTCGTCTTCATCAAAAGCAAGTGTTGATGAATCTGAAGAAGTTTTATGCAACGTTGCTCTCAAATTGAAGAATTCTCCGTCTATGAGCATCAATGCAGCCAAGCAACAAATGAGTTTCCTTGCATCTGTTCTGGAATCATATGAAGGTCTAGTAGCTGGCAAAATTGGAAATTCTGAATTGACCAAAGAAGATTATGACCAGATTGATCCAGAAGAAATGGAACTCATTGACATCCGCTGGTGTTTAGCTAGTTGCATCAGAAGAGCTCAGAGATATATGGAGATTACTGGGAAGCAGTCTATCGGTGGTCCATCAACGAAGCTGGGATTTGATAAATCCAAAGTGACTTGTTTCAAATGCAAGCAAAGAGGTCATTTCAAGAGAGAGTGTCATAATTCTACAGTTGATGGAAATGAAAATCCTTTCAATGATGATTATTACCGAAAGGCGATTTACCACCGAAGCAAAGAAGAGCCGAAAATGATTGAAAACAAGAAGAAAGCCTTACTTATACATCAAGATGATGAAAAAGTAGCAGAGGGTTTCAGTTGGGATAAATACATTCTACCTGATTCAGGATTGGCTGCTGAAATCAAGAAAAGAAATGAAGAGGATTGTATTAATGAACCAGTTACAGCTCATGGCTGAAAAATAACACAAGGCAAACATTATGCTTTTGTTGCTGAAATCAAAGAGAAAACCAGAGAGGAGATTCTGAGTAAGAAAACATACCGAGAAAGAAACATTGCTTGGAACAGAATGGATGAAATGCAAGAGGAGCATGAGAGTGCTGTAGTCAATAAGAGATGGGACAAGAAGCGAGAATGCTATGTCAACAGAAATGGTGAACCTGTTGTTCCCAAGAAGGACATAATCTTTGAAGATGTTCTTTTGGAAATTCCTCGATCCATTGAGTACTATACAAATATTGGGAAAGACAAAACATATGTAAAAAAAATTGAAAAACACCTTAGAGATGTTATGATTTCAAGTTTGAGGAAGAGGGATGAAGAAAGAATGAAGAAGAGTGTTGATGAGATGGTGAACTATTTGAAGAAGATTGCTGAGGAAGAGAAGGTAGAAGAAAAAGTTGTTGAAAAAGAAGCTGTTACTAAAGAACAGCATGTTGAAGAAGCTGATGAGAATCTAGATAGTTTGGAAGAAGTGAAGAGTGATGATGGTGCTGGTGATGAGAAAAAAGACAGACGCTGATCAAACAGAAGTTGCAGCAAACACTGAGGTGTCAATCACTAAGGTAAATTCTGATTCTGAAGTCTTAAATGAAAATGTTGAACAGTGCAAGAAATGCATGGAAACGTGCAGTGCTTGTACTGAAAAAGACGAAAAATTCAGAACAAGAGATCTTGAATTCACCAAAATAGAAGGAGTTTTCAAAATTAAATATAAAGAAATGCTTGAAAAGGAAAAGGTTTTAAAAGAAAATGATGAAAAGCTTTCAGAAAAATGTAAAAATTTAGAAAAAGAAAATGAAAGTTTGAAAGAAAAAGTTTTAAAAATAACGGAAGAATGTTCTCAAAAGGAAAATGTTTGTCAAGAAATGAAAAAAGAATATGATTCAATAAAATTGGCTTATCATATTACAAAAGAGTCTTATGAAAAGGTGAAAAGTGAAATGAAATTTGTTCAATCAAGATTGAATTACTGTTCTGGAACATCTAATGAGCTTAAGCGACAATATGAAATAAAGCAACAAGTTATAAATTCTTATATTGAGGATGTTGCTAAGCTTAAGCGTCAGATCGCTGATTTAGAACAGGATAACAACAAGTTGAAAAGTTATCATGCGTCGTCATATGTGCTTGAAAGAATTTTCAATATAAAACCGAATGGAAAAGATTCTGAGCAAAACAAAATGGGCATTGGCTCAGAGTTTCATCAAGTTCCACCACCGGAAAATTTTGCATTTTATGATGATGAAAAGGTCAAAAAAGCTTTCAACAATGTAGATTAATTGCCAGATAACATTGACGTAACCTATTCCAAATCTGATGATTCTAGTGATTCAGAGGTGGTAGGTAAGGTCGTTGAAAGTGTGTTGAAAGAAGAGTCGGTTGATACAGGTAAATCTGAATCACAGGATGAAAATGAAGGTAATTTTCATGATGGATATCTGAAAAACTCAAAATCTGAGAAAAAATTGAATGAAGATTCAAAAGGATTGGTTTATACCATGATTGGATCGGACAAATTATTCTTATATATTGTATTCCCGATTCAGAATGTGATTTCAGAAAAGATTGATAAAGTTTTCAAAATGGTTGAAATTGAAAAATCTGAGATTCCAAAGTTTGCTGGTAAAGGTCACAAAACTTTTTTATAACAAACCTGGTTTCAAGAAGAAAAACATGAAGGCTGGGTTGGGTTATAAAAGGAAACAAAGTTGGAATAAAAATGAAACTCCAAATTTAAAAAAAAAAATTGAATTTTGTTCAAGGAATAAGTTTAGAAGAAGAGAAAGAACTCCAAGTTATACGACAGTCTAATGAAGAGTTCTGTGCTCAAAAGAAAAGGCAACAACCACAGGTCAAGGATGTGTCCAAGAGAACATGTTTCAAATGTGATCAAACTGGACATCTTGCTCGCAAGTGTCCAAATCTGAAACCTGTTGATGTTGACAAAAAGAAGTATGATGATGCTGAGAAACAAAAATCTGAGGATGTGAAACAAAGGTCGACCAGATTTGATTCAAAACAAACTTGGAGATACAACACAAACAAGTTTGCTTCGAATCAAACTTGGAAATCAAACCCGCATAGGTTCGATTCAAGACAGACCTGGAATTCTCACACATAAAGATTTAGAAGAACACAAAGTTGGAGAACAAATGTCGATGCAACAAAACCAAATGAGTTTTTGAAACCAACTGTTGTTCAAAATCAAAATGTTCAAAAAGATTCACATTTTTACAAACGAGGGACCCCTAAAGGTCAAACATGGAACGTTAAGAAACAAGTGACTTCGCTAAACGACGAAAAAGTTGAAATCAAAATTGACAAAGTCTTTGTACAAAATGACAAAGATTTTCCGAAATTAAATGATGCATATTGTGTTGAAATGCCGAAGGTCAAGCAGACCTGGGCTAACTTGTTCAAGTGATTGAATTAGTTGAATGTGCAGGTGCTCAAGAAAACTGAAGACTGTGAAAATGAAATTCAGAGCAGCCTGGCACAAGGGGAAGAGGAGGCTGCTGAACCCTGTGTTGGTTGAAACAGGGAGTTTGTTTGATTTCTGTACATAAATAAACAATATTTCAAAACCCTAAACATTGAAAAATTTGAAAAAAAAAAAACAAAATTATGTTTTTAGTTTGTAAAATTTTTGAAAATTCAAAAATTTGTTACTTGAATATGCCGAAACCCTCACGGCGGAACAAACATTATTAATTTCACAAGATTGAAAATGGTTTTCAAACTGTAAAATATCAATGTGTTGTAAATCATGGGGGTACGAAATTTGACAATCCGATAAATAGAAGTGTTATATTTTCTACAAAACAGAGCATGAGATGCAGAAAATGGATGGCGAGACAAAGCTATCAGCATCGGTTATCAAATTTTCTTTAATTGGTTTTGCATTTTAGGGGGAGTATTATTGTTTGAAAATACAAAAACATTAGAAAATTTGAAAAAGACAAAAACATGATAAAATTCAAAATGAGTTTTTGTGTAAAAAGAGGAAATGATAGTACATCAGTAGACAGTCACAGTACGCTAAAGAAATGGAAAGTTAAATATGTGATAAACGGTCTCACTGATGATATGCCAGTTGGTTTTTACACGCTTAGTAGATTGTTTTCGAGATATAAACCTAAATATCATACTTACTTATCTCGTGGGGAACATCTCTTGGATATATGGGTAACCCCCGAAATCTTGTTTGAAAGATCCCTCTGTCTGAGATACTAGGTCTTTATACTCAGTGATATCTGGGGTATTATCCCGGGACTTCTGATTTTGCGGAAGCAATGGCCTAGTCCCCGTATAATACTTTCTGCTTGCTTGAAATATAGCCTCCCCTCAGCATAAAAAATGATGAAACATTGAAAAATGCTAATCATGTGCTGTTGAAGAAAAGATTCTCTAAAGGGAACACACCAAAAGACGAGCCATTATCTCTCTGCTGAACGGAAGTTCTGACCTGAGCTCTCACGGCCCTCGCATTTAACCCCTTACAGATATCATCTGTGGTATACTCACCTGTAAGACTGAATATTGGGATCTGGATACGGGAGTATATTCAAGAGGTGGGACACATGAATGAGTTTAAGTTCTTAATACACCTAAATCGTATCTCGAATCAATTGAACTTTGTGTGAAAATTTAAGTGGATCAGTATACTGACAATCTAAGTGAATCGTTTAGAACTTAAAGTGTTAAAAAACTCAACGATGCTAGTGATTTGTCATAAACTGATATGATCCTCTGACGCAAACTTAATAAAAACGAGTAAATTGCCAAAATCGTCCCAGAGGTTTGGACCTATTTGCCAGTGTCACGACCCCCGACCCGGTTTGACCCGTTTCAGGA
Source organism: Helianthus tuberosus (assembly GCA_030545235.1). Lineage (NCBI taxonomy): Eukaryota > Viridiplantae > Streptophyta > Magnoliopsida > Asterales > Asteraceae > Helianthus > Helianthus tuberosus. The sequence goes on from CM060383.1 coordinate 141,271,934, forward strand.
GCCGCGGGACAGAAATCCCGTTGTATTTAATTAACAGCGGAAGTTTCTTCAGGATCTTTTTAAAACTGAAATATTTCACGATTATTTTATTTAACAATTTGGGATAAAATCCGGTAATTTACAATATTGAAATTTCACGAAGAAATCTTTTATTTTACAAAACATGTTTCTTTATTTTATATTGAGCCACTTCCTTAAGCTGATAGTGCTTCACGGCACTTTTTCTGGATCACAACAGATCACCTGAAACATGTTTTAAAAAGGTTTTGTCAGCGGGAAATACTGAGTGAATCATTCATTTTGCTAAAACGACTCATTTGTTATAATTTACAGTATTAAGAACGATTACAATGTCTCTATCTTTTAAATTAACTGATCCAGTTGTCACTTGACCGGACTTGTGACTGTGGACATATCACTTGTTGGGTCCGTTCACCCCCAAGTGATAAATAATTAGTAGCTATGTGCACATCCCCCCACATACTGGCAGTAATTTCAGATTACATAGACTTAATCCATGTAATTATAACCTTTGAAAATAAACATGCTTTTGTAAAGTAATTTGATAAAAAGAGAATGACTCACATTGCAGATTTAACAGAGCTTATTCTACTGATTAGCCTTGATAACCTAGTTTAAATAATCAGGCACACAAACTAGGTTAGTAACTTAATACAGCATTTACGATAACTCACGAGATTAAAAACTTCACAACGAATGACAAAGTGCGATACTTAAACATCCATCGATTTAACGACGAATGACAAAGCATAAACCCTAATGTGGGCAGCACTTAAACATCCATTGGATAGTTTAATCGATCGGACATTGAATCGTAGCAGCGATCGAGTTATTACCCTGAATTGTGGCAACACTTCGTGATCAGTGTGTGTTTTTTGTAGTGATTATACTATAACTCAGCGTACAATTCGAATTTGAACGTCGAAAGAACACTCAATTGCATGAAACAGACTGTCCTATTTATACGTGAAAATGAGTTCCCCCGCGTGTCGCGGGAGATGTTGCTGATCCTGTCGCGACTCGTCTGGGGTACCAATCTACCCTAGGGTAGCCTTGTCACTAGTATAGGCCTGCTGAGTCGACATTTCGTTAATTCTCATTTTTGACAGCGTTTTCAGTAGATAACTATAACTAGGGTTTACCCCCCTTAGTTTTAGGGTCCCTAATCCTGATTCCAAATGTTCTGAAAATTTTAAGGATTATACAGAATCACTTGGGTTTCTCAATTAGGGTTTCCTATTGGACAATTTAATTAAATAAATATAACTTTTAATGAGAGTTGTTACATTCTCCCCACCTTAATAAAAATCTCGTCCTCGAGATTTACTGAAATAAGTGAGGATACTTTCGCTTCATTTCTGATTCCAGCTCCCAAGTGTATTCAGCTCCTCTCTTTGAATCCCATCTGACTTTGACTAAAACTAGTCGTTTGTGTTTAAGAAACTTGATCTTTCGATCCTCAATTTGAAGAGGTTTCTCAACAAATTTCAGCTTTTCGTTTACTTCTATATCTCGAAGAGGTACTACCAGTGATTCATCTGATAAGCATTTCTTGAGATTGGATACATGAAATACATCATGTACTCCAGATAATTCTTCTGGTAATTGTAAACGATAAGCGACTGGTCCTATACGTTGGATCACTGAAAATGGTCCTACGTACCTTGGACTTAACTTTCCTTTCTTACCGAATCGAACAACTCCTTTCCAAGGAGAAACTTTCAATAGTACTTTGTCTCCAACTTGGAATTCTAACGGTTTGCATCTATTGTCTGCATAACTCTTCTGGCGATCTCGAGCCGTCTTCAGTCTTTCCTTGATTTGAGTAATCTTATCATTTGTCTCTTGCACTATTTCAGGACCTGACAATTGACTTTCTCCTATTTCTGCCTAACAAACTGGAGTTCTGCACTTTCTTCCATACAGTGCTTCAAATGGGGCGGTTTCAATACTTGAATGATAGCTATTGTTATAAGAGAATTCAATTAATGGTAAGTGATCATCCCAATTTCCACCAAAATCTATTACACATGCTCGGAGCATGTCTTCTAGAGTTTGGATTGTCCTTTCACTTTGTCCGTCTGTTTGGGGATGATATGCAGTGCTCAGATTTAATCGAGTTCCCATAGCTTGCTGGAAACTTTTCCAGAAATGAGAAGTAAAACGGCTATCCCTATCCGAAACAATGGAGAGTGGAACTCCATGTAAGGATACAACTTCATCTACATACAATTTTGCCAACCTTTCCATACTAAAGGTTTCTTTCATTGGTAAAAAGTGAGCTGATTTGGTTAATCGATCCACAATTACCCAAATCGCATCATTACCTTTTCTGGTTTTGGGTAACTTAGTAACAAAATCCGTTGTTATAAGTTCCCATTTCCATACCGGCAGTTCTAATTGTTGTAGTAACCCTAAAGGTTTCTGATGTTCTGCCTTAACTTGTGAACAAGTGAGACATTTAGAAACATATCGTGCTATATCCTTTTTCATTCCTATCCACCAAAAGTTCTTTCTTAAATCTTGGTACATTTTATTGTTTCCTGGGTGCATAGTATACCTAGATTTATGAGCTTCTTCTAAAATCTTAGGTCTTAAGTCTCCCTGCTTAGGTACCCAAATTCTACTTTTGTGGAATCTCCAAACTCCATCTACTCCTTGTTCTAATTCCTTGATTCGTCCTTTCATTCCTTCAGCATCATCCTTGATTGCCGTAGTTTGAACATTCTTCAATTGTTCCATTAAATCTAATTGTAGATTTAATCTGAGAGCACGAACCCGTCGTTGTTTCTCATAATACTTACGACTTAAGGCATCTGCAACTACATTTGCCTTTCCTTCATGATACTGAATATCACAGTCGTAGTCACTTAGGATTTCCATCCATCTCCTTTGCCTCATGTTTAATTCTTTTTGCCCAAATATATATCTTAAACTTTTGTGGTCTGTGTAGACAGTAAATTTACTTCCGTAAAGATAATGTCTCCAAATCTTAAGGGCAAAAATTACGGCTCCTAATTCTAAATCGTGAGTCGTATAATTTTCTTCGTGCTTTTTCAATTGCCTTGAAGCATATGCAATCACCTTTTTGCGTTGCATAAGCACACATCCATACCCTAGTTTTGAAGCATCACAATATACTTCAAAATCTTCAGTTCCTTCTGGTAAGGCTAAGATTGGTGCATTTGTTAATTTCTGCTTCAATATTCTAAAGGCTTCTTCTTGCTTAGGTCCCCATTCAAACTTAATGGCTTTTCAGGTTAACTTAGTTAATGGTACGGCTATCTTGGAAAAATCCTTAATAAACCGTCTATAGTACCCAGCTAAACCTATAAAACTTCATATTTCCATTGCTGTTTGTGGAACCTTCCATTTGGTAATTGCTTCTATCTTAGCAGGATCTACGTGAATACCTTCGTGATTCACCATGTGTCCTAAGAATTGCACTTCCTTTAACCAAAATTCACACTTCGAGAATTTGGCGTAAAGCTTTTCTTTTCTTAACAAAGTTAAGAGTGCATGAAGGTGTTCACAATGCTCTGTCTGACTTTTGGAATAAATAAGTATATCGTCTATAAAAACAATTACAAATTTATCCAAATATGGTTTACAGATCCTATTCATCATGTCCATGAATGCAGCAGGTGCATTCGTTAACCCAAAGGGCATGACTGTAAACTCATAATGACCATACCTAGTTCTGAAAGCAGTCTTAGGTATGTCCTCTTCTTGTACTTTCAATTGATGATATCTGGAGCGTAAATCTATCTTAGAAAAATATCTAGCCCCCTGAAGTTGATCAAACAGATCATCAATCCTAGGTAATGGATATCGATTCTTAATTGTAACCTTATTCAGTTCTCTATAATCGATACACATTCTCATTGAACCATCCTTTTTCTTAACAAATAGCACTGGTGCTCCCCACGGGGATGAACTAGGTTGTATGAATCCTTTACTTAGTAATTCATCTAATTGCTTTTTCAGTTCTAACATTTCTGTGGGTGCTAACCGATAAGGTGCCTTGGCTATCGGTGTAGTTCCTGGAATTAGATGAATCCTAAATTCTACTTCCCTATCCGGAGGTAATCCCGGTAAATCTTCTGGGAATATATCTGGATATTCTGAGACTACAGGAATTTCCTTAAGTTCTTTAGCCTTAGTACTAATGATTACTGAAATCATATATACTATTCCTTGTTTTCGTTCATAATTAGCAACTTTCATTACTAATATGAACTTCATGGGCTTACGTGGTTTATCTCCTGTAATCTTGATTACTTTTCCGGTGGATGATTGAATTTCTATGGAATTCTGATCACACAATATTCGAGCATGGTTGGTTACTAACCAATCCATTCCTAATACAACATCAAATTCAGCTAAATTCATCGGCAATAGTTTTGCAGAGAATTTATGTCCTAAAAGTTCTATGTTTTCTTCTTGCAAAACTTTATCTATTTTAACTAAATTTCCGTCCGCCGTTTCAACTGTAAAAATATGCCTAATATTGGTTAAAGGTAAATTAAGAGCTTGGCAGAATGAAGTATTTATAAAACTTTGATTTGCACCAGATTCAAATAATACTTTTGCGTATACGTTGTGAACTAAGAACGTACCCGCTATCACATCTGGGATGAGTTCTGCTTCTTGAGTGGTCAGCTGAAATGCCCTAGCATTCTTCTTAATATTTCCGTCGGTCGTCTTGGTTTTGTTGTCTACTGGTTTGATTAATTTAGGACATTCTGTTTTGAAATGTCCTGCCTCTCCACAATTGTAACAAATTATGGATTTCTTCCTGCAATTTTCTTCACGATGCTCTACAGTTTTGCAAAAATTGCAATATACTTTGCATTTTCCAAAATGTTTCTTTTTGCAATTTTGACAGAACGGCAAAGTTGAAGATTGCCATGTTCCTCTTCTCTTGAAGCTGTTATTATTACCCATACGAAATCCTTGGGTAATTTTCTGAGCCAGTTCCTTCTTTCTGTTTTCATCTTGTGTGCATACCAGTTCATCGGTTAGGGTATTAGCTAATTCCACAGCATCGTCAATAGTGCGAGGTCTCGCAGCTTTAACGATATTGCGGATTTCACTAATCAATCCCCAAATGTAGCGAGAAATGAGTACCGGTTCTGGCGAAGCCAGCGTTGGTACCACTCTAGCATATTCAAAGAATGTCGAAGTATAACCGCGACAATCTACACCCATCATCCGATGATTTAGGAACTTATTTGTCATCTGTTCCTTTTCACACTCAGGATAGAATTTTCTTTCTACAAAACCCTTAAATTCTTCCCAAGTCATGGCATAAGCTATTATTCTTCCTTTTGATTGTAACACAGTGTTCCACCATTCGAGTGCTCCTTCCTTGAAGAGATTTGATGCGTACATGACCTGATCATCTTTAGCACATTTACTTATTGCAATGACTGCTTCGGTTTTCTCTAACCAACGCAGTGATGCAGTTGCTCCTTCATTGCCTGCAAATTCAGTGGGTTTACAAGCAAGGAATTCTTTGAAAGTGCAACCAGGCGTTGCAGTTTTCATTTTCTTGGGTAATGGAGCTTGATGTGGTTCCCCATTATGGTTAACATGATCATTGCCTCCGTTTACACTATTACTGAAGTTATCTTCAGAAATACGTTTACTAGGAACGATTTGTTGCGGTTCGATTGGATTCTTTACAGCAGCAACGATGGCTGGAATAGCATTGGTTATCCCTTGAGCAACAATATTTTTGATATCTTGTCTAGTCATATATTGATCTCCTGGATGTTGCTCAGACTGATTAACCTCATTTACTGGCTCATTACCAATGTTTGCCATCTGATAATAAATTTTATATAAATAATTAGTATAATTATAAATATAATAAAACAATTTGCACATAATCACATTAACATGTATACCCAAAAATTATCGATTTCACAGGTTTCATTTCTATATATTATATTATGCCTCGTACACACGATTATCATACAACGTTTTATTGTTAAGTTATTACACATACTGGTTATTATGATTATTTATTAACATATATTCCTGCAAGCTCCCATTATCTGGTCAGCTAATTTCTTAAAAACGACGCTCCCTTTCGTCATACTTCCAAGTAACTCTTAATCCGATTTCCTGCATCAATTAACTCTTCGCCCCAAAGACGAAGTTCCGCCAGATTCTCCGGGCTCATAGTTGGGTATAGTGGAGGTTCTGGGTCAACTTGTGGGAAAAATGTATCAGGGTTGTTTAAAAGATTTTGGTATTGCCAATCAGTTGTCCACCATTCATCTAATTCTACTAGTAATGGTTGAGGTTGGACAATAGGATCTGGAATAGCAGGTTCCAGATTGATTGGAATTGGAGCTTCTAGTGGATAGTGAAAAAGATCTTCTTCAGTAAAGATAAGGTTTGGATTAGCTGGTTCAAGGTTTCCATCGGCAGGTCCGATGAGGTCACTCATTACTAGTTTATGATCTAAAACTTCCCAAGGAGTCATTTTCTGTTTCTGTTTAGAACTTTCTCCGACTTCTCTTTCTGTTTGCTTAAAACTTTTCTCAGCTTCTATCTCTACTTAATTAACATTTTCCTCAATTTCTACCCCTTTCCCTTTTCCTTTTGGTTCTTCAGTTGTAGTAACCTTTCTTGTTGCTGGCTTTTTCCTTCGTACACGCCTCCAGCCCACAAATCTGCTTCTTTTCTTGGGTTTAGGTTTTGCCGGTGGTTTGGATTGAAATTCCATGGGTTCTTCTTTATCAGCGAAGTAACCGGTGAATTCCTTGGAAACTTCTATCTTAACAGGATAGAGGTTAAGATTTTCTAAACCTTCTGATATCTCATTCATGCTGTTTATATATGCAAAATACATACCAAATGTTAAAATAAAATAAAAAAATTTTATAGATAACCCGTAAATATTATTGCATACATAAAACAACTGACAAGTAAATTATACTACGATTTACTGTAAACTTATTTATTTACTAAATAAGGTTTCTGGAAAATAAAAGTGCTAAAACTTTTGAGTATTTAGAGATTTGCATTTTCTGCTACTGTGGCTAGCATATAAAGATTTGCCCATTTCTCATCTAATTTGTCCTCCCAAGGTGATTTATTGATTAAGTCCTGGGTTTCTTGTCTAACTTTCTTCTCTCGGTTTTTCCTTATTTCCTCCTGACTTTTCCTAATAATCAAACTTCTTTTATTAGGAGAAAGTGGTTCCTCGTAATGTGCCTTACGGACAAATATTCCTTCTTCAGGAATTACATAAGGTTTTGTTTGGGATGAACTTCCCTTCTCGTTGGATGACCTATCTAGTTGAAGATAGATATTTGACAGCTTTTGTTTACCCATACTGTAATTAACAAATAATCAGTTAATAAAACACATAATCACATAATTGGTAATCAGTAAAATTAAGTATTTCTAAATACTTAATAGGCTTAGATCAGTGGCTCTGATACCACTTTATTTCTGTCACGACCCCCGACCCGGTTTGACCCGTTTCAGGAGCCGCGGGACAGAAATCCCGTGGTATTTAATTAACAGCGGAAGTTTCTTCAGGATCTTTTTAAAACTGAAATATTTCCCGATTATTTTATTTCACAATTCGGGATAAAACCCGGTAATTTACAATATTGAAATTTCACGAAGAAATCTTTTATTTTACAAAACATGTTTCTTTATTTTATACTGAGCCACTTCCTTAAGCTGATAGTGCTTCATGGCACTTTTCCTGGATCACAACAGATCAACTGAAACATGTTTTAAAAAGGTTTTGTCAGCGGGAAATACTGAGTGAATCATTCATTTTGCTAAAACGAATCATTTGTTATAATTTACAGTATTAAGAGCGATTACAATGTCTCTATCTTTTAAATTAACTGATCCAGTTGTCACTTGACCGGACTTGTGACTGTGGACATATCACTTGTTGGGTCCGTTCACCCCCAAGTGATAAATAATTAGTAGCTATGTGCACATCCCCCCACATACTGGCAGTAATTTCAGATTACATAGACTTAATCCCTGTAATTATAACCTTTGAAAATAAACATGCTTTTGTAAAGTAATTTGATAAAAAGAGAATGACTCACATTGCAGATTTAACAGAGCTTATTCTACTGATTAGCCTTGATAACCTAGTTTAAATAATCAGCCACACAAACTAGGTTAGTAACTTAATACAGCATTTATGATAACTCACGAGATTAAAACCTTCACAACGAATGACAAAGTGCGATACTTAAACATCCATCGATTTAACGACGAATGACAAAGCATAAACCCTAATGTGGGCAGCACTTAAACATCCATTGGATAGTTTAATCGATCGGACATTGAATCGTAGCAGCGATCGAGTTATTACCCGGAATTGTGGCAGCACTTCGTGATCAGTGTGTGTTTTTTGTAGTGATTATACTATAACTCAGCGTACAATTCGAATTTGAACGTCGAAAGAACACTCAATTGCATGAAACAGACTGTCCTATTTATACGTGAAAATGAGTTCCCCCGCGTGTCGCGGGAGATGTTGCTGATCCTGTCGCGACTCGCCTGGGGTACCAATCTACCCTAGGGTAGCCTTGTCACTAGTATAGGCCTGCTGAGTTGACATTTCGTTAATTCTCATTTTTGACAGCGTTTTCAGTAGATAACTATAACTAGGGTTTACCCCCCCTTAGTTTTAGGGGCCCTAATCCTGATTCCAAATGTTCTGAAAATTTTAAGGATTATACAGAATCACTTGGGTTTCTCAATTAGGGTTTCCTATTGGACAATTTAATTAAATAAATATAACTTTTAATGAGAGTTGTTACATTCTCCCCACCTTAATAAAAATCTCGTCCTCGAGATTTACTGAAATAAGTGAGGATACTTTCGTTTCATTTCTGATTCCAGCTCCCAAGTGTATTCAGCTCCTCTCTTTGAATCCCATCTGACTTTGACTAAAACTAGTCGTTTGTGTTTAAGAAACTTGATCTTTCGATCCTCAATTTGAAGAGGTTTCTCAACAAATTTCAGCTTTTCGTTTACTTCTATATCTCGAAGAGGTACTACCAGTGATTCATCGGATAAGCATTTCTTGAGATTGGATACATGAAATACATCATGTACTCCAGATAATTCTTCTGGTAGTTGTAAACGATAAGCGACTGGTCCTATACGTTGGATCACTGAAAATGGTCCTACGTACCTTGGACTTAACTTTCCTTTCTTACCGAATCGAACAACTCCTTTCCAAGGAGAAACTTTCAATAGTACTTTGTCTCCAACTTGGAATTCTAACGGTTTGCATCTATTGTCTGCATAACTCTTCTGGCGATCTCGAGCCGTCTTCAGTCTTTCCTTGATTTGAGTAATCTTATCAGTTGTCTCTTGCACTATTTCAGGACCTGACAATTGACTTTCTCCTATTTCTGCCCAACAAACTGGAGTTCTGCACTTTCTTCCATACAGTGCTTCAAATGGGGCGGTTTCAATACTTGAATGATAGCTATTGTTATAAGAGAATTCAATTAATGGTAAGTGATCATCCCAATTTCCACCAAAATCTATTACACATGCTCGAAGCATGTCTTCTAGAGTTTGGATTGTCCTTTCACTTTGTCCGTCTGTTTGGGGATGATATGCAGTGCTCAGATTTAATCGAGTTCCCATAGCTTGCTGGAAACTTTTCCAGAAATGAGAAGTAAAACGACTATCCCTATCCGAAACAATGGAGAGTGGAACTCCATGTAAGGATACAACTTCATCTACATACAATTTTGCCAACCTTTCCATACTAAAGGTTTCTTTTATTGGTAAAAAGTGAGCTGATTTGGTTAATCGATCCACAATTACCCAAATCGCATCATTAGCTTTTCTGGTTTTGGGTAACTTAGTAACAAAATCCATTGTTATAAGTTCCCATTTCCATACCGGCATTTCTAATTGTTGTAGTAACCCTGAAGGTTTCTGATGTTCTGCCTTAACTTGTGAACAAGTGAGACATTTAGAAACATATCGTGCTATATCCTTTTTCATTCCTATCCACCAAAAGTTCCTTCTTAAATCTTGGTACATTTTATTGTTTCCTGGGTGCATAGTATACCTAGATTTATGAGCTTCTTCTAAAATCTTAGGTCTTAAGTCTCCCTGCTTAGGTACCCAAATTCTACTTTTGTGGAATCTCCAAACTCCATCTACTCCTTGTTCTAATTCCTTGATTCGTCCTTTCATTCCTTCAGCATCATCCTTGATTGCCGTAGTTTGAACATTCTTCAATTGTTCCATTAAATCTAATTGTAGATTTAATCTGAGAGCACGAACCCGTCGTTGTTTCTCATAATACTTACGACTTAAGGCATCTGCAACTACATTTGCCTTTCCTTCATGATACTGAATATCACAGTCGTAGTCACTTAGGATTTCCATCCATCTCCTTTGCCTCATGTTTAATTCTTTTTGCCCAAATATATATCTTAAACTTTTGTGGTCTGTGTAGACAGTAAATTTACTTCCGTAAAGATAATGTCTCCAAATCTTAAGGGCAAAAATTACGGCTCCTAATTCTAAATCGGGAGTCGTATAATTTTCTTCGTGCTTTTTCAATTGCCTTGAAGCATATGCAATCACCTTTTTGCGTTGCATAAGCACACATCCATACCCTAGTTTTGAAGCATCACAATATACTTCAAAAATCTTCAGTTCCTTCTGGTAAGGCTAAGATTGGTGCATTTGTTAATTTCTGCTTCAATATTCGAAAGGCTTCTTCTTGCTTAGGTCCCCATTCAAACTTAATGGCTTTACAGGTTAACTTAGTTAATGGTACGGCTATCTTGGAAAAATCCTTAATAAACCGTCTATAGTACCCAGCTAAACCTATAAAACTTCTTATTTCCATTGCTGTTTGTGGAACCTTCCATTTGGTAATTGCTTCTATCTTAGCAGGATCTACGTGAATACCTTCGTGATTCACCATGTGTCCTAAGAATTGCACTTCCTTTAACCAAAATTCACACTTCGAGAATTTGGCATAAAGCTTTTCTTTTCTTAACAAAGTTAAGAGTGCATGAAGGTGTTCACAATGCTCTGTCTGACTTTTGGAATAAATAAGTATATCGTCTATAAAAACAATTACAAATTTATCCAAATATGGTTTACAGATCCTATTCATCATGTCCATGAATGCAGCAGGTGCATTCGTTAACCCAAAGGGCAAGACTGTAAACTCATAATGACCATACCTAGTTCTGAAAGCAGTCTTAGGTATGTCCTCTTCTTGTACTTTCAATTGATGATATCCGGAGCGTAAATCTATCTTAGAAAAATATCTAGCCCCCTGAAGTTGATCAAACAGATCATCAATCCTAGGTAATGGATATCGATTCTTAATTGTAACCTTATTCAGTTCTCTATAATCGATACACATTCTCATTGAACCATCCTTTTTCTTAACAAATAGCACTGGTGCTCCCCACGGGGATGAACTAGGTTGTATAATCGAAAGAACACTCAATTGCATGAAACAGACTGTCCTATTTATACGTGAAAATGTGTTCCCCCGCGTGTCGCGGGAGATGTTGTTGATCCTGTCGCGACTCGCCTGGGGTACCAATCTACCCTAGGGTAGCCTTGTCACTAGTATAGGCCTGCTGAGTCGACATTTCGTTAATTCTCATTTTTGACAGCGTTTTCAGTAGATAACTATAACTAGGGTTTACCCCCCCTAGTTTTAGGGGCCCTAATCCTGATTCCAAATGTTCTGAATATTTTAAGGATTATACAGAATCACTTGGGTTTCTCAATTAGGGTTTCCTATTGGACAATTTAATTAAATAAATATAACTTTTAATGAGAGTTGTTACAGCCAGTTTCATCCAAAATGATAGTTTTGTGCCATATTGCCCTTTACGTTTGACATTTTTTGCCATTTTCATCCAAATAGCTAACTTGGTTAATTTGTTCTGTCAACTTGAATTTTTTTACAATTTTCTCTTATTTATTTAATATATAATCTATTTAATATCTAATATTAAAATAATTTGGGACCACTTTTTACCCACCTACTCACCTCACCCCATCCACTTCATCTTCTTCACTCTAAACCACCACCACCGTCTGCACCTTTCACCACCATATTCAAAATTCACATCAGAAAAAACTAAATGTAACATTGATATACAAAACTTGTGTTAGTTTCAAAAACACAAAATATCCTAAAATGATGGGTCTTGAGCTAGATAGAAGATTCGCTGTGTTATCCCATTTAATCTCTTCCCCCAATTCATAGAAACAAGAATCTAGAATCCAAATATTCACGTTTCTCTATTCATCACATCATCACACACACACACTTATGGAGGCTCCAGCTAATTAATAACCAAAATCAGATTCACTCCATCTAAACAAAACAATTTTAAAAAGTAAACCCAAACACCCCCAAATCCATACCAGTTTAGCTAAATGGGCACATTAGCCTTATAATTGGTTTGCGGCGGTCGGTTTACGGTGGTGAATGTGGTGATCGGTTTATGGTGGTGGAGGTGGTCGGTTTACTGTGGTGGTGGTCGGTTAACGGTGGTGGTCAGTTTTTGGTGGATTTAGGTGCTGGTTTACGGGTAGATTTAGAGAGAGAGAGAGAGAGTTATAGAGGTTTAGAGAGAGAGAAAGAGAGATACAGAGGTTAGAGGTTTCTAGAGAGAGAAAAAGTAGAGGTTTAGAGAGAGAGGGAGAGTGGGGTGGGGGTGGGGTAGGTTTTGTATTTTCTTATTCATTTAATGGTTAGAAAAATAAAGAAAATAAAAAAAGAAAAAATTAGTAAAATATCTAAATTGCCCTGAGTTAACAAGAAAAGTAAATCATGTTAGTAAATTGGATGAAAATGGCAAAATCTGCGAAACGTGAAGGGCAATATGGCACAAAACTATCATTTTGGATGAAACTGGCAAACAGACCCAAACCTCAGGGACGATTTTGGCAATTTACTCTAAACAAAAATATTGTCTGTAAATATGTTTGTAAATATTTCTTTACTGCTTTACATTTCAGAAAATCACAAAAAGATTTTGATTTCTGCTTTATTTTCGACAACCGATGTCTGAGAGCTGAGTTTCAAAATCTAAGTATGCTGATTGTGTTTCTGAAAATAAACAAGTTCATTAATTTGAAACTTGAAGTTTTTAAAATTTAAAAAAAAAAATCAAAAACAGTTTGTGAAGTCTCCAAGGTCATTAAATTGTACTTGGATGATTAACTGTGATGGATTTGGATTCTTAGATTGTTAAAATTTGTTGTCTAGAGCAAGTTTTCGATGTTGGATTCTTAAATACTACCAAATCTATGAAGATTGTTGATAGGAGGAGTATGTTAGAAAGTTTAAAAGAGCCAGATTATGATTTCTGGAAAATTGAAATTACTTTCATTGTTAAAATGTTTTTACTTATAAATGTATGAGTGTTGCAGATGTTGTACCAGACTACGATCCCGACAGCCGAGTCTAAGGGGGAGTCTGAAGACGAGCTCAACGTAAGGGGGAGCGTGCATTCAAGGAGCCATGTGACTATCCCGAAAGAGCTTGTAAACGGAAAATCAAGATGTCGATCCCAAAAGCACAGAAGCTTGACGAAAGGGGGAGCCTGATGAAGAAAAAAATCTATAGAAAGGAGAAGTTGAAGCTAAAGACAGATCCACCGGGATTCTGTTCAAGAAGATTCAAAGAGAGAGAGAGAGAGAAAGAGAAGACGCTACGAGTTTGAATCAATGATTAAGATTGACTGTGGCAATATCCAAGGGGGAGTCTGTTAGTGAAGTATGTCTATCGCCTCCGTCATCTCAAGACCGTAGCAGAAACAGTTCAAATCTAGTGTTATATTGTAATATCTAGTTAGAAAGGCAAGGTGGCATTATTATAAATAAGGAGAACCTCCTTATAACCTTGTGCCTATAAATAGGAGCATTATATTAGAGTTAGAGACTTTTGCTCATTTGAAGTTTAGAGAGCTCTAGATCTAGAGAGAGAATCTAGAGAGAGAAAGTGATTCAAGGTGCTTGTATTTGTTAGATTTCTAATAGAATCACATTTATATTACATCGTGTGTGTTAGGTCACGTTCGTGTACGGATTCCGCACGTCATACGTTCGTTTCGCAATCGTTTCGGAGTCAAAACCGGTCCTACAAGTTCGGTTCGTCACAGTAAAGAACAAAAAAATCAATTATCTCTGCACTCAAGTCGTAATTTGTGTTTTTTGTGAATGAAGTTTAAATTGTAAGGCCAAGGGGTATGTATACCACTCCTGGCCACATCACCACCGATAATGCCCTATAGCGCCCCAACCCCATCCCCTGTGCACAAAAGGGGGGGGGGCGCCATTGAAGCTCCACCAGCCTAGTAACGAGCGTAAAGGGGGTGTGTAGGTGGGGCCCATTCTTTTCAACCAATTAAATCTTTTTCCTTTTTTGTATTTTGTTTAATAGAGGGGCTTTAAACCATTGTATGCAAGTTAAAGAGAGGGGCTTTAAAGCCCTCTATATGACATGGCGCTGATGTGGATCTGATGTGGCACTATAAAGCTCCAAAAGGCTTTAAACCACCACCCCAGCCTAATAATCTCTTGATGCAGTCATTTTATGGTGGGACCAAGCATCAAATACATCTCGTCTATGGGTGCCATGAATATAAACCACATTTGGTCACTAAGAAGCTGAATATTATTTCAGTCTCATTCAATTTTTAACTTATTTTGACTTGAAACATTTTTAACACCATCTAGTTTGGCACCAATGACAAAAATTTTGGGTGTCGTATTGTTTTAACTTTGAAGAAACCCCAAGTTTAAATCCTAGGGATTTATTCTTGTGGATGGAAATAGTCTCATCAAATAAAGGTGAATCCTTAATATTTCCTTGATGATGATCCGATTGTTATCTGCAAAACAAAGCATCGTGATACTCGTTACAAGGAGGATAGGTTGGGGGTTATCCTTGTAACCACCCCCTGATATGAGAATAAGTATCGTTTAAGAAGAGTAAATGAGTGTGCGTGTTAAGATAAGAGAGTGAGAGAGCTAATCCTTAAACCTATGGTTGAAGGCTGGGATTTATAGCCGAAGAGTATTGAGAAGGAGATGGGCTGATAGGCCTCAGGCCGGACATCTCCAACAAGGAATATCCTCTTTGTCTCCTTTGACATGACCGTTAGTGTTTACAAAGTATAGAGACGTTGGCGCACGGTGATTGGAGCCACGTGGCATGGCGGTTGTCCTTGTTGTCGATTTTATCACTAGTTGTGAGCGGAGATCATGGAGTAGTGGACGGTGCAGCCTGATTGGTTTCATGTCACTGTCCTTTTGTACTTTTCTCCTACATGATTGGCCATCGTGGAAGTTTCCTGGTCAGGGTCTGGTGTAAGCTGATTGACTACAGCTCCTGCCATTTGTACTATTTATACTTGTATTAGTTGTAGCTATGTTTGGTGTACCGTCGAGAGCTTGCACACACAATTAATGATCATCAAGAATTATTTGCTAAGTCTGGGTATGGCCCTTTGCGTGCATGTGTTATAACCCCTTGCGCATGATTTAGGGCCATACCCCTTCAAGTCCCCTAGTCCAGTGCTGCTTCCATGCGCGAAGCGAAAGTGGGTGGAGCTCTGGAATAGATGAGTGATGTTCTTGTTTTTTTGTAACTTGGCACAAACCTAAGTTACTCGTTGGCAACCTATGACGATGCGCATGTGTCACACCCTGATTCCTGGTGGGCCCGAATGGGTCGTGACGGTTGGGATAACAGTATCACAACTTAATAATATGCAACGGAAGTGTTGGAGTAAAAGTATTCATATAATGAAAGCTTGAATATATAGTAAAAGTCGTACAAGCGTTCTAGTACAAGCCCACAGGCAGGGTCTAATAAAAGAGCTTTTAGACTACTAGGCATCTTGCGTGGAGTTGCAAATTCCACTTAAACAATTACCGGGCAGCTTCTAGCCTATTTACGTACTTTGCAACCTGCGCATAGTCTTTTGAAGATACGTCAATTTACACTGGTAAATACAAATAACCAACACATTTTGAAAATATTTCAAAATCATTTTCATGTACACAATGGTACATATATTTTCATAAATAACTTGGGACAAACTATATCTCTTGTTATCAGTATTACATGCTTGCCAATACATATGGGGCCCAGAAACTATGCCGAGATCATGATTGACCAACACACCACTTTAATTCCCTTATTGGGCAAACCCATATTGGGTTACAAAAATACTTTATCATAGCATTAGCCTATGTCAGATGTATGCCTACACCCCGTGCTTAGGTCGTGGCCATTTGTAATTAAATGAGCTGAAGATATCTAGGACACGGTCACACTAATCCCCAATGTTTAAGTTATCAAGCAATACAAATTAAAACGGGTTATTTGAATTCTAGACACATAGGTCATCGATTCAATACCCGACCAAGCGGTAATAATATACCGTATCCCAAGCCCGTACAGGGAAAATACGTTAAGAGTATTTACCTGGCTTAAATCTTTACAATCCAAAGAGATATATATATATATATATATATATATATATATAGGCACAACCGTTCAACAAAACAACTAACAAGGTTGCAATTTACTAGATGCCCTTAGTCTGAAATGAACAGAATTATTTATCTGTTAGAATGTATACGGGTCAAAGGTTAGTTCCTTTAGACATGACCCGTTACTTAAGAATAGGTTCGTTAGATTAAGCATAGAAAAGATGTTCCTTCGTCTTGTCAACTTCACCGCACATGCAACAATTCGGATCTGCCACGTTAACGTTCCTATTCTTTAAACTTCCACGGTCGCGATTCTATTCATCTCTGCCCGCCAAATAAAAATATTACATTTATCGAAATCCACTTGAACAATTCAGGAACATAATTATTTGTAACCACCCTGTTTTTGTCGAGAAGATCCTTAACCGCCGCCACACCGAAGTCGTTGGCTACAGCACCGATCCATTTCCAACTATCTTTCTCGTTATTCAGATCAATCCCACCAAGACTACTACATAACCGCACCATCTCGTCGACCTCCCTGCCAGCCAAAATAGGCTGAATCCACTCCCACTCGAATCGTTCACCTAAAACATGACCCTTGATCCTGGCGCTAACTTTACATCTTTTGTTTACTTCTTTTTTGAAAAGATCAGGACATATATTTTTTAGGGGTTCGTTACAAACCCACGTATCAATCCAAAACAAAGTTTCCTTACCACTGCCGATAGAACTCTTGAAAACCTTCTCAAAGGGATGCCATCAATATGAACATTAGATAGACATTTAGCGATATCGCACCAAACTCCACCCATTTTCAATTTGGCCGGAATGAAACCCCACCCGGATCTTGTCGGATGTATAGCATCTATCACCTTGGTCCATAGTTTGCCTTTATCCGCGAGAAACCTCCATCCCCATTTAGCAAGCAGCGTGATATTTATATTTTTTATCCTGCTAATCCCAAGACCACCCAGATCCTTAGGCGATGCAACCCTTTCCCAAGCAACCCAATGCATCTTCCTATTGTTACCATCCCCTCCCCATAAAAAAAATCCTAATTTTTGCTTCCAGATCATTAATAACTTGCGTCGGGGCTCTATAAAGAGAAAAATAGTATAAGGGCAAACTTTTAAGAACCGCTTTAGTTAACGTGATCCTTCCCGCAATGGAAAGTAAACATGCTTTCCATTTAGCAAGTCTCACGTCAAATGAATAGTAAATCAGCTTCCAGTTAGTAACATGATTCATATTAGCACCGACCAACCGGCCAAGGTACTTGAATGGGAACTTTCCGGCTTTACATCCCAACAAAGAAGCCGTATCGTTGAGATCCTCCGCTTCCACTCCAATCGAAAAAACATTAGATTTTGATAGATTGATTTTAAGACCCGAGAAAATGTGAAAACCCCAAAGAATTCGCAGAACATTTACAATATTCAGCCTACTCCACTCTCCAATAATCATGGCATCGTCCGCATAGAGGTGGTGTGATATAACCGGACCACCCGCTAGGGTATTGATTCCCGCGAAATCTTCTAAATTTCTAGCTTTATCAATCATGCATGACAAAGCCTCCATAATTAAAATGAATAAAAACGGTGAAATCGGATCGCCTTGATGAATTCCTTTGGAGCATTGGAATTCAAACGTAGGCAAACTGTTCACCAGAACCGAAGATCTCGTAGTCTCCAACATCCCTTTGATCCAATCACACCATCTATTAGGAAACCTCATTTGCGACATAATATACAATAGAAAATTCCAGTTAACATTGTCATAGGCTTTTTCGAAATCAAACTTTAGAAAAAGCATCTTCTTATTGAATTTTTCCCCCAAGATACCAACTCATTAATGATCAACGGCCCATCGAGAATATAATTACCTTTTAAGAAAGCCGCTTGAGATTCAGATATAACTGATCTGATAACCTTCTTCAATCTATTGGCCAACACCTTGGAAATAACTTTGCTTATTATTCCGATCAGATTAATAGGGCGATAGCTGCTTAAATCCACCAGATCTTTACTTTTAGGGATTAATGTGATGAAAGAAGTGTTACAACTTACATTAATAGTCCTGGTTTCAAAAAAAAAAAATCCAGAATTTCCTTAAAGTCTTTCTCAAAAATCTGCCAAAAAGATTTGATAGACTTCATATTCAATCCATCCTGCCCCGGGGCTTTATCGTCACCACAATCCTTCATACCAATCTGATTTCATTCATAGAAAAAGGTTACACCAGCAATTGCTTATCCACTTCATTTAATTGTTTAAAGCCTTCGCAAACAAGCGGCGGTCTCGAATGGGATTCTTCCGTGAACCTAGATTTGAAAAACCTCATAGTTTCTTTCTTGACTTTCGAAGGTTAGTTAGCCCACCTGCCATCAATAGACAATCCAGGAATCTGATTGACCGCTCTTCTAATATTGACATGAGAATGAAAAAATTTTGTGTTTTCATCACCGTCAAGTGCCCATCTTGTCCTCGATCGTTGCTTTATATCAACGTTTTTTCTTCTATCAATTTCCAATATAACTTTTTTATTTTTGATGTAAGACCATTCTTCACTTTCCGATAATCCCCTGACTTCCATTACCTTTTCAAGATCTTCAATTTCTTCGGTCGCTCTTCCATAATCCTCGCCAGCCTTTTTTACCAGTTCATCCTTCCAATTTCTAATAGAGTTTCTAATTGTAAGTCCCAAAACTACCAATCGGATATCAAAATCACTAATCAAAGCGCGGAATACTGAGAAAAGTGATAAAGAACAAGAACTGGAATGATTGAATAACCAAGGTGCACACGGTTTCTAGAGAACCGTCTGGTACACTTGAGAGAGTTCGAAATTTAACTAGGAAGAACAATAAAACAGAACAGCCCAGCTACCTAATAATGAACTAGGTTCACCCTATTTATAGTTACATAGGGTGACCTAATTACAAGTTGGGCTAAGCCCACATGCACACTCTTGACTAAATAAGCCCAAATCATTTAATTAGCCAACATGGCTTATTCTAATATTATCTAACCCACTACAAGGCTAAGCCCAATAGCCTATAATTGTGTTTGATAAAGATAAGCGTAAACCTACTCAATTATAGGGCCTTACAATATCCCCCTAGGTTTATGCTGTCTTTATCAAACTGTTGTCTATCTCATGTCGCTGTGGGAAGATACTTCATCTTTTCATCTTGCAACTTGGGCTCTTTGTTCTTCTTAATCACGATCAGCTTTGCTTGAAAAACTTGCTGAAAAGAATGCAAGCGGAGGATTCTCAGCAACTCTTTTCTTTGTCAATGTCTTCTCTTTCAAGCAGGTTCACGGGTACTTCTTCAAATGTACTATCACTGTCAGATGATGACTCTTATCTGGTTCTTCTGACTCCGGCACATCTTGTTGTTGTGATGCTTCATGTTTTGTCAGCAGCCAACAGCATCTCTGTCACACCCCCAAAATCCACCTGCGGAATACCACCGCTTGGGGGCGTGACTGACCAGGATCCAGCCAACAATCATATTGAACGAGTATATAAGTAGTTATAAAATCCAACCAATACAATTGGTGTCCAAGCAAAACATAGTTTAAGTTGCAAAGCGGAAGCATAATGTTCAAAACCAAAACATAAGTTTAAATGTTTCATAGTTTAACATGGCACACCGATGTCCATGTCCCACAACGACTCTCCCCCATGCAAGCTCCAGCTAAGTACCTATTGACCTGCAAAGCATGTAGTAACGAGTCAACAACAAGTTGAGTGAGTTCACGGTTGGGTGTTCGTTTTAAGTTGTTTCGAAAACAGTTTCCTTTATCTGGCATCCGGCCGTGGGGGTTACCCCATATTTGAAAAGCGTGACTTGTTTATTCCCTGTTACTCTGGCACTCCGGCTGTGGGGGCTACCCCGTGTTAGTTATCTGGCATTTCGGCCGTGGGGGCTACCACATGTATACACTAGACTCGTTACCATATCGACTGCTGACTGTAGTCATGTTTATGTGCCCTGAAACTGTCAATGTCTATCATCATTGACGTGCCCCAGATCCATTAGTTCACGCCCGTCCTCTGCGGCACGGTGTGAGGTTTGTCAGACCTAAATAGCGCTATCTAACTAATGACCCGCTCGCCATTGGCCCGGCGATTAAGTCGATATAAAAAGGAGGGACTTCGTGATAGAGTTTTGGTCTAGTACGAGTTATCTGTCCATGAGGACGAGGAATTACATTCCTGAACCAATGTTGTCCTACCCAAGGAGGACGAGGAATCCACGTTCCTTAACCCCATTCCCAACCCAGGGAATCCCATGCTTTGTAGAGGGTGTGAACTCACCTTGGTTTGCTCGGCAGATACACAGAAAGGTCAATCAAGTTGTAAGTGGTCAACTACGTCCTAACATAGATACCATTCAAGTCAGGTTCATATCCAAGTAGTGCACGTATGTTCTGCATGTATACTAGCAAGTTGCATACAGGTATTATTCATGGCATACACGTATAAACATGGCCGTTTACAATAATACTCATGAATTGAACAGTAGCATGTATATAAGTAAACAAAGCCCATAAGTCCGGCCCAATTACCTAAGCCCGTCATGATGCAAGTCCAATAATGCGGCCCAAACAGTTGGGCTCATACAAGTCCAAAACAGTGCACGTGTGTATGGTCTCGAGTCGAGACTGTGCGGTCTCGAGTCGTACATATGAGTTCTCGAGTCGCAACCGTGGATGTCTCGGGTCATGTCTCGAGTCGCAACAAGACTCGCAACCCTGATCTCGAGTCATGCTGTTTTGTGCTGGCACTGTGTGGTCTCGAGTCGAGACTAGAGAGTTCTCGACTCGTAACCTGTGTCGCAATCCCCGGTCTCGAGTTGTCATGTTCATGGTCTCGAGTCGAGACTGAAGGTCTCGGCTGGAACATCTGCTGATTTCCGACATTGTACTAGCCAATGGGATTTCGATTTCATGCACAGTGTGTACTATCCAAACACACATGTTTCTTTGTCTAACACTAACCGAAAATGGATCAAACACCTAAATTTCAAATATTCAAGGCACATTCATAGCATATTCATGTTGTTCATCATTCATTCAACTAGTTCTTCATTTTAGGGTTTTCATTTTACAACATGCTTCATCAATAAAGTTTATCCTAGCATGAACTCAAGTTGATAACATCATCGGTTCCTACATCTAGCACATTCCATCAATGCAATGACATACTTTAAACAAATTATCCAAACATACCGTACATAGCTTAGTGCCTCATCATCCGATTATTCAAGAACATGTTTACATACCCTATTCATTTCTCTACACAACTTAATTGTCAAGTTAGCATGATTAACACTAATTCATCTCAATCTTCCTAACCATCTAAGAGTATGTGTGTTATACAAGAACATGTGCATCTTTCAATAATAAACATCATTTAACAAAAAATATCTTCTATCACACAACACCTTCATCATAGATTAAACAACAATCAAGTAAACACATATTCTCATACAACCTCATAACACATCATCAATCCGAACTAAAAGCACATAGCGTGAATCACTAACCGGTTGTGAAGAAGCACCGAGAGGATGAATAAGATGGAGTGTCCGAGTGTTGATGATGAGCTTGACCGAGTCTCCTTGGTGATGCCGATTTGATCCGAGAAAGAGAGGAGAGGTGGTGTTTGATCTTTAGGGTTTAAGGTTTTCTAGAGAGAGAGTGTAGGGGAGTGTGTGTGTGTTGTCCAAAAATGGCAAAGTTTGCTAGGAATATAAGTTATATACTAGGCTAGTTCGCCCTAGTGGGTTTTCGGATGGATTAAAGGGGTGTATGGCCCAACCGGCCCAACTGTTGCACTGTTCACTCGAGACCGCATGGTCTCGAGTCGCGTTCATGGTTCTCGGCTCACTTAAACATATACACATACTATACATACAAGCATACATATGAACATAACACATAATCACATAGGATGTTCACTTATATCATTAAACCAACAAGTTAACTAGTCACATAACGTTCAAGCATGTTACAACGAAAGGTTCTAAATTTCGAGTTGTCACAATCTCAATCTTCAACAACCCCTGTTTCTTGATTTGAATTCTAAATTCTGCACATGCTCAGAAATTCATAAGCAAACATTTATGTGCAACAGAGAAAAGTACCACATGAACACTCGGTACATCAAAGTATTTGTACCCAGATTTCACAATTTGAATTTCATTCAATTTATGATGATCAGTCAAATCTTCAAGAACGATTAATTAATTTTTTTAATCAAACAAATAAGCACTCTATTTTTGGATTTTTTATCTTATAAAAACTAACAATATAAACTAAAACACAAATAAATAAAGAAAGAAAGAATCTAGTATACAATTACAGTTGCAATGGGATCAAATCACAGTGTTTTAAGCTAGACTACACTTATCAACACTAATTTACTTTGGGTGATCCGAGCGATTGCCAGTATGTTTTTCCACTTAAACTTATCTCCTTAGGCCTTTTTCATATAACGGTCTGCAATTGATTTATCATGTTTTCATTTTAATTAACATGAACACTCAATTCATTAACAATCAAATCCCGAATTTTTTTATCAGAACACACTATCATGCATGCAGTTTCCCTACCACATATTTCACAAGCCCGTTCTAGGATTCTGAAATTTTGGGACTGTATTGAGAAGAGAACAAAATAGATCATCAGCAGAGATGGATATAATATACAGATCAAATGAGATTTTCTCAGTTTGATATAGGTTTTTCAGGTTTCTTTTGGGCACTAGAGGGTCTCTTTCGGATGTATTTGATATATAGCACGACAACGTACAGCTAGGTCTTTGCTCACGCAAAACAGAAGCCGACGTTGCCTAGCACCTCCAGGTCTTTGCTCACGTAAAACAAAGGAGATACACGAGTTGGTCAGAAAAGATTTCAGAACTAGAGCAAAATTGTGTGTATCGAGACGTCACACATGCATTCAAATAGCCATGTCCTAATTCCAAGTGATGTTCTTTCCTGAGGTCATAGAATAATATTAGTGTTCTGCATAGAACCAGTCAAAGAATCTAGCCATCAGGATAAAGCCTACCAACATATCGCTCTAGAGTCAGACCATTTCAATATTGGTCTTACATGAGTTAGCCTTAATCCACATAGTGAAATTATTTCATTTCCCATATATGCAACAAAATATTTTTGAATTTTCTGTTTTTTTTTAATTTTAAAATATATTTACAGACAGATATTTCTAGATATCCCCCTAAATTTGTGAGTAAATCTTACGCTCAAATTTACCTAATAACGAACACGTATGTACAAAGAGAAACACGAAAGAAAATGAAAATATTTTTGTTGTTTTTGCCTAACCGTTCCATCACAAGATTTAAGACTAATCAATATCAAAATTAGAATGCGAAATTCAAATTTGTACCTTTTCGCTGATCTTGTCTTACCTCTCGTATCGCCTTCAAACGAAACATATCAACTGTAAAGAATTAAAACTTTTTGCAACAGTGAAATGTTACCTGTTATGTCTCTGGAACAACCGCTATCAACATCCAAGGATTGTTAACAGTTCCTCCTTGGTTGTCCCTGAAAAGTAAGGAGATCAATAAGACATTGGTACCCAGGCCACCGTGGTCCTGGGTATTCCTGAAGCATCAACATAAGACATTTCTCGAAAGCACATGCCCCCTTTTGATTCAAGGATTGGTGAAGTTGTTGCTTTGTGTTTTGCCCTCCAAACTTGTTTAGGCTTTTCTAATTTCTTATGTACCTTGGGAAAAATAGTTTCTTTTTCAACCCTTTCGTTTTTCAAAACTTGTTTGGGTTTCAAAGCTTGTTTCCTCTTTGTTTTTGCAACATTCCAATCCCCATCTGATGGTTTAACCTAGGGATGCTTATTCATCATTGCCTTAGGCTTTTCAATCCCCATAAGATCTATCCCTAGATGTAGCCTTCTTATTTTGTGTATAGTATGGCACATAGGGACGATATGTGCAATTCCTTGCAATGTGACCGGGTATGCCTCAATTGTAGCATGTTTGCTTCTTTACGTAAGGGTAAGGAGCATATCCCGATCCACTCAATCCAACTGATGCTGAGTATGAATTATAACACTTGTTGGATGATTTGTTTGAAGTCTGTTCAATCTTTCTCCCCTATTTCATCTGTTTGTGTTTACAACAGTTAGCATATTTACTGGATTTAGCATTTTCATTTCTAACTGTTGGCTTTGGAGGCACATATTTATTTGAAGGGCCTCTCAAAGCTGGCTCAGAAACAGCCTTTCTCATATATGGAGGAGCATCAGTAGACAAATTTGATGTTTTTGGACAAACATCGTTAGCTTCTTTACAAACAACATCATCCCCCTCAACCCAATCCTCAATTATTACCTCATTTGCACATGAAGTAGATGCATCAGTAACATTCACTTGCTCACAAACAGTGTCAGTTGAATCCGTAGTAGCACTTTCAGTCTCGAGTGACACTGTTTGTTCAGTAGTTTCAGAACCATGAGTATTTAATGGCTAAGTAGAGGCTTCTGTTGTTGACTCACCACTAGATTCAACGGAAGCTTCTAAAGTGGATTCTGATTCTACTTTTATCTGTTTTGATTCAACTTCTTCAGGTGATTCGTTACTAGACTCGGCTGAATCAACTAACTCTGAATTTTCACAGTTAGCTGTCTTTGAGGAGTCACATGACGAAACAGATGAAGAAGTCGATTCATTTTGTTTGCTAGACCATTTAGCAAACTCATTCGTCATACCAAACTCGAAGTTGAGAGATTTTGTTTTAGACTCTTCTTCTTGATTTTGCGATTCAGGTAAAGTTTGAGAAAAAATTGATTCATTTTCATCTAACACTTGAAAATGTTTGTCAACGTTAGCATTATTCTCAAAATTTAGCGTCTCAGTGTGTTTTGAAACTTCAGCAGGTTTCACAAAAGTTTTATTAAACGCCTGTTTTTCTATAATAATTTCGGTTTTATCAGGCCTTGTGATTTTAACTTTCTTTGGATTAACAGGCTCAACCTTCCTATCCCTACGCTTCCCATATTCGATTTCAGGCAAGTCGGCTATCTTCTCATCAGTCATGGGAATTGAGGTGTAATTGTGATTGTATGGTGGAGGTATGCATACAAATCCCAATCCCTTATTCCTTACCTCCTTTTTACTGTATTTTAACTGTTCATTAATCATTTTTTCAACTTTCTCACTAGACACATCAAACTTTTTAAAATTAATTCCGTGTTTTCAAAAGTTGATTTTAAATTTTCAAGTTCAACAGTTAATTTTTCAGACAATTCTTTGAAGTGGAGATATCTACAATTTGGCTCACTCAGAACGTTATGCAACTTTCGGATATCACGCTTTTGCGCCTCCACCATATCCTTATACCCATCCAGTTTCTTTTTAATTTCATAACTACTAGATCTGCTATATTGAAGTTGCATAACAAGCGAGTCTGCCTGCTCCTTGAACCCCTTAACCTTTTCCCTACATTTTGGGGTACAGCATATATCATCTACACATACCTCAGTGGGAATGGGAGTGAAGTCGTGAATTTGAATCGACATTTCTAATTAGCAAAACTGTGATCCCCCGAAAATGTGATCCCCCGAAAATGTACGCTTTTAAGTATTTCCTCAACACAAGCCCAAAGCAAGAACCCGTGTACTCGCTAACTCAAACCCTTTGCACGAACCAGCTTTTCTGTACCGCACCTTCAAACCTGTCAAAACTTATCACCAAACAATAACTGAACCCCCTTTTTTTATTTTAAATTTTAAAACACCTTTTTTTATGTTGAATAATATTATAATAAAGTATGATTATAATTATTAATTTTTAATAAAAACTATTATAATATAGTAATGATTGAGAAATGATTATCTATTAATTAAAACTATTATTATTAAATATTATAATTAAGTAAAAACCCTAAAACTTAAATATATTACGTACAAACTAAACACAGATCTTCTTCTTCGATACCAAAACCCTAATCGTGAAGTTCAACCAACCGTCACAGTCTTCTTCGTTTTAAAAGACAAACCAAAAACAACACCCTAGAGGTCGTCGGTGGTTGTCGAAATTTGATAGAAGGGCTGTGATGATAGTGTAGATAGCGAACAAAGATGTTGCAGGTTTCCGGCGAATGGTTATCGGAGAACGGTGAGGATGAATGGTTGCTGTGGTAATCGTTGATTGTAGTGCGATAACGGAAACCCGAACTCGAACTCGATACCGGAACGGAGATGATGAAGATGGCGATGTGAAGGTGTTGCCGGTAGATGGATGGTTGGAGATGGTGTGTGGTGTCGTGGTGAATGACCGGTGTTCGGAGGTTGAAGACGATGGAACGGAGTTGATTCGACGGGTTCGACGTGGAGTCCGGTTCAAGGTGATGTATAACTGTGCACGGCAGCGGAGATGGATGGTTTATGGTGTATAAACAGGTGACCGGAGGTTGTCGAAAATGATGAGGGAGTAGGTCGTGACGGATGTTGATCGGAGAGGAGATGAACGATTCAAATGGAGTTTGATCGGAGACGTTTGATGATGATGATGTCTTGATCGCACAATAACAATTGAAATTGCACAAAACCGATGTAGTCGCACAATATAAAAGGAGAGGATGATACTGGTCGCACAATATAAACTTCAGGTCCACACTATTGAGGCAGTCGCACAATATGGCGGTCGCACCAAATCCCGTAGTTGATCGCACAAGATAAAGGAAGATGATGATGATTGGCCAAATTTGATTTCAGTCGCACATAATAAAGAAGATATTTACTGTTTGTTGATTGCACAATTTAATTGCAGAACTATATTTGGAAGTAGATTACCCACTGCAATCTCGTAAATCAAGGAATCAAATCAAAATTTGAATTTTTTTTGAAAACTTTCCACCAATGAACTCCTAGAAATCAGCAAACACTTTGACTTTTTCCCAAAACAGATCAAATACAATAATTTTAATTGTTCTTCATATCTTCAAGTGTGTTCTTCGTGTTCTTCGACTGTGAAAAAAATTTCTTGTTCTTCGAATGATTTCCAACGAACCGAGCCTAGGAAAGACTTCTTAGGCTCTGATACCAATTGTAAGTCCAAAACTACCAATCGGATATCAAAATCACTAATCAAAGTACGGAATACTGAGAAAAGTGATAAAGAACAAGAACTGGAATGATTGAATAACCAAAGTGCACACGGTTTCTAGAGAACCGTCTGGTACACTTGAGAGAGTTTGAAATTTAACTAGGAAGAATAATAAAACAGAACAGCCCAGCCACCTAATAATGAACTAGGTTCACCCTATTTATAGTTACATAGGGTGACCTAATTACAAGTTGGGCCAAGCCTACATGCACACTCTTGACTAAATAAGCCCAAATCATTTAATTAGCCCACATGGCTTATTCTAATATTATCTAACCCACTACAAGGCTAAGCCCAATAGCCTATAATTGTGTATGATAAAGATAAGCGTAAACCTACTCAATTATATACACTAATCATCGCAAACTTTTTATTGAGACCTAGATCCGGTGGACCTGAATAAGAGAAATTTAGGATCGCCTTTTCAACAGCTTCCACGTACCCGGGTTTCTCAATCCACGAATCAAAGACCCTAAAAGGTTTAGGACCAAAATTCTTGAAAGAGCTTGTAAGGATAATCAGACATTGGTCTAAGTAAAGAGGCCATAAATCCTTCAAAATAGCGTCCGGTGTAGGTCCCTATCCCGTGTGGATCTTAATAAAACCGACAATCTACCAATGGTGCGGAATCCCCTTGATAAATCAAACAAACAGAAACAAGAACACGAAACGGTTTACCAACTGATCTTCTATGATTATCCAACCAAAACGTTTACAATCACTAAAGATCTCCACGAACTCACAGCCAATATTCTGTGTATTCGAACTCTCTCTCAATTGCCTAAAAGTCTAACCCTAAAACTCTAGGTAAAGGTTGTTTATATAGCACAACCTATACACTTCGAATTGGGCTCAGCCCATACGAATTCTGTTTACAAATCGGGCCAAACTAGATAGACTTAAACTTGATACAAACTTGGACTTGATTGGGCTTCAACAAACTCGAATTCCATTCAGTCTTCATAAGTCTTCGCAACCCAAACACGTGTTCAATATCCAAAGACCAATCCAACGCTGTTGTCACATAACATGCACCAACAAACTCCCCCTTGACAATAGCTTGCAAAGGAAACTTTAGTCTTCAGAATTTCACAGTCTTTGGTCTTTGGATAGCGTCAGCTTCAACATGAATTCTGTCAGCAACAGACTCCCTCTAAGCTGATGTATCCAATCACCAAATCTTCCAAGTTTTGATTCAGCATTCCAAGTAAGTCTTCACAGCATCCATTCTGCATTGTAGAAGGAGGATTCTACCAAGCAGCAACAAACTCCTCATCTCTTCACAACAAC
The DNA here is from genome assembly GCA_030545235.1 of Helianthus tuberosus. NCBI lineage: Eukaryota > Viridiplantae > Streptophyta > Magnoliopsida > Asterales > Asteraceae > Helianthus > Helianthus tuberosus. The sequence goes on from CM060383.1 coordinate 141,300,929, forward strand.
TTCTCACCAACAAACTGCTTCAATATACTATAAAACAAACATCTCGAGAAACCATAAGAATTTTTCAACAAAGTTAAACAATTATTATTATTCAAGAGATAGCTCAACTGTAACACAAATTTAGCATTTTTCAATTTAGCACCAACACGCAACAAATTTTCAATTAAACACCGTATAACCTGCATGATTTAAAATTGTGAACCCACTTTCTAACACCGTCTCCCCCTATCAGTAACAACTCCTCCATGAATAACAGTTTTTCGTACGTTTAGAATTTTAACAGAAAAAGACACTATTTTTTTGGATTTTTGTATTTTCTGAAAGCAAATAAATACAAAAAGCAATAAACACTCTATTTATGTGAGAATCACCGGTAAGAAGATCATATCAGCACAATCAAACTGTTTCACATCAGTAGTTAATTCTTTATGTAATTTTTCTGTGAAAAGCAGTCCAAGACGATTATCAGTATGTTCGTCCACCTAAACAAAATGCATGAACATTTCAAGTACCATTACCGTATGATACGTTCAGCTAATTTTATTTCTGATATACTAGTGTGTCCCACTTCAGGATATACCCCCGCGATCAAGGTATGCACAAAAATTCATCGTAGTAGGTGAGTATACTGAATTCATCCATTTTGTATTTCAACGTTTAGATAATTGGTGATCAGGTCAGTACTTCCGTACAGCAAAGAGACCATTATTGGTACGAATTATGCATTTTGCACTTTTTGAATGACTCTCTAGGAGAGCTTCTTCATTTATGGGTTTTGGCATTTTTAGCTCTTTTAAGATATCCTGGTTGTGTCTAGGTCAGCATGTATCTGGATGCAGCAGAAGGACAACCCTGATATCCCCAGATGAAATAACAGTATAAAGACCCAAAACCTTAGATTTTGGCAATCTATCAACGCAAGATTTAAGGTCATTAAATCATACACCACTGATGTGTTCCCCACTCATACACATTGCATTTAGGTTTATATCACATAAGTAAGTTGATTATTTCATGCTTTTTGCCTACTGGTATATCATATGATGAAGCTGCTATCACACTTAAGCAATTTAATTCAGTTTGAGTGTGACAGTCTAACTTGCTGATATACTATCATTTCTTCTTTTTCACACAGCGATAACTCATTTTTGATTTTCTATTTTTTTATGTTTTTGATTTTTCAATGTTTTTGTATTTTTTTATTTTTAAGAAAACAGTAAACTATTTACAAAAAAAATCTTATGAAAAACAAGTTATTCAGGATTCATCATCCCGTTGAGTTCGACTAAATGTTCAAAGCGAGCTCTATCAAAAGCTTTAGTATAAAGATCAGCAAGGTTATCTAGTGTGTCGACTCGGTGTAATTCAATTAGTCTCTTTTCAGCACAATCCCGTATAAAATGATGACGTATGTCAATATGTTTAGTTCTACTGTGCTTTACGAGTTTGTGATTGAAATAGTGGCATTATTGTCTATCATAATAGGAGTACGAGTGAAATCCAAACCGTAATCGTGCATCTGCTGTTGAATCCAGAGAACCTGAGAGAAGCAGCTTCCCGCAGCAATATATTCAGCTTCACACATAGAGGTAGACACACAAGATTGCTTCTTGCATTGCCAAGACACAATCCTGCCTCCCAAGAACTGACAACCACCTGTTGTAGACTTTCTGTTCGACTTGCATCCCCCAAAGTCTGAATCAGTGTAAGAAACGAACCTCCAATCACTATCAGCTGGATACCACAACCCGAGTTTAGGTTTCCCCTTCAAGTAACAAAAAATCTGCTTCACTGCTTTCATGTGTGACTCTTTTGGATTAGCCTAATATCTGGCACACAGACATACTGCAAACATGATGTCAGGTCTTGAAGCAGTCAAGTACATTAGAGAACCAATCATTGCCCTGTATTGAGTAGGATCAACATCTTCAGTGCTTTCATGATCTGGGCCAAGATTGTGATTTTCGCAAATGGGTGTATTGAAAGTAGAGCAATCATTCATTTTGAACCGATTCAAAATGTCATACACATACTTCGTTTGATGAATAAACATCCCATCCTCCTTCTGATCAACTTGCAATCCCAGAAAGTAGGACAGCTCACCCATAGCGCTCATTTCGAACTTGCTCTTCATCACCTTCTCAAACTCTTTACACATGTTCTGATCTGATGACCCTAAGATGATGTCATCCACGTATACTTGTACCAGTAGAAAATCTTCCTTCTTCCTCTTGATGAACAGTGTACTGTCAATCTGACCTCTTTCAAAACCATTCTTGATCAGATGTGTAGACAGTGTCTCGTACCACGCCCTGGGAGCTTGATGTAATCCATACAAAGCCTTATCAAGTTTGTAAACCCGATCTGGATAGTCAGGATCAACGAACCCATCTGGTTGTGAGACATACACCACTTCTTGGACTTTCTCGTAAAGAAATGCACTCTTCACGTCTAGTTGGTAAACTTTAAAGCCCTTGAATGAAGCGAAAGCCAGAAACAAACGAATTGCCTCCAACCTTGCCACTGGTGCAAACACCTCATTGTAATCTATTCCTTCTTGCTGATTGAAACCTTTAACCACCAATCGAGCCTTGTTGCGTGTGATTATTCCTCTCTCATCCTTCTTGCACCTAAACACCCATTTAGTGCCAATCTCTCTTTCACCTTTAGGAAGGTCAACTAACTCCCAAACCTTCAACTTTGCGAACTGGGCCAATTCTTCTTGCATAGCTTCAACCCATGAATTGTCTTTAAGAGCCATATGAATGTTCTTCGACTCCTCTTGGGAAATCAAGCAACTATACAAACATTCATTAACAATCCCAGTCTTCTCAATCGAAACAAATAACCCAGAATTCGCTGCTATGCTTCTTCTCGTCTGAACACCTGCAGTAGGATCCCCAAGTATCATGTCAACTGGATGATCCCTATTTGCTCGTGTCGTTGCAACAGCATCGACTTCTAGATTGTCACCCAGGTTTGATCCAACCTCCCCCTGAATGTTCTGATCCGTAAACGAATTGATGAAATCCTCCCCCTGATTGGGTTCAGGTTCACTATCGCTTGAATCAAGATTTGCAGCACCTTGGGAAGCTTCCGGAGCATCTGTCATATCAACATTCGATCTAGGCATGAACTCGCCTTCGTCGTCTTCACTAATCACTATTTGAATCAACTGAGAATCATCTGCATTTGGAAACTCATGAATATTAAAATGATTTAAAAACACTATCATAATCATATAATATAGCAGGTTCGTTCGTTGGTTGTTGAGGTTTGTATGAAGTAATTTCAACATTAAAGACAACCTCAATTTTACCAGTTTTTAGATTAAAAACCCTTTTATTCGGTGTGCCAGGCACGTAACCTAGAAAGTAGCCATCGTCAGCCACCTCACCGAATTTTTGTTTATCTTTATTTCGCACAATGGTGTAGGGTAATCCAAATGGTTAAAGCCTTCCAAGTTTGGCTTTTTGTTAACATTAACTCATGACAAGTTTTGTTAAAACGTTTAACAGTCAAAACTTTGTTCAGGACGTAGCAAGATGTATTCACAGCTTCTCCCCAGAAAAGAACTGGTAGCTTTGAATCTGAAAGCATCGTCCTAGCGGCATCAATCAACGTCCTGTTTTCCCTCTCAGCGACTCCGTTCTGTTGAGACGTATAAGGAGCGGAGTATTGATGTTCAATTCCCTTGCGCAAACAGTAGAGATCCAGAATCTGATTCTTGAAATCTGTGCCATTATCACTCCTTATCCTCTTGATCCTTGCATCATGGACGTTTTCCAGTTTTGTAAAGAGATCTATCAGCATCTCCGCTGTCTCATCTTTTGTACCTAAAAAGAAAACCCATGAGTATCGTGAGTAATCATCAGTGACAATAAGACAATAGTACTTTCCACCTATGCTCCTCACGTTCACTAGACCGAATAAATCCATGTGAAGTAATTCATAAGGGGCATCTATGGAATTTACTGTTTTAGATTTATGAGGTTTCTTGTGTTGTTTTCCCTTTTGACAGGGAAGACATTTATCTTCCACTTGAAACCTCTGCATTGGAACCCCTTTCACTAGCTCATTTTTAACAAGGTAATTCACTTTTCGATAGTGAATATGGGCCATGCATCTGTGCCACAACATAGATTCAGCTTCAGATGCTTTTGACAGTAAACACGCCACCGCAGCTGTTGGATCCTTGGCACCCATGTCCATGACATAAGTATCATTTTTCCTTGGTGCCCACATTACTATCCAGTCGTCCGGAACCAAACCCGGTTTCAACACCAATGCTTCAAACTTAGTAAAATGGACCGAGTGACCCTTGTCGCAGACTAGTGACACACTCATCAGATTGTGTTTAAGATGCTCAACATAGTTCACTTTGTCCAAAGTGATCTTCCCATTCGTCACTTTTCCTCATCCAGTAATCCTACCACCTTTAGCACCAGCAAAATTTACATGTCCACCATCATATTCTTCAAATTCAGAAAACAACCGCGCTTCCCCCGTCATGTGCCTGGAGCAGCCACTATCAACATACCATAAGTTGATAATCCTCCTTAGCAGCTCCTGCAGACACCAACCAAGAAATTAGTTAGTTTGGGGGACCCAAGCCTTAATGGTCTTAGGTCTTCCAGATTCACCAACTACAGGAACATCCATCCAGTATCCATCACTCCTAATCGGAGTCTTGGATCTTCGACCTGTTGATGGAAATGGGTTTTGATTTCCATAAGGTCTCTGGTCCTGAGGGTGCCTATATGTGTTTGGACACTGTGACCTTTGGAAATTTTGATTTTGATTCCAAGAACCATGATTGTTGTAATTTCTAAAGCCATTGTTATAAAAAGTTCGACCACCGTTATTTTGGTATCGATTTTGATATTGACCTTGACTTCTGAAATTATTTGAATTATGATTGTTCATTCTTGGTGAACTACTTCTAGGTCTCTCATATCTGCCTGATGTAGATTCAGGCTGAAATCTTGGTTGATTTTTTGAAAACGAGGAACTTGTGGAGTTCCTTTTTCAGCCTTATCTACACCACCAGCAACACCCTCTGGTTACTTAGGAGCAGATTTCTTTGGAGAATTTGAGACTTTCTCCTCATTATCACCTTTCTTCTCTGGTGATTTCCCTATCCGTTTCTCACTAATTTGTGCTTCAATCTTTTTGTTAGGACAGCAGCTAGCTACATGTCCCTTGGTATGACATTTGAAGCATGATCTCTTTTTCGAAGACTTCTTATCTGAAGCCTTTGAACTAGATCCTGGTTTTGATGATGATGCCTTAGAGGGATTTGGTTCAGTTTGCTTAGTTTCAGAATTTTCTTTGTTTTTGTTTTTAGCAAACTCTATATTTGATTCGTTTTCAATAACAGCTGTTTCGTTTTTCATGTCACTTCCTTGAACAAAATTAACCTTTTTAACAAAAGTTGGATTTTTATTCTTAGGATGTGAAGTTTTCTTTTTGAAAACAGGTTTGCGGTTATCATCCTTCTTAGCATCATCACTCTCAGACACATCACCTTGACTTGATGTGGAACTACTTGGTGATGTTGACGCAAAGTCTATGAGTTCGTTTTCATCAGGCAAGAAAGAATAGTCATGACTAACAGGAGGTGGAACTTCATTGAAACCATGGAATCCCACACTGGTTCTGTCATTTCTTTTCTTCAAGCCACCCATCATATGTTTCATAACAAAAGTAGAGTCCCTGAATTGACCTAATTTCTTTTCGAGTTCAACAATTTTGAGTTGTGCTTCTGACACCTCTTTGCATTTTTCAGAAATCTCTTTTATTTTCTCACCCATCATCTCATGAGCTAATTCTATGACTTGAAGTTTTTCGTTTAGTTTACAAGTTAAAGCATCAATTTCAGCTTCATAGCCTTTTATCTTTTTTAAATATAGAGACTCATTTCTTTTAGTGAAAAAAAATGATTCTTTAATGTTAGACATCTCGTTAACCAGACTTTGATTTTCGGTTGATAATCTATCAACTTCACCCTGTAATTCACGACATTTTAAACAAACAGAAGTAGCATAGTTACTTACCTCTCCTGTTGATTTGTCTAAGTTGGACATGAGAGCAGCAATTTGAGCTTCCATTCTTTTGATGATTTCATCTTTCTCTTCATCTTCCCTTTCATGCTCAGACTTTGGCATTTCCTCTTCAGCATCTGTTGTCTGATCACCCTTCTTTTCCTCAGCTTCACTTTCCTTCTTAACTTCAACATCATCTATTGTTGCTTCACCATCATCAACTGGAATGATTTCAGGTGTAAGGACTCTCAAAAATGTCCCAATTTTACCCGTAAGTAAAAACCCGGACCCCTGAAACCCTAATCCATATTAAAAAATCAAGAAATTCAGAATCCTGGTCCTCTTGCGGGGCGCGTAAAGGGTAAGCATACCTTACGCGGGCCGCGTCAATGTTGGGTTGACCGGATAAGTGTTCCGGATCCACGTGTTGACCAGCTGGCATACCTACTCGTGACCAATCAGACCTACGCGTAGACTAGGCGGCCATGTGGGCCGCGTAAAGGTTGAGCCAAGGTTCACGCGGGCCGCGTGAACCCTATTTTTCACCTATAAATAGGTTGGATCAGGAGCATTCCTCTGGTGTCGAAATCATTTTACGAAAACGAAATTAGACTGCTCAAAAGTTGAATTTACTTTCAAAATAGTGGGGTGCTGTTACGATACCGGGTATTAGCTCAATCGCTGCTACGATTCAATGTCCGATCGATTAAAACTATCCAATGGATGTTTAAGTGTTGCCCACATTAGGGTTATGCTTTGTCATTCGTCGTGAATTCGATGGATGTTTAAGTATCGCACTTTATCATTCGTTGTGAGGGTTTAATCTCGTGAGTTATCGTAAATGTTGTATTAGTTACTGACCTAGTTCGTGTGTATTGTTATTAGGTTATCAGGATAATCAGTAGGCTAAGCTCTGCCCATATAAATCTGCAATGTGAGTCATTCTCTTTTTATCAAAAGCATTTTACAATACTCCATTTTCAAATGTTATAATTACAGGGAGTAAGTCGTGGTAATCTTAATCACTGGCTAGTGGGGTATTGTGCACATTACTAATTTCTCACGGGTTAGGCTAATAAATCCTAACAGTGATATATCATCACTAATTGGGTGACAGGACCCAATAGTGGTATGACCATCGTCACCAGGAGGTGACACGGCGCCAGATAACAATAAGATAGAAGCCATTGTAATCGCTCTTATGCTATAATTTATAACTGTGTCATTTTCTCAAATTGAGTGACTCGCCAGCATTTCCCCGCTGATAAAATATTTTTAAAACATGTTTCAGGAGACCTGCTGTAAATCAAGGAAAAACGTGCTACGGAGCACTATCAAGCTTGAAGAGGTGGCTCAGTTAAAAATATGAATAAACATGTTTTAATAAATCAGGGAATTTCCTAGTTAAATTCCTCTATTGTAAAGCACGGGGTTAATCCCAAAGATATGGAATAAAATAATTGGGCATTTTGAGTTTTAAAAGATCCTGTTAAAAATCTTCCGCTGTCGCATCATCGATACCACGGGTTCCTGTCCCGCGGCTCCTGACCGGGTCAAACCGGGGCTGGGGCCGTGACAGGAAAAGGTGGTATCAGAGCCATACTGATCAAGCCACTGATTTAAAGCCTATTAAGTATTTCAAAATACTTAATTTTCCTAATTGCCGTTTTGTGATTATGTGATTTTCTATTTGACTATCTGTTAAATACAGTATGGGTAAGCAAAGACTTTCAGGCATCTATCATAAATTAGATAGTTCCCCAAAAGAAAAGGGAAGTTCATCCCAAACAAATTCCTCAAGATACTCAGCAGAAACTGTGGAGGGAATATTTGTTCAAAAGGCACAGTATGAGAAGCCACTTTCTCCTAATAAAAGAAGTTTAACTATTAGAAAAAGTCAAGATAAAATGAAGAAGTCACAACCAAAAGAAGTGAAAGTTAATCAGGAAACCCAGAAATTAGGCAGTAACCCACCATGGGAAGACAAATTAGATGAAAAATGGGCAAATCTTTATATATTGGCCACAGTAGCAGTAAATGCAAAATTTTAAAATACTCTGACCCAGTCCTAGCATCCATCTCACCTACAAGCCAGAAACCTTACCTAGTAAATAAATAAGTTACAATAAACCCTAGTATGTTTTAATTTTCAGTTGTCCTTTGTATTAAATTAGCACACGGTATGCAATAATATTTGAATGTTTTCTGTGAAATTTTATTATCAAATTTTAACTTAGCATTTTGTGTGCATTTTGCATATATGCTAAACAGCATGAATGAGTTATCTGAAGCCCTTCAGAATCTCAATCTTTATCCGGTGAAAATAGAAGTTTCCAGAGACTTTACTGGTTACATACCTGATGTGGAAGAACCTATGGAATTCCACGCTCCACCTCCGGAGAAACCCAAGCCTAAGAAAAGAAGAAGGTTTGTAGGCTGGAGACGTGTACGCAGGAGGAAACCAGCGACTAGGAAGATTCCCAAAATAGAGAATCCCATGGATAAAGGAAAAGGAATTGAGATCGGGGAAGGATTTAGGCAAGTAGAAATGGAAATTGGGGAGAGTTCTAAGCAAGTTGAGGAGTTGCCATTACAGGAAGAATTAGATCACATATTGACAAGCTGTGATACTATTAGACCTGTCAACACCAACCTCTATCCTTATCCTGCTGAAACCCAACTTCCAATAAAATTGGAACCATCCATTCCAGAACCTTTGATCCATACCCAACCTTTAGGAATGGACGAGTGGTGGACTAACGACTGGCAGTTCCAAAACCTACTAAATAATTCTTATACCTTTTTCCCTCAGTTCAACCCAGAACTTGCACCAAACCCACCAATGAGTAATGAAAATTTAGCTGAACTTCGCCATTTTGGCGAGGAGTTGACGGATGCAGGGAATAGGATCCGGGAGATAGGAGGACAAATCTCCTGGAAATACGATGAGAGGGAACATCGCTTTTAATATGCTAGTTGATGAGGAAAAAGTGGGGTTGTGAGGCTGTATTTGTATAATAATAATAATAGTAATAAAAATCAGTATGTGTAATAATCTAAAAATAAAACGTTTGTAAGATAACAGTGTGTATAGATGCATAATATAATATATAAAATGGAAGTCAAGAAATCGATAACTTTTGGCTATACGTGTTAATATGATTATGTGCAATTGTTTTGTAATGTTTAATTATTAATTATTTATGCTAATCACTTATATAAATTAAATACCATATGGCAAATGCTGGTAATGAACCAGTTAGTGAAGTCAATCAATCGGAGCAACACCAGGAGGATCAATTTTTAAATAGGCAAGATATCGAGAATATCGTTGCTCAGGGAATAGCCAATGCTATTCCAGAAATCCTTGCTGCTGCTCGAAATCCAATTGCACCTCAACAAATTATTCCTAGCAAACGTACAAACGATGATAATTTCAGTAATAGTATAAACGGAGGCGGTAACCCTATTAATAACAACAATTAGGGGATACAAGCTCCACTCCTTAAGAAAATGAAAGCTGCAACACCTGGTTGCACTTATAAGGAGTTTCTTACCTGCAAACCAGCTGAGTTTGCAGGTAACGAAGGGGCAACTGCTGCACTGCGTTGGTTAGAGAAAACTGAGGCAGTAATTATGATAAGTAAATGTGCCGAGGACGACCAGGTCATGTATGCGTCGAATCTTTTTAAAGAAGGGGCATTAGAATGGTGGAATACGGTTCTACAAGCTAAAGGAAGAACTGTGGCGTATGCTATAAATTGGGAAGAATTTAAAAATCTCGTAGAAAGAAAATTCTGCCCCGAGTACGAAAAGGAACAAATGACAAATAAGTTCCTAACCCACCGGATGGTGGATGTAGATTGTCGTGGGTATACTTCGACATTCTTCGAGTATGCGAGAGTAGTACCAACCCTGGCTTCGCCAGAATCAGTACTTATTTCCCGCTATATTTGGGGATTGATTGGCGAAATCCGTAATATCGTCAAGGTGGCGAAACCCCGCACGATTGATGATGCGGTGGATTTAGCCAATACTCTGACTGACGAATTGGTACGTACGCGAGAAGAAAATAGAAAGAAAGAAGTGGCCCAAAAGATTACCCAAGGATTTCGTATGGGTAACCGTAACAATTTCAAGCGAAGGGGATCCGGACAATATTCCACTGGTCCTTTTTGCAATTCTTGCAAAAAGAAACATTTTGGAAGATGCAAAGTATATTGCAATTTCTGCAAAACTCCGGGGCATCAAGAGGAAGATTGCAGGAAGAAGAGATCCACAGTCTGCTACAACTGTGGACAAGCTGGACATATTAAGCAAGACTGCCCAAAACTGAACAAACCCGCTGACAATAAAGCTAAACCTGCAGAAGGAACTATCAAGAAGAACGTAAGAGCCTTTCAACTAACAACTCAGGAAGCCGAACTAATTCCTGATGTGATAGCTGGTACGTTTCTAGTTCACAACGTTTATGCAAAAGTATTATTTGACTCTGGTGCAAACCAAATTTTTATAAATCCTTCATTTTGCCAAGCACTTAAATTACCCTTAACCCAACTTAGGCAGATTTTTACAGTCGAAACGGCAGATGGAAATTCTGTTAACATAGATTAGGTTTTGCAAGAAGGAAAGATAGAACTCTTAGGACATAAATTTTTTGCAAACCTGCTACCTATGAATTTAGCCGGATTCGATGTTGTATTAGGAATGGATTGGTTAGTAGCCAACCATGCTCGAATTCTTTGTGATAAAAATTCCATAGAAATTCATACACCTACAGGAGAATTATTGGTGATTACAGGAGATAAGCTACGAAAGCCACTGAAATTTATTTCAGTAATGAAATTGGCTAGTTATTCCAGAAAACAAGAAATGGTGTATATGGTTTCAGTAATCATTAACATGAAAAATAAAGAACTTAAGGACATTCCAGTAGTATCAGAATATTCGGATGTATTCCTAGAAGAACTACCTGGATTACCACCTGATAGAGAAGTTGAATTTAGAATTCATCTAATTCCTGGAACTACACCGATAGCCAAAGCACCTTATCGGTTAGCACCCACTGAAATGATAGAACTGAAAAAGCAGTTAGATGAATTACTAAGCAAAGATTCATACAACCTAGCTCATCCCCGTGGGGAGCGCCAGTATTATTTATAAAGAAGAAGGATGGTTCGATGCGAATGTGTATCAATTATAGGGAATTAAATAAGGTTACAATTAACAATCGATACCCATTACCAAGGATTGATGACCTTTTTGATCAACTTCAAGGAGCTAGATACTTTTCTAAGATAGATTTGCACTCTGGATATCATCAATTGAAAGTACAAGAAGAAGACATACCTAAAACTGCTTTCAGAACTAGGTATGGTCACTACGAGTTTACAGTCATCCCCTTTGGGTTAACAAATGCTCCTACAGCATTTATGGAAATGATGAATAGAATCTGTAAACCGTATTTGGATAGATTTGTAATTGTCTTCATCGACGATATACTTATTTATTCCAAAATTCAGAAGGAACATTGTGAACATCTGCATGTACTCTTAACTTTGTTAAGAAAGGAGAAGCTTTACGCCAAATTCTCGAAGTGTGAATTTTGGCTACAAGAAGTGCAATTCTTAGGACACATGGTGAATCACGAAGGCATTCACGTAGATCCTGCTAAGATAGAAGCGATCATCAAATGTAAGGTTCCACAAACAGCTATGGAAATTAGAAGCTTTTTATGATTAGCTGGATATTATAGGCGCTTTATTAAGGATTTTTCCAAAATAACAGTGCCATTAACTAAGCTAACCTGTAAATCAGTTAAGTTTGAATGGAGACCTAGGAAAGAAGAAGCCTTTAGAATTTTGAAGCAAAAGTTAACAAATGCTCCAATTCTAGCCTTACCAGAAGGAACAGAAGATTTTGAAGTATATTGTGATGCTTCAAAGCTAGGATTAGGATGTGTGCTAATGCAACGCAAGAAGGTAATTGCGTATGCATCAAGGCAATTGAAAAGGCACGAGGAAAATTATACGACTCATGATTTAGAGTTAGGAGCCATAATTTTTGCCCTTAAGATTTGGAGACATTATCTGTATGGAAGTAAGTTTACTGTCTATACAGATCATAAGAGTTTAAGATATATATTTAGACAAAAAGAGTTGAACTTGAGACAAAGGAGATGGATGGAAATCCTAAGTGACTACGACTGTGATATTCAATATCACGAAGGAAAAGCAAACGTAGTTGCTGATGCCTTAAGTCGTAAGTATCATGAGAAACAACGACGAATTCGTGCTCTTAGATTAAGTTTACAATTAGACTTAATGGACCAACTGAAAAGCATTCAAGAAACAGCAATCAAGGATGATGTTGAAGGAATGAAAGGAAGAATAAAGGAATTAGATCAAGGAAGTGATGGAATTTGGAGATTCCATAAGAAACGAATTTGGGTACCTAAACAAGGAGAATTAAGAGATAAGATTTTAGAGGAAGCTCATAAATCTAGATATACCATGCATCCTGGTAACAATAAGATGTACCAAGATTTAAGAAACAATTTCTGGTGGATAGGAATGAAAAAGGACATAGCTAGATATGTTTCTAAATGTCTAACTTGTTCACAAGTTAAGGCAGAACACCAGAAACCTTCAGGTCTACTACAACAATTAGAAATGCCTGTATGGAAATGGGAACTCATAACAATGGATTTTGTTACTAAGTTACCCAAAACCAGAAAAGGGAATGATGTGATTTGGGTAATTGTGGATCGATCCAAGTTGTATGGAAAGTTACCCATGAAAGAAACCTTTAGCATGGAAAGGTTAGCCAAGTTGTATGTAGATGAAGTAGTATCCTTACATGGAGTTCCACTCTCCATTGTATCGGATAGGGATAGTCGTTTCACTTCCCATTTCTGGACTAGTTTCCAGGAAGCAATGGGAACCCGAGTAAATTTGAGTATTGCATATCTTCCACAAACAGACGGACAAAGTGAAAGGACAATACAAACCCTGGAAGACATGCTCCGAGCATGTGTAATAGATTTTGGTGGAAACTGGGATGACCACCTACCCTTAATTGAATTCTCCTATAACAATAGTTATCATGCAAGCATCGAAGCTGCCCCATTTGAAGCACTGTATGGACGTAAGTGTAGAACTCCAGTTTGTTGGGCAGAGATAGGAGAAAGTCAATTGTCAGGTCCTGAAATAGTACAAGAAACCACTGATAAGATCACTCAAATCAAGGAAAGATTAAAGACTGCTCGTGATCGTCAGAAAAGTTATGCAGACCATCGGCGCAAGCCGTTAGAATTCCAAGTTGGAGACAAGGTACTATTAAAAGTTTCTCCTTGGAAAGGAATAGTTCGGTTCGGTAAGAAAGGAAAGCTGAGTCCAAGATATGTAGGACCATTTCCAATGATCCAACGTATAGGACCAGTTGCTTATCGTTTACAACTACCAGAAGAGTTAGCTGGAATACATGATGTATTTCATGTATCCAATCTCAAGAAATGTCTATCTGACGAATCTTTGGTAGTACCTCTTCAAGATGTAGAGGTAAATGAGAAGCTAAAATTTGTGGAGAAACCACTGCAGATAGAAGACAAAAAGATTAAGTTTCTCAAGCACAAGCGACTAGTGCTAGTCAAAGTCAAGTGGGATTCGAAGAGGGGATCCGAATACACATGGGAACTGGAATCGGAGATGAAGCGAAAGTATCCTCACTTATTTCAGTGAATCTCGAGGACGAGATTTTAAATAAGGTGGGGAAGATGTAAGGACTCTCAAAAATGTCCCAATTTTACCCGTAATTAAAAACCCGGACCCCTGAAACCCTAATCCATATTAAAAAAACCAAGAAATTCAAAATCTTGGTCCTCTCGCGGGGCGCGTAAAGGGTAAGCATACCTTACGCGGGCCGCGTCAATGTTGGGTTGACCGGATAAGTGTTCCGGATCCACGTGTTGACCAGCTGGCATACCTACTCGTGACCAATCAGACCTACGCGTAGACTAGGTAGCCACGCGGGCCGCGTGAACCCTATTTTTCACCTATAAATAGGTTGGATCAGGAGCATTCCTCTGGTGTCGAAATCATTTTACGAAAACGAAATTAGACTGCTCAAAAGTTGAATTTACTTTCAAAATAGTGGGGTGCTGTTACGATACCGGGTATTAGCTCAATCGCTGCTACGATTCAATGTCCGATCGATTAAAACTATCCAATGGATGTTTAAGTGCTGCCCACATTAGGGTTATGCTTTGTCATTCGTCGTGAATTCGATGAATGTTTAAGTATCGCACTTTGTCATTCGTTGTGAGGGTTTAATCTCGTGTGTTATCGTAAATGATGTATTAGTTACTGACCTAGCTCGTGTGTATTGTTATTAGGTTATCAGGATAATCAGTAGGCTAAGCTCTGCTCATATAAATCTACAATGTGAGTCATTCTCTTTTTATCAAAAGCATTTTACAATACTCCATTTTCAAATGTTATAATTACAGGGAGTAAGTCGTGGTAATCTTAATCACTGGCTAGTGGGGTATTGTGCATATTACTAATTTATCACGGGTTAGGCTAATAAATCCTAACAGTGATATATCATCACTAATTGGGTGACAGGACCCAATAGTGGTATGACCATCGTCACCAGGAGGTGACACGGCACCAAATAACAATAAGATAGAAGCCATTGTAATCGCTCTTATGCTGTAATTTATAATTGTGTCATTTTCTCAAATTGAGTGACTCGCCAGCATTTCCCCGCTGATAAAATATTTTTAAAACATGTTTCAGGTGACCTGCTGTAAATCAAGGAAAAACGTGCTACGGAGCACTATCAAGCTTGAAGAAGTAGCTCAGTTAAAAATAAGAATAAACATCTTTTAATAAATCAGGGAATTTCCTAGTTAAATTCCTCTATTGTAAAGCACGGGGTTAATCCCAAAGATATAGAATAAAATAATAGGGCATTTTGAGTTTTAAAAGATCCTGTTAAAAATCTTCCGCTGTCGCATCATCGATACCACGGGTTTCTGTCCCGCGGCTCCTGACCAGGTCAAACCGGGGCTGGGCCCGTGACATCAGCCATGAATGCCTGAGTGACATTCTCACCATTTTCCAAGTGAACACTCCAGTCATATGAACCTTCTCTTGCTGTAGAGATCAACGCCCTTGAGTTAGAGTTGTTTGATGCATTCCTGTTGTTTGAACTCTGACTCGAAGTCTCCTGCTTTTGTTTTTGACATTCCCTAGCGAAATGCCCATAACTTTGACAATTAAAGCATCTCACTTTGGTCTTGTCGAAACCAACACTCTTCCCTAAAAACTTCCTTCATGTCCGGTTCATAAATCTCTTCACTCGTCTAGAAATCATGGCCATTTGCCATTGCAAATCCATTTCTTCAAGATCATCAGGATCAATCTGATTATAGTCGTCATCTAAAGTGGTAGGATCAGATATCTTCCCCTGACTGTAGTTCTCATAAGAAGCAACGAATGAAGCAAGTAGAGCAAGATGCTATTCTGCAGACTTAACACTCATAGTCATCGACTTTGTACTACTACTCTGCTTAGAAGCTGATGTTCTCTTGGCTCATGTTGATCCTCTTGAAGCAGCTACAAAACACACATCACCATCCTCATTTACTGTGACCTGCTCATTTTCACATGATAGAAACACAGTAGCAGAGTCGCTAGAAGCGTTGTGAGATGAAGAAGATGTAAGCCCATTGTAAATCCCTGGATCTTGAACCTGATCATTTCCAGTATCTTTCTTCTTCATACTGAGCTCATAAGCTCTCAGCTTGCCAACTACTTCTTCCAGTTCCTTTGTCTCATAATCTGCTTCTCCCTTGATCATGAGGGTATAGATATCCCACTTAGTAGGTAAGGCATCGAGTAGCTTGTCATTTTTCTCTACGTCAGAATAGCAAGTTATCTCATAATTGTCCATTTCCGACATCAGATGGTAGTATCTAGTGATGATGTCCTCAAGTGACTCATGTTTCATGTACTTGAAAACAGCAAACTGCTTTTTCAGTAGATCAACTTTGTTCTTCTTAACATCTTCATTTCCCTGATATCGCTTTTCTAATGCATCCCACATATCCTTTGAATTAGTGTACTTCTTGAAGGTATGCTTGATGCTATCAGGTAAGGACATTTTATTGCAGCCAAGGCTCTCTTTTCAGCCTCATACATCTTTTTATCAGCCTCTTACATGTTCACATAGGGTGTTCTATGTGGTCTACCCTCAAAGTCGTGTGTTGGGTTTGTGTACCCATCTTCAATAAATATCCACATGCGTGTGTCCTGATATTCAATGAAGGATTGAAAACGATCCTTCTAAGTCAAATAATTTTCCACCTTCATCATCTTAGGTGGTTTGTTGGTAGTGCCAACCTCATGCTCCATTCTCAAAAGCTCATTCAAACTAGACATGTTCGACATTTTAACGTTGCAGACTGGTAAAACCGTACAAAATTTTTACGAAAACTGTTTTTACCAAATTATATCGTTAGATTCGTCTCGAAAATACGATTCCAATGATATATATAATGTCGAAGACCTTTTTCGGGATTTTCCGGAGCTTTTTTTTTTGTCCTAAAAATCCAAGAAGTCCAACGGTGTAAACGGTTTGTCCTGATGAGTTATGGATAATTCTCTAAACACGAAACAGTGAAATTTTTCTTACGATTGCCTAGAAAAATTCCACCACTTTCAAACTCGCAACCACTCAATCCAGTCGAGACTACTGTTTCGAGTCGAGACCTCTGTTTTGAGTCGAGACCTCTGTTTCGAGTTAAATATGCACAACTCGAGACCCCAGTCGAGACCTCTGTTTCGAATGAAGAATTGACAAGTCGAGACCCTTGTTTCGAGTGAACAGTGCCCAGTCGAGACCCTGGTTTCGAGTGAGCATTGCCCAGTCGAGACCACTAGTTTCAAGTAAAAAATGGACAACTCGAGACTGCAAATTTCGAGTCGAGACCAGCAATCTTCCAATAAAAATCCCGAAAAATCAACACTTTTTAAACCACAGAATCTTTTGATTGAAATCCTTCCAAACTAAACTCCTAAAAATCGGTAAACAACTTCCAAACAACACCAAAATAGATCAAAATCACGCAAATTTTGACTTTTCTTCGTTGTTCTTCGTGAATTCAAACTGCAACCCAAAAACTTGTTTCTTTCCGATCAGTTTTGAACCGTAAAAAAGAGCAAAAGCTCTGATACCAATTGTAGGTCCCTATCCCGTGTGGATCTTAACAAAACCGACAATCTACCAAGGGTGCGGAATCTCCTTGATAAATCAAACAAACAGAAACAAGAACACGAAACGGTTTACCAACTGATTTACAATCACTTAAGATCTCCACGAACTCACAGCCAATATTCTGTGTATTCGAACTCTCTCTCAATTGCCTAAAAGTCTAACCCTAAAACTCTAGGTAAAGGTTGTTTATATAGCACAACCTATACAATTCGAATTAGGCTCAGCCCATACGAATTCTGTTTACAAATCGGGCCAAACTAGATAGACTTAAACTTGATACAAACTTGGACTTGATTGGGCTTCAACAAACTCGAATTCCATTCAGTCTTCATAAGTCTTCGCAACCCAAACACGTGTTCAATATCCAAAGACCAATCCAACGCTGTTGCCACATAACATGCACCAACATCCGACCAACCGTTAAAGTAATCAAAGCAAACCAAAAATTTGTCGATTTTACTAAGCTTCTTCCCAGTTTCCCTAACACATGTGAATTTCCTGCCCTTTAAGTCGTATTATATCAAACCTTCTTGAGAAATAAAATTATTGAAATTGAAGGCACATGCATTCTTGTAACCAGAATTTTTACGCTCTGAAGGATCTCTAACTGCGTTAAAATCTCGAGCAACAACTCTCATTCCGCTGAACCCCCCATAACTGAGCTTATATCATCCCATAAAATCCGTTTAGCCGATATGCTTTGGGTGTCACACCCTGACTTTTGCGGAAGCGTGTTACGTGTGACTTACTTAATATCATTGCATTCAACCATAACAAACAACTATATGATAGAAATCATGATGTTCATCCAATAAAGAGTTTCAAAACATTACAACCAACATTGTTTAACAGAAAACCAAGACTCCAGATTCATAATACAAACCATCCAATTGTTTAAAGTTCCCTTAGGACTTGACACGATACATCGATAAAACAAGGCTTTGAAGTGTATGTCTTATCTTGGATAAGACATCCATTTCAAACCCTACAAAATGTGGGATGACATCATTTATTGTAGACACAACTTGAAAAACTTCAACGCCCGCCAGATCCATAATCAATTCCCTGAAATACATGTAGTTTGAAAACATCAACAAAAGTTGGCGAGTTCATGTGTTTTGTATGCGTGCACGAATAACCTTGTAAACATTTGCAAGTATGTATTTGTAAACCCGGTATGAAAGCGAATATGAACAGATCAATTAATGATTATCAAGGTCATTAATGTGTGTGTAACGGTGTAGGAAGGCTCAATCCTTTGCGTATTTCGTATCGGGCCTCCCGGCTGGAACGACATAGTCACCACATGCGGCCAACTCGCGGACTCATGGGTGGGGCTCGCAACACCCAAATAGATCTATTACTCATGCCCCTCGGTCCTTATTCAAGGATTAATGGTCTCAAGTTATCGCCTACCCATTCACATGATCTAACAGTTCATTCCTTAGCTAACCATACCATTTGTAATCATCGTAACATTTGTAAGATGTATTTCACCCCCAAAGTTATAAAACTGAAAACAGTTAAAAGAAAAGGGGACATGAACTCACAGTCTTGCGTCTTGTAAACTGATATAACTCAAAGCTTTTCCCCGATCGCACGACTACCAACACACGTGCTACGTTCTATTAGATGGATGGGTTGTGCCTTAACTTTTAATCTTAATTAGTATCTTTGAGTTACATTTCTTAGTGTCATCAATATTATTCCAAGGTATATAATTATTTGTTAAAATAAAAATATTTTACCTTAAATTATATTTATTAATTTTTTTGGAATATTTGTTAAAATAATATATTTTAACTTATTTGTTTTGTAACTCTTCAAATAATATTTTCCCCAAGGATGGGTATACTTATACATGTATTCTTCAACTTGTGTATTTTGCCAAGTATCGGTGGCGTATTCCAGTGTGTATTTATACGTACGAGAATACGTATTTTTATTGTATTTATTAAGTATTCTTATACTTAATTTTTGTATTTAATTTTCCGGAATATTATTTTTAACAAACGTCACCAACATATATATTCTTAAAATATATATATTTTAAGAAAACCTTTATGAAAAATTATCTATAACTTTTCCCTTGGCAAAAAGAATTGTATTTTCATATAACTTCAAAAATAAAATATTTTCAAGTTGAACTTAGAAAAAATTTATAAATCCATTTTCACCCCAAAAATAATATATTCCAATTTATTTAAGAAAATATATATTTTCTCCAAAAATAATGTATTCTCTAGTAATTCAAGAAACATATATATTTTTCCTTACTTGAAAATAATATATTTTCTTCTTGTCAAAAATATGATATATTTTTGTAACAGTTGTAGAAATCATATTTTTCGTTTTCTTGGTTTCCAAAATACCGTTTAATTCATTTATCAAAATATACATATGGATTTAATTCCGGAATATTTATAAAATCTATATTCCTTGTTCGGTTTGTTCCAATTTTTGGGTTTCCATGCTTTCAAAGCATATCATTTTCTTTTAAAATCATCACAATTCAACAACAAATCAAACAACACTTACCATAAGCCAAAATCATGCCATTTACACTACTTTATGAACTTGAAATTTTTGTAAAAACTTGTAGTAACTTACCATGTTAATTATGTTGGATCTGAGTTTGTTTCTGATTGTATTTTACGTTTGAGATTAAGATGGAAATGAAAGAGTTGTGCAGTGGAATTAATATGAAAACAAACTTTGCATACAATCAAACGAGAGTATTGCTTTGATCAAGACATTTTCAACAAGAAACTGAATGATTGAATTAACTTTCAACAACGATTACAAGTAATGCTTGAATACAAACTCCCCCTCAGCCAGAGCTCAGCGTTTGTTCGTGCAAAGAAGACGGTATTGCAAGAGCTAATAGAACAGTACAAAGTACTGAACTATTTATAGGCACTAGCAAACCACTGAGCATCTTTAGCTGACATCACCATGAAAGTGACATCGAACCTCCTAACAAACTCTAACCTCTGATCTATACAAACACTGATGTACTAACTACTGCTATTACATTTCATTACATAACAGACACTTAAACAGCTACTACATCCTTCCACTGCTGTGAACCCAGCAGTGCTTGTCCGGATCAGCAGTACTAGACTCAAGGAAGTAGATTGAATCAGCAGAGCTTTAGTCTTCCATCAGTCTTTGACATTGGGCAGTAGATGCAAGACAGCAGTTGTAGGTCAGCACTTAGTAAGATCAGCAGATAGGAGGTCATCAGATATGAAACCACTTTCAAGGGGAGAGATTTGTATGTAAACATCTGCTTATTTTGGATCCACTGCTCTGATCCAGTTTTGGCTATAATTATCTGTTCCTCTGATAGGGTTCAATCTCAACAATCTCCCCCTGGAACAGATAATGCCAAAACTCTTCATTATTGTGGAAAACTTTATTGCCTCATTAACAGTTCCCTTATCTGACCTTTGAATTGTAGTTCAAAGTCTAGGGCATCTGTGTCTTCATCATCCCTGCTAAGCGGAAGATCAAGGAGATCCTGCAAATCTTCAAGACTCCGGCCAAGAGCTTGTTCCCTTGAAATTTTCTCCACTTCTCCACCAGACCTGAGCAAAGTCAATACGCAGGTCTGTTTGTCAGTTTCCCACTTTTGTAGTTTTGAGCCTGGTGGGTTTCTTGGGAGATGTTTATTTGCAGAAGTATTTGGTGAGGCTGGCCTATTCATAACTGGCTGAGCAGCTCTTGTAGATTGTTCCAATTCAAGATCTTCTTTTATCATTACTTTCATGCCTGCTTTTACAATAGCATCTCCAGCTAATAGATCTTGAATTGTTTCAGTACTCAACTGGTTTTTGCTCCTTCTTTTGTAGATGGCAGCACCAGCTGGAGCAGTGGTTCTTTTAACTTGCAGCTTTGGTGGTCTTTTTGAGACCTCCGCTTTGGAGTAGTCAGGCTTTTGTGGAACTCTTGGATCTTTCTTTCTAAGTTCCTCTAAGCTTTTATATGTTGCCCTGACTCTATCTTCTCCCCACTTTGTCACAGAGTTCTTTGACCCATAATCAGCTGCAATCAGCTCCTCTTTCATTCTCCTCAACTCTAACATCTTCTCAGCTTCAAATTGTTTGAATTTTTCAGGAGGAGTCTGCTTGACCTTATTTTTGATCATGTCTTGAATCCTGGCTGCTTCTTTTTCAAGCTCAGGAATGGTCCAGTTCTTGTACATGTGTTTCTCCCCCATGTATTTCTTGTAGGTCATGATGTTCTCAATGTAGTCTTTTCTCAAGGACTCATCTGCCCTTTCTGAAATTTGCTGACATACATTTTTAGCAAAACGCTCCATAGCGTTGACCTATGAGAGTAAAAACTGATAGTTTTGTTGAAATTCTCTATCAGATTTCCCTTTTCTGTTTTTTATTGCAATATCCTCTGCTTGTTTGGCCTTGAGTTTCAAGTATTCTTCAATATTGTTAGGCCTGGGATATCCTGCAATTGATGGCAAACTCCTTTTGGCTGGGTCATCCTCATAATAAAAGGATTTTATTTCTTCCCTAACTGCAATGAGTTCTAGAGGAAATGAGACACCAGCAGGAGGTGGTGGTTTTAAAATTTGAGCTGAAGAGAGAGGTATGGGTTTTGGAATAGTGACAAGTGATAGGGATTTTGAAGATGTTGGTGGTGGTGAAGGTGAATCATCATCTAATATATAAATCCTTCTCCTTTTTGTTTTAGAAGAAGCAGATGATGTTTTGGGTGGAACAGTGGTGGTAGATTGTATGGCAGTGGTTTGTGATTGACTAACAGCTGTTGAAACAACTGGTGTTTCAACCACTGTTGTCATTACAACAGATGTTATAACATCTGTTGTCTTCTGCTTTTTGTCAGCAGGTGGAAGTGGTGGTGAAATGGTTTTTGATGGTGACAGTGGTGGTAAAATAGTGGTTGTGGTGTGTGTTGAGTTGGTGTGTGTTGAAGAGAGAACAGATGTTGAAACCACTGAAGTACTAGCAGTAGTTGATACAGCAGGAGTTACAACAGCTGTTTGGATGGAGGTTTGATGCTGATGACTTTTGGATGGTGGTTTTGGAATATGCTTTGGAATTCTGGATGAGGTGGACTTAGGCTTCCTTTTTGTCTTAGGATTTTTAGTATCCTTTGAACCAGAACAACCCTGCTCATACAGCTCCATGAAAGCTCTTTTCTCCTCATTCCACCTTGAAACATCCTTTGCCATTCTATCTCTTTTTACACTTGCTACTCCTTCATCAAGTGCTTCTTGAGTAGCATCAACCTTTTTACTACCATCTGGCACAGGAATTTTTCTGGTCATAGCATCCTTTTCAGGTTCAATGTAGAGACCATCATCTATTCCTTTCTTCTTCCACTCCTGAATTTTCTCCCCCTTTTTGGCATTATCGTCTGGGAGTTGATCAATGAAAAGTACTGTTGGAGGAGCAGTGCCAGTGGTGTGCAGGATCTGAGTTTTGAGAACCTTTAGATCAGCCTGAGTTTTCTTGAACCTTGACTCCATTGCATTCTTCAGCTGTTGGACATGTTTTTCATGTTGCTGATCTGCTAATTGTGCTTGTTGATGGAGAAAAGGTTGAAACAAATTCCAGAGCTCATTTGTAGCAGGTGCCCTTTGTGGAGCAGGTGCTTGAGATGGAACAGCAGTTGATTGTACCTTTTGTACTTGTAACACCTGTTGTAGCATATCTTTGAGTTCTGCAACAGAGTTATCAAGCTTTTCAATACGATCCGTCAATTTCTGGTACTTTAAACCATCACCCAAGTTAATGGGATCATCTGATTTCCCACTAACAGTGGTTTTATCAGTAGTTGATGTAGGGATTATACTCCAAGCATTAACCACTGATGCCCCTTTTTCTTGGTACTGGGGTCTTCTTCCTTCAACACTTGACAACCTTTTGATGTTGCCAGTAGGATAAATAAATCCACTGGTGGTTGGTAGAGGTGCTATAAAAGGAATTGCCTCCAAGGAAGTCTTATTGATGTAACCACTGTCCAACTGTAAACCAATGGGTTCAACAGTTGTAGTGGCTGCTTCACTTGGACTACCACCAAGAGTTACTTGTAACTCAAGGGGTCTAACCTCCTCAGGTTGTGTTGGTGGGTTAGCAAAGATTGATACATCAGACCCAGTCAGGTGTTGAGGTATATTCTCATTGATAGGTGATTGAGAAGGACTGGTTAATGCCTGGTTCAAATCAATTGCATCCAACAGCAGTTTAGTTGGTGTGGGAATTGTGGATGTGAAGGGTGGTGTAGAAAGTGGATTTGCCCCGGGTATTGAGCTGTGGATGATAGAAACAAGTGTTTCCAGAGCATCATGATGTGGAGACCCTATTTGTACAACCTGTTCTTTTTGTGAAGAAGCAGGAGGAGTTTTGGTTATGGGTTGAGATATTTGTACCAACTGCTGTGAGGAAGAAGCAGCAGTGGTTTCTTGTGACTTTTGTGTTGTCACAGGCATTTGCTATGGTATCTCATCCTCCAGAGTTGCTTTTTTGATTGGTTTGGGGGGTTTTTGAGTTTTTCTTTTTGTCTTTTTGGAGATTTTAGGTGTGGGTTTCAAAGCAGTTGTGCTGCTGCTTTGATCACCTTGAGCAGTGGGCTCAGCAGCAGATACCTGAGGAGCAGTTGTAACTGCTAAAATCTGCTCAGGCACCTCTGCTTGTGTTTTGCAAGGTGCTAACATTCTTGAAAAAGTTTCAGTTGTTAAACTGTTTATTTGAGTAGAATCACCTTTGTTTATTACAGCTAAATCATCCTTACTGAATTTCTTTGCAAAATATTAACTTAAAAACCTTGGAAACAGTAAGAATGATTTTGTTTCAACATTATTAACCAAATCTTTAAAAATTTCCCGAGAATAGTTAAAATTTTCTCCTTGAAGAATTGCATATCCCAGATTTTGAATCTTTAAAGGGATTTCATTGAAAGAAGTGGTTTTGTTTGAAACACATAGTAGGAGGGTATGAAATAAAAATCTGGTAGCAGAAGGAAAATAACATTTTTGTAAGGTAAGTTTCTTCATCATTGTGGCTTCATACCCTCTCTCAATGAAGTCAGTTTGCAACTCGTTTTTAGTGAAAGAAATTTTACCTTCTTGATCATCGAGTTGAAAGACCTCTGAAATGGATTGTGGCGTGATTTGGACAGCTTTACCCTTTATAGAAGAGTGTATGGTGGTTGCAATGTCTCCTTGTTTTTCAAGGGTTGCATTCTTCCAAAACTCCCTTTGGGTTTCCAAATAGATTGGTGCATCGACAGTGAACAAAGTTTTGTACTTTGATTTTGCCATGGTGTCAATGATGGAATCGAAAACATTTGTGGTTCCTGGTTTTGTGAGAAGACCCAGGAGATTGTGGGATGGTTTATATGGAATTTCAGTGGAAATTGCCTTTTGAGAGGCTGTTTTCGATGCAGATTTGGATGAGGGTTTTGAAGATGACTTCGATTTTGTCATTTTGAAGATGATGATCGAAGAAATTTGTGAAGAAATCAGATGAAAAACTGCTTTGAGAAGAGAATTTTTAAGAATTCAATTCGACAGTAAAACCCTGTTTTGGTAGTGAATGGGGGATTTTATAGGGAAGAAAGTGAATGCTGAGGTGGCAGCCGTTACAAAAGGTCTGACCACTATGTACTGCCCACGTGACAACCCCTGGTGAAAGTGAAGGACAGTACTTTTGTGAAAGAGACTGATGAACGCAGTGGTATGAAAGCAGTGGATGATTTTCACTATCAGTGGATAGCATATCAGTGGATAAGACACTGCTTTTGAACAACAGAGTTTATCAAGGGAATGAGAGAACAGGGGTTGACTTTCAGCAGTGGACAGACTTTTGAAGTAGAGCAGACTTTTGAACAATTCAATGGTTATGGCAGACTTTTAAGGATTTTAATGAGAATTTCATTGTTAGCTATTTTTAAGGATGGAGTTTTGATTTGCTGAAAATATTTTGTTGCTTTTATTCATAGAAAAACAAGATGTTGCTTGTTATTCCATGTTCAGCATCCCAATCCTAGAGACCAAGCTTTCAAATGTGGCTGTATCAAGTGCTTTTGTGAGCACATCTGCCAGCTGGTCTTTAGTTGGGACATGATGCAGAGAAATCAAACCTTTTTCATAGCAATCCCTCACAAAGTGATGTCTGATGTCGATGTGTTTGGTGGTTGAATGGGAAACTGGATTTTTGATGATATTTTCTGATGCCTGGCTGTCCAACATGAGTGGTGTCTTTAAGGCAGTGATACCAAAATCCAGCAACTGATTTTGAAGCCACAGGAGTTGGGCTGTACAGCTAGCAGCAGCAATGTATTCAGCTTCAGCAGTGGATGTTGAAACAGCTGCTTGCTTTTTGCTTTGCCATGAAACTAAGCAATCACCTAGAAACTGGCACCCTCCTGATGTGGACTTCCTTGTGGTGTGACATCCAACAAAGTCACTTTCTAAAAAACCTGAAAGCTTGATGTTCCCATTAGCTGGATACCAGATACCAAGTGTAGGAGCACCTTTTATGTATCTGAAGATCCTTTTTACAGCAATGAGATTTGATTTTCTGGGAGCTGATTGACTTCTTGCACAGACACATGTTGCAAACATGATGTCTGGTCTAGATGCAGTTAGGTACAGTAAAGACCCAATCATGCTTCTATAAAGTGTTTGGTCAATCAGCTCATCTTTTTCATCAGACATGACCAGCTTATTTGTTGCCATGGGTGTGCTGCATGGTTTACAATCATTCATATCAAATTTGGTTAAAAGTTCTTTAGCATATTTGCTTTGATGAATGAAAGTTCCATTTTGCATTTGCTGTACTTGGAGACCAAGAAAGCATTGCAGCTCACCCATTGCACTCATTTCAAACTCAGCTGTCATGAGTTCTGTAAACTCTTCACACAGTGAGTTACATGTGCTTCCAAAAATAATGTCATCCACATAAATCTGGACAATCATTAAATCCTTCCCTCTCCATTTTAAAAACAGTGTTTTATCAATGGTACCTCTTTTGAAACCATTTGAGAGTAGGAAGTTGGAAAGAGTTTCATACCAGGCCCTTGGTGCTTGTTTTAGGCCATACAAGGCTTTGTTTAGCCTGTAGACATGATCTGGATAAAATGGATCCTCAAAACCTGGAGGTTGACAAACATACACCTCTTCTTGAATTGTACCATAGAGGAAAGCACTTTTGATATCCATTTGAAACACCTTCATATTGTGGTTGACAGCAAAGGCCAGGAACAGTCTAATGGCTTCCA
The DNA here is from genome assembly GCA_030545235.1 of Helianthus tuberosus. Lineage (NCBI taxonomy): Eukaryota > Viridiplantae > Streptophyta > Magnoliopsida > Asterales > Asteraceae > Helianthus > Helianthus tuberosus. Next base: position 141,327,520 of record CM060383.1, read on the forward strand.
ATCTTGCAACAGGGGCAAATGTTTCATCATAATCAATCCCCTCTTCCTGTCTGTAACCTTGAACCACAAGCCTGGCTTTATTCTTGACAACAATACCCCTTTCACCAGTTTTGTTCTTGAAGACACACTTTGTGCCAATGGGACTAACCTCTTCTGGCAGTGGAACAAGCTCCCATACTTGTTGTCTTTTAAACTGTTGGAGCTCCTCTTGCATGGCTTCTACCCAGCTGTTGTCTTTCAGTGCCTCTTGGTACTTGACTGGCTGATGGAGTGATAGAAAACCAGCAAAAAGACAAATGTTTTGGGTTTGGCTTCTTGTGAGCACCCCTTCATTTATGTTTCCAATGATTTGATCAGGTGGATGAGATCTCAAGAAGATTAAATCTCCTTGGTATGGTATGATGGCATTGGTTGGTGAAGGCTGCAAATGTGTATCATCTGAGCTAACCACTGCTGGGGACTTTGATGATCCAGCAGTGGCTTCAAAAGGTGGTGGAATAGGAGGTAATGAAGTGGACAACTGCTGACTTTTATCCACTGTTTGAGGACTTTTGTCAGCAGTGTTTGAGGATATGGAAGCAGTGGTTGATGGGCTACTTTGGTCAACAACTGTTGAGGTAGCAGTGGTTGAGCTTTGACAACTGTTTTGAACAGCTGGTGTTTTTCCCTTTGTGGCAGACCTTTGAGGGATGATGATTTCATACCCATAGTCTGGTGTTGTATCCTCTGATAGACCTGCACTGTTAGTCTTGACAGCAGTATTTTCAAAAGTAAATTTTTCAAGATCAAACAGATCTGCAGGGTTTGCTGGGATTTTCATTGATGAAAGTTCATTGAACTTTACATTCAAAGTTTCCTCCACTGCATTGGTCCGTGTATTGAACACTTTGTAGGCCTTGGCAGTGGTTGAGTATCCCAAATGATAACCACAATCAATTTTGGCTGCAAATTTTGAAATGGAATCTTTTAAGTTCAAAATAAAGCATGGGCAGGCAAACACCTTGAAATATGAGATCAGTGGTTTGATTTTATTCAGAATTTCATAAGCAGTCTTTTTGTGCCTAGGGTTTATTAAAACTCTGTTCTGGACATAGCAAGCAGAGTTTACTGCCTCTGCCCAGAAAGTTAGTGGCAAACCTGAATCTGGAAGCATGGTTCTGGCAGCCTCAATCAAAGTTCTGTTCTTCCTTTCCACTACCCCATTCTACTCTGGTGTTCTAGGGATGTTGTACTGCCTTACAATCCCTTTCTTCACACAGAAGGCATCCAACTCCTTATTTTTTAAATTCTGTACCATTGTCACTCCTAAAGCTTTTCACTGGAAGGTCAAATTGCTTTTCAACCTGTGTTACAAAGTCTTGCAAAATGCCTGCAGTCTCATTTTTTGAGTGTAAAAAGAAAGTCCATGTAAACCTAGAAAAGTCATCAACAATAACCAAACAATATCTTTTCTTTTTGAGGCTCATGACTTGAACTGGGCCAAACAAATCCATGTGTAGCATCTGCAAACACTGAGTTGTTTTGGACTCTTCAATGGACTTAAAAGAACTTTTATGCTGTTTTCCTTTTAAACAGGAAATGCAATGTTCAGGACATGAAAACAATTTTTGTGGTAGGCCTCTCACCAAACCATTTTTTGAAATTTCTGTGATTGTCTTAAGGTCTCCAAAGCCAACAAGGCTTTGGATGGGGTCTCAACAGTGTCTGGGATGGATGCAGAGTGATGGACAGTGGTTAGGTCAGGGGTTTGGACTGTTTTAGGACAGTGTTTCTCTAACCACTGTTGTGGGTCCTGACCAATCACCTGCTGGTAACCAAAAGGATGCATGTTCACTCTGGGTTTAGAGGGCCTTTTGTAGGCCTCATAAACGTGTGGAATCCTTTGGTAAGACTGTTTTTCCTTGCCTTTTCTGAATTGATTAGCAGGGGGTGCATCAGTAACCTGAACATCTCTTTTGACAGATGTTTGGTTCAGCTGTTTTGTGACAGCTGTTTGAACTGGCACAAACAGTGGTTGTTTCTTGGTGAACTTGACAGATGATGATGATGATGATGATGATGATGATGATGATGATGATGATGGACTCAAGGATGTTTTAGCCATGTACTCATTCCTTTTCACATCAAAGTTTTTGAGATACACACATGCTTGAGTTTTGTGGTTTGTTTTACCACAAACAATGCAACTGTCTGCTGGAACAATGACACTTGTTTTGTTTAAATCATAAGCTTTCAAGTGGAAACAGTCTTTTGTTAGATGATTCCTTTTCTCACAGAATTCACAAAACAAGTTATCAATTTTGTCTTTCTTCTTTCTCTTTTCAGACTCCTTTGCAGTGCCTCTTGCATGGCTTCTACCCAGTTGTTGTCTTTCAGTGCCTCTTGGTACTTGACTGGCTGATGGAGTGATAGAAAACCAGCAAAAAGACAAATGTTTTGGGTTTGGCTTCTTGTGAGCACCCCTTCATTTATGTTTCCAATGATTTGATCAGGTGGATGAGATCTCAAGAAGATTAAATCTCCTTGGTATGGTATGATGGCATTGGTTGGTGAAGGCTGCAAATGTGTATCATCTGAGCTAACCACTGCTGGGGACTTTGATGATCCAGCAGTGGCTTCAAAAGGTGGTGGAATAGGAGGTAATGAAGTGGACAACTGCTGACTTTTATCCACTGTTTGAGGACTTTTGTCAGCAGTGTTTGAGGATATGGAAGCAGTGGTTGATGGGCTACTTTGGTCAACAACTGTTGAGGTAGCAGTGGTTGAGCTTTGACAACTGTTTTGAACAGCTGGTGCTTTTCCCTTTGTGGCAGACCTTTGAGGGATGATGATTTCATACCCATAGTCTGGTGTTGTATCCTCTGATAGACCTGCACTGTTAGTCTTGACAGCAGTATTTTCAAAAGTAAATTTTTCAAGATCAAACAGATCTGCAGGGTTTGCTGGGATTTTCATTGATGAAAGTTCATTGAACTTTACATTCAAAGTTTCCTCCACTGCATTGGTCCGTGTATTGAACACTTTGTAGGCCTTGGCAGTGGTTGAGTATCCCAAATGATAACCACAATCAATTTTGGCTGCAAATTTTGAAATGGAATCTTTTAAGTTCAAAATAAAGCATGGGCAGGCAAACACCTTGAAATATGAGATCAGTGGTTTGATTTTATTCAGAATTTCATAAGCAGTCTTTTTGTGCCTAGGGTTTATTAAAACTCTGTTCTGGACATAGCAAGCAGAGTTTACTGCCTCTGCCCAGAAAGTTAGTGGCAAACCTGAATCTGGAAGCATGGTTCTGGCAGCCTCAATCAAAGTTCTGTTCTTCCTTTCCACTACCCCATTCTACTCTGGTGTTCTAGGGATGTTGTACTGCCTTACAATCCCTTTCTTCACACAGAAGGCATCCAACTCCTTATTTTTTAAATTCTGTACCATTGTCACTCCTAAAGCTTTTCACTGGAAGGTCAAATTGCTTTTCAACCTGTGTTACAAAGTCTTGCAAAATGCCTGCAGTCTCATTTTTTGAGTGTAAAAAGAAAGTCCATGTAAACCTAGAAAAGTCATCAACAATAACCAAACAATATCTTTTCTTTTTGAGGCTCATGACTTGAACTGGGCCAAACAAATCCATGTGTAGCATCTGCAAACACTGAGTTGTTTTGGACTCTTCAATGGACTTAAAAGAACTTTTATGCTGTTTTCCTTTTAAACAGGAAATGCAATGTTCAGGACATGAAAACAATTTTTGTGGTAGGCCTCTCACCAAACCATTTTTTGAAATTTCTGTGATTGTCTTAAGGTCTCCAAAGCCAACAAGGCTTTGGATGGGGTCTCAACAGTGTCTGGGATGGATGCAGAGTGATGGACAGTGGTTAGGTCAGGGGTTTGGACTGTTTTAGGACAGTGTTTCTCTAACCACTGTTGTGGGTCCTGACCAATCACCTGCTGGTAACCAAAAGGATGCCTGTTCACTCTGGGTTTAGAGGGCCTTTTGTAGGCCTCATAAACGTGTGGAATCCTTTGGTAAGACTGTTTTTCCTTGCCTTTTCTGAATTGATTAGCAGGGGGTGCATCAGTAACCTGAACATCTCTTTTGACAGATGTTTGGTTCAGCTGTTTTGTGACAGCTGTTTGAACTGGCACAAACAGTGGTTGTTTCTTGGTGAACTTGACAGATGATGATGATGATGATGATGATGATGATGATGATGATGGACTCAAGGATGTTTTAGCCATGTACTCATTCCTTTTCACATCAAAGTTTTTGAGATACACACATGCTTGAGTTTTGTGGTTTGTTTTACCACAAACAATGCAACTGTCTGCTGGAACAATGACACTTGTTTTGTTTAAATCATAAGCTTTCAAGTGGAAACAGTCTTTTGTTAGATGATTCCTTTTCTCACAGAATTCACAAAACAAGTTATCAATTTTGTCTTTCTTCTTTCTCTTTTCAGACTCCTTTGCAGCAGAGGTTTTAACCACTGCTGGGATGTCCTTGAGAGGTATGACTTTAGCTTTTGGAGCTTTAACACCATCAGTTGATGTAAAGTCTATTGGCTTGAAATTTTCAAGAATATCACACTCATCAGACCAAGTGGGTTTAAACTGATATTTTTCAAGTTCTTCAAAAGTAGAGGAACTCCTTGTTCTGCCAAGTGTGATTTTGTTACCAAGTTTGTCAGTGATTTTCACTTCTTGGCCATTCTTGTTTGTGGGGATGAACTCAGTGGTTACATCAGTGTTTTCAATAGTGTTTTGAACAGATTTTTCACAAGTAATGCATTCATCATCATATTTTCTATACCCAACCCCAAATTTCACATTACTTTCAATCTGTTTAGCAAGCATCACCTCATATCCTCTGCAGGATTCCACCCATATTTCACAAGTAATCTGGGTGGATTCCAACTCCCTTTTGCAAACTTGGTATTTTTCTACCATAGTTTGAAGTTGGGTTTTGGTTATGCTTTGCTCTTCTTTTAGACAACTGATCTCTTTTTCCTTTTCAGTCAATTTGTTTTTAAGTTCTTTTAAAGACTTTTCAAATTTAACCTCATCAGTCAAGATTTTATCCTGAAGGTTTTCATTCACCTCTTTGATGTTAGCAAAAGCAATTATGCAATTGTCAGAACACAGTTTTTCAAGAACTTGAGGAGATACCTTGGCAGCTGCCATCATTGCACAATCACATTGATGATTCTCTTCATCATCAGCTATCACCTTCTTTTCACCAGCCTTTCCTTCCTTCTTTTCTTCTTTGTCCTCTTCGGACCATGGATTTGTCATTGGTTCAATCAGGGTACCTGAACTTTCTCTCAACACTAGTTCACCAGCCACAGCAGTAACCACTGCTTCAGTCACCTCATCCACTGTTTTAAAGCTCAGTTGTTCCTCCTCAGTTTCAACCCCCTCCTGTATTGTCTCTAATGCCATCAAACAAAATTCATTATGAGAAGAATCATTAAAAGCATAGAGTGCAAAATTTTCATCACTAAGGTCTTCAGGCATACTGCTCCAGTCAACAAACCCTTGAGTAAAAAAACTTTGTTGATCTGGTTGTACTGCTGCTGGAGCAGTGGTTTGAGGTGCAGGCTGCACTTGTGCCTGGGGAACAGGGGTTTGAACATATTGGATTTGTGGAACAGTAGTTTGGACATAGTGTACTGGCACAGGGGCAGCAGCATAGTGAGCAGTGTTCACTTGAGCTGCTGGGGCATACTTGGCATAGTGCACAGTGCTTTGGTTTTGAGGTCTAGGATTTGAGCTAGGATGAGTAATTATGGGACCAGTAGTTTGACTCTTACATTCCCTAGCGAAATGTCCCAACCTATTACACTTGTAGCACTTGATTTTCGATTTATCCAACCCAACCCTTAGATTCCCATGCAAACCTGGGAATTTTCGCCCTGTTCTTTTGTAAAATTTGCTAGTTCTAACACTTAGCAAAGCCAGTTGGTGCAGGATGTCCATTTCCTCTAAGTCAGTGGGATCAAAATGTTGTAAATCATTGAGTTCAAAGCTTAGATTATCTGACATCTGGTTTTCATTTGCAGTGAATGCATAACCTGCAGAGTGAGGATCAGGGTTGTTAAAATTTGCACCAGCAGTTATGTCAATGAAGTGATCATAACCCTGATCCTTACCACTGCTCCCAGATTCTTCTTGACCCAGAAGAGCAGTATTACCGAAACTGTAATCATCAGTAACTTTTCCTGACTCTTGTAACCTCCTTTTCTGGTTCAAATCCCTTTCGTAGGTCAGGAGTCGACCGTGGAGTTGGGTCAAGGTCAGATCCTTGAACTCAGGTGAGTTTCGGGTGACAAAAGCTATGGTGTCCCATTTTTCTGGCAGTGACCTGAGGAACCTGCTATTTTGAGTTGAGTTTGTAAAAGTGGTGTTAACAAGCCTCAGTTCACTGATGAGACAACTGAAACGCTCAAATTGTTGCGTTAGTGATTCACCTTTAACGTAACAAAATGTTTCATACTGTTGGTTCAGGATTTCCCTATTGTTTTCTATGACTTCTTCGGTTCCCCCAAACTGTTCCTTAAGTGCGTCCCATAATTCTTTGGCACTGTTACAGTGTAACAGTCCAGCATATATCTCATTGGGCAACGCTGATGCTATGATGCTAAACGCTTTAGCATCTAGTTCGATCTTTTGAAAGTCGGTTTCGGTATAATTTTCAACTGGTTTTGGAACGAACTTTTTAGCATCTTCAGCGCTTGGCACTAAAGGAACATGGGGACCATAAATGACAGACCTCCAACAACCTGTGCTTTGTTGAGCAAGGATGTGACCCATCCTCCTCTGGCAGATGTTGTACTCATTTCTTTTTAGCATAGGTGGTTTAAAAAGTGAGCCGATGTTGTTTTTATCATCTTGAGATTGTGATGTCATTCTTGTTGTTTTACAGACACTGAGAAATCAACTTTAATGATGATTAATCCTTGCTCTGTTTTTCAACGGACGAACAAACGATCAGTATCAACTATTATGAGCCGAACTATTTATGTCAAAATGATTGTTAAATCAAATTTGACTGTCCAAGCTCTGATACCAATTGTTGGATCTGAGTTTGTTTCTGATTGTATTTTACGTTTGAGATTAAGATGGAAATGAAATATTTGTGCAGCGGAATTAATATGAAAACAAACTTTGCATACAATCAAACGAGAGTATTGCTTTGATCAAGACATTTTCAACAAGAAACCGAATGATTGAATTAACTTTCAACAACGATTACAAGTAATGCTTGAATACAAACTCCCCCTCAGCCAGAGCTCAGCGTTTGTTCGTGCAAAGAAGACGGTATTGCAAGAGCTAATAGAATAGTACAAAGTACTGAACTATTTATAGGCACTAGCAAACCACTGAGCATCTTTAGCTGACATCACCATGAAAGTGACATCTAACCTCCTAACAAACTCTAACCTCTGATCTATACAAACACTAATGTACTAACTACTGCTATTACATTTCATTACATAACAGACACTTAAACAGCTGCTGCATCCTTCCACTGCTGTGAACCCAGCAGTGCTTGTCCGGATCAGCAGTACTAGACTCAAGGCAGTAGATTGAATCAGAAGAGCTTTGGTCTTCCATCAGTCTTTGACATTGGGCAGTAGATGCAAGACAGCAGTTGTAGGTCAGCACTTAGTAAGATCAGCAGATAGGAGGTCATCAGATATGAAACCACTTTCAAGGGGAGAGATTTGTATGTAAACATCTGCTTATTCTGGATCCACTGCTCTGATCCAGTTTTGGCTTTAATTATCTGTTCCTCTGATAGGGTTCAATCTCAACAAATTAGTAGACTTAGTTACCCTTTAAAGTGTGGTTATTTGTTCAATAATGTCATTCTTGGAGATTTTAGACTTTCACAGCTTGTAAAATGATTTTCTAAAAATATTTCTTCTTGAACTTTTCTGGTTAATAACATGTTTCTACACTTGATTTAACACTAAAAATGTGATTAGTTTCTTTAAAAATCATGGTTATGTAAATCTAGTAATTTAACTTAGTTTCTTGAGAAAATCATCCATCTACAAGATTTATATTATGTTTTGATTATCATTATTCATAAAAACATCTTTATATTTCAAGTCCATGTTTACATAAAGGATGTTCATCTTGGTTTTTCACAAGATCATCCACTCACTTGCTAGATCATGTGTTTAATCACAATCTAGAAAGTTTCATATGATGTTTAACATCATAAACACAAATAATCAACAACCAAGAAGCATACATACACTTAAACAACATAGATCATCATAAACACAAATAATCAACAACCAAGAAGCATACATACATTTAAACAACATAGATCATTATAAACAACATAGATCATTATGATTTTGAGCTTTATGTTAGAGATTATGTTCTTGATTCTTCATGTTCTTCATGTTTATCAACTTACATATACTTTTAACCAACATAATAAGAAGTAAAATGGGATTAGGAGGGTCTTACTACTAGCACAAGGCTAAGGAAGAGATTCAAGATGAAGATGATGATAAACTTGGTAGTTAAAAGCACTTGAGAGAGGTCCTTCACCTTCCAATGGCACCAAGCTCCTTAATCAAGCTTCTTACACCTTTGTATCACTATAGAATGGATGAACAAGAGATGAAAGTGATGGTGGTGGTGGTGCTTGTTCTCGGCCGTGAGTGGGGGAGAATAGAGGAGAGAGTTGAGTGTGGAATGTGATGATGAAAATGAAAGAGAATGGGACTTGTGGTTAACTTAATAACTTCCAACACAACTTAATCCATGGTGTAATATGTCTCAAAAGATCAAACATGATCTAATAAACAAAGCAAGGAAAATCAAGGGTGGGCCACACCCTTTGTGACTGTCACCATGGGTGGGGGGTACAGGGTTTGTGTAACACCTGTGCCTCCACGGCCATCAAACAAATACCGAACCAATTAAATATTGTATTTCATACTTGGGATTTGTAAAAATATGTGTATCATTTGCACATATCAAATTTTGTTCAAATTCAAACTCTAAATCGCTTTCTGGAAGGTTATACGCGCACCGATGCGTAAATATAACCAGTTTAATGCAACGAACACTCCGGAATAGTGAAATAGGCTTAACATACCTTAAATAACCTTTACATAACTTAGAAATAAGTTTCGAAGGCTTTGGTATGGCAAAATCAAGTTAAATCGCTTACAGGGACTAAAGTTGACAAACTGTGAAAGTATGCCAATTTGAACTATAACGGACATTCCGGAACATGACCATAAGTTAAACATACCATAAATATCCTTTACATAGCTTAGAAATAGGCTTTGAGGTGTTCGGTGTGCTAAAATAAACTTTTGGGTCATTCAGGGACTAAAAGTGTCAAAAAGTGCATAAGTTTGCATTTTCGCGCATAACTTACGTTCTAAATACATCCGGACATCTAAAAATTTATGTAAGCCTGACTATATTATGCTTTAGTGTTTGGCTTGCCAAAAAAATCCATTCGTCGCGTCATTTGGATCGTTTTTCGCGCTTATGCGCATTCCGTCGTAATTAAGCGAACATCACGATCGTACGACCAAACGAACCGACATCCGAGATATTTTTTAGCATGTTTTAAGTTCCCTATACTTTAACTTCATTTTAGAGCTTTGAAATGGGGTTAATGGACCTTAAACGTGTCGAAAATGGGCTGAATACATGACAGGGACTAAAATGGTAATTCTGCCAAACTTGTATGCCTACGATGCGCATGCACTTTTGCCCTACGACGCGTAGGGGGTCTCCAGACCAGATGCAGAGTATTTAACAGCCTGTTTGCAGCTGATTGATCCACAACCACACATTCTCAATTGCTTAGTCAGATGATAAGGATCAATTTTAGTCACCATAACATTCCAACACATGTACGCACAAGATTCGATCACATTTTCCAAGAAACGATCCTAACGGTTCGGGTATTCCTATAAATACCCATCCACCCCATTGCAAAACTTACAAGAATTTTGATTTGAGAAACTCTAAGTTGAAACTATTGTTTCATACCTGAGATTTTTTAATCGAAATTAGCATTCGGGGACCCTTCGTAAGTATTCTTTCGTTCTTTTATTGCTTTTCGAGTCCTTTCGAGTCTGAAAGTCAAACTTTGTTTGACTTTCTGCGTTGACCAGTTTATGGTCAACGCGAAGTTCGTTTGAACTTCGCAACGTGAGTGTAATCACGTTGGTTATAGTCCCTTGGGACTATGCCTACTGATTACCACGTTGTCTAGGGTCGTAGGGTAAGCGATCTAATAAATCGCTTATACCTTCGAACCCGGCCCATTTGGTCGATCATTAGGATCCGACCAAATACATTAGGTGACCATAGTAGGTAGGGAATAACCTTCCGAGGTTATACCCTATGGTCGCTTCGTTTGAATAGTTGTATGATAGGTAGTTTATATGCCTTAGGTAAATTACCAGAATACCCTTTTCATGTATAATTGGTAATTAAGCTTATGTAACCTAAACTTTTGTACATAACAGATTATACAACATGATTAAACACGTTTAGGCATATAATACTTGTCATAGGACTAGTTAGACGTCTCGAACGCGCTTTGCACGCACGACGCGTTAAAGTAGCGTATGTTACCTTAATGGGTCGCGATGGGTCGAAAACACTTAGGTTAGTCTCAATGTAGTATGTAGGCCTTGTTAAACCATATCATATGAGTTCCAATACTCATTTGGTTTACCAAGCCTCATCCTATCCGATCTCCCGATTTAAGTCCGGTTTATTTATATGGTTTTAGACTGCCGACTGATTCCGTGCTCCCTCTAGCTTTGTTTGGTTGTTGTTCAAGACCTCTAAGCATTCTCAGGTGAGTACATTATTCCCCTCTTTTACTGTTTTCAACTGTTTTGGGGTGACTCATATGTGCTAAATGTCTTAACAATGATTTCAAGAACGATTACAATGGTTTCAAAAACAATTACAATGTGGTTTCAAGAACGATAACAATGATTTCAAGAACGATTACAATGGTTTCAAAAACAATTACAATGTGGTTTCAAGAACAATAACAATGATTTCAAGAACGATTACAATGGTTTCAAAAACAATTACAATGTGGTTTCAAGAACAATAACAATGGTTTCAAGAACGATTTCAATAAAGTGAACAAACTTGTTGGTGGTAGTTACATAACCAATGACATTCATTAGCAATGATCAAGCCGATCAGTATTAGGTTATGGTACCATAGGATCTGACAAATCCCGTTATTCTCTATACCCATGGTTATGTGTGGGTATCTTGGGTAACGACTGAATCTGTAATTATTAATTTACCCTTTGGTAAGGGTTTGTTAAGAACGAGAACGAGTTGGAACGATGAACGAGTCAAGAAGGTTTGAATGTTATTAGAGAATCGACCATTAAGTAGTTTCACAATTAAAACAAGAACGATTTGAACGATTAAAACAACAAGAACAATTTGAACGATTTCACAAAATGTTTTAACGATAGGGTAAACATTTGGACATGATTTACATTTGATCATGCATTTCCACAAAACATAGTATTGATTTAAACCAAGTTTTACTTCAATACTTTGTTTTGTGCGTTTCACCTATGGTTTAGTTGATGCATTTCACTAGCCATACATATCATTTTGGTTATACATTACATGGTTTACATTGGACACAAACACTTTTGACATTGGTTATACATATTACATGATTTACATTGGACATGAACATTACTTTGGTGGTTTGGTTTGATTAAGTGATTAAGTAACAATGTGTGTGGAATATGATACAAGCATGGTGGATACGCCGCTGGTACTTCCTATATATAAGTGTTTGTATGGTATTACATATTGTAGCGTTACTTGAATCATTTAAGTTTGAGACATAGAACATTTTATACAAGTAACATACTTTTCACAAGACATTGATTTACAAACAACTTATCTTATACAAACTCATTTTACATGGTTATTCATTTAATCATGCATTATTCTCTTATTATACATATCATCGGAACTTATTATTTTTCAAATGATTTACAAAGACAAAGCAAATTACAAGGTTCTTGGCTAAACATTTTCTTAAACAGAAGTCATGAATCTTATTTTCACAAAACCTATGTACTCGCCAGCATTTCTTTGCTGACCTCGTTTTCACATATGTTTCAGGTATTGTTGAAAGATATCGATTGATAGGATGCATGCTCACATAGGACTGGACAAGGCCTTAGTGACTCAATAACAATGATAGACTATGTTTAAATTGTGTATTTAGATTTCCAGACGATGTAATTATTCAATGTTTAATAAAACGAAACACTTTTTGGTATCCAAGGTTATGAAACATTAATTCTGTTACAACACTCCCCGATGTTTCCGCCACGTTTTGTATGTTACACGTGGTCGGGGTGTGACAGATTGGTTTCAATGGTAAGTTAAGTTAATTGATTAGATTTCAAGTGTCTAGTTAGTGTTATAAGTTGTTATGTTGTTATAAGAGGTGTTATGATGTTCGGGGACCATAACTAGCTCGGAAATGATAAAATAGTGCTTCTAGTGAAAATTTGGTGTTTTGGGTAGTGTCCTGTTGTTCGGTTGGTTACCGGTTCGCTAAGGTGCTAAATTACGCAGTTTAGTGTGCTTTATGTTACCTTTTGTGACAGTTTTAAGTCCCAACACCTAGGAAGGTATTCTGGACCATTAAACCATAATTCTGCATAATATTTAATTGTTTAAATGCTGATTTTTGCTGAAAATTGAAGAATTCTGCAGTTTATGTGAGTTTTAGGCACTTTCCGGCACTTAAACTATCACTAGAGAGGCAGTTTTATGACCCTTACTTTTCTACACACTATACTAGTGTAACTCTTGGTTTCTGGCTCATTATGTACCTCAATACCATGTCTGTCTAAGTACTGAACTCCGTCAGTACTTCTAGTTCATCTGATAACGGTGCTAACTTTGTTTCGTGCATCATTTGATTCAATAGGTGTTGCATGCAATAATGATATGAATTCTTGCAGTACGTGATGCACTTGTATGTATATGACAATAATCAGAAAGCATTCATGTCATTAATTTAAATCAGCACAATCATTAAAGCACTAATTACTGCTTAATTAATATACGGATACTTGGAAATTTGACAATTGTCACATTCTCCCCCCGTTAAGAAAATTTCATCCCGAAATTTTAAGTTGCGCTATGTGTGACAACTCGAAATTTAGAACTTTTCTTGTATCTCGATGTTACTTACTTGAACGTTATGTGATTAGTTAACTTGTGTGATTAATGATAAGTGAACATTCTATGCGATTAAGTGTTATGTTATGTGTAGTGCTTGTATGTATGTATGCGTGTATGTATATGAACCGAGACAACAAGGACCCGACTCGAGACCATGCGGTCTCGAGTGAACAATGAAACAATGGGCCGGATGGACCATACACCTCATTTAACCCAACCGAAAGCCCATTAGGGTGCATTACTTGGAACGGATATATAAACTTGGTGGATAGCCATGTTGCCATTTTCTTTGGACAACACACACACTCTCCTACTCCCTCTCACTAAAACCCTAGACAGCAAACATCACATTTCTTCTCCTTCTTCTCGGATCAAACCGGTGACACTAGGAGCTCTCGGATCGACTCACACACACACCCGTTTGAAAGCTTCATACTCACCTTTGAAACTCATCAATCGGTTAGTGTCTTCATGATGTTTGTTGTTGTTAAATGATAGTATGAATGACATGATTGAACTAATATAGTTGTATGCTTGATGATGTTTTGTGAATCGGAGTTGTATGATGTTGATAATCGGATAACATGTTTTGATTTCGGATATGTTACATAATGAGCTCATGATATCTTGTGTCTAAATATGATTCAAACCATTGATTGTTGATGTTCATGAAAACCGGTTTGCATATGTGTGGTACCATGATGAATCGGATTAGTGTAGAGTTGATTTTGAGATGTTATGTGATGATTTGAAACCTTTAGATGAGTATGTTCAAATGTGTTGATTTGTTGTTCATGATTATGGCTGTGAATAATGCTAGAAACCCGGAAATATGATGAACAAGTTTGAATAATCAACATGAACAAGACTTGAATATATGAAGAACAACTTGAAGATGATATGAATATGTTATGAACATTTGAAATTGCCATGTTTGATCCATTTTTGGTAAGTAATAGACAAGGGAACATGTTAGTGCAATATTACTGGATAGTACATAATATCATGACCATGAAATCTCATTGGCCAAGTACAATGTTGAATTCAGCAAATGTTCCCAGCCGAGACCTTCTGTCTCGACTCGAGACCACCGCATGACAAGTCGAGATCCCCGGTTCCGACACAAGTTGCGAGTCGAGAACCTATAGTCTCGACTCGAGACCCCACTTGATCAACACCCAAACATCTTGACTCGAGACCATGTTTGCGAGTCCAATTGCGACTCGAGACCACTACGTGCATGACCCGAGACCACCTTAGTTGCGAATCGAAACCTTGTGGACTACAACTCGAGACCGCACAGTCTCGAGTAGAGACCGTACAGTCTCGACTCGAGACCACACACTTGTGCACGCTGAATTTGACAAACCTCACACCGTGCCGCAGAGGACGGGCGTGAACTAATGGACTATGGCACGTCGGTGATGATAGACACCGACGCTAAGGGCACATAAACATGACTAACGTCAGTAGTCGATATGGTAACGAGTCTAGTATATACATGGGGTAGCCCCCACGGCCGAAATGCCAGATAACTAACACGGGGTAGCCCCCACGGCTGGATTGCCAGAGTAACCGGGAATAAACAAGTCACGTTTTTAACTATGGGGTAACCCCCACGGCAGGATGCCAGATAAAGGAAACTGTTTTTGAAACAACTTAAAACGAACACCCAACCGTGAACTCACTCAACTTGTTGTTGACTCGTTACTACATGCTTTGCAGGTCCTTAGGTTCTTAGCTGGAGCTTGCATGGAGGAGGATCGTTGTGGGATATGGACGGCTGTGTGCCATGTTAAACTTTGAAACAATTAAACTTATGTTTTGATTTAAGACTTATGCTTCCGCTTGCAACTTAAACTACGTTTTGTTTGAACACCAGGATCCTGGTCAGTCACGCCTCCAAGCGGTAGTACTCCGCAGGTGGATTTTGGGGGTGTGACAGATTGGTATCAGAGCCATTGGTTATAGTGAACTTGGTTTTAATAAAAGGGAAAACGTTTTGTTAAAACCAGACTATAACCTGTACAGTGCTCTACGGTCCACAACGACGCTTCACTCCACATGCAAGGCTCGACATTCTAGGTGATGTGATCTAGGTGTGTATTGCCTACTTGTTAGTTACATAGTAAATTGCTCATGGTATGCTTGGTTAGTATAACTACTGTTGCTTGAACATGTGTGTATTGGCTCACTTCTGTCATCGCATTTTCGCGAACCCCTCTCACTCATGTTCTTGATATGAAGATCATGTCTGGACGCGTTAACATGACACAAGCCCAGTTGACGGCTCTGATTAACGAACGGGTTGCCGCAGCACTTACAGCTGCACACGCAGGAGGTATATCCTGCAGTCCGAACTCATTCTAGGATCTTTAGACTCCTACTCTCGTGAACCAACCTTTGTGTTAAACTCTGTCTTTTCTTTCACCCACGATAGGTCAGCATGCTCAGCCACCCGTGTGCACTTTTAAGACTTTCATGGACTGCCGACCAACTACTTTTAGCGGCACTGAAGGAGCCGTAGGCCTCCTCCACTGGTTTGAGAAACTAGAATCTGTGTTCGAAATGTGCGAATGCCCTGAGGCGCGCAGGGTGAAGTATGCTACCGGTACTCTCGAGGGTTTAGCCCTCACATGGTGGAACGCTCAAGTTCAAATGCTGGGGTTGGTTGCTGCCAACGCCACCCCATGGGAAACTTTTAAGGAGATGATCAAGGAAGAATACTGCAGTCGTGATGACATTCATAAGCTGGAAGTCGAGTTCTTCAACCTCAAGATGACGGGGTCAGAAATTGAGGCGTACACTAAGAGATCGAACGAGCTTGCCTTACTGTGTCCTACTATGGTGGACCCTCCATTTAAGCGTATTGAACTCTTTCTCAAGGGCTTGGTGCCAGAGATCCAAAGTCATGTGACTTCAGCGAACCTCGCCACCATCCAGCAGGTTGTTCAGTTGGCTCACCGTCTTACTGATCAGGCGGTGGAGCAGAACAAGTTACCAAAGCGCATAGGTGCTGCAACTACTTCTGGTACCTCTAGTGACAACAAACGGAAATGGGATGGAACTTCAAGTAAGGGTTCGACTTCTGTTCAGTCCCAGTCTCAGCAAAGAAAGACTGATGACTACAAGAGCCCTAGTCAGCAATCATCTGGTGGTCAAAGTCATGGTGGGTACAAAGGGAATCACCCCAAATGCAATCGCTGCAGCCTGCACCACAGCGGGCCATGCACCAGGGGCAACTGTCATCGGTGCAACAAGCCTGGTCACGCTGCAAAGGATTGCAGGAGCTTATACCCCGCCAATCAAAATCGTCAGCAAGCCCAACAGAACCAGCGTCAGCAGCAGCAGCAAGGTGATAACAAAGGGTGCTTTCAGTGTGGAGCTGAGGGCCACTTCAAGAGAGATTGTCCCCAACTGAACAGGAACCAGAACAACAACAACAATAACAACAATCAGGGGAATGGTAACAATGGGAACAACAACAACAATGGCGCCAGGGGGCGAGCGTTCGTGATTGGCCAAGGTGAAGCAAGGAATGACCCCAATGTTGTGGCGGGTAAGTTCCTTCTCGACGACTTTTATGTTTCAGTATTATTTGATTCGGGTGCCGATACTAGCTACATGTCACTAGAAGTTAGTCGAATGCTTAAGCGTATTCCAACACCTTTGAACAACAAGCACACTGTAGAGCTAGCAAATGGTAAGAGTTTAGAAGCCACACACGTAGTCAAGGGTTGTAAACTTATTCTTGCTGACCAGACCTTCTCTATCGACCTTATTCCTATCGTCTTGGGTAGTTTCGACGTTGTCATTGGGATGGATTGGTTATCCCAACACCGAGCAGAGATTCTTTGCAACGAGAAGATTGTTCGTATTCCGGGTTCCGATAATGAACCTCTCATGATTCGTGGCGACAAGAGGAGTGCTGTTGAGAACGTCATTTCTCTCCTTAAGGCCCAAAAGTGCTTGCGAAAGGGCCACACTGCCATTTTGGCTCTCGTTACTGACACCTCAGAAAAAGAGAAGAAGATAGAAGATTTTCCAGTTGTACGCGATTATCCAGAGGTATTTCCTGAGGAATTACCTGGTCTTCCGCCTCATCGCCAAGTCGAGTTTCAGATTGAACTAGCTCCCGGAGTTGCGCCTATAGCTCGTGCACCGTATTGCTTAGCTCCATCACAATTGGAAGAACTCTCTACACAACTGCAAGAACTCTTGGATAAGGGTTTTATTCGTCCTAGCTCATCGCCCTGGGGAGCTCCAGTACTATTTGTGAAGAAGAAGGACGGTACTTTCAGAATGTGCATCGACTACCGGGAACTCAACAAGGTGACGGTGAAGAATCGTTATCCTCTACCACGCATTGACGATCTGTTCGACCAGCTGCAAGGGTCGAGCTACTATTCAAAGATTGATTTGAGATCGGGATATCACCAGCTGAGAGTCCGAGAAGAGGACGTCTCCAAAACAGCTTTTAGAACACGTTACGGGCACTATGAGTTTTTGGTCATGCCTTTTGGGCTGACAAACGCACCTGCGGTTTTCATGGACTTGATGAATCGAGTGTGCAAGTCGTACCTAGACAAGTTCGTCATAGTCTTCATCGACGACATCCTGATCTATTCTAAGAGTCAGGAGGAACACGAGCAACATCTACGACTCATTCTGGAACTCCTTCGAACCGAACAGCTTTACGCAAAGTTCTCGAAATGCGACTTCTGGCTTCGTGAAGTCCACTTCTTAGGCCACGTGGTAAACAAGGATGGGATTCACGTTGATCCATCCAAGGTAGATTCGATTAAGAACTGGCCCGCACCTCGTACACCAAAGGAAATTCGCCAATTCTTGGGATTGGCAGGTTACTACAGGAGGTTCATTAAGGATTTTTCTAAGAACGCACAGCCTCTCACCTCGCTAACGCAGAAAGGCATCGTTTATCGTTGGGGAAATGCACAAGAGTTAGCATTTCAGCACTTAAAGGATAGACTCTGCAGTGCACCTATCCTTTCCTTGCCGGAGGGCACAGACGACTTTGTGGTCTACTGCGACGCATCAATTCAAGGTCTTGGTTGTGTATTGATGCAACGAGATAAAGTTATAGCCTACGCCTCACGCCAACTCAAGGTTCATGAAAGAAACTACACTACGCACGACTTAGAGCTGGGAGCTGTTGTTTTTGCACTTAAGTTATGGCGACACTACTTGTACGGTACCAAGTGCGCCATCTACACCGACCACAGGAGCCTCGAGCACATCTTCAAGCAGAAGGAACTGAACATGCGACAACGACGATGGGTCGAGCTACTGAATGACTACGAGTGCTCAATCAGGTATCACCCGGGCAAGGCCAATGTTGTGGCTGACGCCCTCAGTCGGAAGGACACTGCGCCTAAGCGCGTGTGAGCTTTACAACTCACGATCCATTCTAGCCTTCCTTCCCAAATACGAACTGCTCAGATAGAAGCACTGAAACCAGAAAACGTCAGGGCTGAAGCCCTACGCGGATCAAGACAACGCTTAGAACAGAAGGAAGACGGTGCTTACTACGTAACGGGACGCGTTTGGGTCCCACTCTATGGCAACCTACGAGAGCTTGTGATGGATGAGGCACACAAGTCTCGCTACTCGGTACATCCTGGTTCGGATAAAATGTACCACGACATCAAAACTACGTATTGGTGGCCTAGCATGAAGGCCCACATAGCAACTTACGTCAGCAAGTGTTTGACTTGTGCGAGAGTCAAGTCTGAATACCAGAAACCCTCAGGCCTACTCCAGCAACCAGAGATACCACAATGGAAGTGGGAGCAAATTTCCATGGATTTCGTTACTGGCCTACCTAGGTCCCAGCGTGGAAACGATACTATTTGGGTGATCGTGGATCGACTCACAAAGTCCGCACACTTCTTGGCTATTAAGGAGACGGATAAGTTCTCCACTCTTGCAGAAATATACCTTAAGGAAGTCGTTTCGAGGTCCGGGGTGCCCACCTCCTTTATCTCGGATCGAGATGCACGTTTTACTTCAGAGCTGTGGCAAGCAATGCACAAATCCTTCGGCTCACGATTAGACATGAGCACAGCGTATCACCCCCAGACGGACGGGCAGTCCGAGCGCACTATTCAAACCTTAGAAGACATGCTTCGTGCATGTGTAATCGACTTTGGCAACAGCTGGGAAAAGCATCTGCCACTTGTGGAATTCTCATATAATAACAGCTACCACACCAGCATTAAAGTTGCTCCATTCGAGGCATTGTACGGACGTAAATGCCGGTCACCTCTTTGTTGGGCAGAGGTGGGGGATAGTCAGATCACTGGTCCAGAACATGTGGTAGACACGACCGAACAAATTGCACAAATACGAAAACGCATGGCGGCAGCTCGTGACTGTCAGAAAGTTTACGCCGATAAGGGCAGGAAACCATTAGAGCTCCAGGTTGGGGAGCGGGTACTACTCAAAGTTTCACCCTGGAAGGGTGTGGTTCGTTTTGGTAAACGCGGCAAACTTAACCCACGATACGTTGGACCTTTCGAAGTCATTGAGAAAATAGGCAGGGTGGCCTACAGACTGAACTTACCAGCAGAACTCGGTGCAGTTCACAACGTTTTTCACGTGTCAAACCTGAAGAAGTGCCTGTCAGATGAGACCCACGCAGTTCCTCTGAAAGAACTCACTATCGACGAGCAGTTACGATTCGTCGAGGAACCAGTTGAGATCACGGACCGGGATGTTAAGGTCCTCAAGAGCACTAGAATACCTCTCGTTCGAGTTCGTTGGAACTCACGTCGCGGCCCAGAGTTCACCTGGGAGCGCGAAGATCAGATGAAACAAAAGTATCCCTAACTGTTCGCAAACAGTACACCCACTACTGAGGCTGAAGCTACGGAATTTCGGGACGAAATTCCAGATCAACGGGGGGTGGATGTGACACCCCAGGAAAACCGGGAAAACCGGGAAAACCATACAACTTAACTAGCTTCCTCAGTGAGTGCTTACCAAATTTCGGGACGAAATTTCTTTCAACTTGGGGATGATGTGACAACTCGAAATTTAGAACTTTTCTTGTATCTCGATGTTACTTACTTGAACGTTATGTGATTAGTTAACTTGTGTGATTAATGATAAGTGAACATTCTATGCGATTAAGTGTTATGTTATGTGTAGTGCTTGTATGTATGTATGCGTGTATGTATATGAACCGAGACAACAAGGACCCGACTCGAGACCATGCGGTCTCGAGTGAACAATGAAACAATGGGCCGGATGGGCCATACACCTCATTTAACCCAACCGAAAGCCCATTAGGGTGCATTACTTGGAACGGATATATAAACTTGGTGGATAGCCATGTTGCCATTTTCTTTGGACAACACACACACTCTCCTACTCCCTCTCACTAAAACCCTAGACAGCAAACATCACATTTCTTCTCCTTCTTCTCAGATCAAACCGGTGACACTAGGAGCTCTCGGATCGACTCACACACACACCCGTTTGAAAGCTTCATACTCACCTTTGAAACTCATCAACCGGTTAGTGTCTTCATGATGTTTGTTGTTGTTAAATGATAGTATGAATGACATGATTGAACTAATATAGTTGTATGCTTGATGATGTTTTGTGAATCGGAGTTGTATGATGTTGATAATCGGATAACATGTTTTGATTTCGGATATGTTACATAATGAGCTCATGATATCTTGTGTCTAAATATGATTCAAACCATTGATTGTTGATGTTCATGAAAACCGGTTTGCATATGTGTGGTACCATGATGAATCGGATTAGTGTAGAGTTGATTTTGAGATGTTATGTGATGATTTGAAACCTTTAGATGAGTATGTTCAAATGTGTTGATTTGTTGTTCATGATTATGGCTGTGAATAATGCTAGAAACCCGGAAATATGATGAACAAGTTTGAATAATCAACATGAACAAGACTTGAATATATGAAGAACAACTTGAAGATGATATGAATATATTATGAACATTTGAAATTGCCATGTTTGATCCATTTTTGGTAAGTAATAGACAAGGGAACATGTTAGTGCAATATTACTGGATAGTACATAATATCATGACCATGAAATCTCATTGGCCAAGTACAATGTTGAATTCAGCAAATGTTCCCAGCCGAGACCTTCTGTCTCGACTCGAGACCACCGCATGACAAGTCGAGATCCCCGGTTCCGACACAAGTTGCGAGTCGAGAACCTATAGTCTCGACTCGAGACCCCACTTGATCAACACCCAAACATCTTGACTCGAGACCATGTTTGCGAGTCCAATTGCGACTCGAGACCACTACGTGCATGACCCGAGACCACCTTAGTTGCGAATCGAAACCTTGTGGACTACAACTCGAGACCGCACAGTCTCGAGTAGAGACCGTACAGTCTCGACTCGAGACCACACACTTGTGCACGCTGAATTGGACTTGCATGATTACGGGCTTAGGTGATTGGGCCGGACTTTTGGGCCTAATGCATAGACCTTATGTGTTACTGTTGAATGTGAATGTGGATGGACTACCATGAATGATACTTGAATGCAATGTGCTAGAAACATACGTGTACTACTTAACTACGAACCTGATTTGCATGATACAACTATGATAGGACGTGAGTGACCACAATATTGCTTGATTGACTTTCTGTGTGTCTGCCGAGCAAACCAAGGTGAGTTCACACCCTCTACAAAGCATGGGATTCCCAGGGGTCGGGAATTGGGTTTAAGGAACATGGGTTCCTCGTCCTCCTTGGGTAGGACAGCAATGGTTCAGGAATGTAATTCCTCGTCCTCACGGACAGATAACTCGTACTAGACCAAAACTCTATCACGAAGTCCCTCCTTTTATATCGACTTAATCGCCGGGCCAATGGCGAGCGGGTCATTAGTTAGATAGCGCTATTTAGGTTTGACAAACCTCACACCGTGCCGCAGAGGACGGGCGTGAACTAATGGACTATGGCACGTCGGTGATGATAGACACCGACGCTAAGGGCACATAAACATGACTAACGTCAGTAGTCGATATGGTAACGAGTCTAGTATATACATGGGGTAGCCCCCACGGCCGAAATGCCAGATAACTAACACGGGGTAGCCCCCACGGCTGGATTGCCAGAGTAACCGGGAATAAACAAGTCACGTTTTTAACTATGGGGTAACCCCCACGGCAGGATGCCAGATAAAGGAAACTGTTTTTGAAACAACTTAAAACGAACACCCAACCGTGAACTCACTCAACTTGTTGTTGACTCGTTACTACATGCTTTGCAGGTCCTTAGCTTCTTAGCTGGAGCTTGCATGGAGGAGGATCGTTGTGGGATATGGACGGCTGTGTGCCATGTTAAACTTTGAAACAATTAAACTTATGTTTTGATTTAAGACTTATGCTTCCGCTTGCAACTTAAACTATGTTTTGTTTGAACACCAGGATCCTGGTCAGTCACGCCTCCAAGCGGTAGTACTCCGCAGGTGGATTTTGGGGGTGTGACACTATGTCACACCCCCAAAATCCACTCGCGGAGTACCACCGCTTGGAGGCGTGACTGACCAGGATCAAGCCACCAATCATATTGAACAAGCAAGTAAGTAGTTTGTAAAATCCAACACAATACAATTGGTGTCTAAACAAAACATAGTTTAAGTTGCAAGTGGAAGCATAATGTCTATAACCAAATCATAAGTTTAAACGTTTCAAATGTTTAGCATGGCACACAGCTGTCCATGTCCCACAACAACTCTTCCCACTCCCATGCAAGCTCCAAAGATACCTAACGACCTGCAAGGCATGTAACAGAGAGTCAACAACAAAGTTGAGCGAGTTCACAGTTGATTATTCAGTTAATGAGTTCGTTTCAGAGATCGTAAGTTCATTTCATATCATGCGTTACCCAGTAACCTTGTTTCCCATTTTCTTTACAATAATAAGTGGGGGCTTCCCATGTTGTATGGTACCAGAATAGTTGTATCTATAGGTGTCCTTCCCAATCTGAGGACAGTGGTAGCTATGACTTTACGTAGGTTTTACGTAAGTGCCCTTCCCTAACCGAGGACAGTAGTACGTAGCGAGTACGTAGGTTTAGCGCTGGTGTCCTTCCCAAACCGAGGACAGTAGTACGTAGGTTTTACGTAGGTTCTAACACTGGTGTCCTTCCCAAACCGAGGACAATGGTACGTAGGTTTTACGTAGGTTTTAGCACTGGCGTCCTTCCCAAACCGAGGACGGTGGTAAGTAGTCTAGTAGTGATAAAAGTACTGGTAGTCATACAAATCCCATTCCCAACCCACCGGGAATCCCATGCCTTGGAAAGGGTGTGAACACACCTTGGTTTGCTCGGCAGATACACGAAAAGGTTACTTGAGCTATATATGGTCAACCACGTCCTAACATGGTTACCATACAAGTCAGGTTTTGGTTTCAAGTAGTGCACATAAGTTTCACACAAGTTAGCAGGTTACGAGCACGTAATAGTCATGGCACATGTTAACAGTCAAGTACATAACATATCCAGACTTGTGCGAGTCAAAAGATTGGGCTCGTACAAGTCTAACAACCTTGTGCGACTCACCCGTTGAAGCCCAAGATACCCGGCCCAAGATCATAAGCAGTCCAACATGAATACGGTCCAACAAATAAACATGAGTCTTGTGCAACCCGGATAGACTTGTGCGATCCGGATGGCTTGTGCGATTGTGTTTTGGGCTATTCGGCCCAACAGCATAAGTGAAGTCCAACTGTTGTGTATGTGGCCCAAGCCTTGTGCAATCGGCACAACCTTGTGTGATCCACAAGGTCTTGTGCTATCATACATATACTGATTGTACACGGTGCTTAAAGTGGTTGTACCAAATCTTGTGCGACTAGCCCTTGTGCGATTCAAGGGCTTGTGCGATCAGAACTTGTGTGTTCCGATCTTGTGTGATTGTACTTGTGCGACTGATCTTATGCGACCAGTTATGTGGTTTCCTATAATCAAGAAATCAGTTACAACAATTTGAACAGTTTCTTGTTTTACCATTGTTCGATCAAATCAACATTAAATCGGTCAACAGTTTCCAAACCTTGTGCCAATCGATCAAACCAAAAGATTTACCAATTAACTAGTATGAACCCTAACGATCATATAACAACTCAACATCATCTCATCAAATCAAATAGTATGATTAACATCAAGATTCGTAATCCATTACTCAGTAGTTCATGTCAAGACCTATGAATCAATTGAACATCTAAACCCATCACAGTCGATTTCATCTCCTCGGTTCTAAATCAACATCAACATTACATAATTACCAACCCTAAATAAATCAAGTCATGCAACACCTACGAACCGATTACATGAACACCAAACCCCATCATTCATAACTAATCATGTATCATTCACAATCATTGTATAGAATCATATAAATCATAACATCATTCAACATGCAATCAACAATAAAAACACTAACCGGTTAGAAGGTAGAATGAAGAGGAATCCGAACAAGAAAGCTTCGAGAGATGGAGATGTTGTTGCCATCGGGTTCAAGAGGAGAGAGAGATATTAGGGTTTTGTGTGTTTTCTTGTTTTGCAACAAATGAGAAACGAAACTCCCAAAGGATATGTGTATGCGCATGGGGGAGTGGGCCGAACCCAAACTTGGGCTGCCCTTTTGATTCGAGTACAAGTTGTGCGGCCCAACAGGGCTTGTGCGATCGGGTTGTGTTGTGCGATCGGTTCGTTTATATACATACATTCGTTACACATAAACACATATCAAACATAACATTTCATTAATCATCAAAGTTCACATAATCACATAGGATCCACATACGTTACATTAACACAAAGATAGGTTCTGAAATACGAGTTGTCACATTATCCCCAAGTTGAAAGAAATTTCGTCCCGAAATTTAGCACGTACTCACTGAGGAAGCTAGTTAAGTTGCATGGTTTTCCTGGTTTTCCTGGGGTGTCACATCCTTCCCCCGTTGGTTTGGAATTTCATCCCGAAATTCCGCAGTAGCTTCAGCCTCAGTAGTGGTTGTACTGTTCTCGAACAATTGGGGATACTTTTGTTTCATTTGGTCTTCGCGTTCCCAGGTGAACTCTGGGCCATGATGGGAGTTCCAACGAACTCGAACGAGAGGTATTCTAGTGTGCTTGAGAATCTTAACATCTCGGTCAGTAATCTCTACTGGTTCCTCGACGAATCGCAGCTGATCGTCGATAGTGGGCTCCTTCAAGGGAACTATGAGGGTCTCATCTGACAGACACTTCTTCAGATTCGACACGTGGAAAATGTTGTGAACTCCACTGAGTTCTACTGGTAGGTTCAGTTTGTAGGCCACTTTGCCTATTTTCTCAATGATTTCGAAAGGTCCAACATATCGTGGGTTAAGTTTGCCTCGTTTGCCAAAACGAACAACACCCTTCCAAGGTGAGACTTTGAGTAGCACTCGATCCCCAACCTGGAACTCGAGTGGTTTCCTGCGCTTATTCGTTGCCGTATCTGGGCAATCCTTTCGGTTGTGTCTACCACAAGTTCTGGACCAGTAATCTGGCTGTCGCCAACCTCAGCCCAACAAAGAGGTGATCGGCATTTACGCCTGTACAATGCCTCAAACAGAGCGGGTTGGATGCTGGTGTGGTAGCTGTTATTATACGAAAATTCCACTAATGGCAGATGCTTTTCCCAGCCATTGCCAAAGTCAATCACACATGCCCTAAGCATGTCTTCAAGGGTTTGGATGATGCGTTCAGACTGCCCATCCGTCTGTGGATGATAAGTTGTGCTCATGTCTAAACGTGAGCTAAAAGATTTATGCATTGATTGCCACAGTTCTGAGGTAAAACATGCATCACAATCAGATATGATGGAGGTTGGCACTCCGTGCCTTGATACTACTTCCGTTAAGTAAACGTCTGCTAAAGTAGAGAACTTGTCTATTTCTTTGATCGCCAAGAAGTGTGCAGACTTTGTGAGTCAATCCACGATCACCCAAATAGTATCATTTCCATGTTGAGATCTAGGCAGACCAGTAACGAAATCCATGGAAATTTGCTCCCATTTCCATTGTGGTATTTCTGGTTGTTGGAGTAGGCCCGATGGTTTCTGATATTCAGTCTTGACTCTCGCACAAGTCAAACACTTGCTAACGTAAGTTGCTATGTGAGCCTTCATGCTAGGCCACCAATACGTAGTTCTGAGATCGTGGTACATCTTATCCGAACCAGGATGTACCGAGTAACGAGACTTATGTGCTTCATCCATCACAAGCTCTCGTAGGTTGCCATAGAGTGGGACCCAGATGCGTCCTGTTACATAATAGGCGCCGTCTTCCTTTTGTTCTAACCATTTCCTTGATCCACATAGGGCTTCAGCTCTGACGTTTGCTGGTTTCAATGCTTCTACCTGAGCATCTCGTATCTGTGCAGGAAGACTAGATTGGATGGTAAGTTGTAATGCTCGCACACGCTTAGGTGCAGTATCCTTTCGGCTGAGGGCGTCGGCCACAACATTGGCTTTGCCCGGATGGTACTTGATGGCACATTCGTAATCATTCAATAGCTCTACCCATCGTCGTTGTCGCATGTTTAACTCCTTTTGCTTGAAGTTATGCTCAAGACTCCTGTGATCGGTGTAAATGGTGCACCTGGTACCGTACAGGTAATGTCTCCATATCTTAAGAGCAAAAACCACTGCTCCCAATTCCAAGTCATGCGTAGTGTAGTTCCTTTCATGAACTTTAAGTTGACGTGACGCATAAGCAATGACCTTGTCACGTTGCATCAATACACATCCACGTCCTTGGATAGATGCATCGCAATAAACCACAAAATCGTCTGTGCCTTCAGGCAGTGAGAGGATAGGTGTGCTACAAAGTCTACCCTCTAAGTGCTGAAATGCAGTTTCCTGTGCATCACCCCAATGATAGGTGACACCCTTCTGAGTTAGTGAAGTGAGAGGTTGCGCGATCTTGGAGAAATCCTTGATAAACCTTCTGTAGTAACCTGCCAAGCCCAAGAATTGGCGGATTTCTGTTGGTGTACGTGGTGCAGGCCAGTTCTTGATCGAGTCTACCTTGGATGGATCAACATGAATCCCATCCTTGTTTACCACGTGGCCTAGGAAATGGACTTCACGAAGCCAGAAGTCGCATTTCGAGAACTTTGCATACATTTGCTCTGTTCGAAGTAGTTCCAAAATAAGTCTTAGATGCTGCTCGTGTTCCTCCTGACTCTTAGAATAGATCAAGATGTCGTCGATGAAGACTATAACGAACTTATCCAGGTAAGGTTCGCACACTCTGTTCATAAGGTCCATGAAGACCACAGGTGCGTTTGTCAATCCAAAAGGCATTACCAGGAACTCGTAGTGTCCATAGCGAGTCCTGAATGCTGTCTTAGAGATGTCCTCGTCTCGGACTCTCAGTTGATGGTATCCTGACCTCAGGTCGATCTTCGAATAGTAGCTCGATCCTTGCAGCTGATCGAACAAGTCATCAATGCGTGGAAGAGGATAGCGATTCTTCACGGTCACCTTGTTGAGTTCTCGGTAATCGATACACATCCTGAAGGTACCGTCTTTCTTCTTCACAAATTATACTGGTGCTCCCCAAGGCGAAGAGCTAGGACGAATGAAACCCTTATTCAAGAGTTCTTGCAACTGTTTGGACAGTTCTTCTATTTCGGTTGGAGCTAAGTGATACGGTGCATGAGCTATTGGCGCAGCTCCAGGAGCTAGTTCGATCTAGAATTCGACCTGGCGATGAGGCGGTAGCCCAGGTAAATCTTCAGGAAACACTTGAGGAAAATCGCGTACTACTGGAATATCCTCGATTTTCTTCTCTTTCGCTGTTGCGTCAGTAACAAGTGCTAAAATAACGGTGTGGCCCTTTCACAAACACTTCTGGGCCTTAAGAAATGAAATTATGCCCACCACGCCACCACTCTTGTCGCCTTGAATTTCGAGGGGTTCTTTACCAGAACAGGGAATACGAACAATCTTCTCTTTGCATATGATCTCTGCTTGCTGTTAGGATAACCAATCCATCCCAATAACGATGTCGAAACTACCCAGAGTTATAGGAATAAGGTTAATGGAGAAGGTCTGACCAGCTAAGACGAGGTTACAACCCTTGACTATGTGTGTGGCCTCTAAACTTTTACCATTAGCTAATTCTACGACGTGTTTGGTGTTCAAAAGAGTTGGTGTGCGTCTAAGCATTTGACTAACTTTTAGAGACACATAACTGGTATCGGCACCCGAATCAAATAAAACAGTAACATAAAAGCCGTCGAGAAGAAACTTACCCATCACCACGTTAGGGCCATTCCTTGCGTCACCCTGGCCCAGCACGAACACTCGACCCCTAGCACCGTTGTCATTATTGTTTCCCCCGTTGTTGCCTCCATTTTTGTTCTCGTTTCCTTGGTTGTGATTCTGATTCTGATTCTGATTTAGCTGCGGGCAGTGTCTCTTGAAGTGACCTTCAGCGCCACAATGAAAGCATCCCTTGTTGCCCTGTTGCTGTTGCTGGTTCTGCGGTGCTTGTTGTTGCTGCTGACGATTCTGATTAGCAGGTCATGAGCTCCTGCAATCCTTAGCTTCATGACCCATCTTGAGACACCTCTGACAATGTCCCTTGTTGCACTGACCACTATGGTGTCTGTTGCATTTGTTGCACCTTGGGTGGTTTCCTCGATATCCACCCTGCCCTTGACTGCCAGAAGATTGTTGACCAGGACTCTGGTAGTCATCAATCTTTCGCTGCTGTGCCTGGGACTGAACCATAGTCGAACCCTTACTGGAGGTTCCATCCCATTTTCGCTTGTTGTCACTGGGTATAGCAGAAGTGGTAGTAGCACCGATACGCTTAGGCAGCTTGTTCTGTTCCACCACTTGGTCTGTGAGACGATGAGCAAGACGAGTAACATCTTGGATGGTAGCAAGATTAGCAGCAATCACATGGCTTTGAATCTCTGGTACTAAGCCTTTGAGGTACAGTTCGATACGCTTGATGGGAGGATCCACCATAGTTGGACACAAGATGGCCAGCTCGTTTGACCTTTTCGTATACGCCTCTATCTCTGACCCTGTCATCTTCAGGTTAAAGAACTTCACTTCCAACTTGTGGATGTCATCACGAGTGCAGTATTCCCACTTGATCAGTTCCTTGAAGTCGTTCCATGGGGTGGCATTAGCAGCCGCCAACCCCAGCATCTGAACTTGTGCATTCCACCAAGTCAGCGCAATGCCTTCGAGAGTACCAATGGCATACTTCACCCTACGAGCCTCAGGGCATTCACACATCTCGAAGACCGATTCGAGCTTCTCGAACCAGTGGAGGAGTCCAACGGCTCCTTCAGTGCCACTGAAAGTACTAGGACGACAGTTCATAAAAGTCTTGAATGTGCACACAGG
The DNA here is from genome assembly GCA_030545235.1 of Helianthus tuberosus. Taxonomy (NCBI): domain Eukaryota; kingdom Viridiplantae; phylum Streptophyta; class Magnoliopsida; order Asterales; family Asteraceae; genus Helianthus; species Helianthus tuberosus. The sequence goes on from CM060383.1 coordinate 141,357,184, forward strand.
TGGCTGAGTGTTCTGACCTATTGTGTAAGAACAGGACAAGGTTAAACACAGGAGTTGGTTTAGGAGTGTAGGATCTAAAGATCCTAGAGTGAGTTTCGACTGCAGGGTATACCTCTTGCTTGTGCGGCTGCAAGTGCCGCAGTAACTTGTTGGTTTGGGCTTGTGTCATGTTAACGCGTCCGCTCATGATCTTCATATCAAAGGAAACATGAGTGAGAGAGGTTCGCGAGAGTGCGATGACAGAAGAGAGTAAGCACACATGTGTTTTCAATCAATAGTTGTTACGTTGTGTATAAGCATACCATGAGAAAAATTCTATGTAACTAATAAGTAGGCATAAATCATATCACCTATAATGTTGAGTCTTGCACGTGGAGCGAGGCGTCTTTGTGGATCGTTGAGCACTGTACAGGTTATAGTCTGGTTTCAATAAAAACTTTTTCCTTTATTAAAACCAAGTTCACTATAACCAATGGCTCTGATACCAATCTATCACACCCCCAAAATCCACTCGCGGAGTACCACCGCTTGGAGGCGTGACTGACCAGGATCAAGCCACCAATCATATTGAACAAGCAAGTAAGTAGTTTATAAAATCCAACACAATACAATTGGTGTCTAAACAAAACATAGTTTAAGTTGCAAGCGGAAGCATAATGTCTAAAACCAAATCATAAGTTTAAACGTTTCAAATGTTTAGCATGGCACACAGCTGTCCATGTCCCACAACGACTCTTCCCACTCCCATGCAAGCTCCAAAGATACCTAACGACCTGCAAGGCATGTAATAGAGAGTCAACAACAAAGTTGAGCGAGTTCACAGTTGATTATTCAGTTAATGAGTTCGTTTCAGAGATCGTAAGTTCATTTCATGTCACGCGTTACCCAGTATCCTTGTTTCCCATTTTCTTTACAATAATAAGTGGGGGCTTCCCATGTTGTATGGTACCAGACTAGTTGTATCTATAGGTGTCCTTCCCAATCTGAGGACAGTGGTAAGTATGAGTTTACGTAGGTTTTACGTAAGTGCCCTTCCCTAACCGAGGACAGTAGTACGTAGCGAGTACGTAGGTTTAGCGCTGGTGTCCTTCCCAAACCGAGGACAGTAGTACGTAGGTTTTACGTAGGTTCTAACACTGGTGTCCTTTCCAAACCGAGGACAATGGTGCATAGGTTTTACGTAGGTTTTAGCACTGGCGTCCTTCCCAAACCGAGGACGGTGGTAAGTAGTCTAGTAGTGATAAAAGTACGGGTAGTCGTACAAATCCCATTCCCAACCCACCGGGAATCCTATGCCTTGGAAAGGGTGTGAACTCACCTTGGTTTGCTCGGCAGATACACGAAAAGCTTACTTGAGCTATATGTGGTCAACCACGTCCTAACATGGTTACCATACAAGTCAGGTTTTGGTTTCAAGTAGTGCACATAAGTTTCACACAAGTTAGCAGGTTACGAGCACGTAATAGTCATGGCAAATGTTAACAGACAAGTACATAACATATCCGGACTTGTGCGAGTCAAAAGATTGGGCTCGCACAAGTCTAACAGCCTTGTGCGACTCACCCATTGAAGCCCAAGATACCCGGCCCAAAATCATAAGCATTCCAACATGAATACGGCCCAACAAATAAACATGAGTCTTGTGCGATCCGGATAGACTTGTGCGATCCGGATGGCTTGTGCGATTGTGTTTTGGGCTATTCGGCCCAACAGCATAAGTGAAGTCCAACTGTTGTGTGTGTGGCCCAAGCCTTGTGCGATCGGCACAACCTTGTGCGATCCACAAGGTCTTATGCGATCATGCATATACTGATTATACACGGTGCTTAAAGTGGTTGTACCAAATCTTGTGCGACTAGCCCTTGTGCGATTTAAGGGCTTGTGCGATCAGAACTTGTGTGTTCCGATCTTGTGTGATTGTACTTGTGCGACTGATCTTGTGCGATCAGTTATGTGGTTTCCTAAAATCATGAAATCAGTTACAACAATTTGAACAGTTTCTTGTTTTACCATTGTTCGATCAAATCAACATTAAATCGGTCAACAGTTTCCAAACCTTGTGCCAATCGATCAAACCAAAAGATTTACCAATTAACTAGTATGAACCCTAACGATCATATAACAACTCAACATCATCTCATCGAATCAAATAGTATGATTAACATCAAGATCCGTAATCCATTACTCAGTAGTTCATGTCAAGACCTATGAATCAATTGAACATCTAAACCCATCACAGCCGATTTCATATCCCCGGTTCTAAATCAACATCAACATTACATAATTACCAACCCTAAATAAATCAAGTCATGCAACACCTATGAACCGATTACATGAACACCAAACCCCATCATTCATAACTAATCATGTATCATTCACAATCATTGTATAGAATCATATAAATCATAACATCATTCAACATTCAATCAACAATAAAAACACTAACCGGTTAGAAGGTAGAATGAAGAGGAATCCGAACAAGAAAGCTTCGAGAGATGGAGATGTTGTCGTCGGGTTCAAGAGGAGAGAGAGATATTAGGGTTTTGTGTGTGTTCTTGTTTTGCAACAAATGAGAAACGAAACTCCCTAAGGATATGTGTATGCGCATGGGGGAGTGGGCCGAACCCAAACTTGGGCTGCCCTTTTGATTCGAGTACAAGTTGTGCGGCCCAACAGGGCTTGTGCGATCGAGTTGTGTTGTGCGATCGGTTCGTTTATATACATACATTCGTTACACATAAACACATATCAAACATAACATTTCATTAATCATCAAAGTTCACATAATCACATAGGATCCACATACGTTACATTAACACAAAGATAGGTTCTGAAATACGAGTTGTCACACGCTATTGGTTGTAGGGGAGTTAGGGAACAAATGTGGGTACTTCGATTTCATTCAATCTTCACGCTCCCAAGTAAACTCTAGGCCGTGACGTGAGTTCCAACGAACCTTGACAAGTTTAACACTACTCCTCCGAGTATTGTTGACTTTCCAATCTTTAACCCAACGGGTTCTTCAGTGAAATGGAGTGTGTCGTCTATATGCACTTCATCCATAGGGATGATAACTGTCTCTTGAGTTGGGCTTTTCTTCAGGTTAGATACATGAAATGTATCGTGAACACCGTGTAGTTCCTCTGGTAGCTCCAACTTGTACGCTACGGCACCAACCCTTTCCAATATTCTGAATGGCCCGATATAACATGGGTTTAACTTGCCACGTTTCCCAAATCATGCTACACCTTTCCAAGGTGAGACTTTCAGTAAAACCATATCCCCTACTTCGAATTCCAAAGGTTTTCATCATTGATCCGCGTAACTCTTTTGTCGATCACGATCCGCCTTGATGCGCTCTCGGATCTGCATGATCTTATCAGTTGTTTCTTGGACCAGTTCGGGGCCAACCATCTGTCTATCACCAGCATCTGCCCAACACAACGGTGAGCGGCATTTACGTCCATAGAGAGCTTTAAATGGTGTGGCTTGAATACTTGTATGGTAGTTGTTGTTATAGAAAAACTCAACCAGAGGTAGATAAGTATCCCAACTGCCACCCAAATCCATTACACATGCGCAGGGCATGTCTTCCAGCGTCTGAATAGTTCTTTCGCTCTGACCGTCAGTCTGCGGGTGAAAAGCCCTACTCAGATTCAACTGAGAACCAAAAGCTTCTTGAAAGGATTGCCAAATCCTTGACACAAACCGTCCATCCCTATCCGAAATTATCGAGATATGCACTCCATAACGTAATACTATCTCCCTGAGGTAAAGCTCAGCTAGCTTACCAGTGCTATCCTTTTCTCGAATCGGTAAGAAGTTAGCAGACTTTGTCAACCGATCTACTATTACCCATATCGTATCATGTCCTCTAGGGGTTCAGGGTAACTTTGTTATGAAGTCCATAGAAATATGTTCCCACTTCCACATGGGTATTTCTGGCTGTTGCAGAAGACCTAAGGGTTTCTGATACTCGGCCTTTACTTTGGCATAAGTTACACACTTTCCAACGAAGATGGCAACGTCACTCTTGAGTATTGGCCACCAATAGTAATCCTTCAGATCTTGGTACATCTTGTCTGTTGGTGCATATGTCTGTCGACTTCGTCTTGTATCGAGTCTTATGTTGTATTAGATAGTTCAAGGCACATTGAACGAGAAAAATGTCAAATCTAGATTAGGAGGTATTTTCGTATGGAATTAGAATGGTACTTCCGCTTGAAATCATCAAGTCAGTTTCAAGCGAAATCACTGATTCCGCTTGAATGTGATTTCGCTTAAGGCAGTTTCAAACCACCATGTCTATATATAGGTTCTATCTGATTTCGTTTGAAGTAGTCTTGAAATTTCCGGTTGAAAGCTGAAGTGCTGCCGAAGTGTCAACTCGCTGTAATTCTTTGTCAAATCAATTAAGAAACAGTTTAAAGTGTATATCTTGTTGAATTAAACTTGATACGTTTGTTTCCGCCTTTCGTATCAAGCAAAAATTCTTCTGATCAACTCATTCGGGTCTGAAAACGATCCTACAAGTGGTATCAGAGCTCAGGAGGAAGAGTTCTTACTAATTCAGCTGCAAAATCTTATTTCTACACCTTCTTTTTCAAAATTAACAACTTTTCACGGTTAAAATCGGCTAATTTTCTCACATATTGTGTGAAACTATGTTTTAACAAATCGTTGAAAGTATTGGACCTTAATTCGATCTAAAATCGGTAAAATTTGTAATTTCGCTTGAAAAACAGATTGAGAATGATGACATCAGCATAATTTCGCTTGAAGTTGTTGTTAATTTCGCTTGAAACCAGTATTTCGCTTGAGTAATTCCGTTTGAAATCAGCTATTCCGCTTCAAATTGTAATTTCGTTTGAAAGAGTGTTATTTCACACGAAATCAGGTAATTCCATGTGAAGTTGGTATTTCGTTTGAGCAAGTAATTTCATGTGAAAAGGATATTTTGTTTGAAAAGAGTAATTTCGCTTCAAAGGGTATTCCGCTTGAAAGCTGATTTCGTTTGAAACAGTCTATTTGTGATTTCTTGAAAACCGAAACATGGAAGAGGAATTTTATAACGCATTTGCTACTACCCCGACTACTCCGGCTAGTGTTACTCAGAATTTGACCATGGAAAATGAAACGGGCACTATGCAAAAACCGCCAAAGCTTATGAACATCGAGGAGTATAAAGGATGGGAGGAACAATTCGAAAATTGGGTGCAAGCAAATTACTTGGATGCTTGGGAATGTGTTGAGACAAAGTATGTTAGACTGACGAATGATGAGGAAGAGGAGATTGCTATTAAAGATTTAAGTGTTGATGATAGAAAGAAATACAAAAATGAAAAGATGATGATTAGTCTATTGCATCAAGCTATGAAGGAAGATATCTTGGTTTTACTGCAACACACTGGAAGTGCATATTCAATTTGGAAAGCTTTAAAATCAAAGTTTGTTGGAAGTAAAGAAATGATCAAGAACAAAAAGTCACTTTTGAAGAAAGAATTTGATCTATTTCGTGGTTTGAGAACTGAAAGCACAAAGCAGATCATCGAAAGATATTGCAATCTGTTAGTCCAAATGAAGAGAGTGAGCATCAATAAAGATAATGAAGAGTTGATAGAAAAGTTGGCTGATGCGTTGCCACATGAAACTTGGGGCACGTATTTGATGATGTTGAGAAATAAGAAAGATTTTGGGAATCTGACACTGAACAAGTTCATTGAAAAGCTTGAAGCACAAGAGATGGAACAAAGAAAGATTTCAAGAATGAAAGATTTTGATAGTGAACAAGATATCGGTCTGTATTACAAAGGAGGTATCAGTGATAAAACCAACATGTCACCAAAATTTGAGACTGCATTCAATGCTAAGAGTTCATCAGGAAGGTCATCAAAAGGATCAAACAGCAAAACTGAATTTTCTTCATATCCATCATATGATCCAAACTTTTCAACAACAAAGAATGGAAAGAAATTACAGTGCAACATGGTATTAGATCTTGAAAATGGTCAAAATTACACTGAGGAGGTTGCAAAAAGTCACATGTCTTTGTTGGTGACTGTGTTACAATCATATGAGAGTTTAGTGGCAGGTCGGATCGGGAATCCTATGTTGACAAAAGAGGATTATGATCAGATTGATGCTGAGGAGATGGAATTAATGGATATAAAATGGTGTTTTCCGAGTGTGTTGAGGAGAGCTGAAAAGTTTAAACAAATTACGGGAAGAGATGATTTCCGTGATGCTAATGTTTCTACTTTAGGGTTTGATAAATCTAAAGTTACTTGTTTTCATTGCAGGGAAAAAGGACACTTCAAAAGGGAGTGCACAAATCGCGAAGCAAGTGGAGCTCAAAATTCGTTCAACAACAATGATTACTATCGGAAAGCAATTTATCATCAAGTTACTCAACAATCACATCAACAAGAGCCACAAACTGCACATGCCAGGAAGGCAATTGAGGAATCATCAAAGAGAGCCTGCATGGTGAATCAAGATGGTAAAAAGTCTACAAGTGGTTTCAGTTGGGACAAATATGTTTCAGCTGACAGTAAAGCATGTCTGATAAACCTAGATGATGAAAAATTACCAGAAGGGTTTAGCTGGGCAAATTTTAGTTGGGATGATTATGATCCTAACAAAACTTCAAATCACAAAGCTTTTGTTGCTAGAGTTCCTGATGACAGTGATAATGATGATGATTATTATGCAAGAAGATTGGAAAAGGACTTAAGAATGATAGAGGAGATTGACAGTGATGATGAAAAAGCTAAAAAGAAAAAGAAGAAAGTTAAAAAAACCCGTTAGCAGTGATGATGAAGAAGTTCCAGTAATAAGGAAAACGGTCAAAGATATTCTAGTTTTTAAAGTTGATGCTGAAGCCGATGCACAAAAGATTCCGGTGAAATGTGAAAATTGTGAAGCAGTGAAGAAGCAAAATAGTACTTTGATTCATAACATGAACAGATTGAAAGAATCATATGATGTTCTCAACAAAGAAATGAATCAGTACAATCTATCAAGCAGTGAACAAGCAACAGCAATGAAGACACTTCAATGAGCTTTCATGACAAAGCAGAAAAGTGTTAACAGTTATATTGAAAAATGTTTTGTGCTGGAACAAAAACTGGAAACACAAAGAATTGAAACAGAAAGAGTTAATAGGTTGTTAAAAAGTTACTCATGTACTTCTTATGTTATTGATAGGGTTTATCCAACTGTTGAAGGCATGAAGGCATTTGATGAAGAAGAAGTTTCTGAAGACAAGAGTTCTGAAAAGAAGAAGGATACTGAAGTGAAGACATCTGGTAAGAAACAAAGTGCCAGTTACAACAAGTGTCCACCCCCACTTGAAAATGGATATTCTCCTAGAAATCTAAATTCAGAAAGAGTCAAAAAGGCAACCAATTTACAGTGGGAGTCTGAGTCTTCAGAAAATTTGCCAGACAACATTGATGTTACTTTCACATCGTCTGACACTGATCATGAGTCCGAGTTAATAAAGAAAGTAGTTGATCAGGTGTTAGATAACGATGAAACCGAGGAGTCAAAGTCGGAGTCAAATTCAGAGTCAAAGTCTGACAAGTCAGAGTCAACAGTCAAAAAGGACAAACGGGTTTATAATAAAGAGTTTTTGTTATCGAAATCTAATTTGAATGACGAACCAATCAAAGTGGCATATACTTTGAATGATTCTGACAAATTATATTCTGATCAAGAATTTCCAATAAGAGGTGTTAAAACGGAAATGATCAAAAAGGTTTTCAAACTAACAGAAATTAATATTTCTGAAATAAAAGATGTAAATTTTTTTGAAAAATCTAAAAAGTACACCTCAAGAGTGCAACTAAGATTAAACAAGAAAAAGGGTTACAGTTCTAGTTTAGGTTTTCAAAAGAAACCAAACCATAACGGTAATTTCAAAAGAAAAGGTCTTGGATTTATTCCACCGAAAAATACTAAAATTGAAAAAACTTATAAACCAAAAACTGTTTTTGTTTCAGGAACATCAACTGAAGAGGAAAAAGAGCAATTGTTCAGGAATCAATCGAACAAAGAATTCCTTGCTAAGAAGCAAGAAGAAATGAAGAAGGAAGTTGCTCAAAAGACAGAGACGAGAACCTATTTTCAATGCAAAATTGTTGGTCACATTGCCAGGAATTGTCCAAAGACAATCCAAACAAAACAGGGAGTCTCTGATAAACTGAAAGAAAAGATGGTTGAGAATGAACCACCAACTAAACAATTCAAAGTTTTCAAAAACTCGAAGTTTGAGGTTGGTGAATGTTCAAGAGGTTTTTACAAGAGAAAATCAAATCTTGACAATCAGAAATGGGTTGTTAAGAAATTTGATGATAGTTCTAGCAATGATTCTGATTCGTCAAAATCAGAGGAGCTATTTTCAGGTGATGAATCTGATTCCACAAAGTCAGAAGAGCCACAAATTGGGGTTAAAAGTGATAATTCAGTTCCTCCAATGGATGATGTCAATTTTCCACCATTGAAGGCTGAAAATTTTAAACAAAAAGTTGGTAAGGTTGAAATTTCAAATCAATTCTATTCTGAAAAGAAAGAATTTGATGTTGAAAAAGTTTTTAATGCCAAAGTGCAAAATATTTTTGGAAAAATGGTTTATGGTAAAGTCAAAGGGGTAAAAGAATTTTATGAGAAGAAATTGAAGAAACCAGGTAATACTGTGACATCTCAGGTTTGTGACTGGGATGGAACCTATTATGATGAGTGAAAAGTATGACTTGCAGGAGCTCCCAGGTTGGTAAGAGTGGAGCAGGAATCGGCATCTTTCTTGAGAAATTCACGAAAGTGATATTTCGACTTACAAGTGGTAAATCAGGGACATTAAGTTGGACTTGATTTTCTACAAGTGATATTTGGTGATTGATCTTAAAAACTGTTACATTTTTTTTTCAAGTGGTTGAAGAACAAAGTGATGAATTGATCCCCTAACCTACAAGTGGTTTGAAAAATCAACAAAACTTATTTTCCGGAAAAACCATTTGATTAAAACAAACTTAAGTGTTTTGAAATCACAATGGGAAAATAGTTTGTTGTCAGGGGGAGTTCTGATTGTTTATGCCAACTGGATAGCGATTTGCAGTGATTCGATATCAGTTGTCAATTTAATTGTATAGTTTGTTTTCAAATTTCCTTTAAATGATTTCGAATTTTAGGGGGAGTAATAAATTTTAGAAAATCCCAAAACATTTGAAAATTTGAAAAAAAAAACACAAAAACATGATAAAATTCAAAATGAGTTTTGTTGTATAAAAGAGGAAATGATAGTACATCAGTAGACGTTCACAGCATGCTAAAGAATTGGAAAGTCAAAATGTGATAAACGGTCTCACTGATGATGTGCCAGTAGGTTTTTACACATTTAGTAGATTGTGACGAGATATAAACCTAAATTTCAAACTTACTTATATCGTGGGGAACATCTCTCGGATATATGGGTAACCCCCGAAATCTTGTTTGAAAGGTCCCTCATTCTGAGATACTAGGTCTTTATACTCAGTGATATCTGGGGTATTATCCTGGGACTTCTGATTTTGCGGAAGCAATGGCCTAGTCCCCGTATAATACTTTCCGCTTGCTTGAAACATAGCACCGCCCTCAGTACAAAAAATGATGAAACATTGCAAATGCTAATCATGTGCTGTTGAAACAAAAGATCCTCTAAAGGGGACACACCAAAAGTCAAAGCCGCCATCTCTCTGATTTTGAGGAAGCAATAGCCTGAGCTCTCACGGCCCTCGCATTTAACCCTTTACAGATATCATCTGTGGTATACTCACCTGTAAGACTGAATATTGGGATCTGGATACGGGAGTATATTCTGAGGTGGGACACGCGGATAAGTTTAAGTCTCTAAAACATTAATCTCATATCTCGAAGCAGTTGAACTTTGTGTGAGAATTTAAGTGGATCAGTATACTGACAATCTAAGTGAATCGTTTAGAGCTTAAAATGTTTAAAGCTTAACGGTGTTAGTGATTTGTCTCAAAAATTGATATGACCCTCTTACACAAACTCACAAAAATATTGTCTGTAAATATTTCTTTACTGAATTTCATTCTAAATTCAAAATTTTCAAAAAGATTTTCAGTGTGTTTTAGTATAAAGTTTTGAAAAATTTCAAAAAGATTTTTGACAACTGATGTTGAAGAGCTGATTTTCAAAATTCCAAGTGCTAAACATGATGATAATCAGTGAGGGAGAGTTTGTTTGAAACTAGAAATATGTTTGAAAAGTTTTTCTTACAAGTGGTGCATCAGATTTTGACATTGTAAAATCATTCATTATTTGTTTGTGTTTATAAGTGGTAAGCAAAGAATAAAATTTGTCAAATGATAAAATTGTGAAATTTATAGTGAGGTAGAGTTCGTGCAGGTAGGACAGGTTGTAATCCTGGAACTGCTAATGCTGATGAATTTAAGGAATCAAGAGATCTGATTAAGAGAATTAGAAAATTCAAGAGCCAGATTATGTTTCTGGAATTGAAGATTAGATCAACATCCGAGGGGGAGATAAGTTGATAAAGAGAAGAGAGAGATGGAGAATACTTACATTGTTAGATACTTCCAAAAGAGCAGACTGATAAAGACTGAAGACGTTGAAGACTCGACACTGAAGACTCGTCAACATTCGAGGGGGAGTCTGTTGGTGCATACATCTGTCGACTTCATCTTGTACCGAGTCTTATGTTGTATTAGATAGTTCAAGGCACGTTGAACTAGAAAAATGTCAAATCTAGATTAGGAGGTATTTTCGTATGGAATTAGAATGGTAATTCCGCTTAAAATCATCAAGTCAGTTTCAAGCGAAATCACTGATTCCGCTTGAATGTGATTTCGCTTAAGGCAGTTTCAAACGGAATCACCATGTCTATATATAGGTGCTATCTGATTTCGTTTGAAGTAGTCTTGAAATTTCCGGTTGAAAGCTGAAGTGCTGCCAAAGTGTCTACTCGCTGTAATTCTTTGTCAAATCAATTAAGAGACAGTTTAAAGTGTATATCTAGCTGAATTAAACTTGATACGTTTGTTTCCGCCTTTCGTATCAAGCAAAAATTCTTCTGATCGACTCATTCGGGTCTGAAAACGATCCTACATTGTCCGATCCTGGATGGATCGAGTACCTCGATTTATGAGCCTCATCAAAAATAACCTCTCTAATACCACCATAAGAGGAACCCAAATACGTCCCATGAAATACAAGGTTCCTTCCTCGTTAGGCTCCAACTTCTTCTCCATTCCTCGGAGATTATCAGCCTTAATGTTCTCTTTCTTAAGAGCTTCTCGTTGTGCAGCACGTATATGCAAAGTGAGATCCGTCTGAATAATCATTTCCAAAGCCCGAACCCTTATGGGCTTAATCCTTCCTTTTCGACTTAATGCGTCTGCCACCACATTCGCCTTTCCGGGGTGATACTTGATCTCGCAGTCATAGTCATTTAGCAACTCAACCCAACGTCGCTGTCTCATATTAAGCTATTTCTGATCAAATATGTGATGAAGGCTCTTGTGATCCGTAAAAATAGTGCATCGTGTACCATACAGATAATGTCGCCAGATCTTCAACGCAAATACCAATGCGCCTAGCTCCAAATCATGCGTGGTATAGTTCTTCCCATGGACCTTCAGTTGGCGAGAAGCGTAAGCGATAACCTTTTGGCGTTGCATTAGCACACTACCCAATCCCTGGCGCGAGGCGTCGCAATATACCACGAAGTCGTCGGTGCCTTCGGGTAGGGATATGATGTATTGTAAAATACATCTTTATTCGCGTCTAGGTTTGTTCGGTTTTAGTTAGATCTAGTGTCGTTTTAGATTAGAATGTATTTGCTTTTGATTTAATTGTGTTTTCCAGGTATTAGTAGAAAAACGGAGCTGAAACGAGTTGAATATTGAAAAGGCGAAAGAATGGATCGGAAACCGGAAGCTCAGAGTGGAAACGAAGCGAAAAAGTCAGTTCTGGAGTGTCCAGGCGGCCCGCGTGAACATATAAGACATCTTGAGGCGGGCCGCATTAACTTAATATATGTTTCCAGATTACAAGTGGCGCGCGGCCCGCGTATAGATTCGTGTAAGTGGAGGCGGGCCGCGAGAGGTCTGTTTACGTGAACCAAATCATAACAGCAATCGGATTAGGGTTTTTGGATGTTATAAAATAACATAATCGACATCAGACGAGTATAACAACACCATTACGAATTTGGACGAACTTGGGACATCTTGGAGGCTGTTTTCGGAGGTTTTGAAGGTTCGGGACTGTAAGGAATCGTCTGAGATCATTCGGGAGCACACGGGATTGGAGTTTCGGGTTCTATAATCTTATTCTCTCGTTTTCGTTTGTTTTCGATTGTTTAAAGATGAATTCAGTTTACACCTTGTTTGATTCCTTGTTTTTAGACATGATTATTGGCTAAATCTTTGTTACTACCTAGACATGGATGAATGATTGCTATATGATTTGATTATTTTTGGATTTATGGAAGCTATGGATTGTTTATAAATTGTAAACGGTTTGTTCTATCGGTTAGATGTGTTTGCGTGCTTGATGGTATTTAATTGTTGATTATTGCTTCGCTTGAATCTTGGTGATGGTCTTTATCACGGAATAGAGTCGGGCTAGGGTTTTAGGTTTTGGTGAGTGTCTATATCACATAATAAACCTTAGATCCTTTAGGGTGAAAAGTGCACAAGTAACCTTAGAAGTAATAATTAGTAATTGAATAAAATCAAGTGTTCTACTAATCATCAATAGCTGTAAGGTGCGAGATTATTGTTAGGTCTAAGTGATTAAACCGCAAGGTGGGTCCTTCTTAGAAAGTTAACCTATTTGCTGCTGTCTAGCAAGTCTAACTGAGAAAACAAACCTATCCTAGGTTTAGGTCTCGTAAGGGAGTGAACCTTGTAGGATACTTTTATAAACACCATTAGATGTCTTGTAAGAGAGTCTAAAACCAGTAGTTTAACAACCTTTAGGGGATCTTAGCGTGCTCTTAAAAAGGTCCTTAGATTTCCCGATAGGTGAGAATTTCAAGATCCCGGTTCCATAGCAGACAACTTCCAATTATAATCATAACTAAAAGCAATCAGGATTCCTGTCTAGGTAGTTCCTTCATCATCCTTGAGTTCAGTCTTCGTGTGAGTTCGTGTCTAGTTCATCTAGTCTAGTTAGTTTTCATTTTTTTGCATTCTTAGGATTTTTAGAAACCCCCCCCCCCCCCTCAATAAACAAATGGTTAAGTCGTGTCAGTTTTAGTCTAGATAGAGTCAGTAGCGTAGTCAGTAGAGTCTCTTGGGTTCGATACTCGGACTTCCTTAGGCTATATTGCATCGATCGGTTCACTTGCCGGTCGTGTGATTTAGGGTTTTAGAGAGTCCTAGTTTTATAAATTTAAAACTTAGAGAGTCTAGATTTAGGGTAATTTTAGTTGTTTTAGTTAACCCTTTTGTTTTTTATTTCTTATTTATTTTAGTCTTTTGAGTCGGTTTCCATCCTACATTGAGGGCAATGTAGAGTTTAAGTGTGGGGATGGGAACTATCGTTTAGTGTCGTTAGTTAGTAAGTTTTGAGTCATAAAAAACGAAAAAAAAAATTGAAAAAATAAAAAAAAATGTCTTTTGAAATAAGAAGTTTGCAAAAATAAAAACGGAAAATGATAGAAAAGTTGGATTTTTGGTCGGGTTCAAATAATAATAATATGAGAATAAAATAATCGTGCTTGTGTCTAGTTTGGGATGCGCGGGTAGGCTCGGTTCGGTTCCGGGTTCCTTTGATCTTAAAATATACCTAATTGTCGGTCTACTAGTGGGTTCTCATCTAGGGAGAGTGGGGAAATTGAAACCGCCAAAAATAGTATAAGGGGCACCGTTATAAGCTAAGATCGTTAGAGTTTTTAGTCATTATCTCGTTGAAAAAGAAAAAAAAATAATAAAAAAAATAAGTGAGCTAGAAACTAAATGAAAGTAGCACAGGCCTATGTAATCCGAGTTGGGGATAGCGACTCTACAGCCGGAATGCCTCTGGGATGTGTGAAATCGACTTGCCGAATAAAAGTACCGAAACCTATGTAGTCTGTGATTGGGGATAGCGACTCTACAGTCGGATTACCGCTTGGTTAGGGAAAGCATCGTCTAGTCTCACGAATGAATGAAAAAAAAAGAGAAAAAAAAAACAACAAGCAATATAAAAAGAAAAAAAAATGGAAAAATAGATTTGATTTTAAACTCTCTTTATCTTGGTATAAAACGGTTAGGAAATAACCCAGTGGTTGTTCCTTTTGTCCTATAAGCTTGAGGGGGGATTAGGTGGACTTGCGATTCTTAGCGTGAGACCCTAGGTAGATTGACCGCACTTGAACTAAACTTGCATGATAAGGGCTTGGAACCGGGGTTGGGTTTAAGAGGATCGATATACTTGCAATCGCGGCTAACACGAGTTTCGGTTTTAATAAAATAACTTATACTTTGGCCCGTTTAACTATTCCGACTATGATTCCGTTTGCATAATTCTTTTTCGAGGACGAAAAAAAGAGTAAGTGTGGGGATATTTGATGTATTGTAAAATACATCTTTATTCGCGTCTAGGTTTGTTCGGTTTTAGTTAGATCTAGTGTCGTTTTAGATTAGAATGTATTTGCTTTTGATTTAATTATGTTTTCCAGGTATTAGTAGAAAAACGGAGCTGAAACGAGTTGAATATTGAAAAGGCGAAAGAATGGATCGGAAACCGGAAGCTCGGAGTGGAAACGAAGCGAAAAAGTCAGTTCTAGAGTGTCCAGGCGGCCCGCGTGAACATATAAGACATCTTGAGGCGGGCCGCATTAACTTAATATATGTTTCCAGATTACAAGTGGCGCGCGGCCCGCGTATAGATTCGTGTAAGTGGAGGCGGGCCGCGAGAGGTCTGTTTACGCGAACCAAATCATAACAGCAATCGGATTAGGGTTTTTGGATGTTATAAAATAACATAATCGACATCAGACGAGTATAACAACACCATTACGAATTTGGACGAACTTGGGACATCTTGGAGGCTGTTTTCGGAGGTTTTGAAGGTTCGGGACTGTAAGGAATCGTCTGAGATCATTCGGGAGCACACGGGATTGGAGTTTCGGGTTCTATAATCTTATTCTATCGTTTTCGTTTGTTTTCGATTGTTTAAAGATGAATTCAGTTTACACCTTGTTTGATTCCTTGTTTTTAGACATGATTATTGGCTAAATCTTTGTTACTACCTAGACATGGATGAATGATTGCTATATGATTTGATTATTTTTAGATTTATGGAAGCTATGGATTGTTTATAAATTGTAAACGGTTTGTTCTATCGGTTAGATGTGTTTGCATGCTTGATGGTATTTAATTGTTGATTATTGCTTCGCTTGAATCTTGGTGACGGTCTTTATCACGGAATAGAGTCGGGCTAGGGTTTTAGGTTTTGGTGAGTGTCTATATCACATAATAAACCTTAGATCCTTTAGGGTGAAAAGTGCACAAGTAACCTTAGAAGTAATAATTAGTAATTTAATAAAATCAAGTGTTCTACTAATCATCAATAGCTGTAAGGTGCGAGATTATTGTTAGGTCTAAGTGATTAAACCGCAAGGTGGGTCCTTCTTAGAAAGTTAACCTATTTGTTGTTGTCTAGCAAGTCTAACTGAGAAAACAAACCTATCCTAGGTTTAGGTCTCGTAAGGGAGTGAACCTTGTAGGATACTTTTATAAACACCATTAGATGTCTTGTAAGAGAGTCTAAAACCGGTAGTTTAACAACCTTTAGGGGATCTTAGCGTGCTCTTAAAAAGGTCCTTAGATTTCCCGATAGGTGAGAATTTCAAGATCCTGGTTCCATAGCAGACAACTTCCAATTATAATCATAACTAAAAGCAATCAGGATTCCTGTCTAGGTAGTTCCTTCGTCATCCTTGAGTTCAGTCTTCGTGTCTAGTTCGTCTAGTCTAGTTAGTTTTCATTTTTTTGCATTCTTAGGATTTTTAGAAACCCCCCCCCCCCCCCTCAATAAACAAATGGTTAAGTCGTGTCAGTTTTAGTCTAGATAGAGTCAGTAGCGTAGTCAGTAGAGTCTCTTGGGTTCGATACTCGGACTTCCTTAGGCTATATTGCATCGATCGGTTCACTTGCCGGTCGTGTGATTTAGGGTTTTAGAGAGTCCTAGTTTTATAAATTTAAAACTTAGAGAGTCTAGATTTAGGGTAATTTTAGTTGTTTTAGTTAACCCATTTTCAGCACATCAGGATAGTATAGGTGCATCGCATAGCTTATTCTTGAGTAGCTGAAAGGCTTCTTCTTGCTTATCTCCCCATTCATACTTCTTATCCTTTTGAGTAAGGGAGGTCAATGGTTGAGCTATCTTGGAGAATTTCTCGATGAACCTGCGATAATAACCTGCTAGACCCAAAAACTGTTGGATCTCGGTCGGTGTCTTCGGAGTTTCCCAGTTCTTGATTGCCTCAATCTTTATGGGATCCACATGAATACCATTCTTGTTTACCATGTGACCGAGGAACTGTACTTCGCGTATCCAAAACTCGCACTTCGAGAACTTAGCGTAGAGCTTTTCCTTCTTTAGCAGCTCTAGAATGGCTCTGAGGTGTTGTTCATGATCTTCCTTCGTCCGTGAGTAAATCAAAATATCATCGATAAATACGATCAGGAACATGGCTTGCACACCCGATTCATCAAATCCATAAATATTGCCGACGCATTAGTAAACCCAAACTGCATCACTAGAAACTCGTGATGTCCATAACGTGTTCTAAAGGCAGTATTCGGTATACTTTCCTCCTGAATCCGCAGCTGGTGATAACCCGATCGAAGATCAATCTTGGAATAGTAGCTTGATCCTTGCAATTGGTTAAATAAATCATCAATCCTCGGTAAGAGGTACCGATTCTTGATGGTTAGTTTGTTCAGCTCCCGGTAGTCGATGCACATCCAAAAGCTACCATCCTTCTTCTTGACGAACAGCACCGGAGCTCCCCAAGGCGAGAAGCTCGGCCTTATGAATCCCTTGTCTAGTAACTCCTGAAGCTGCATGGATAACTCTTGCATCTCTGAAGGCGCAAGTCGATAAGGTGCCGTGGCTACAGGCGCGGCGCCTGGAACCAAGTCAATGTGGAATTCGACTTGTCGTTGAGGAGGTAATCCTGGCAAGTCTTCGGGGAAGACTTCGGGATATTCCCTCACCACAGGGATATCTCCAAGCTTCGACTCTTCGGCTTCCTTATCCAGAACATGAGCTAAAAAGGCAACACATCCCTTACGTAGACACTTCCGCGCTTTCAAACAACTAATAATCTGCAAAGGTGTATCATGTCTCTCCGTGAATCACGATCATCTCTTCATTCTCCATCGGAATGCGAATGATCTTCTCATGGAACACAATCTCTGCAAAGTTGCTAGACAACCAATCCATCCCAACTACGACATCGAAGCTTCCCAAGTCAACTGGCATAAGATCTATCGAAAACTCACGCTCACCAAGCTCTATAACACAACCTCTAATCACTTCTTTAGCTTCTACTAGCTTTCCATTAGCCAGTTCTATCGAGTACGGAACATCTAACTTACTAGCAACTAGCCCAAGTATATTCTTAAAGTCTAGAGATACGAAGCTATAATCGGCACCAGTATCAAACAGCACATATGCATAATGTTGATTAATAGGTAACGTACCAGTAACCACGTTTGGATCCTGGCGTGCTTCCCTAGCTCCAATGTTAAACACTCTTCCACGCGCCTGATTATTCTTTGGGCAATCCCGCTTAAAGTGCCCCATTTCACCACAACCAAAACAACCTTGACCGCGTCCATTGTCGTTTCCGTTTCCGCCCTGATTGTTGTTGTTATTGTTTCCCCTCGATTTCCGTTACCAGCTTGGTTTCCAGAATCTCCACGATTCCCGTTTTCACCATAATTACCATTTCCTCCCTGATTCCGATTCCCAGTCTGATTTCCATTTCCACCACGGTTTCCATTACCGTAACCACCTGGTCCTCCATTTCTTCGTCCAGCACTATACCAGCACGCCTCCCTGGCATGCCCCACTTTGCCACAGTTCTCACATCTTCCATACCTACATCGTCCGGTGTGATGATGTTGACAGATATCACACTTGGGAAGGGTGCCCATGTACCCCTTTCCTTTGGGTTCAGTGTTTGCAGCGCCAGTCCTGACCACGGCGGGCTGGCTGGTATCCCTGCGCTTGTTGGCGTTGTTGTTGTTGCTCGCTTGAGTGCCCTTCTTGAAGTTAGTGAACTTCCTTTTGTTATCTCCACATGACTCCATGTGAGTCTCTTTCTTCTTCGTTTCAGAAATCGAAAACTTTCCCAACCTAACTGCTTCTTGAGTAAGCGCTACACTCAAGTCAATTGCTTCCGAAATGGTTAGAGGCTTGGAAGCTGTCACCATGCTCAGAATCTAAGGTGCCAATCCCCAGATGAAACGTTCTATCCTCTTAAACTCTAGTTCCACCAAATAAGGAACAACTTTGGATAAATCATGAAATCTCTGCACATACTCAACCACCTTTGGACCTTCCATTTTCAAGTTCTAGAATTCAGTTTCCAACTTCTGGATCTCCGCTCGAGAACACTACTTTTTACGCATCAACTCTTTCAGTTCATTCCACGTCAAAGCATACGCAACAGCCTCACCCAAAGTTTGAACCTGAAGATTCCACCACGACAGTTCTCCATCTAGAAACAGTCCAGAAATGTACGTGACTTGTTGCTCTGGAGTACATTCACTCATCCTAAAACAGAATCTGTCTTCTCAACCCAGTGCACAAAGGAGACAGCACCCCCAGTGCCATCGAAATTCAGGGGCTTGCAGTCCAAAAACTGCTTGTAGGTGCAGCCTGCAACACAAGCAACATCATTCACAGTCCAAACATATTGTAATGTGTCTTAGGTGACTTAACATTACCATTGGGTGGGTTATTCCTTGAGGTACCTCCTCTGTGTTCAGAGCGAAGGGCATCGTGCTGTGCGATGGCCTGTGAGATGCGCTCTTGTAATTCCGCCTCTGTCGTCGGCAGAGGGTTGTTGGTATCGGTGTTCCTTCGCGGTGGCATTCTTCTTCTAAGAAGCAGATCGGATAGGTCAGGTCTTATTTGTTAAATAAATAAATAGTTGTCTACAGGCTGTATATACATATACATATAAGCAATCATCATAGCAAGCAATCATGCAACAACATAATCATAGCACAAAGATGTAAATCAACCGTGTATTTAATGAGAACATGACTATTGAGCTTTCATTAAAGACCAACCGCAAGTTACATTGTTTCTACATCATATTGTATCAAAAGAGACATAGGGTCACACCACCCTTGTTAAATAAGTCTGTCAATGTACAAAAGTAATGATCAAAATATGGTCGTCGTATCTTCACTGTCTCGGCTCAATTGTAATGCTCTCACTGAAAGTAATGCATCTGCATAAAACCAAAAACCTACTATACTGATGGCGGGGGAGGAGGAAGGAAGAAAAACAAACTGCGAACATGTCCGAGCTCCTCCTCGAGCTCGTACACACGGTGAAGCAAAAAGCTAATCTACTGCTCGACAGTCAGGGAGTGGGCATCAAAACCCGGGATAGGTGTGGGAGCAGCAGGTGGATGTGCAAAAGGAGATGACGATGAATGTGGAAGGACAAAAGCAGAATGACAGGGACAAGGTGGAGGGTATGAAGGAGGCAGCTCGAGCTCCAGAACTCTGCGACTCAAGACCTCAAACTGTAACTGGAGTGACAAAAGCAACTCATCCCGTGTGTAGCCTCCATAATGCGAGGGATGGTAGGGGTCGGAAATGGGCATAGTATATGGTGGGAATCATCGGAATGGCTCGTCAAGCGGTGTAGATGTAAAGGGAGTAAATGGTGCAGTCTGTGGGATCGAAGGGAAAGCTACTGAAGAAAATGGGTCATAACTCGGGGGCTGGACCGAGGTACCTTCCCCTGGACGGGGTGCAGGGATCTCCTGTAAGAAAACAATCAGTAAATCGGTACGGTGAACATCAGACTCAACAGGAGGTAGAGGAGCAACATCAGCGGGGTGGAGGTGGAGGAATGAATGGCTCAACCAGTGGGTGATCAATAGGTGCGGGTATCGGCTCTGGATCAAGAGGTGCAATATCTGGCTGGCCAAAAGGGATAGGATCTAGCTCAGGGACAGGCTCCGGGTTGTGTGGAGGTGTGGGGACACGAGCAGGAGATGGTGCAGCAGACATAGCGGTGTCGTCGTCGGAGTCACTAGCGTAAAGCTGCAGTCCTACCGCCTGCAGGGCTGAGGAAGTCACAGAATCAAAGGAGTCTGAAACCGAATGCAAACTGAAGTCAGAGGATAACTCGATAACTGGAATAGCAGGAGGAGGTACTACAACAACAGCATCATCAATCTCCCCATCGCCCTGGGCGTCAGCTGGGGGACCGTCCACAAATAAATCGATATCATCGTTAAACAATTCATCAGGAGGAATGACCAGGAGGGGAACGGCGTCGAGGATCGGTGCCGCAATATGCTCACCATCGGGGTGAACAATGATGAGGTGATCATGAACAGGAGCAGGAATATCAAAAGGATCCTCAACGGGAACGCCATCAGCTATAGGTAAATCATCGCCAAAATCCAGTAACGCGAATGGCTGGAAGTCGTCCTCATCCTCGGACAGCATCTCGGGATCACTCTCGGTGTCCGATGTAAATATCTCTGGCTCAGGCATGACCTCATCGACCGAAACGACGGCCATCGGGTCGTGGGCGTCAGATAACCCACTCTCAGAAGATGACATGGGGCTTGTAACATAACCATCACAACATGTGCACATATATTAACCACTAACACTCAGTATATGCATATAAGACAATCATCGCTTAATCAAGCATTCACATTATCCTACATGAACCCTTTCTATCTTAACTAGTCTACCCCATGTAAACTAAACCACCACTGTGACCTTGCAATCGTATTTCTTATCTTTCCTTTTGTAAAACGTTTGTTCCATGGATCTTGGCATTTTGTGTATGCAATGAAAAATATTTTGTAAAAATATTTTTGTGAGAGAGCCCTATTGATTGTAGTCTAGACTCGAGAGGGAATCCTAGTTCGCTACAATCGAAGCTCTGATACCAAACTGTCACACCCTGACTTTTGCGGAAGCGTGTTACGTGTGACTTGCTTAATATCATTGCATTCAACCATAACAAACAACTATATGATAGAAATCACGATGTCCATCCATTAAAGAGTTTCAAAACATTACAACCAACATTGTTTAACAGAAAACCAAGACTTCAGATTCATAATACAAACCATCATATTGTTTAAAGTTCCATAAGGACTTGACACGATACATCGATAAAACAAGGCTTTGAAGTGTATGTCTTATCTATGATAAGACATCCATTTCAAACCCTACAAAATGTGGGATGACATCATTTATTGTAGACACAACTTGAAAATCTTCAACGCCCGCCAGATCCATAATCAATTCCCTGAAATACATGTAGTTTGAAAACATCAACAAAAGTTGGCGAGTTCATGTGTTTTGTATGCGTGCACGAATAACCTTGTAAACATTTATAAGTATGTATTTGTAAACCCGGTATGAAAGAGAATATGAACAGATCAATTAATGATTTATAAGGCCATTAATGTGTGTGTAACGGTGTAGGAAGGCTCAATCCTTTGCGTATTTCGTATCGGGCCTCCCGGCTGGAACGACATAGTCACCACATGCGGCCAACTCGCGGACCCATGGGTGGGGCTCGCAACACCCAAATAGATCTATCACTCATGCCCTTCGATCCTTATACAAGGATTAATGGTCTCAAGTTATCGCCTACCCATTCACATGATCTAACAGTTCATTCCTTAGCTAACCATACTATTTGTAATATCGTAACATTTGTAAGATGTATTTCACCCACGAAGTTATAAAACTGAAAACAGTTAAAAGAAAACGGGGACATGAACTCACAGTCTTGCGTCTTGTAAACTGATATAACTCAAAGCTTTTCCCCGGTCGCACGACTACCTACACACGTACTACGTTCTATTAGACGGATGGGTCGTGCCTTAACTTTTAATCTTATTTAGTTTCTTTGAGTTACATTTCTTGGTGTCATCAATATTATTCCAAGGTATATAATTATTTGTTAAAATAAAAATATTTTACCTTAAAATATATTTATTAATTTTTTTGGAATATTTGTTAAAATAATATATTTTAACTTATTTGTTTTGTAACTCTTCAAAGAATATTTTCCCCAAGGATGGGTATACTTATACATGTATTCTTCAACTTGTTTATTTTCCCAAGTATCGGTGGCGTATTCCGGTGTGTATTTATACGTACGAGAATACGTATTTTTATTGTATTTATTAAGTATTCTTATACTTAATTTTTGTATTTAATTTTCCGGAATATTATTTTTAACAAAAGTCACCAACATATATATTTTTAAAATATATATATTTTAAGAAAACCTTTATGGAAAATTATCTATAACTTTTCCCTTGGCAAAAATAATTGTATTTTCATATAACTTCAAAAATAATTTATTTTCAAGTTTAACTTAGAAAATATTTATAAATCCATTTTTCACACCAAAAATAATATATTCCAAATTTATTTAAGAAAATATATATTTTCTCCAAAAATAATATATTCTCTAGTAATTCAAGAAACATATATATTTTTCCTTACTCAAAAATAATATATTTTCTTCTTGTCAAAAATATGATATATTTTTGTAACAGTTGTAGAAATCATATTTTTCGTTTTCTTGGTTTCCAAATACCGTTTAATTCATTTATCAAAATATACATATGGATTTAATTCCGGAATATTTATAAAATCTATATTCCTTGTTCGGTTTGTTCCAATTTTTTGGTGTAAATTATATATTTATTTTCTTGGAATTTTGGTAATATTTTGTATTATATTTCTTGGTATTTTGGTGAGTTATATTATTTCAAGTCCTAAAATAATATAACTAATACACATAATCTACAAGTAATCACACAAATTGTGACATCTAAATATATATTTTCCTAAATACATATTTGGTCACTTTTATTATCAAAAACCAACTTCCAATATTTGTATTTTTTGTAACAAAAATTATGGCAAATTTTATATGAAAAACCATGTTTAAAATTTACTCATAAACACTTGTTTAAAAATATTTTTCTAAATGTTTAAATGCTAGAAAAATTTTGTCATAGTTTCCCCTTAAAAATGGAGGTTTCCATGCTTTCAAAGCATATCATTTTCTTTTAAAATCATCACAATTCAACAACAAATCAAACAACACTTACCATAAGCCAAAATCATGCCATTTACACTACTTCATGAACTTGAATTTTTCGTAAAAACTGGTAGTAACTTACCATGTTAATTAGTAGACTTAGTTACCCTTTAAAGTGTGGTTATTTGTTAAATAACGTCATTCTTGGAGATTTTAGACTTTCACAACTTGTAAAATGATTTTCTAAAAATATTTTTTCTTGAATTTTCTTGTTAATAACATGTTTCTACACTTGATTTAACACTAAAAATGTGATTAGTTTCTTTAAAAATCATGGTTATGTAAATCTTGTAATTTAACTTAGTTTCTTGAGAAAATCATTTTTGAAATCATCCATCTACAAGATTTATATTATGTTTTGATCATCATTATTCATAAAAACATCTTTATATTTCAAGTCCAGGTTTACATAAAGGATGTTCATCTTGGTTTTTCACAAGATCATCCACTCACTTGCTAGATCATGTGTTTAATCACAATCTAGCAAGTTTCATATGATGTTTAACATCATAAACACAAATAATCAACAACCAAGAAGCATACATACACTTAAACAACATAGATCATTATGATTTTGAGCTTTATGTTAGAGATTATGTTCTTGAATCTTCAAGTTCTTCATGTTTAACAACTTACATATGCTTTTAACCAACATAATAAGAAGTAAAATGGGATTAGGAGGGTCTTACTACTAGCACAATGCTAGGGAAGAGGTTCAAGATGAAGATGATGATAAACTTGGTGGTTAAAAGCACTTGAGAGAGGTCCTTCACCTTCCAATGGCACCAAGCTCCTTAATCAAGCTTCTTACACCTTTGTATCACTAGAGAATGGATGAACAAGAGATGAAAGTGATGATGGTGGTGGTACTTTTTCTCGGTCGTGAGTGGGGGAGAAGAGAGGAGAGAGTTGAGTGTGGAGTGTGATGATGAAAATGAAAGAGAATGGGACTTGTGGTTAACTTAAATAACTTCCAACACAACTTAATCCATGGTGTAATATGTCTCAAAAGATCTAACATGATCTAATAAACAAAGCAAGGAAAAGTAAGGGTGGGTCACACCCTTTGTAACCGTCACCATGGGGGGGGTATAGGGTTGGGTTTCAATGGTAAGTTAAGTTAATTGGTTAGATTTCAAGTGTCTAGTTAGTGTTATAAGTTGTTATGTTGTTATAAGAGGTGTTATGATGTTCAGGGACCATAACTAGTTCGGAAATGATAAAACAGTGCTTCTAGTGAAAATTTGGTGTTTCGGGTAGTGTCCGGTTGTTCGGTTGGTTACCGGTTCGCTAAGGTGCTAAATTACGCAGTTTAGTGTGCTTTATGTTAACTTTTGTAACAGTTTTGATTCCCAACACCTAGGAAGGTATTCTGGACCATTAAACCATAATTTTGCATAATATTTAGTTGTTTAAATGCTGATTTTTGATGAAAATTGCATAATTCTGCAGTTTATGTGAGTTTTAGGCACTTTCCGGCACTTAAACTATCACTAGGGAGGCAGTTTTATGACCCTTACTTTCCTACACACTATACTAGTGTAACTCTTGGTTTCTGGCTCATTCTGTACCTCAATACCATGTCTGTCTGAGTACTGAACTCCCGTCAGTACTTCTAGTTTATCTTATTACTGTGCTAACTTTGTTTCGTGCATCATTTTGATTCAATAAGTGTTGCATGCAATAATGATATGAATTCATGCAGGATGTGATGCACTTGTATGTATATGACAATAATCAGAAAGCATTCATGTCATTAATTTAAATCAGCACAGTCATTAAAGCACTAATTACTGTTTAATTAATGTACGGATACATGGAAATTTGAAAATTATCACATTGGGGCGCATAAACGTTCACCACATTGATTTCCAAATCACTACCTTTAATTCTACCGTTAATTAGAAGAAAATTCTTGTCTTTTATGACATTCACCGCTTCAAAAACCCCTTTATCCCAAATGCAGGCTATACCACCCGAAAGCCCAGTAGCCCCCACAAATTCCAGACGATGCATACTATTTCCCCATAAATTGGAGAAATTAAACTTCGAAAGGTCTTCGTGTTTTGTTTCTTGAATCATAATGAATTCGATCTTATGAGAAAGCTTTAACTCCCTAATCCAATTCATCTAAACACTACCCCTTATACCTCTAACATTAATCGATAGGAGATTCGTTGGTAAACAACATTGTTACCTTCGTTTATGATAATATTTTCCACCGTCAAGCTAAAACCTCCAAGATCTGCACCCAATTTATTACCCAATAGAACCGTAGCCTGAATGCCCACCCCTGATGGTAAAGGATTATACATGTCTTCTGTACCAGTTGCAAAGGCTTCAGGTTGTTGTTGCTCAAAGTCTCCCAGATCGGATACATTCAACGAGACCACCCTAGCGTTTAGATCAAATCCACAGAGATCCTCCTTACAATTATCCCCATTGCCTTTATCGTTAATGCCAGCGAGAGAGTTCCCTGTATACCCCAATCCCAATATGCCACTAAATTTAAAAATGTATTCAGATTCTGATCTGGTACGTCTTTTGGGCCTATTGTCACTAATCGGGCTTGTCGTAATGGGCTTGGATTTGTGTTTATTCTTAAAAATATTAAACTGAATCTTTCGAGACCCATGTGGAGCAGAAGAGTTGTTACCTTTATTGTTATTATTGTTCCAAAACCTTGAAATTCATTATTACCTTGATCCCCACTATCATTAATATCCATGTTGTCCTCTCCCCTATCCTCATGCATCTTCAGTGTTTCAGATTCCAACGGACAACATGAGTGACCATTTGAATTCTCTGGTGCAGGTAAACTCCCGTCGTCTTCGTTCACTTCTTCCAACCAACTATCTTCGAACAGACAATCTGGTATCTAGTCATCCAACTCCTCCATCACCCATACCCTAAATTTATTTCCTTTCCAATTCAAGGTAACAATATCGCCGATTCTCGACCCTGAATCCAACAGAATTCCAACGCAATTCACTGACAAATCACTATCCATAGTCGAAAGATGTGAACAATGGATCACTTTGCCGAACAAACCGGCCATCTCGTCAAACATCTTGTTTTCGGACAAGTGCAGAGGAACTCCAAAGAATTTTAACCACGCAACGCTCTCGTATGGCATCTCTTGTCCAGCCCAAACATCCAAAGATTTAAACTAGATATTCCACAGGCTATGATTCATCACCAATTCTTCTGCTTCCAAATTAACCTGAAAAACCAACAAGATGCTGAGTCCTTCGAGGTAGTAGATATTGGCCCCCCAGATCCCTGCTTCTTTTAGTAACTTCTTCATCCTCGTAATGTTTTTAAGTCTTTTGTTCTTCTAACCACGACCCTGCCTTGGAAAAAAAAAAACACTCGTGTGTTCGTGAACCTTCACCACTTTCTCTGGTTGGATAATAGATTGTGTCTTCTGATCCTTCGTAGCAACCATATCCTTGAAAGAAACCCCTTCTTTCAAGAGTTGCCCCTGCCCCTGTAATCTCCAGCTACCCTCTTCTACTTTCGTCTGAAAGTTCTTCTGATGTTGATATCCATTGCTACTATTCGATTTTGATTCATTTTCCCAGAGACTCGTGTTTTCTGTAGCAAATTTTGCGATGTTCACTCTGAGTTTGCACTCCCCCGGTTTAACTCCGTTCAGGGCTTTCTTGAGTTCTTTAGCGTCGGCAACATTCTTGAAGCTTAAAAACCAAACCTATTACCAAACTTGTCTCTCTTCCTCGCAATGTACATGCCCACTGCCTCCCCAAAGATACTCACAAAGTCTGCGACGTCCGAAGGTCTACTTCCGGAAGGGAGGTTAGATACATAGTATTTTTGTGATCTTACCACCAGTGTTCTTTTTCGTCTTTTACTCTTCACCTTCATACCTTCCTTTCCTTTTCTGGCCATCACATCTTGCCATGGAATATCTCCTCCTCCAACCATGCTCTTAGGGTGTTGAGAGTGGTTAGACACTTGAAAGTGGTAAACTTCAAAATCAACCAATGAGAGTGTGTCATGTCATTCAATGAAAAATGTTTAAACTATGCTCAAAAGTGTGGGCAATAGTTAGACACTTCATGAATTGGTAAACTATTTAAAAAACAGGAAAATGTGTGATTGGTTAAGATGGCATGGACCCCACCACACACACCCCTCTCTCTCCTTCCCTCCCTTCACCGGTCGGCAACATGTTACCGCACCTCCACCTTCACCGCACAGCAAAGATGGTTGACGGTGGTGTTCCCAAGCGGCCAAACCACTTTGCCGCCCACACGATATATGCCCTTTTTTTTTTTTTTCCAACACTTCCGCATGGTTGCATTCATAACCCACAACACCTCACATGGGACTGTGACATTATTAGCCTTTTTTTCTATATTATAATAATTATTCCCCCTATCATCACTTGGAATATTAAGAAGATTCCGACCATCATACTCATTAGTCACCCACTTCCTCTCATTGAGTCATTGTTCCCCTTTTCTTCCACAAACTCTTCTTAATTTTCGTCGGCGACAACTTATTAGAGTTAAACGATATACAGCATACAGGTTTTAATCTATATATTCTAGAAAAATCTAGGGTGGTTGTTTAAAACAACTCTTTTATTTTAAACGCTAGATACAAGAAAGGGAGGTGACATGCATACACATATATGATATTTTATGCGTATAAAATAAATTTAGTGTTTATTGTTTACAAAATCATTATTTTATCCATTTCAACC
The DNA here is from genome assembly GCA_030545235.1 of Helianthus tuberosus. Lineage (NCBI taxonomy): Eukaryota > Viridiplantae > Streptophyta > Magnoliopsida > Asterales > Asteraceae > Helianthus > Helianthus tuberosus. The sequence goes on from CM060383.1 coordinate 141,385,274, forward strand.
TATCAATCCGTTAACCTGAAACAATTAGCATCTCTGCTGACATTTTTTTCTTCTTGCGGGGTTCAATGCCTTTGCTGTAACATGCGTAAAGGTTTTGAACCAGGCCGTCTTTGAAAATCACAGTAAAAGTTTTGAACCAGGGCCGTCTTTGAAAATCTCCATTTAATATAAACTCATTAATCACTAAAATTTATGTGAATGTAACTTAAATAGTTATTTTTAACAAAGTTTAGAAAGTAATTTGTTAATTAAAGAGAAAGTTGTCGTTGACAAAAGTAACCATTAAATATCACTAACAAAAAAAATAAGCTAAAATAAAAAATTTGTAGATGCGAAGATTAGAACCACCGTCTCCTTATTGTTTAAACTATGCAGTAACCACTAGTATAAATGTTCATTTATGTTATCTCACGATTCAGTGTATATATATTTTAAATTTTACAACGTAAATTCTATATAAAATTAAAAAGATTTAGCTACTCAGAAGATTTGGGCCTTGTGCTATCGTCCACCTAGCACCCCTACGGGCCGGCCCTGTTTTGAACGCAACCACCAATACTATTTGAAAATTGAAATAAGGTAATAGAAAAAGAAGATTTATCTACTTTGTTACTTGAAATTGCAGACTAGCAGAGGAATGGACCCCTGATTTCAAATAAAAGAAAGCAGAGAAATGGACCCGCATTCCCATTTGAGAGGTTGGAACTTGGAAATGAGAATGCCAGCAATGACCCGCTGGATAATGTTTTTTATATAATTTAACTAATACTTCTTCAAATAAATTTTATTACAGTGTTCGGAACAATCATATAATTTTTCATACGGCTTAGTTTGTCATAAAGTTCATATCCAAATATATGTAAATACAGTAACTAGTATATGGATTTACATATATTTTATATATTAAAGTAAATTCATGGGTAAGATTATTGTAAAAAGGGTGTGTTTTGTGGGAAGTGTAGGAAGGAATCTACACCCTTTGATCTATAATCTAATGGTTGAGATTATTATTTTTAATGGCTAATTTTTTTAATCACATGTCGTCTGTGGGACTTGAACCCAAGACCTTACCCATCCCAGCCTTAGTGTTTTAAAGGCTTTGCCTTTGTCAATGGACCACCACCCCATTGGTTAATGGTTGAGATTATAATAGCTAAATTGTAAATAGTGTTTACCATTAAAACAATTAATTTTCTATCTTAAGAGTATAAAGGTAAATTTAACATTTTTAAATTTAAAAAACTCACATGCAATGCACATGCATGTTTCCTCCGTCTTTTCTAAACGTAAATAACTTTTTATACGTAATTTTTTTTTAAAAAAAATACACCATAATAACAAGTGTTTTTATCTTTAATACGAGTACTATATTGCTATACTTATATAGAGAAAAAAATTACGTTTCAATCGGATGTTTTAGTCCATGGTGTTTTGTCTATATTCTTTTAATTGTATAGTAGTTCAAGGCGTTGTGTTTTACAGTAAAACACCATGAATGTATATAAGATGCCATAACATTGCAAATACCATTGAATTCAGCAAACTACCATTTTCTTATACAGAAACGCCATGAAACTAAAATAAAACACCATAGAAAACAAGACACTATACAAGTATACAAAGACACCATTTCATTAGCAATAAAAAAATATCATTAAATTCAACGAGCTAACTTTTTCCTTTTACAAGACCCCATAATCTGTTTTGAATTCCTAAAATAAAACACGATAGAAAACAAGATTGAATGTAAATAGTATTTGCAATGTTATGATGTCTTATATACGTTCATGGTGTTTTACTGTAAAACACAAGGTCTTGAATCACTATACAATTAAAACAACATATACAAAACACCATGGTCTAAAACATCTGATCAAAACACAAATTTTCCCTCTATATAATTATAGCAATATGGTACTCATATAAAAGATAAAAAAAACACTAGTTATTATGGTGTAACTTTTTAAAAAAATTTGCGTATAAAAAATTATTAACGTTTAAAAAAGATGAGGGGAACTTACATGTGCATTGCATGTGAGTTTTGAATTATATCTTTAATTAGGTTTTTCCATTAAATTTCTTAATTGTCCTTATACTAATAAATTAAATAATGACATGTGTTCTATCATGTTCTTTCTTAGACCAAGCGTACTGGGGCGTGTTCCCCCCCCCCCCCCCCCCGATACCGTCCGAAAACGCCGGAAAACGCCCGGCCCCCTACTACGCTAGGCGTTTTGGGGCGTTTTTTTTGGAAAAAAATGAGTTTGGCGTTTTAATTAAAACGCTGTGCACCCATTTCACCATCCAATCAGATGGAGACACCTGGAAATTGTGTCGGAAGGGGAAGATTGTGCCGGAAATGGCTGTGTGGTTAGCCGGAAAATGTTGCCGGAAAACCTGCAACTTTGATCCCTGTAGCCGTGAAGAAGAAGATGGGGTTTAAAAGGTTTGGTTTTGACAACTCTGGTCCCTGTAGTTTAGATCATGTTCTTTTTTTTCGGTTTTTTTTTCTGTTTTTTTATTTTCGGTTTTTTTTTTCTGTTTTTTTTTTTTTTCTGTTTTTTTATTATCTGTTTTTTTTTCTGTTTTTTTTTTTTTCAAGTAGTGTAATTTTTATTTTAAATTAATGAAGTTTTTTATGTTTTAATTTAAAAAAAATAATTGTGAAATGATTGAATGGGGGTTATTGGCATAATGCCCCACTACGCCACTTTTGCTATAATGCCCCAACGCTGACTAGGATGCCACGTGTCGGATAATGCCCCATGGTGGGGGCATTATGTTAGTTCACCACTACACATGGTCTTATCCTTCTCATAAATTTCATCTTTTTTACATGATCCTAGATCTTAAATTTATAATATGTAAATTTAAATACATAATTACTATAGTTTAGTTTTATATTAATGTTACAAGGAGCTAGAGGTTTAACCGTTTAACTGGAAGTAGCTGTTATTATTAAGACAAAATTGCAGAAAACAACCTTTATGTATACCTCAAACTGCACTTTATACCTTTCACTATGAAATCCGCCAAAACCAACCTTTACGTTCATGTTTTGTTACACATCACAACCTTTACACCAAACCTAGTCAAAAAAGTCAGTTAAGTTGCCCCATGTGCGATGCATGTGAGGGCATATATGTCTTTTCCTTTGACCCCTTTTATAATGAATATTATATTTAAACCTTTTTATTAATTTCCTTCAACTAACCTAATATCCCACAAAGAACCCAGATCTACCTATCTTCATCAAAATGTTTCACCAAGAACACACGAAAGTGGAAATTTGTTTGTGGATATGTGGAAACCTTAAAGAAAATGTAAGTTGTTGATGGGTATGTGAAATTTTGTGTTTTTGATCTGAAATAATCTAGGGTTTGTTGAGGTTTTTGGTGAAACAGGGGTGTTCAAGATTTATTGAACGGAGATAATGGAGCGACGGAGGCAGCGACGAAGAGTGATGGAACGGTGACATGGGTAGCGGCGCTAGTTTTGCCAGCCATGGACGCCGGCCTGCCGCCTCGTTTAATTGACGGTGGTGATAATGGTGATGATGAACGTGATTTCTGGTGCTTCAAACGTGATTTCCGGCGACTGTTTGTGAATCAAAGATTTCGGCTTGGCAAAACCTAAGATTTCAAGTTCAAACGAATGGGAGAATGAACAAGTTGAAAAATCTAGTTCATGAATGAAGAAGATAGAGGTGTGTTTTTTAAAAAGTTACTAAATTTTGGTAATAATTCATGTTTGTGAATGGAAGATTTGCTACTGTCTGTGATCTTTAGGTTTGTAGTTTTATTTTTTACATGTTGTTTGAATCAAATGTGGCAATTTTAATATAATAATATTTTGCCTCCCCAGTTAGATTATATGTTAGCAAAGAGTTTGAATGTTCTTTTTGTTACCAAATACAATAAGCAACTAGTGGGATTGAGGTGAGAGTTGGGGTGATGATGTTAGTGTAGGATGATGAAGATGATCCTCATAGAGGCGTGAGGAGGTGAGGTGCTCTGTTTTTTGTACTCCAAAATTTCCAATTTTGTTCATGTGGGTGCTCTGTATTTTTAAAGGAAATGCTTGAATTCAATCATATGATCTACAAAGTGTGTTAAAGTTGTTGTCTTGATGCCATTTTGAGGTGGGATATGAGTTGTGTGATCATAATTATGGGGGTTTTGTTTCTTGATTCTTGAAGTCAATCTGCCGTTTCCATGGCGCATTGCAACTTATTCCAAGATGCTGTTTTCCATATGTTTTGCAGGGGTTCTTGATCTTCTTCAACGGTAATTTGATTTCTTCAAATTTGGGCCTCAAAATGGAATCTAAGGTTGTGATGTTTTGCAGGGTTTCTTCAACTGCTTCAACTGATTCCAAGATGTTGTTTTCCATATGTTTTGCAGGAAAAGACATATATGCCCTCACATGCATCGCACATGGGGTAACTTAACTGACTTTTTTGACTAGGTTTGGTGTAAAGGTTGTGATGTGTAACAAAACATGAACGTAAAGGTTGGTTTTGGCGGATTTCATAGTGAAAGGTATAAAGTGCAGTTTGGGGTATACATAAAGGTTGTTTTCTGCAATTTTGTCTATTATTAAAGATAAACGTAAAGCTTGCCTATATTTCAATTTTCTTGGACTAACAACTTTGTTGTATATGAGATTGTAGTTGTACTGTGTAGGATTGTTGTTTTTATGTATTAACTAGAAAACATATATTCAAATGTGTTGAGAAAAAAAAATATGGGGAGAAACGTCATTTGAGTAAATAGAATGCCTCAACCGTAATTTAGAATTAGCATAGTTCCAAAATATCTTGATTCGAACACCAAAAAGTTAACCAAACGATTGACAGGGATATTTTTGTGATGTGTTAGAATGGCCCCGTGACAAAACATGGCGACTAAAAACAGTTTAGTTTGGGTCGGGTTAAAACACGTTATGACCAAAATATGTTTGGGTCCAAACGTGTCATTCTCTAAAAACAGTTTAGTTTGGGTCGGGTTAAAACACGTTATGACCAAAATATGTTTGGGTCCAAACATGTCATTCTAAGTGATCAAAGTTATTAAAATAAAAGCATAAACCTCAAAATAAATTTTAATATGAGCATAGTTTAATTCTTTATGCGGCTTGATTTATTTAATTCAAAACTATTAGAAAATACGAGTAAAATTTTGATAATGTGTCAATATAGAAGGTTGACAAATGATAAATTAATATCATTCTTAGCTAACATATATTAGGTCGATTTCAAACATTAAATACACTTTGAATAACAAATAGTCATGATCCTTCTCGACCTTTTTGAAAAGAATCAGAACGTAAGGTTGACAAATGATAAATTAAATACACTTTGAATAACAACCAGCAGTCTTCCCATGCTTTGTCCTCCATGCCCTAAAACAACTTTTTAATAAGACCAAGTTTCATCAATCATGTCTTAAAACTATCTACAATATCCTTAACATAAAAATAATAAAAAAAACCTTGTGTAAGGTGTCAACTGATGTCAAAATCATTAATCTTATTAGTAAAGATAATGGAGGCAAATATGTAATCAATCCCCGAAAAGAAATGTTCCACGTGGTTCCTAAAATACCAACCATACTATCACTTGTTACACCACAAAACAGAGTGAAAGAGAACACAACGCTATAAAGCTTGACATAATAGCACAATCGAACCAAATTAGAAACATGCAAATGCAAAAGCGAAGCATTTAAAAGCGTGAAGAAACGAACCTTGGTCACAACTGATGAAGAATCCATTTGAATATAATGAAGCGTCAAAAGCCCTAGAAAAAAATGCACAAAGAAATCCTGCAAAACCGAAATGAAAATCCGTTCAAAGGATTATTAAATAAAAGAATGAAAAGTCGATCAGATTGTATATTGTAGCCGGTGACACCGTTAACAACCAACATTTGCTCATACCATACAACCACATCCCGCCGCCGCGATATGCCGCCCTCCACCACTGTCTGCTATCGTCATCAGCCTAAAAATATACAAAAATGTTACAATCGACACTTTGGCGGCGACAATGGTTCCGTTTGAGCCTCGAGACCAAGTCTCTCTCTCCCTTACCACTAATGTCGCAGTCGCCTCTCATCGCTTGCTTCGTCTTCGTCGAAATCAAAGGCCACAGTCACCGCAACATCCTTATTTATGGCCTTTAAGAAGCACCGCCGTATGAGCAATGGGCCAATGGTTTAACAAGAGGTGCTGTAGTGGTGTGGTGACGGTTGTGTTGCTGCAGTGAAGCACGTCACATTCTTAAAGAAAATGAGAGGATGCGCGGAGTTATGGACCATTGAACGTAGTACTATAGGAGGACCGGACAACCGCAACATGTTAGTGTTTTACCCATGTCAAATGTAAAAAATGCCCTTTAGTGGAACAAAAATTAACCATCAAATACGGAAGTCTGCCACAACTTCTTCATAGAGATCCGTTAAGAAATGCATTGCAACCTCGTTGTTGTGTGGTTGCTCGGACGATATTTTTTTTATCATGCTGGTAATCAAGAGAAATGCTATTTTGGTCAACATCAAGCTTTGAATGACATTAGTTTGTAGACTATCAAAATCATTTTGCTTTAAAATTTCTACTGATCTCATTAAACCAGCTTATCTCCATCCTTTCATTTAAAAAACAGCACCAACAAATAGATGTTTAAATTCTCCTCAAAATTCACAAAAGGAAAACTGATAGTACGCAAACAAACTGAGAATTGATGTCTTATTATTTCTCGAAATAAGATAAAAAGCAAATATATACAGTTTTGAGAAAGCGATCACGTGTACGATCGAGTAACTATACAACTGACACCATCATGCATTCAAATAACATCTTGAACCAAATTGTAACAAATTAACAAACAATGCCTTTAACTGTTATAACTGTTATAACTTATAACTATACAACTGACACCATCATGCATTCAAATAACATCTTGAACCAAATTGTAACAAATTAACAAACAATGCCTTTAACTGTTATAACTTGTATAGATATACAATTGACATCATCATATTCAAATAAAAAAAGGAACCATTCATGCATGGGGTTATTCTAGCAACACATATGAAATCCAACAACTGAAAACACACATGTCAATCTGCAAAGAAGAAGCAAAAAAAAAAAACCCAAAGACAATAAAGAAAGAAGAAACTCTAGGCTACGAACTAAAAGGAATGTGCAAAGCAAAACTTAATTGAACAACAAATTAAAACTCCAGGCTACCTGCAACTTTAAACTCCTCTACACGATATGAGATTCTAGAGGTAAAATGGTGAACCCATTTGTGGAATTGGTCCTAGGGTTCGTGAAATTGGATGATTTCTTGACTTCTTATGCCATTTCATACCGTGAATATTGTATTCTGGAATTCCAATTGTTGTAATTAGACAAAAAGCTGGAAGAAAACCCCTTAAGATCAGAGAGCAAGCCACGTTAGCAGGACACAAAGAACCTGGAGAACACACGTGGTGGCTGAGAGGGTAAAAAGAAGAGGGACCAATTAGTATAAACGCTAAAAGAAGAGGAACTAAACTAGTAAAAGGCACCGACTTTTGTCTTTTAGGTAGATAGATAATGTTGAAAATAACTATTAAATTAGTTATTCTAATATTCAGTTTAATAATGTAAGGTTTGGTTTTCTTTTGGTCTTGTTACATGTGATGAGAGTTGTTGGGTTTCAAGGTTGCTATTGGGTTGGAAGAGTGTTGGGCCAGTGGGCTCAAGATAGAAGAGATGAACGTGCTTGAAGACCGGGTTGTTACAACCGTCTAACAACCCGGGTATGGATCCCCTTTATAAACAAAGTCTCACCTACCAAACCCATTCATTCAGAGATATTTTCAATTCTTTCTCTCTGGTTTCTCTATCTAGAAAGTACTTAGGGTTTCATTACTGATTTTACTTGAACCAATGATATTGTGGTGAGATCTAGTATTTGTTTTAGTGATTATCATGTTGATAATCACCTGTAGTTGAGAGTGAGAGTTGTTGATTATTAGATCATCTGATTTGTATAGTTTCTTGTAGTCTTTATTTGTTTTTTTTTTTTTTTGGGTAATAAAATCGTTTGGTTTGGGTTATTATCGACTACACTCTTGATATCATCTTTTTGACATGGTATCATAGCACCTCTGGTGAGCTCTTGGGTTTGATTCTGTTAGGAAACTTTTGTAAGTATTGAAGAAAAAGATGATCAATCTGATCATATGCTAAAGATAAAGTCAAGAAGATCAATAAAAAGGTAAATACAAGATACAAGACAGGAGAAGAAAGAAAGACAAAGATCAGAATCTGATTCAAGACAAAGAAAGACGATCAGAAGCGACCATTCTGATAAGTCTGATGATAAAAGATTTATCATCAGAATCTGGTAAACTATGATCATCAGAAATTCTAATGATCATCTCAACAGAATTCTGCCATCAAAAATTCGGATGAGCCAACTTGTCTAAGAGATAAGGCTCTGCTACATTTGTAAAGTAGCAAGTTGACCTCTATGGATTCAATGAATATGCCAAAAAGCTACTATATACAGAGCAAGTGCATGAATAAACAAATGTTTATTCATGACAAAGACTCTCGATAAATAGAGATGTCAACACCGAAGGTTAAATGAGTTATGTAACAACCCGACCTTTTTGAAGTCAAAGTACAAGTCAAAGTCAAAGGAAGAAAAGATTGCTAATCAGATCTGTCATTCCTTGCTTATTTATTACTTGTACTCTCAAACCTCGTTAATCGATACTTTAGTTTACGTGGTTTTAGTTGTATTATGTGAAGTATCAATGCGATAAACGCAGTTAAACGCTAATCTATTTAACGCTTTCTCATCGATAACACATCGCAACTTGAATCGCAGTTCTGGATATTTATGTGCTATTATGAGTTACTTGTGCATGTTTATTATATGTTTTGAGGTGATTAATCGCAATCCCAACTCTATCACAACGCAATCTCATCGCGAACTAGAAACGCAAGGTTATTTATGTTGTTATATGTTAGTTATGTTATTTGTGTAACTATTATTTAAAACTATAGCATCGCTTATTCGACACTCGCTTAAACGCATCGCAACGCTCAACGCACGAAACGGAGGTCGGAAATGAACTCGCAATTGTCGTCTGATCGAACGACCGTTCGATCGAATGGTCATCCGACCGGATGACCATCCGATCGGATGGCCATCCGATTGAAGGACCATCCAACCCGTCAACTTGCACCGCCCTTCCCTCCTTCCCCTATAAATACTCACATGTCACATCACTGTTCACGTGATATGACAGCTCTCCTCCGACCCACGCACTCTCAGGCCACTTTTCTCTCGATTCCCCACGATTCTTGTAAGTTTTCTCCTCAAATCTTGTACTTCTATCATCTACACACACTTTCTCATCATCTTCTCCATCAAATCACAACTTTTAACCATGAAATCCACCTGATTTGGGCTGTTTTCGAATGACGTCATCACGGGTTCATATGAACACCGAAGTATGATCTCACCTCACCAAGAACAACTCAGATCTAAAGGATTTCTACGATGTTTAAACACTGATTTCAGATTCAAACTTTTCTTCAAACTTTCTTCACTTTTCACTCTAAACCGATAGAATCCGAGCTCGTTCAGGCCTCCTACTCATCCTTTAAGTGAAGTGCTGGTTTGAGGACGGATTACTATCAAGGAGACAACCGACTTACGGGTTGAACATGAAAATTTCGTCAAGAACAGTCACTGAACGGACGGGGTGATTCCCTTCCGATCGGATGACTAGGACTTGATGTGGATTCCATTGTTTGACACGTTGTCACATCGTCTCGGTCAAACTGCAACTTTTAACTTAATGGATTTTACAAGTTCTCAAACAAACAGGTTGCCGAACGAATCGCCGTCCGATCGGATCACCATCAGATCGAACGACGATCCGATCAGGTGATTTGGGATTCTCAACACTTAAACGTTTTTCCAAAACTTCAAAGAATATCAGTTTCCAACGAATAGTCATCCGATCGGACGACCATCCGATCGAATGACTATCCGAAAGGAAGAGGTAGATCTTTATAACTCCCACTCAAACGAATCACCATCCGATCGAACGACCATCCGTCCGGATGACCGTCCGACCGGATGGCTGGATACATAATGATACTTTTCACCTTTTATAATGCTACAACGAAAACTTCAAAGTTCAAATCATACACAAACACATTCATCCCAAACGGACAACCCTCCGACCGAATGGTTATCCGTCCGGATGACCATCCGTCTGGATGGTCATCCGATCGGATCACTGTTCGTTACTCGTTCCATTCGACACACTGTTTCACGCAATGTTCAATGCTTATACTGTCGTTATCTGATCAGGCTAATCTCTCAAGCGCTCCCTTCAATCCAAGCTTGTGTTTATTTATTAAACACGAACTGTGAGTATACTCGATACCTTTTTGCTTAACGCACTTTTGGGGTGTTACATACGTTACTTACATCAAAATCACATTGACACACAACGCAACTACTTTTATAAGCTAACTGTTCTGCATGTTATACGTGTTATTCGATAAATGCTTGTATGTTATGTTTACACAGTGATTGTTGCCTGACACCTTAGCAACGATAGTACTATAGTTTGGACTCAGCACCTGTTGTGGACAGGGGTTGTTAAGGGTATTTCTTCGCGTGTCACAGTGGTGATATGTGTTGCGCATTCTACAACTCGCAGTCACGTCTGTGCATATTTCATTGTCGATAACCTGCTAGCTTCACACTACAACATGTTACATGCTGGTTATGCGTAAATCGCTTTCGCTACTATTACTATTAAACTTATATGCTCACATTTACACTATGTGTTGTCACACCCCCAAAATACCACATGCGAAAACCCCCGCGAGGCGTGTGACGTACCAGGATCTAGCCACCAATTACATTGAACTCATAGGTATATTTAAATAAAGCTTTCATTTATTAACATTAAGTGTTACAAGTTACAACTAATTCACAGTATACAGCGGAAGCAGAATTCATTCGTTAAGATTTTATAAACCACATGTAAAAACCATTAGTCTTGTGTTGCGATCCCATGCATCTCGACCAATGACCACTCCAGCCTCCCAGACATCAAGTTCCAACGATATGCACCTAAAGGCCTGCAAGGCATGTAACAACGAATCAACAACAAAGTTGAGCGAGTTCACAGTTGGTTGTCCATTTTAAAGTTGTTCCAAAAACCATAAGTTCACTTGAAAACCAGTAGTTAATCAGTTCCTTGTTTCCCAAACCATGTGCTGTGGGGGCTACCCCATGTTGTAAACCACTAGACTGTTACCATATCGACAACTGACTGAAGAAGTTGTGCCCTACGTCAATGTCTATCATCATTGACTAAGTGCCCAGATCCATTAGTATACGCCCGTCCTATCGGCACGGTGTGAGGCTTGTCAACCCTAATAGCGCTATTAACTAATGACCCGCTCGCCATTGGCCCTGCGATTAAGTCGATATAAAAATGAGGGACTTCATGATAGAGTTTTGTCTAGTAAGTTATATGTTGTCGTCCTTCCCAACCGAGGACGGAGGTACGTACTCTACCCAACCGAGAATACGCAGATTAAATGTAGTCGTCCTTCCCAACCGAGGACGGAGGTACATATTCTGTTAGAGGTGAATATGTAGGTTTCGTTTTAGCTTCTTAACATTCCCAAACCACCAGGAATCCCATGCCTTATAGAAAGTGTGAACTCACCTTGTTTTGCTCGGTATGTTATGTTATGTTACCCGTTCCAAGTTGATCAACCAAACCCTACCGTGGTCACCATGAATAGTCAGTTTTATGCCCACATATCCAATTCACGTATTCAACAAGTCACTTGCAACAGTCATTGTCACGTAATACATAACAAGCAATCAGATCTCATGCACGTTTATAACACAAGTTCATGTTCATGTTTCCGAAAATGGTTACTTATCACACATAATTTGCATCCAGCAGCAAATCCACATCTCATATGCAATCAATTCGCGTATTCCTTATTCGCATAACACACAACTTGTTGTACATGTAACATACACATATGGTTCGAATGATAATAGTCAATCTATAAATTTAATATCGACACACAGTCACCTAGCATGTATTCAGTTCACAAGCGGGTTCACCTCATGGTTTCATGTTTACAAACACTTTATTCTTCACACAAGCATACGCAATGAAATCAGGTTAATAACTCACTTGGGCTTGGTATGGCCTGTGGTGACTTTATACTCATTATGACCAACGTGTGGCCCATTTCCCTAATACCCAAACCAACCGGGTCCAACTACATTAACAGTTAATGTTTCATGCAAACACTTCACGTATTCCGCAAATTGCAAATCATGAGATCATTATCTAATACACAATATTCATTCGGGCCACATAACATTTCGTATTACGAGCATGCTAAACAAACAACAACTTAACAGCCCATATGCGACGAAACACCCACGTTTCGTCGAAGCCATGCACGACGAAACTCCTCTAGGTTTCGTCGAGTCCCCTATGGTGAAACTCCTCTAGGTTTCGTCGACAATAACATAGCCTGCAACCCTACTGTTTCATCGCATCATTCTCATTTATTTCAGACCAATCAAAAGCAAGTCATTGGTTATCAATCTATAATGAGAGCCTAATCCCTATTTACGAGAGCACTAGCAGCATCATATCAAATCTTAAATATACATGCAAGACATTAACTAGTGGCACACATATAAACCATCACATGTCTTCTGACAATTCCTATGCCAACATGAACAAAATGTCCGACCATCATGAAGTGGTCTTTATCCAATTTGGCTACACTTTCAAGACAAATCACATGCATATTAATCAGCCATAAACCTCATAAAACAACATTCAATTTCACAAGCTAATCACATAACCTAATCGTTATATAGCATTCGTATAAAATTCACATACGGACAAGATCAAACGAACAAGATTCAACACGAATAAGAATTCACTAACCATTAACAACCATCCTATTTACACATAATCGTCCGATGCAAGCTTTCTGTTAATTTTATAATCCTAGTTTACTAGTCAAGTATAAATCTGATACATCACAATTTATGAAAAGGTCCCTCAACCCTCATATGATCATCGCCCATTACCAACATTGATAAACATGAGTCTTAAAACAATTTGGTAGTTCACACATGTTTATATCAGATAATTCATCTATATCCTAAATCATGCAACCACCTAGTTCTTAATTAATAATTAATACATACCCATGCAGCATCATAATCATCACTTAACATCACACAAACTAATAGATCTCAACAGTTTGCCTATTATTATACGTATTAGCCATGCCTCGGTCGTAAACAAAATAGCCAAACATCAGGTCTATTATCATTATTATTTACACAATACATGCACATACGATTAAGGTTTATAGGATTTCACATTAGGATTTCACATAAGCAAGTACACAACATCATGATACATCCATATACATACATAATTTATTACATCAGATTGCACATACACAAGATCATCAAATAGGAATCAATATAAACATGGTTCAATTTACAGTTTGTATATATCATGTACAATTTGATCATTACTAAACAACTACAAAGCATAACCATCATATAACTTGCAAAAGAAATCACTAACCCAATAATAAGATTGACTGGAATAGTGTTTCGTGAGAAGGGGGTGTCCACAGCCGTATGTAGGAGATGAAAAAGGGTAGGGTTTTTGTTTGAGTTTGTGTTAGTTAGTCCTCAACATATTACGTATCCTAAATAACCAAGATTTTTGGGGTGGTTCACATCCTTGACCGAGATGGGCTCAAGCCCATCCAATTGGGCCATCACAATATATATTAAAGTTGTTATCCTAATGGGCTAATTTAAATCCAATTAGTTCTTAATGGGTTACAAGGGCTTACGGTGCGGTCTGCTCGAATAACACTTAGATGTGGCCCAATACAGTTGCGGCCCAAAAACACTAATGTGTTTGCTTAACGAAGTTATCATACGATTAACAGAATTATACTAGCACAGAACGTGTAACGCATAGAAGAGAAATGACGAGGAGTCGAGATCACAAGATAAAACGTTACAAAACCTTGGAAGTTCGGGTTGTCACATGTGTATTGACTATTATTTTAACGCATGTGACACGTGTTTAGGATGCTTATGCTATGTTTGCTGTTATGGAAATCAAGATAGGAGGTCTAGAAACGTCACATTTAAATCTGAGTTGTCGAAACAATTTAATTGTCTTTGAGATACTATGTTTGTATTAACTATTTTGCTGGATATGTTATGGTATGGCACGTAACTTTAAATATTTGGTAATATTAGTTGTTATGTATTTCTGCTGGACAATCTATTTCGCTCAGTGTCGCCCCCCGATGTTTCCGCCATAGGTTGTGATGTGGTAGATTGGTATCAGAGCCATAACTATAGGCAATTAGGCAAAGACTCGACCTAGTCCAGGTCGATGTCTTAGAAACGACCTAGTCTATAGTCTAAGTACCAACAGACCGCCTTGTGCAACCCGGTAGGGGTTTTGCACTAGCCTATTTCTGTTACGCTCTCTCGAATTCATTCTTGCGCGAGCAGCGCATACTACAGTTTCATGCAAACCAGCTTTTCCTAAAGCTGGAACTCTACCACTTAGCCTTTCCTAAGGCTAGCAACACACATGATTTTCAAAAACAAACGGGAGATCTAGTCGAGATTAGGTGTAAAAACCGCAAACCTTCGATTAAATCGCCCGTTCGACACAAATTTTTACTATAAACACGAGAATTTGCGTTGAATCTAGAGTGAAATCCATACTTCGACGCAAATCTCCCTCTCTATCTCTCGTGATTCTATCATACAAACAGGAATGCAATCGTTAAGTTAGGGGTGAAACCCGGATCTTGATGACAAATTCCGCTCTCTAATTTAGTTTTATAAAACTCTCACCAAAGTCTCGATGGGTTCCAGTGACTCGAGTTATATGAACAACCGAAAGGATGAGTGCTATTCACCGTATGTGGGTGATGAGAGCACAGTTTATTAGGCCAAGGCATGTACTTGAAGTCCTTGAGAATAGTCGAATCACTTTGGGTGGTCGTTGTATAAACGCCCAGACGCTCCAATCGCTGATTTATGTGTTTATGTGTTACAATTCTGAGCTCGCAAGCCGCTGACCCTTCGCTTTTACGTGGAATTTTATGTGTTTTATTTGGTTTTATATGTTATGTGTTTCGATTTTGGAGATTATACGCTTTTTCGTTGTTCGGTTTGATAAACACGCACAACTCGCACTGCACATTTATCCCAACACGCTAACAAATCGCAAACCTTTCTCCGCATTTATAGAGGTGTGTGATCCATACGCTGTGATACTCGCTATTCGCAATCGCTGCTCTTGAACGCGCTCGCGAAACTTGAATGATAGGTGAATATGTGCGATATATGTAGGTGAATACGTGCAAAATATAGTTGAATATGTGCTTCTGTGCTCTTACGTGCTTATGTGATTACGTGGATTATGTGCCTACGTGATTATGTGTTAAATGCCGACGTGTTCTTGTGCTTTATATGTGTATATATACATATAAAAGTAGCTCGTGGAGATATGCTAGACTATACTAGATTTAATCGACTTGTGTCTGAGTCCTATGGCGATGTATGTTGCAGACAATGTCGTCATTTGGGTCGCATACTTCTCGAGTGACTCACCGCAACCACGCTGACAAGCGCATCGCTTCTCTAGTCACAAAGGAAATGGCTAAGGTCATTCCGCAAATCGTCAGTGAACTCAATGAAAACGCTAGCAAGTCCTCTGAGGAATCTAGAACCGACTCTCCCCGCTCGACTTTTAGCTTCAAGCAGTTTAAGGCCTGCGGCCGCAAAGACTTCACCGGAGAAGACGGGCCTACTGCCATGTTTCAATGGTTCGATTCAATTGAAGTCACTCTGCGCCAAAGCGGTTGTCCCGATAAGCTACGCATTGTCAACGCAACTGGCGTTTTCCAGTCCAGGGCTTTGGATTGGTGGACCGCCGAAAGGAACAGGCGAGGGAACGACGCAGCCTATGGGCTTACATGGGAGGAATTGAAGGAACTCATGATGAAAGAGTTTTGTCCTCCACACGAGCTTCAGAAGCTGGAGGACGAGTTTTGGAACATTAAGCAAGAGGGTGGCGATAATACTGGTCTAACTGCCCGCTTTAAGCAGCTAAGCATCATTTGTCCCGGCCAAGTCTCTACTCCCAACATTACCATCAAGAAACACATCCGTGCCTTACCGGATTGTGTTGCTGACTTCGTGCAAGCCGCCAAGACGACCACCATCGAAGAGACTTATCTACTTGCTGCAGAAATCAATGACAAACGAGTTAGAGCTGGTTATTTCAAGAATACCACGAAAAGTCTTCATCAAGTTACCGTTGCTCCCACCGCTGAAACCACCGCACCTCAAGCTTCCAAGTCCTCAGGCAGCAAACGCAAGAACAACAACAATAGCAACAAGAACTATGCCGTCACCGCCGCTCCACTTAATGTTGTCCCTGCTCAACCCTAGAACCAGAACCGCCAGGTAGCAGCACCAGTGACCAATGCACCGCCAGCTAAGCGTGTATATACTGGTCCACACCCACTATGCCCTACCTGTACTTACCATCATCCTGTTGGGATCGCATGCCGATTTTGTGTGCACTGCAAACTTTATGGCCATTTTACTGGGAACTGCCGTACTGGTCCCCTTCAAGTTCAAGCTCAAGTTCAAGCCCTGCACTGCCAGCTCCTCTTCCTGCTCCCCGGGGCCAACAAGCAGCTCCTGCTGCTCACGCAAGAGCCTGCTTTGCATGTGGTGATCCTAACCACTTTGCGAATGTCTGCCCGAACAGAGTGGTGAAGCAAGAGCCATAGCAGCAATCAGCGTAGCAATAACATTAACAGCAGCAGCCTCAGCAGCAGCAGCAGCCAGCTCAACAAGTAGCCCGTGGCCAAGCCCAAGCTGACAACAATGTGGTTAATTGTACATTTCTTGTCAACGGTATATATGCTTCGTGTTTATTTGATACTGGAGCCAATAATTGTTTTGTATCGTTAGAATTCGAAAAGCTTTTAAAACGTAAACGCGCTAACCTCCCTTCAACGTTCGACGTAGAAGTTGCCACTGGAAGAACCGTCACAGTTCATTCTGTTCTTCGTAATTGTAGGCTTGAACTCAACAATCACGTCTTCCCAATCGACCTTATCCCAATGCAGCTTGGTAGTTTTGATATCATAGTAGGCATGGATTGTCTTCGCGAGAATCATGCTGAAGTCGTTTGTTTTGACAAAATGATTCGTTTCTCGCTCGCTAATGGTGATCAACTCTGTGTCTATGGCAAAGTCTCATTGAAGGATCTCAAACTCGTGTCGCGCATCCAAGAGAGCAAGTATCTCCATAAGGAATACAAGGCTTTCTTGGCACACATCGTAGTAGCAGAAAAGGGAAATACAGCAGTGAAGGACGTTCCCGTTGTTCGCGATTTTCGTAACATATTTCCTGATGATTTACCTAGTTTACCCCCGAGTCGTGATATTAATTTTTGTATCGACCTCATTCTTGGAGTTAATCCTGTTGCTAAAGCTCCTTATCGCCTCGCTCCTTCTGAAATGCACGAACTCTCGAGTCAACTCCAGGAAATGCACGAACTCTTGAGTCAACTCCTGTTGCTAAAGCTCCTTATCGCCTCGCTCCTTCATTCGCCCTAGCACCTCTCCTTGGGGCGCACCTGTCCTTTTCGTCAAAAAGAAGGACGGATCGTTCCGGATGTGCATGATTATAGGGAATTGAATAAGCTGACTATCAAGAATCGCTATCCCCTGCCCCGAATCGATGATTTGTTTGACCAATTACAAGGTGCTAAGTGTTTCTCGAAGATCGATTTATGCTCAGACTATCACCAGTTACGAATTCAGGAGGAAGATATACCTAAAACCGCTTTCCGAACCCGATATGGCCGTTATGAATTCGTCGTTATGCCCTTTGGTTTAACCAACGCACCCGCGGTTTTCATGGATCTGATGAATCGCGTGTGTAAGCCCTTTCTCGACCATTCCGTCATCGTGTTTATCGATGATATCCTGATCTATTCGAAATCGAAAGCCGAACATGTGCAACATCTACGTTTGGTTCTCGAATTACTCTAAGGGAATCGACTCTATGCCAAGTTCTCCAAGTGTGAATTTTGACTAGAGGAGGTTCAATTCCTCGGTCACATCGTCAATAATCAAGGTATTCACGTCGTCCCCACGAAGATCGAAACTGTTAAGAGTTGGGTTACACCGAAATCCCCATCCGAAGTTCGTTCGTTCCTCGGATTGGCGGGTTACTACCGCCGATTCATCGCAGATTTATCTAAAACCGTCGTGCCGTTTACCTCTCTCACGCATAAAGACAAGTCTTTTGTTTGGGGAATCGAAAAGAGCAAGCCTTTCAGACTCTGAAGCATGTGCTCTGCAATGCACCTATTCTCACTTTACCCGACGGAAACGATGACTTTGTAGTCTATTGCGATGCCTCGAACCTTGGTCTCGGTTGTGTTCTTATGCAACGAGACAAGGTTATCGCGTACGCCTCTTGTCAGCTTAAGATCCACGAGAAGAACTATACAACCCACAATCTCGAGCTTGGTGCAGTTGTTTTTGCATTAAAGATCTGGCGACACTACCTTTACGGTACCAAGTGTATGGTTTTCACCGACCATAAGAGCCTGCAACATATCTTGAATCAAAAGAAACTGAATATGAATGTCGATGGGAAGAAGTACTCAACGATTAAGACTGTGAGATTCGTTACCATCCTGGCAAAGCAAATGTCGTGGCCGATGCTCTAAGTCGACGAAGCTATTTGCATAGCGTCTGTAATACTCACACCCAACACGACCTCGAAGCCCTAATTCGTGACGCTCAGCACGCTTGCTTCATTGAGAATACCTTGCGAGAGGAAATGAAGAAGTGTGGTGCTGAATCCCAACTTGTCACCAAATCAAACGGTATCTACTACTACCTCGATCGCATTTGGATTCCAAGTCGCAATAACCTTATGGAGATATTGTTGACTGAAGCTCACAAGTCTCGATACTCCATTCATCCTGGTGCCGAAAAAATGTACCATAACCTTCGACTTCGGTACTGGTGGCCTGGAATGAAGAAGCATATCGCTATCTATGTTTAGAAGTGCCTAACTTGTTCGAAAGTCAAGGCTGAAGAACAAAGACCCTCTGGCTTACTCGTGCAACCCGAGATCCCGATGTGGAAATGGGAGAGTATAGCTATGGACTTCATAACGAAACTTCCCCGCACGCCAACAGGTCACGATAGCATCTTGGTTATCGTTGATCGTCTTACTAAATCTGCCCATTTTCTGCCGATACGAGAAGAGTTTAAGGTAGAGCGATTAGCACAGATCTACACCGACGAAATCATCTGTCGACAAGGGACGCCTCGTGATATTATCTCTGACCGTGATGGTCGGTTTACCTCATGATTTTAGGAAACGTTTCAATCTGCGCTCGGTACTACTCTCAATCTAAGTACCGCTTTCCATCCCCAAACCGACGGTCAGACTGAACGCACGATTCGTACCCTTGAAGACATGCTTCGCTCGTGTGCCATAGATTTCGGTGGTAATTGGGACGCACACTTACCTTTGGTCGAATTCTCGTACAATAACAGTTATCATTCTAGCATTCAAATGGCACCATTTGAGGCATTGTATGGAAGAAAATGTCGATCACCTATTGTATGGCACGAGATCGGAGATGCGTAAATTACCGGTCCTGAGTTACTGCAAGAAACGACTGACAAGATCCTCCAAATTCGAGACAATCTCTTGAAAGCTTGGAGTCGTCAAAAGAGTTACGCCGATAGACGCCACAAGCCCCTTGAATTTGACGTTGGCGATCACGTACTCCTAAAGGTTTCACCTTGGAAGGGGGTGATCCGATTCGGCAAGAAAGGAAAGCTCGCGCCTCGATATGTTGGACCTTTTAAAATTCTGGAAAGAATTGGCAAAGTGGCCTACAGACTCGAACTACCGGAGGAACTTAGCAACGTCTACCCGACTTTCCATGTTTCGAACCTCAAAAAGTGTCTTGCCGAGCAGAAGTTACATTTACCACTTGAGGATCTACAAGTGGACGAAACATTACACTTCGTGGAAAAGCCTGTCGAGATCATGGACCGAGAAACCAAGAAACTCCGACGCTCACGCATTCCCATAGTGAAGGTTCATTGGGAAGGCAAACGCGGCGCCAAGTTCACCTGGGAACTCAAAAGTGACATGAAGGCTAAGTACCCACAGCTATTTGTTACGCATGCGCCTTAATTTCGGGACGAACTTCCCTAAAGTAGGGGATGCTGTAACAACCCGACCTTTTTGAAGTCAAAGTACAAGTCAAAGTCAAAGTCAAAGGAAGAAAATATTGCTAATCAGATCTGTCATTCCTTGCTTATTAATTACTTGTACTCTCAAACCTCGGTAATCAATACTTTAGTTTACGTGGTTTTAGTTGTATTATGTGTAGTATCAATGCGATAAACGTAGTTAAAGGCTAATCTATTTAACGCTATCACATCGCTAACGCATCGCAACTTGAATCGCAGTTCTGGATATTGTTTTACGTGTGTGTGCTATTATGTGTTACTTGTGCATGTTTATTATATGTTTTGAGGTGATTAATCGCAATCGCAACTCTATCGCAACGCAATCTCATCGCGAACTAGAAACGCAAGGTTACTTATGTTGTTATATGTTAGTTATGTTATTTGTGTAACTATTATTTATAACTATCGCATCGCTTATTCGACACTCACTTAAACGCATCGCACGCTCAACGTACGAAACGGAGGTCGAAAACGAACTCGCATTTGCCGTCCGATCGAATGACCGTTCGATCGAGTGGTCATCCGACCCGATGACCATCCGATCGGATGGCCATCTGATCCAAGGACCATCCGACCCGTCAACTTGCACCGCCCTTCCCTCCTTCCCCTATAAATACTCACCTGTCACATCACTGTTCACGTGATGTGACAGCTCTCCTCCGACCCACGCACTCTCAGGCCACTTTTCTCTCGATTCCTCACGATTCTTGTAAGTTTTCTCCTCGAATCTTTTACTTCTATCATCTACACACACTTTCTCGTCATCTTCTCCAACAAATCACAACTTCTAACCATCAAATCCACCTGATTTTGGCTGTTTTCGAATGACGTCATCCCGGGTTCATATGAACACCGAAGTATGATCTCACCTCACCAAGAACAACTCGGATCTAAAGGATTTCTACAATGTTTAAACACTGATTTCACCTAAATCTAAACATTTTCAACTAGATTCAAACTTTTCTTCAAACTTTCTTCACTTTTCACTCTAAACCGATAGAATCCGAGCTCGTTCAGACCTCTTACTCATCCTTTAAGTGAAGTGCCGGTTTGAGGACAGATTACTATCAAGGAGACAACCGACTTACGGGTTGAACATGAAAATTCCGTCAAGAACAGTCACTGAACGGACGGGGTGATTCCCTTCCGATCGGATGACTAGGACTTGATGTGGGTTCCATTGTTTGACACGTTGTCACATCGTCTCGGTCAAACCGCAACTTTTAACTTAACGGGTTTTACAAGTTCTCAAACAAACAGGTTGCCGAACGAATCGCCGTCCGATCGGATCACCATCCGATCAAACGACGATCCGATCAGGTGATTTGGGATTCTCAACACTTAAACGTTTTTTCAAAACTTCAAAGAATATCAATTTCCAACGAATAGTCATCCGATCGGACGACCATCCGATCGAATGACTATCCGGACAGAGGAGGTAGATCTTTGTATCTCCCACTCAAACGAATCACCATCCGATCGAACGGCCATACGTCTGAATGACCATCCGACCGTGTAACAACCCGTGTTTTAAGTCAAAGTACAAGTCAAAGTCAAAGGAATAAAAGATTGCTAATTGCGATCTGCCACTCCTTGCTTAAGTATTGATTGTACTCTTTGACTTGTAATCGATGCTCTAATTTAATTTGCTTTAGTTGTATTATGTGGAGTACATGTAAATAAATCACTATTTAATCGCTAATCGACTTATCGCTAATCGCATCGCAACTCGAATTATAGGTCATGGATATTGTTTTACGTGTGTGTTCTAATATGTGTTACTTGTGCATGTTATGTTTATGTTGAGGTGTTTAATCGCAAACGCAATTGCAAATCTATCGCAACGCAATCTCATCGCAAACTCAAGATTCAAGGACTTTATTTATGATAATTAGTAGTTAGGTTATTTGTGTAACTAATGGGTAATACTATAGCATCGCTTACTCGAAAAGCATCGCAACGCTCAACGCACAAAACGAAACGTCGAAAACCAACTCGCACCACCATCCGATCGAACCTCACGTCGTCCCATCACTTGTGCACCACCTTTCCCTTTTTTGGAAATCTTATAAATAGCACCTGTCACATCACAAATAGTAATGTGACAGCTCTGGTGCGACTCTTCAACTTCTCAGGCCTTTCTCCTTAGATTTCTCACGATTCTTGTAAGTTTTCAACCCAAATCTTGTACATCTATCATCTACACACACTTCTCCATCATTTTCACCATTGAATCTTAACTTTTCACCATGAAATCGGGTGATTTGAGGTGTTCTAGGATGATGTCATCATGGGGTTCTTATGAACTTCAAGTTTTGGCCTTATTCCACCAAGAACAACTCAGATCTAAAGGATTTCAACATGATTCAACACTGTTTTCGCATAGATCTAAACGTTTTCAAGGATTAAAAGGATTGAGAGATGTTTTCATAACTTTCTTTCAACTCTTTTACAATAAAAAAATGATAGAATTGGAACTCATTCAGGCCTTCTACTCGTTTCTAGTGAAGTGTCAAGTCTGAGATCTGATTCCTATTAAAGAGACAATTGATTTCGGGTTGAACATGAACAACCATCACGAAAGGTTAAATGATCAGGCTGGGGTGATTCCCACTTTGATCGGATGACTCGGTCTTGACAGAGTTCCCGTTGTTTAACGCGTGTCATACCATCTCGATCAAACCGCAAACTTTTCAAAACTTAGCAAAATATTTCAAGTTTCAAACGATCAGACTGTCGAACGGATTGCCGTCCGATCGGATTGCCGTCCGATCGGATTGCCATCACCGCCAGCACCGCAACAACACCAGCAGCAGCAGCAGCCCAAACAGAGTGGTGAAGCAAAAGCCACAGTAGCAGCAGCCAGCACCGCAACAACACCAGCAGCAGCAGCAGCAGTAGCCAGCTCAGCAAGCATCCCGTGGGCGAGTCTTCAACATCAACGCCCGCCAGGATCAGACAGACAACAACGTGGTTAATGGTACATTTCTCGTAAATGGTATATATGCTTTGTGTTTATTTGATACTGGAGCCGATAACTGTTTTGTTTCGTTCGAATTCGAAAGGCTCCTAAACCGTAAATGCGTTAACCGCCCATCAACATTCGACGTAGAAGTTGCCACTGGAAGAACCGTCACTATTAGTTCCGTTCTGCGTAACTGTACTCTTGATCTCAACGGTCATGTTTTCCCGATCAGTCTTATCCCGATGCAACTTGGTAGCTTTGATGTCATAGTAGGCATGGATTTCCTTTGGGAGAATCATGCTGAAATTGTTTGCTACGATAAAATGATTCGTTTCTCTCTCGCGAATGGTGATCAATTGTGTGTCTATGGCGAAGTCGCTTCGAAGAAGTTGCAACTCATGTCATGTGTCCAAGCTAGCAAGTATCTCCGCAAGGAATACCAAGCTTACTTAGCGAACATCGTAGTAGCGGAGGAAAAGGAAGTTAAGCCAATAGACAAGGTGCATGTGGTTCGTGATTTTCCTCGTGTATTCCCTAATGATTTACCTAGTTTGCCTCCCACTCGTGATATCGATTTTCGAATCGACCTCATTCCTAGAGCAAATCATGTTGCTAGAGCGCCTTAGCGTCTCGCTCCTTCTGAAATGCGCGAACTCTCAAGTCAGCTCCAGGAACTGCTTGATAAAGGCTTTATTTGCCCTAGCACCTCTCTTTGGGGCGCGCCTGTCCTTTTCATAAAAAAGAAGGATGGATCGTTGTCACGGCCCCTGACCCGGTTTGACCCGTTTCAGGAGTCGCGGGACAGAAATCCCGTGGTATTTATTTAATTGAGTTTAACTGCAGAAGTTTATCATCAGGATCTTTTTAAAATGCAAAATATTTCCCGATTATTTTATTTCACAACTCGGGATAAAACCCGTTAATTTACAATCTTGAGATTTCTCGGAGAAATCTTTTATTTTACAAAACATGTTTCTTTATTTTTATACTGAGCCACTTCCTTAAGCTTGTAGTGCTTCTCGGCACTTTTCTTGGATCACAACAGATCACCTGAAACATGTTTGAAAAAGGTTTTGTCAGCGGGAAATACTGAGTGAATCATTCTTTTTACTAAAACGACTTATTTGTTATAATTTACAGTATTAAGAGCGATTACAATGTTTCTGATATCAAACCAACTACCCACAGTATTTGTCACTCGACCACACATTGGCTATCTCGTTGTCCAATGGTGTCTGTGACTATGGTCATATCACCCCTTGGCTAACCCGTTGTCCAATGGTGACGATTATCAAGTATTGTATACAAAACCCCACACACTGGCTGTAATATGGTGACTACAAAGACTTAATCCCTTTAATTATAACTTTGGAAATAAACATGCTTTTGTAAATAGATTTGATAAAAAGAGAATGACTCACTTTGCAGGTTTAATTGAGCAGAGCCTAGCCTACTGATTAGCCTTTTTAACCTAAATAAATAATAAGCACACAATTTGGTTAGTAACTTAATACAGCATTTACGATAACTCACGAGATTAAAACCTTCACAACGAATGACAAAGTGCGATACTTAAACATCCATCGAATTAACGACGAATGACAAAGCGTAAACCCTAATGTGGGTAGCACTTAAACATCCATTGGATAGTTTAATCGATCGGACATTGAATCGTATCAGCGATCGAGTTATTACCCCGATTGCGGCGTCGATTAGTGATCCGTGTGTGTTAATTGTAGTAATCTACGTATATCTCAGCGTATGTATGGAATTTTTACGTCGAACTGAAGCCAGGAATCAAGTCCCACTGCCTACTATTTATATCTGAAAAATGACCTCCCCCGCGTGTCGCGACAGGGACACATGTACCTGTCGCGTGTCGCGACAGGGACACATGTACCTGTCGCGTG
Organism: Helianthus tuberosus; assembly: GCA_030545235.1. NCBI lineage: Eukaryota > Viridiplantae > Streptophyta > Magnoliopsida > Asterales > Asteraceae > Helianthus > Helianthus tuberosus. The sequence continues at coordinate 141,410,599 of CM060383.1, forward strand.
TCGCGAGAGGCACCAATCTACCCTAGGGTAGCCTTGTGTGCATGTAGCCTTGCTGAGTTGGTCGTTCCTCAATTTTCATAATACATGTAAAACTGTTAAGATAATAACAACTAGGGTTTTACCCCCCTTGAATTTTAGGGGCCCTGATTCTAATTCCGTTTGTTCTGAAAATTTTAGGGTTTGTGCAGAATTACTTTGGTGTTTCAATTAAGGTTTCCTATTGGACAAATTAATTTAATAAATATGACTTTTGATGAGAGTTGTTACATTCTCCCCACCTTAATAAAAATCTCGTCCTCGAGATTTACTGGAATAATTGAGGATACTTTCGCTTCATTTCTGATTCCAGCTCCCAAGTGTATTCGGCTCCTCTCTTTGAATCCCATTTTACTTTTACTAGCACTAGTCGTTTGTGCTTGAGAAACTTCACTTTTCTGACTTCTATTTGAAGAGGTTTCTCAACAAATTTTAACTTTTCATTTACCTCTATATCTTGAAGAGGTACTATCAAAGATTCGTCTGATAGACATTTCTTAAGATTGGATACATGAAATACATCATGTACTCCAGCTAACTCTTCTGGTAGTTGTAAACGATAAGCAACTGGTCCTATACGTTGGATCACTGGAAATGGTCCTATGTATCTTGGACTTAGCTTTCCTTTCTTACCGAATCTAACAACTCCTTTCCAAGGAGAAACTTTCAACATTACTCTGTCTCCAACTTGGAATTCTAATGGCTTGCATCTATTGTCTGCATAACTCTTCTGGCGATCTCGAGCTGTTTTCAGTCTTTCCTTGATTTGAGTAATCTTATCAGTAGTTTCTTGTACTATCTCGGGACCTGACAATTGACTTTCTCCTATTTCTGCCCAACAAACTGGAGTTCTGCACTTTCTTCCATACAGTGCCTCGAATGGGGCAGTTTCAATGCTTGAATGATAACTATTGTTATAGGAGAATTCAATTAAAGGTAAGTGATCGTCCCAATTTCCACCAAAATCTATTACACATGCTCGGAGCATGTCTTCTAGAGTTTGGATTGTCCTTTCACTTTGTCCGTCTGTTTGAGGATGATATGCAGTGCTTAATTTTAGTCGAGTTCCCATAGCTTCTTGGAAACTTTTCCAAAAATGAGAAGTGAAACGACTATCTCTATCTGATACAATGGAGAGTGGAACTCCATGTAGAGATACGACTTTATCTACATACAACTTTGCCAATCTTTCCATGCTAAAGGTTTCTTTCATTGGTAGAAAGTGAGCAGATTTGGTTAATCGATCCACAATTACCCAAATTGCATCATTACCTTTTCTGGTTTTGGGTAACTTAGTAACAAAATCCATTGTTATGAGTTCCCATTTCCATACAGGCATTTCTAACTGTTGTAGTAGACCTGAAGGTTTCTGATGTTCTGCCTTAACTTGTGAACAAGTAAGACACTTAGAAACATATCGAGCCATATCCTTTTTCATGCCTATCCACCAGAAATTCTTTCTTAAATCTTGGTACATCTTATTGTTTCCTGGATGTATGGTATATCTAGACTTATGGGCTTCTTCTAAAATCTTATTTCTTAATTCTCCTTGCTTAGGTACCCAAATTCTATTTTTATGGAATCTCCAAATTCCATCAGCTCCTTGTTCTAATTCTTTTATTCGTCCTTTCATTCCTTCAGCATTATCCTTTATTGCTGTTTCTTGAACATTTTTCAATTGTTCCATTAAATCTAATTGTAAATTTAATCTGAGAGCACGAACTCGCTTTTGCTTCTCATAATATTTACGACTTAAGGCATCTGCAACTACATTTGCCTTTCCTTCATGATATTGAATATTACAGTCGTAGTCACTTAGGATTTCCATCCATCTCCTTGCCTCATATTTAACTCTTTTTGCCCAAATATATATCTTAAACTTTTATGATCTGTATAGACAGTAAATTTACTTCCGTACAGATAATGTCTCCAAATTTTCAGGGCAAAAATTACGGCTCCTAATTCTAAATCATGAGTCGTATAGTTTTCTTCGTGCTTTTTCAATTGTCTGGAGGCATACGCAATTACCTTCTTGCGTTGCATTAGCACACATCCAAATCCTAATTTTGAAGCATCACAATATACTTCAAAATCTTCAGTTCCTTCTGGTAAGGCTAAGATTGGAGCATTGGTTAACTTCTGCTTCAAAATCCTAAAGGCTTCTTCTTGTTTAGGTTCCCATTCAAACTTAACTGCTTTACAGGTTAGCTTAGTTAATGGTACAGCTATTTTGGAAAAGTCCTTAATGAACCGTCTATAATATCCAGCTAAACCTATACAAGGTGCTAAGTGTTTCTTGGTTATCGTTGATCGTCTTACTAAATCTGCCCATTTTCTGCCGATACGAGAAGAGTTTAAGGTAGAGCGATTAGCACGGATCTACACCGACGAAATCATCTGTCGACAAGGGACGCCTCGTGATATTATCTCTGACCGCGATGGTCGGTTTACCTCATGATTTTAGGAAACGTTTCAATCTGCGCTCGGTACTACTCTCAATCTAAGTACCGCTTTCCATCCCCAAACCGACGGTCAGACTGAACGCACGATTCGTACCCTTGAAGACATGCTTCGCTCGTGTGCCATAGATTTCGGTGGTAATTGGGACGCACACTTACCTTTGGTCGAATTCTCGTACAATAACAGTTATCATTCTAGCATTCAAATGGCACCATTTGAGGCATTGTATGGAAGAAAATGTCGATCACCTATTGTATGGCACGAGATCGGAGATGCGTAAATTACCGGTCCTGAGTTACTGCAAGAAACGACTAACAAGATCCTCCAAATTCGAGACAATCTCTTGAAAGCTTGGAGTCGTCAAAAGAGTTACGCCGATAGACGCCACAAGCCCCTTGAATTTGACGTTGGCGATCACGTACTCCTAAAGGTTTCACCTTGGAAGGGGGTGATCCGATTCGGCAAGAAAGGAAAGCTCGCGCCTCGATATGTTGGACCTTTTAAAATTCTGGAAAGAATTGGCAAAGTGGCCTACAGACTCGAACTACCGGAGGAACTTAGCAACGTCTACCCGACTTTCCATGTTTCGAACCTCAAAAAGTGTCTTGCCGAGCAGAAGTTACATTTACCACTTGAGGATCTACAAGTGGACGAAACATTACACTTCGTGGAAAAGCCTGTCGAGATCATGGACCGAGAAACCAAGAAACTCCGACGCTCACGCATTCCCATAGTGAAGGTTCATTGGGAAGGCAAACGCGGCGCCAAGTTCACCTGGGAACTCAAAAGTGACATGAAGGCTAAGTACCCACAGCTATTTGTTACGCCTGCGCCTTAATTTCGGGACGAAATTCCCTAAAGTAGGGGATGCTGTAACAACCCGACCTTTTTGAAGTCAAAGTACAAGTCAAAGTCAAAGTCAAAGGAAGAAAATATTGCTAATCAGATCTGTCATTCCTTGCTTATTAATTACTTGTACTCTCAAACCTCGGTAATCAATACTTTAGTTTACGTGGTTTTAGTTGTATTATGTGTAGTATCAATGCGATAAACGTAGTTAAAGGCTAATCTATTTAACGCTATCACATCGCTAACGCATCGCAACTTGAATCGCAGTTCTGGATATTGTTTTACGTGTGTGTGCTATTATGTGTTACTTGTGCATGTTTATTATATGTTTTGAGGTGATTAATCGCAATCGCAACTCTATCGCAACGCAATCTCATCGCGAACTAGAAACGCAAGGTTACTTATGTTGTTATATGTTAGTTATGTTATTTGTGTAACTATTATTTATAACTATCGCATCGCTTATTCGACACTCACTTAAACACATCGCACGCTCAACGTACGAAACGGAGGTCGAAAACGAACTCGTATTTGCCGTCCGATCGAATGACCGTTCGATCGAGTGGTCATCCGACCAGATGACCATCCGATCGGATGGCCATCTGATCCAAGGACCATCCGACCCGTCAACTTGCACCGCCCTTCCCTCCTTCCCCTATAAATACTCACCTGTCACATCACTGTTCACGTGATGTGACAGCTCTCCTCCGACCCACGCACTCTCAGGCCACTTTTCTCTCGATTCCTCACGATTCTTGTAAGTTTTCTCCTCGAATCTTTTACTTCTATCATCTACACACACTTTCTCGTCATCTTCTCCAACAAATCACAACTTCTAACCATCAAATCCACCTGATTTTGGCTGTTTTCGAATGACGTCATCCCGGGTTCATATGAACACCGAAGTATGATCTCACCTCACCAAGAACAACTCGGATCTAAAGGATTTCTACAATGTTTAAACACTGATTTCACCTAAATCTAAACATTTTCAACTAGATTCAAACTTTTCTTCAAACTTTCTTCACTTTTCACTCTAAACCGATAGAATCCGAGCTCGTTCAGACCTCTTACTCATCCTTTAAGTGAAGTGCCGGTTTGAGGACAGATTACTATCAAGGAGACAACCGACTTACGGGTTGAACATGAAAATTCCGTCAAGAACAGTCACTGAACGGACGGGGTGATTCCCTTCCGATCGGATGACTAGGACTTGATGTGGGTTCCATTGTTTGACACGTTGTCACATCGTCTCGGTGAAACCGCAACTTTTAACTTAACGGGTTTTACAAGTTCTCAAACAAACAGGTTGCCGAACGAATCGCCGTCCGATCGGATCACCATCCGATCAAACGACGATCCGATCAGGTGATTTGGGATTCTCAACACTTAAACGTTTTTTTCAAAACTTCAAAGAATATCAATTTCCAACGAATAGTCATCCGATCGGACGACCGTCCGATCGAATGACTATCCGGACAGAGGAGGTAGATCTTTGTATCTCCCACTCAAACGAATCACCATCCGATCGAACGGCCATACGTCTGAATGACCATCCGACCGTGTAACAACCCGCGTTTTAAGTCAAAGTACAAGTCAAAGTCAAAGGAATAAAAGATTGCTAATTGCGATCTGCCACTCCTTGCTTAAGTATTGATTGTACTCTTTGACTTGTAATCGATGCTCTAATTTAATTTGCTTTAGTTGTATTATGTGGAGTACATGTAAATAAATCACTATTTAATCGCTAATCGACTTATCGCTAATCGCATCGCAACTCGAATTATAGGTCATGGATATTGTTTTACGTGTGTGTTCTAATATGTGTTACTTGTGCATGTTATGTTTATGTTGAGGTGTTTAATCGCAAACGCAATTGCAAATCTATCGCAACGCAATCTCATCGCAAACTCAAGATTCAAGGACTTTATTTATGATAATTAGTAGTTAGGTTATTTGTGTAACTAATGGGTAATACTATAGCATCGCTTACTCGAAAAGCATCGCAACGCTCAACGCACAAAACGAAACGTCGAAAACCAACTCGCACCACCATCCGATCGAACCTCACGTCGTCCCATCACTTGTGCACCACCTTTCCCTTTTTTGGAAATCTTATAAATAGCACCTGTCACATCACAAATAGTAATGTGACAGCTCTGGTGCGACTCTTCAACTTCTCAGGCCTTTCTCCTTAGATTTCTCACGATTCTTGTAAGTTTTCAACCCAAATCTTGTACATCTATCATCTACACACACTTCTCCATCATTTTCACCATTGAATCTTAACTTTTCACCATGAAATCGGGTGATTTGAGGTGTTCTAGGATGATGTCATCATGGGGTTCTTATGAACTTCAAGTTTTGGCCTTATTCCACCAAGAACAACTCAGATCTAAAGGATTTCAACATGATTCAACACTGTTTTCGCATAGATCTAAACGTTTTCAAGGATTAAAAGGATTGAGAGATGTTTTCATAACTTTCTTTCAACTCTTTTACACTAAAAAACGATAGAATCGGAACTCATTCAGGCCTTCTACTCGTTTCTAGTGAAGTGTCAAGTCTGAGATCTGATTCCTATCAAAGAGACAATTGATTCCGGGTTGAACATGAACAACCATCACGAAAGGTTAAATGATCAGGCTGGGGTGATTCCCACTTTGATCGGATGACTCGGTCTTGACAGAGTTCCTATTGTTTAACGCGTGTCATACCATCTCGATCAAACCGCAAACTTTTCAAAACTTAGCAAAATATTTCAAGTTTCAAACGATCAGACTGTCGAACGGATTGCCGTCCGATCGGATTGCCGTCCGATCGGATTGCCATCACCGCCAGGACCGCAATAACACCAGCAGCAGCAGCAGCCCAAACAGAGTGGTGAAGCAAAAGCCTGAAGCAAAAGCCACAGTAGCAGCAGCCAGCACCGCAACAACACCAGCAGCAGCAGCAGTAGCCAGCTCAGCAAGCATCCCGTGGGCGAGTCTTCAACATCAACGCCCGCCAGGATCAGACAGACAACAACGTGGTTAATGGTACATTTCTCGTAAATGGTATATATGCTTTGTGTTTATTTGATACTGGAGCCGATAACTGTTTTGTTTCGTTCGAATTTGAAAGGCTCCTAAACCGTAAATGCGTTAACCGCCCATCAACATTCGACGTAGAAGTTGCCACTGGAAGAACCGTCACTATTAGTTCCGTTCTGCGTAACTGTACTCTTGATCTCAACGGTCATGTTTTCCCGATCAGTCTTATCCCGATGCAACTTGGTAGCTTTGATGTCATAGTAGGCATGGATTTCCTTTGGGAGAATCATGTTGAAATTGTTTGCTACGATAAAATGATTCGTTTCTCTCTCGCGAATGGTGATCAATTGTGTGTCTATGGCGAAGTCGCTTCGAAGAAGTTGCAACTCATGTCATGTGTCCAAGCTAGCAAGTATCTCCGCAAGGAATACCAAGCTTACTTAGCGAACATCGTAGTAGCGGAGGAAAAGGAAGTTAAGCCAATAGACAAGGTGCCTGTGGTTCATGATTTTCCTCGTGTATTCCCTAATGATTTACCTAGTTTGCCTCCCACTCGTGATATCGATTTTCGAATCAACCTCATTCCTAGAGCAAATCATGTTGCTAGAGCGCCTTAGCGTCTCGCTCCTTCTGAAATGCGCGAACTCTCAAGTCAGCTCCAGGAACTGCTTGATAAAGGCTTTATTTGCCCTAGCACCTCTCTTTGGGGCGCGCCTGTCCTTTTCATAAAAAAGAAGGATGGATCGTTGTCACGGCCCCTGACCCGGTTTGACCCGTTTCAGGAGTCATGGGACAGAAATCCCGTGGTATTTATTTAATTGAGTTTAACTGCAGAAGTTTATTATCAGGATCTTTTTAAAATGCAAAATATTTCCCGATTATTTTATTTCACAACTCGGGATAAAACCCGTTAATTTACAATCTTGAGATTTCTCAGAGAAATCTTTTATTTTACAAAACATGTTTCTTTATTTTTATACTGAGCCACTTCCTTAAGCTTGTAGTGCTTCTCGGCACTTTTCTTGGATCACAACAGATCACCTGAAACATGTTTGAAAAAGGTTTTGTCAGCGGGAAATACTGAGTGAATCATTCTTTTTACTAAAACGACTTATTTGTTATAATTTACAGTATTAAGAGCGATTACAATGTTTCTGATATCAAACCAACTACCCACAGTATTTGTCACTCGACCACACATTGGCTATCTCGTTGTCCAATGGTGTCTGTGACTATGATCATATCACCCCTTGGCTAACCCGTTGTCCAATGGTGACGATTATCAAGTATTGTATACAAAACCCCACACACTGGCTGTAATATGGTGACTACAAAGACTTAATCCCTGTAATTATAACTTTGGAAATAAACATGCTTTTGTAAATAGATTTGATAAAAAGAGAATGACTCACTTTGCAGGTTTAATTGAGCAGAGCCTAGCCTACTGATTAGCCTTTTTAACCTAAATAAATAATAAGCACACAATTTGGTTAGTAACTTAATACAGCATTTACGATAACTCACGAGATTAAAACCTTCACAACGAATGACAAAGTGCGATACTTAAACATCCATCGAATTAACGACGAATGACAAAGCATAAACCCTAATGTGGGTAGCACTTAAACATCCATTGGATAGTTTAATCGATCGGACATTGAATCGTATCAGCGATCGAGTTATTACCCTGATTGCGGCGTCGATTAGTGATCCGTGTGTGTTAATTGTAGTAATCTACGTATATCTCAGCGTATGTATGGAATTTTTACGTCGAACTGAAGCCAGGAATCAAGTCCCACTGCCTACTATTTATATCTGAAAAATGACCTCCCCCGCGTGTCGCGACAGGGACACATGTACCTGTCGCGTGTCGCGAGAGGCACCAATCTACCCTAGGGTAGCCTTGTGTGCATGTAGCCTTGCTGAGTTGGTCGTTCCTCAATTTTCATAATACATGTAAAACTGTTAAGATAATAACAACTAGGGTTTTACCCCCCTTGAATTTTAGGGGCCCTGATTCTAATTCCGTTTGTTCTGAAAATTTTAGGGTTTGTGCAGAATTACTTTGGTGTTTCAATTAAGGTTTCCTATTGGACAAATTAATTTAATAAATATGACTTTTGATGAGAGTTGTTACATTCTCCCCACCTTAATAAAAATCTCGTCCTCGAGATTTACTGGAATAATTGAGGATACTTTCGCTTCATTTCTGATTCCAGCTCCCAAGTGTATTCGGCTCCTCTCTTTGAATCCCATTTTACTTTTACTAGCACTAGTCGTTTGTGCTTGAGAAACTTCACTTTTCTGACTTCTATTTGAAGAGGTTTCTCAACAAATTTTAACTTTTCATTTACCTCTATATCTTGAAGAGGTACTATCAACGATTCGTCTGATAGACATTTCTTAAGATTGGATACATGAAATACATCATGTACTCCAGCTAACTCTTCTGGTAGTTGTAAACGATAAGCAACTGGTCCTATACGTTGGATCACTGGAAATGGTCCTATGTATCTTGGACTTAGCTTTCCTTTCTTACCGAATCTGACAACTCCTTTCCAAGGAGAAACTTTCAACATTACTCTGTCTCCAACTTGGAATTCTAATGGCTTGCATCTATTGTCTGCATAACTCTTCTGGCGATCTCGAGCTGTTTTCAGTCTTTCCTTGATTTGAGTAATCTTATCAGTAGTTTCTTGTACTATCTCGGGACCTGACAATTGACTTTCTCCTATTTCTGCCCAACAAACTGGAGTTCTGCACTTTCTTCCATACAGTGCCTCGAATGGGGCAGTTTCAATGCTTGAATGATAACTATTGTTATAGGAGAATTCAATTAAAGGTAAGTGATCGTCCCAATTTCCACCAAAATCTATTACACATGCTCGGAGCATGTCTTCTAGAGTTTGGATTGTCCTTTCACTTTGTCCGTCTGTTTGAGGATGATATGCAGTGCTTAATTTTAGTCGAGTTCCCATAGCTTCTTGGAAACTTTTCCAAAAATGAGAAGTGAAACGACTATCTCTATCTGATACAATGGAGAGTGGAACTCCATGTAGAGATACGACTTTATCTACATACAACTTTGCCAATCTTTCCATGCTAAAGGTTTCTTTCATTGGTAGAAAGTGAGCAGATTTGGTTAATCGATCCACAATTACCCAAATCGCATCATTACCTTTTCTGGTTTTGGGTAACTTAGTAACAAAATCCATTGTTATGAGTTCCCATTTCCATACAGGCATTTCTAACTGTTGTAGTAGACCTGAAGGTTTCTGATGTTCTGCCTTAACTTGTGAACAAGTAAGACACTTAGAAACATATCGAGCCATATCCTTTTTCATGCCTATCCACCAGAAATTCTTTCTTAAATCTTGGTACATCTTATTGTTTCCTGGATGTATGGTATATCTAGACTTATGGGCTTCTTCTAAAATCTTATTTCTTAATTCTCCTTACTTAGGTACCCAAATTCTATTTTTATGGAATCTCCAAATTCCATCAGCTCCTTGTTCTAATTCTTTTATTCGTCCTTTCATTCCTTCAGCATTATCCTTTATTGTTGTTTCTTGAACATTTTTCAATTGTTCCATTAAATCTAATTGTAAATTTAATCTGAGAGCACGAACTCGCTTTTGCTTCTCATAATATTTATGACTTAAGGCATCTGCAACTACATTTGCCTTTCCTTCATGATATTGAATATTACAGTCGTAGTCACTTAGGATTTCCATCCATCTCCTTGCCTCATATTTAACTCTTTTTGCCCAAATATATATCTTAAACTTTTATGATCTGTATAGACAGTAAATTTACTTCCGTACAGATAATGTCTCCAAATTTTCAGGGCAAAAATTACGGCTCCTAATTCTAAATCATGAGTCGTATAGTTTTCTTCGTGCTTTTTCAATTGTCTGGAGGCATACGCAATTACCTTCTTGCGTTGCATTAGCACACATCCAAATCCTAATTTTGAAGCATCACAATATACTTCAAAATCTTCAGTTCCTTCTGGTAAGGCTAAGATTGGAGCATTGGTTAACTTCTGCTTCAAAATCCTAAAGGCTTCTTCTTGTTTAGGTTCCCATTCAAACTTAACTGCTTTACAGGTTAGCTTATTTAATGGTACAGCTATTTTGGAAAAGTCCATAATGAACCGTCTATAATATCCAGCTAAACCTATAAAACTTCTAATTTCCATTGCAGATTGCGGAACCTTCCAATTGGTAATTGCTTCTATCTTAACAGGATCTACATGAATACCTTCGTGATTCACCATATGTCCTAAGAATTGCACTTCTTGCAACCAAAATTCACACTTTGAGAATTTAGCGTACAGCTTTTCTTTTCTTAACAAAGTTATGAGTGCATGCAGGTGCTGACAATGTTCTTCCTGACTTTTGGAATAAATAAGTATATCGTCAATGAAGACAATTACAAATTTCTCCAAATACGGTTTACAGATTTTATTCATCATGTCCATGAATGCTGCAGGTGCATTCGTTAGTCCGAAGGGCATGACTGTAAACTCGTAATGACCATACCTGGTTCTGAAAGCAGTTTTAGGCATGTCTTCTTCTTGTACCTTCAATTGATGATATCCGGAGCGTAAATCTATCTTAGAAAAATACCTAGCTCCTTGAAGTTGATCAAATAGATCATCAATCCTAGGTAATGGGTATCGATTCTAAATTGTAACCTTATTTAATTCTCTATAATTGATACACATTCTCATGGAACCATCCTTTTTCTTAACAAACAACACTGGTGCTCCCCACGAGGATGAACTAGGTTGTATGAAACCTTTACTTAGTAATTCATCTAATTGCTTTTTCAGTTCTAACATTTCTGTGGGAGCTAACCGATAAGGTGCCTTGGCTATCGGTATAGTTCCTGGAATTAGATGAATTCTAAATTCTACCTCCCTATCTGGTGGTAATCCGGGTAATTCTTTTGGAAATACATCTGGGTATTCTGAAACTACAGGAATCTCCATAAGTTCTTTTCCCTTAGTATTAATGATTACTGAAATCATATATACTATTCCTTGCTTTCGTTCATAACTAGCAACTTTCATTACTGATATGAACTTCATGGGCTTACGTGGTTTGTCTCCTGTAATTATGATTACTTCTCCGGTAGATGCTTGAATTTCTACAGAATTTTTATCACAAAGGATTTGAGCATGGTTGGCTACTAACCAATCCATTCCTAACACAACATCGAATTCAGCTAATTTCATAGGTAATAGGTTTGCAAAGAATTTATGACCTGAAAGTTCTATATTTTCTTTTTGCAACACCTTATCTATTTTGACAGAATTTCCGTCTGCCGTTTCGACTGTAAAAATCTGCCTAAGATTAGTTAAAGGTAAATTAAGAGCTTGGCAGAATGAAGTATTGATAAAACTTTGGTTTGCACCAGAGTCAAATAATACTTTTGCGTAAATGTTGTGAACTAAGAACGTACCAGCTATCACATCTGGGATTAACTCGGCCTCCTGAGTTGTTAACTGAAAGGCTCGAACATTCTTCTTTGTAGCTCCTTCTGCAGCTTTGGCTTTGTTGTTATCAGCTGGTTTAACTAGTTTCGGGCAATCTGGCCTGAAATGTCCTGTTTCTCCACAATTGTAACAAATTGTGGATTTCTTCCTGTAGTTTTCTTCACGATGTCCTACAACTTTACAAAAGTTGCAGGTTACATTGCATTTTCCAAAATGTTTCCTTCTACAATTCCTGCAGAAAGGCGGAATTGAGGATTGTCCTGTTCCTCTTTTCCTGAAACTGCTATTATTACCCGTACGAAATCCTTGGGTAATTTTCTGAGCCAGTTCCTTTTTCCTGTTATCATCTCTTGTGCGCACTAGTTCGTCGGTTAGGGTATTAGCTAATTCCACAACATCGTCAATAGTGCGAGGTCTCGCAGCTTTAACGATATTGCGGATTTCACCAATCAATCCCCAAATATAACGAGAAATGAGTACCGGTTCTGGCGAAGCCAGTGTTGGTACCACTCTAGCATATTCAAAGAATGTCGAAGTATAACCGCGACAATCTACACACATCATTCTATGGTTTAGGAACTTATTTGCCATTTGATCTTTTTCATACTTGGGACAGAATTTTCTTTCTACAAGACCTTTAAATTCTTCCCAGTTCATTGCATAAACCCTATTTCTTCCTTTAGCTTGTAACACCGTGTTCCACCATTCTAGCGCCCCTTCTTTGAAAAGATTTGACGTGTACATGACCTGATCATCTTGAACACATTTACTTATTGCAATTACTGCCTCGGTTTTCTCTAACCAACGCAGTGTTGCAGTCGCTCCTTCATTGCCTGCAAATTCAGTGGGTTTGCAAGCAAGAAATTCTTTGTAAGTGCAACCAGATGTTGCAGCTTTCATTTTCTTATGGAGCGGAGCTTGTAGTGGTTCATTATTATGATTAGTATGATTACCGCCTCCGTTTATGCTATTACTGAAGTTATCTTCAGAAATACGTTTGCTTGGAACAATTTGTTGAGGCTCGATTGGATTTCTAACAGCAGCAACTATTGCTGGAATAGCATTAGCTATTCCTTGAGCAACAATATTTTCTATATCCTGTCTAGTCATATATTGATCCCCTGGATGTTGCTCAGACTGATTAACCTCATTTACTGGTTCATTACCATTGTTTGCCATCTGATAATTAATATATATAATTTTATTAGTATCTGATAAATAATAATTATACACAAAACAATCAGACAATTTTCACAATACACGTATAGTCAAAACTATCGATTTCTCGATTTCATTTTATATATTTTATAGTATGCATCACTACACACCAATATCTTACAGAGTTTTATTCGTAGTTATTTTACAGACTGATTTCACTATTACTTTTACTATTACACAACCACAGTTTCACCATCCTACTATCTCTCGTCACTTGTCGTCCTAAAAACGAAGCTCCCTTTCATCATACTTCCAGGCAATTTGTCCCCCTATCTCCCGGATTCTATTTCCCGCATCCATTAGTTCTTCGCCAAAATGGCGAAGTTCTGCTAAATTTTCGTTACTCATGGGTGGATTTGGTAATGGTTTCGGGTCGCACTGAGGAAGGAAGGAATTAGGACTGTTGAGCAGGTTTTGGAATTGCCAGTCATTCGTCCACCATTCGTCCATTCCTAAAGGTTGGGTATGGACTATAGGTTCTGGGATTGCTGGTTCTAAGTTTATAGGTAATTGAGATTCAAGAGGCTGAGTAAAAACATTTCTATTGACAGGCTGAATAGTATCACAGCTTGCCAATATAAAATCCAGCTCTTCTTGCAATGTCATTTCCTGATTTTGCTTAGAGCTTTCTCCCATTTCTATCTGGGTTTGATTAAATCCTCCTCCAGTCTCTATTTCTATTTGCCTTGAATATTCATCAAACTGTATTTCCATTTGCCTAGACTCTTCCCCAGCTTCAATTTCCTTCCCTTTATCTAAAGGATTTTTTATTTTGAGATTCTTTCTAGGGACGGGTTTCCTCCTACGCACACGTCTCCATCCTACAAATCTCCTCCTTTTCTTGGGCTTGGGTTTCTCTGGAGGTGGTGAAGCATTAAATTCAATAGGTTGTTCCACATCAGGAAAATACCCAGTAAATTCTTTAGAAACTTCTATGTTTACAGGGTAGAGGTTGAGATTCTCTAGAGCTTCAGATAAATCATTCATACTGTTTAATATAAAAAAATAATAAGTTAAAATTTTATAACAATATTTTAAAAGATAACCTTCAAATATTATTGCATACTGTGTGACTCCCAAACAACTAAAATTTAAAACACACTATGTTTTACAGTAAATTTATTTATTTACTGGAGAACGTTTCTGACTTATAAGTGATAACGGTGCTAAACTGAAACAAGTTATTTAAAGACTTTCATTTACTACTACGGTGGCTAGCATATAAAGATTTGCCCATTTTTCATCTAACTTGTCTTCCCAAGGTGATTTACTGGTTAACTCCTGGGTTTCCTGTTTAATCTTCTTTTTCTCGAATTTTCCTTATTTCCTCCTGACTTTTCCTAATAATCAAACTTCTTTTATTAGGAGAAAGTGGTTTCTCATAATATGCCTTTCTCACAAATATTCCTTCTTCAGGAATTACAGAGTGATTTGAGGATTTGGTTTGGGATGAACTTCCCTTCTCATTGGATGACCTATCTAATTTAAGATAGATGTTTGACAGCTTTTGTTTACCCATACTGTAACTAACAAATAGTCAGTTAATAAAACACATAATCACATAATAGTAATCAGGAAAAATTTAAGTATTTCTAAATACTTAATTAGCTTAACTCAGTGGCTCTGATACCACCTTTTTCTGTCACGGCCCCTGACCCGTTTCAGGAGTCGCGGGATAGAAATCCCGTGGTATTTATTTAATTGAGTTTAACAGCGGAAGTTTATCATCGGGATCTTTTTAAAATGCAAAATATTTCCCGATTATTTTATTTCACAACTCGGGATAAAACCCGTTAATTTACAATCTTGAGATTTCTCGGAGAAATCTTTTATTTTACAAAACATGTTTCTTTATTTTTATACTGAGCCACTTCCTTAAGCTTGTAGTGCTTCTCGGCACTTTTCTTGGATCACAACAGATCACCTGAAACATGTTTGAAAAAGGTTTTGTCAGCGAGAAATACTGAGTGAATCATTCTTTTTACTAAAATGACTTATTTGTTATAATTTACAGTATTAAGAGCGATTACAATGTTTCTGATATCAAACCAACTACCCACAGTATTTGTCACTCGACCACACATTGGCTATCTCGTTGTCCAATGGTGTCTGTGACTATGGTCATATCACCCCTTGGCTAACCCGTTGTCCAATGGTGACGATTATCAAGTATTGTATACAAAACCCCACATACTGGCTGTAATATGGTGACTACAAAGACTTAATCCCTGTAATTATAACTTTGGAAATAAACATGCTTTTGTAAATAGATTTGATAAAAAGAGAATGACTCACTTTGCAAGTTTAATTGAGCAGAGCCTAGCCTACTGATTAGCCTTTTTAACCTAAATAAATAATAAGCACACAATTTGGTTAGTAACTTAATACAGCATTTACGATAACTCACGAGATTAAAACCTTCACAACGAATGACAAAGTGCGATACTTAAACATTCATCGAATTAACGATGAATGACAAAGCATAAACCCTAATGTGTGCAGCACTTAAACATCCATTGGATAGTTTAATCGATCAGACATTGAATCGTATCAGTGATCGAGTTATTACCCTGATTGCGACGTCGATTAGTGATCCGTGTGTGTTAATTGTAGTAATCTACGTATATCTCAGCGTATGTATGGAATTTTTACGACGAACTGAAGCCAGGAATCAAGTCCCACTGCCTACTATTTATATCTGAAAAATGACCTCCCCCGCGTGTCGCGACAGGGACATATGTACCTGTCGCGTGTCGCGAGAGGCACCAATCTACCCTAGGGTAGCCTTGTGTGCATGTAGCCTTGCTGAGTTGGTCGTTCATCAATTTTCATAATACACGTAAAACTGTTAAGATAATAACAACTAGGGTTTTACCCCCCTTGAATTTTAGGGGCCCTGATTCTAATTCCGTTTGTTCTGAAAATTTTAGGGTTTGTGCAAAATTACTTGGGTGTTTCAATTAGGGTTTCCTATTGGACAAATTAATTTAATAAATATGACTTTTGATGAGAGTTGTTACATTCGTTCCGGATGTGCATCGACTACAGGGAATTGAATAAGCTTACTATCAAGAATCGCTATCCCCTGCCTCGAATCAATGATTTGTTTGATTAATTACAAGGTGCTACATGTTTCTCAAAGATCGATCTACTCTCAGGCTATCACCAACTACGAATTCAGGAGGAAGATGTACCTAAAACTGCTTTTCGAACCCGATACGGTCATTGCAAATTTGTTGTTATGCCTTTTGGTTTGACTAACGCTCCTGCAGTTTTCATGGATCTAATGAATCGCGTGTGTAAACCCTTTCTCGACCGCTTCGTCATCGTATTTATCGATGATATCCTGATCTACTCCAAGTCAAAAACCGAATACGCGCAACATCTACGTTTGGTTCTTGAGTTACTCCAGGGAAACCGTCTCTATGCCAAGTTCTCCAAGTGTGAATTCTGGCTTGAGGAGGTTCAATTCCTCGGTCACATCGTCAATAGTCAAGGAATTCATGTCGACCCTACGAAGATCGAAGATGTTAAGAGTTGGGTTACACCAAGGAACCCGTCCGAAGTTTGCTCTTTTCTCGGATTGGCGAGTTACTATCGCCGATTCATCACTGACTTCTCGAAAATCGTTGTACCGCTTACCTCGCTTACGCACAAAGATAAACCTTTTGTTTGGGGAACCGAACAAGAGGAGGTCTTTCAAACTCTCAAAGCTATGCTTTGTAACGCTCCTGTGCTCTCACTACCCGACGTAAATGACGATTTTGTAGTCTACTGCGATGCCTCTAACCTCGGTCTTGGTTGTGTTCTTATGCAACGGGACAAGGTTATCGCGTACGCCTCTCGACAGCTCAAGATCCATGAGAAGAACTATACAACCCACGATCTCGAGCTTGGTGCAGTTGTTTTTGAGCTAAAGATTTGGCGACACTACCTTTACGGTACTAAGTGTACGGTCTTCACCGACCACAAGAGCCTACAACACATCTTTAACTAAAAAGAGCTAAATATGCGCCAACGCCGATGGATTGAACTCCTCAATGATTACGCCTGTGAGATTTGTTACCATCCAGGCAAAGCAAACATCGTTGCCGATGCTCTCAGTCGACGAAGCTATTTGCATAGCGTTCGTAACACTCAAGCCCAGCACAATCTCGAAGTTCTTATCTGTGACGCCCAACATGCTTGTTTTACCGAACGTACTTTGAAGAAAGAAAGGATCATCAACAACGGCGAACAACTGCTGAATAAATCGAATGGTATATTCCATTATCTAGACCGAATTTGGATTCCTAAGCGTACCAACTTACGACAGATTCTGCTAGGCGAAGCCCACAAATCGCGGTATTCCATTCATCCGGGTGCCGACAAGATGTACCAGGACATGCGCTACAAGTACTGGTGGCCGAGCATGAAGAAGGATATCGCTATCTATGTTTCGAAATGACTGACTTGTTCAAAGGTCAAGGCTGAGCATCAACGCCCCTCGGGCTTACTTGTACAACCCAAAATCCCTATGTGGAAATGGTAGAGTATAGCTATGGACTTCATAACGAAACTCCCGCGCACGCCATCAGGTCACAACAGCATCTGGGTTATCGTTGACTGTCTTACCAAATCCGCTCACTTTCTACCAATACGGCAAGACTATAAGGCAGAACGATTAGCACGAATCTACACCGACGAGGTTATTTGTCGACACGGGACACCTCGTGATATCATTTCTGACCGCGATGGTCGGTTTACCTCGCGTCTTTGGGAAACGTTTCAATCTGCTCTCGGTAGTACTCTCAATCTTATTACCGCATTCCATCCCCAGACCGACGGTCAGACTGAACGCACGATTCGTACCCTCGAAGACATGCTTCGCTCGTGTGTTATAGATTTCGGTGGTAATTGGGATTCGCATTTACCTTTAGTCGAATTCTCGTACAATAACAGTTATCACTCTAGCATCCAAATGGCACTGTTTGAGGCATTATACGGAAGAAAATGTCGATCGCCTATTGTATGGCACGAGATCGGAGACACGCAAATTACCGGTCCTGAGCTGTTGCAAGAAACGACTGACAAAATCCTCCAAATTCGAGACAATCTCCTGAAAGCTCGGAGTCATCAGAAAAGTTACGCCGATAGACGCCGCAACCCCTTGAATTTGACGTTGGCGATCACGTACTCCTAAAGGTGACACCTTGGAAGGGGGTGATCAGATTCAGCAAGAAAGGAAAGCTCGCGCCTCGATATGTTGGACCCTTTAAAATTCTGGAAAGGATTGGCAAGGTGGCCTACAGACTCGAACTACCAGAGGAACTTAGTAATGTCCACCCGACTTTCCACGTTTCGAACCTCAAAAAGTGTCTAGCCGACTAGGAATTATATGTCCCTCTTGAGGATCTGCAAGTGGACGAAACATTACACTTCGTGGAGAGGCCTGTCGAGATCATGGGCTGAAAAAACCAAGGTACTCCGACGCTCACGCGTTCCCATTGTGAAGGTTCGCTGGGAAGGCAAACGCGGCGCCGAGTTCACCTAGGAACTCGAAAGTGACATGAAAGCGAAGTATCCGCAACTGTTTGTTACACCTGCTTTTTAAATTTCGGGACGAAATTTCCTAAAGTAGGGGAGGTTGTAACAACCCGCATTTTAAAAGTCAAAGTACAAGTCAAAGTTAAAGGAAGAAAAGATTGCTAATTGCGATCTGCCGCTCCTTGCTTAAGTATTGATTGTACTCTTTGACTTGTAATCGATGCTCTAATTTAATTTGCTTTAGTTGTATTATGTGGAGTACATGTTAATAAATCGCAGTTTAATCGCTAATCGACTTATCGCTAATCGCATCACTATCGCATCGCAACTCGAATTATAGGTCATGGATATTGTTTTAAGTGTGTGTGCGAATATGTGTTACTTGTGCATGTTATGTTTATGTTGAGGTGTTTAATCGCAAACGCAATCGCAAATCTATCGCAACACAATCTCATCGCAAACTCGAGATACAAGGACTTTATTTATGATAATTAGTAGTTAGGTTATTTGTGTAACTAATGGGTAATACTATCACATCGCTTACTCGAAACGCATCGCAACGCTCAACGCACAAAACGAAACGTCGAAAACCAACTCGCACCACCATCCGATCGAACCTCACGTCGTCCCATCACTTGTGCACCACCTTTCCCTTTTTGGAAATCTTATAAATAGTACCTGTCACATCACAAACAGTGATGTGACAGCTCTGGTGCGACTCTTCAACTTCTCATGCCTTTCTCCTTCGATTTCTTGCGATTCTTGTAAGTTTTCAACCCAAATCTTGTACATCTATCATCTACACACACTTCTCCATCATTTTCACCATTGAATCTTAACTTTTCACCATGAAATCGGGTGATTTGAGGTGTTCTAGGATGATGTCATCATGGGGTTCTTATGAACTTCAAGTTTTGGCCTCATTCCACCAAGAACAACTTAGATCTAAGGGATTTCAACATGATTCAACACTGTTTTTGCATAGATCTAAACATTTTCAAGGATTAAAAGGATTGAGAGATATTTTCATAACTTTCTTTCAACTCTTTTACACTAAAAAAAACGATAGAATCGGAACTCATTCAGGCCTTCTACTCGTTTATAGTGAAGTGTAAAGTCTGAGATCTGATTCCTATCAAAGAGACAACCGATTCTGGGTTGAACATGAACAATCGTCACGAAAGGTTAACTGATCAGGCTGGGGTGATTCCCACTTCGATCGGATGACTCGGTCTTGACGGAGTTCCCGTTGTTTAACGCGTGTCATACTGTCTCGATCAAACCGTAAACTTTTCAAAACTTAGCAAAATATTTCAAGTTTCAAACGACCAGACTGTCGAACGGATTGCCATCCGATCGAACGACAATCTGATCGGATGACATATGGTCCTCAACACTTAAACATTTTCATAATTTTCAAAGATCATCAGTTTCTGACGGATTGCCATCCGATCGGAAGACCATCCGATCGAATGACAATCCTGCTGTGAACTTGTTCTCTGAGAAATGTCCAGCCGGACGGATCGTCATCCGATCGAACGACCGTTCGACCGGACGATCTGAAAGGTAGAGATACTTTTCTGTTTTCAAAATGCTACAACGAAAACTTCAAAGCCATCATACACAAACACATCCCTCCCAAAACGAAGGACAATCCGACTAAATGGCCATCCGACCGGATGACCATCCGTACGGATTGTCATCCGACCGGATGACCCTTCGTCACTTCAGCTCACATGCATTGTTTTACGTGCCGCTCACCGTTATGCTATCGTTCTGTAATTAGGCTAACTCTCCAGCACTCCCTTCAATCCAAGAGAGTGTTTATTTACTAAACACGATATGTGAGTATACTCGATCCCTTTTTGCTTTAAGCACTTTTGGGTGTTACATACGTTACTTATATCAAATCACAACAATCACACAACGCAAACACTTTTATACGCTAACCGTTACTGCATGTTATACGTGTTACTCGATGAATGCTTGTATGTTAGGTTTACACAGTGATTGTTGCCTGACACCTTAGCAACGATAGTACTATAGTTTGGACTCAGCACTTGTCGTGGACAGGGGTTGTTAAGGGTTTTTCTCACATGTCACGGTGGTGATATGTGTTGCGCATTCTACAACTCGCAGTCATGTCTTTGGATATTTCATTGTCGATAACCAACTTGCTTCACATTATACATGTTACATGCTGGTTATGCGTAAACTCTCTTTCGCTATCTATGTCTGTGATAGATGTTTGAGATGCTAGGATGCTTGCTTTTGTGGAATCGATGTAGGAAGAGTCTACAAACAAACAATTTAAATCTGAGTTGTCGGAACATTTATTTGTCTATGAGATATCGATGTCTGTAATAATTGTTTTACTTTGATGAGTTATGGTATGGGACATGATGTTAATTATCTGGTAATTTAGTTGTTATGGATTTCTCCTGGACAATCTATTTCGCTCAGTGTCGCGCCCCGATGTTTCCACCATCGGTTGGAGTGTGACAGACCGGATGGCTGGACACATAATGATACTTTTCACCTTTTATAATGCTACAACGAAAACTTCAAAGTTCAAATCATACATAAACACATCCATCCCAAATGGACAACCCTCCGACCGAATGGTCATCCATCCGGATGACCATCCGTCCGGACGGTCATCCGATCGGATCACTGTTTGTTACTCATTCCATTCGACGCACTGTTTCACGCACTGTTCAACGCTTATACTGTCGTTACCTGATCAGGCTAATCTCTCAAGCGCTCCCTTCAATCTAAGCTTGTGTTTATTTATTAAACACGAACTGTAAGTATACTGAATCCCTTTTTGCTTAACGCATTTTTGGGGTGTTACATACGTTACTTACATCAAAATCACATCGACACACAACGCACCTACTTTTATATGCTAACCATTCTGCATGTTATACGTGTTATTCGATGAATGCTTGTATGTTATGTTTACACAGTGATTGTTGCCTGACACCTTAGCAACGATAGTACTATAGTTTGGACTCAGCACCTGTCGTGGACAGGGGTTGTCAAGGGTATTTCTTCACTGTTACAGTGGTGATATGTGTTGCGCATTCTACAACTCGCAGTCATGTCTGTGCATATTTCATTGTCGATAATCTGCTAGCTTCACACTACAACATGTTACATGTTGGTTATGCGTAAATCGCTTTCGCTACTATTACTATTAAACTTGTATGCTCACCTTTACACTATGTGTATTGACTTTTATTTTAACGTATGTGACAGGTGTTTAGGATGCTTATGCTATGCTTGCTGTTATGGAAATCAAGATAGCAGGTCTAGAAACGTCACATTAAAATCTGAGTTGTCAAAACAATTTAATTGTCTTTGAGATACTATGTTTGTATTAACTATTTTGCTGGATATGTTATGGTATAGGACGTAACTTTAAATATTTGGTAATATTAGTTGTTATGGATTTCTCCTGGACAATCTGTTTCGCTCAGTGTAGCGCCCCGATGTTTCCGCCATCGGTTGGGGTCTGACAAGTTAAGCCAAGCATTCAATACATACAACAAAAACTCCATTACCCTTCATTACATAATTCTTTGAGCATTCATTTGTAATAGTCAATAACCTCACAATCACCTTGTAAACTTTGTTTTTCCAAAGTGATATATATACTTGAAAATTCTTTAAGTTGTGTTTCTTGAAAGTTTGATTTCTAATTCCGCACAATATTTCCATACTTGTTGAAATCTATTAGCATAATTAGTCAAAGAGCATCTTATCTGGGATCAACAATTGGTATCAGAGTAGATTGAATAAACTATTTTCAAAAGATCATTTGCTCATTTTTTTTATAACAATCTTTTTAACTAAATATGGCAAACTTTCAAACATGGAACAATGATTTCAATATTGGATCTCTGTCAAAGCCTCCAACTTTGGTCAGAGAGGAGTACCCCCAATGGAGAATCAGGATGATCAGTTTCCTTAATGGACATGATCGATCTCTGTTTCAATCTATTAAGAGAGGCCCACATACACCCACTATTGAAATTCCTCCTATTCCAGCAACTGAGCACACACCCGAAATTCCTATCTCTTTTGCTCCAAAACAAGAAATACATTGGAGCAAAGAAAATAAGGATAAGGTGGAGGCTGATGAAAGGGCCAAATCACTCTTGATTACGGCACTTTCTAATGACATATTTTCCCAAGTAGATGCATGTCCATCTGCTAAGGAAATATGAGATTAGTTGGAAAACCTTTGTGAAGGAGGAGAAAGAATGAAGAGAAACAAACGAACAAACTGTGTTTCTTCTTATGAAAGATTCAAAAGTCTTTAAAATGAGAGTCTTTCAGAAACATACAGTAGGTTCACAAAACTTTTAAATGATCTTAAAAAGTTTGATATTGAGAAATTAAATGATGAAAGAAATGTAAAATTTCTGGATGCCTTGCCAAGATAACGGAGAAGTCTAACAATGACTTTGGCATCCACCGTAGAACTAGGGAACATGAATTTACATGATCTTAGCTTGTCCCAAGAGAGGAAGAGATATATGAGAACTCAAACCAAAAGGGAGGATCCATTGCTCTTATTTCTAACTCACAAAGAGCAAACGTTTCTGATCCACAAACTTCTCAATGCCAAGGCTAAGAAAATTTAATAATGTAAGGTTTAGTTTTCTTTTGGTCTTGTTACATGTGATGAGAGTTGTTAGGCTTCAAGGTTGTTGTTGGGTTGGAAGAGTGTTGGACTAGTTGGCTCAAGATAGAAGAGATGAACGTGCTTGAAGACCGGGTTGTTACAACCGTCTAACAACCCAGGTATGGATCCTCTTTATAAACAAAGTCTCACCTACCAAACTCATTCATTCAGAGATATTTTCAATTCTTTCTCTCTGGTTCCTCTCTCTAGAAAGTACTTAAGGTTTCATTACTGATTGTACTTGAACCAGTGATATTGTGGTGAGATCTAGTATTTGTTTTAGTGATTATCGTGTTGATAATCACCTGTAGTTGAGAGTGAGAGTTGTTGATTGTTAGATCATCTGATTTGTATAGTTTCTTGTAGTCTTTAGTTGTTTTTTGGGTAATAAAATCGTTTGGTTTGGGTTATTATTGACTACACTCTTGATATCATCTTTTTGACAATTAAAGTTACAAGAAAATATAGAAATTTAATTTAACATTAAAATAGTGTAAAAGAAATAAAAAGTCACATTAAAGGGTGTATTACGAATTTAATCGGTGTACATAGTAGTAGGACCAGGCGAAAATTTAGTTTTTTTTTTTTTTTTTTTTTGAGAAATGACTTTCATTCACCAACCAAAAACAAAACACCAACTATCTCCAAGTCAGAGAAAGTGGCCGAAAACCACAAAGAGTACAACCAAGAACAATTACATCACATCAAACGAAATCCACCTATCCCAATCCACTATCCCTTGTTTTAATTCGATACTTATACCAAATAAAGCCCAAAGACTTAATGTCCGCTACCAAATCCGTCACATTAGGCATCTTGTTCGAGAACACCTTGTCATTTCTAGCACGCCATAAACGCCAACATGTGATAATAATAACCCCATGCAAAACCTCCTTCTTATTACCCGAAACGCCACTATAATCTTGCATCTCAACCAAATCTTTAACATGAAAGACGAACGATCTAGGAACCTTACACCAAGTAGTAATAGCGGTCCATACTCCCATAGAAAACGCACATCCTGTGAGAATATGTTCAATAGTTTCTTCATTACTCTCACACCAATCACAAATATTATTTTCTATCAAGATTCTTCTTTTAATCAAAGCCGTCTTTGTAGGAAGCCGGTCCAAATACGCACGCCACATGAAGATATTACATTTTGTCGGCACCCATTTACTCCACTTGAATCCAAAAGTAACCGCTTCATTATTCGACCCTCTCATCCATCGTTTAACCGAGGCTACCGAAAAATCATCTTCTCTCCCATTAAACCAAACCCAACCATCATTGGTGTCCTCTAAGGAAACGGATTGAAGAAACAACTCTAACCTTTGTCTTTCATCCATCTCCATCGGAATACTAGGCGCACGATTCCACTCCCAAAAAAACCCTAGAATTATGCATCGTCCTCAATCGATCAGCAATGACTATCTTCTTGTTCTTTCCATACAACGCATATCATGCCTTTGATTACCACTTTTCTACCAAATCAATATAATAATCAAGATGATAAATATTTGTTTTTCCTTAGGCGAATCTAATATAATAATCAAGATGATAAATTTAGTTACGAAGAATTTCAACAAACCATCCTTGTTCTTTTCCATACAACGCATATCATGCCTTTGATTACCACTTTTCTACCAAATCAATATAATAATCAAGATGATAAATATTTGTTTTTCCTTAGGCGAATCTAATAGTGGAATTTAGGCCACCTGGTACACTCTAACATTGATAGGTGTTAATCCTAGTTGGCATCCGTTAACACCTGTTAAACCGCTCCTGAAGAGTGTTAAGAGGCATTAAAAACTTCACATGTTAAGAAGTTAACTAGGAGAGAGAGGGAGGGAATCAAGCATTCCAAAATTTGCATACACACACAACATGCTATATATATGTATTTTAATTAATTTTAAGGGTGTTAATGGGGTTAAACCATTTCCTTGGTGTGCGGTGAAGTGAAAGAGGGTCAAGTAGGTGATGCGGTGCCTACGTGTAGTTAAGGGACGTGAAAGTATACCCCATAGCCTTACCATACAAGCATGTTAAGGGTGTTAAATGGACCATGGTGGTTGGTGACGGGTGGTCCTTTGGACAACCCTTAAATATGTTAAAAGATGAAATAATCCTCCATTTAATCGTGTAGTTATCTTGAATTAGATAACTACCATTGCTTATGTTTCAGGTGCATTTTCAGGGCTAAAAGATGGATAAAATGCAGCTTTGGAGGTTTTGGAGATAAACGGTTCGAGTGTGGAACAAGAGACAAAACAAAGGAGACAAGTCAGCTCACCACCGTAAATTACGGTCCTACCGTAATTTACGGTGGACCTGGATTTCATATCTTTCTCACCGTAAATCAGTTTGTTTGCACCGTAATTGAATATTGTCCACCGTAATTTATGGTGGAGCCGTAAATTACGGTGCCGTCTGCGAGGAAAACTTGTAACTGCCACATTTAAGTTAGTTTTTGGGTGTCTTTTCATTATCTCATCATTGGACGGTTCTTGGACACCTTGGGGGCGATTTTGGAGAACTTGTTGGTTTTGTGAACATTTTTCAATCATTCGGTTTGTGCTTTCGATTCGTATGAACAATAGATTGATGTTGATGATGATTCACCGAGCCATGTCCGGCTAAACTCTTCGGTGATCATCTTAGGTGAATGTTTCTTGAACTTTTGTGTGATTTAATTCTGAATTTCTAGAATGATAACTTGCGTTGCTTGAATATCATGGTGTATGTTTGATTGCTTGTAATTTGTTAATCGATATTGCAATTTCTAGTCTTAATCGTACGTTCTTGGTGCCGTTGGCAATCGAGATATCACGGGAAGGGTTAGGGTTGGTTATTGGTTAATTGGTCATCGGGAAACAACCTCGCGTTTATATAATCCGAGTACTTTGTCCCCTTTTATCACTTCAATCATCTATACACGAGTTATGTCTATGTAACTCTTTCTAGTTGGAATTGCACACAATTGTTTAAAGAAACTGAAACCTAGGATGATCATTGTTCTCTCCTAATTGTTTAAAACCTACATTTGATTTGCATTAGTTTAATTTAGTTTTCTAAATCAACAAACCAAACTCTTGAATTTTAATTTCTGCAATTTAGTCTAATATTAGTTTAAGTACAAAACTATACAATCGACACATCTTCCACATACTCCCTGAGTTCGATACCCTATTACCGCTATCTATAGTTGTATTTGGGATTAAATTTGCGTGACCCACGACAATCACGTCAAATTTTGGCGCCGTTGCCGGGGAGTAGTGCGCAACGTGTGTTAATTTAGTAGTTTTGTTTTTGTTATTTTCGGGTTTACGCTGGTTGTGTTTAGTGTGCAGGTACTTCGAGTGTATGCATACTAGGGGCTCACACAAGTCATCACCGCTATCGTTTGATCCGGAAATTGAAAGAACGTTGAGGCAAAACAGAGTTTTGATACGAGAAAACAAAATCGTTGGTTCACCTACTTCACCCATTACACCAAGAAACATCATGGACGAACCACAAATACCACCTACAACGGGTCAAACGACCTCATCATTCATTCCTACATCCACACAACCATCACCAAATACCACCATTCCAAACATCACCACAATGCCTACTCCACTTCATGATACTACACCAACCGATACCACACAACCGATTACTACTCAAGTTGAACCTAGTCTTTCCTTTAGCCCATCTACTACGATTCCACCACTCACTCATTTCTTCCCAGTTTCAGGGCAATCATCTTCAACCTATACAGCACCACAAGGTTCAACTGTTGTCCATACTACCTCTACATTTAGACCATCAAACCAGTCGGGTTTTCAATACTCGACCATTCCATTTGGGCAAACTTCGGGTATAGGGGGAGATGGATATGAGGAAGGCTATGAGGATTTTGAAGGTTATGATGAAGACGGGTATGCTTATGCTTATGGGGGTGATGGAGATCAAGGAGAGTTTGGGTATGTGCCGGGTCAATCTCAAGGGATAGCAAGTGTAGGTGGAGTGCCACAACAACTTATACCGCAACATATTCGACCAAGACCACAAGGGCCACCAATGCAACGCCCTATACCTTTGCAACAAATTCGGCCACAGAATGTACAACCAAATGTTCAACAATTCCAAAGGCCAATTCAACGCCCACCAATGCCGCAACAGCAATTTCAACAACCAAATGCACCACAAGGGCAAGTACCAAGGCCAATGGGTCCTATTCGGCCAAGGGGTAGGTTTGGTATACCAAGGAGACACCTTAGAGAAAATGTGAGGGGCATTGAAGCACATTTTCGGCCGGTAATCACGCAAAACCCTTCACCGGTAGTCATTCCTCATAATGATCAAGGGCGAACATTTGAAGTAAGAACCAATTCCTTGCAAAGTTTACCAAAGTACAAGGGGGTTGGCAAATGAGGAGCCTTATTTTCATTTAGAGGCCTATGACTCTATTTGCAACACTCTTGGGAGTCAAGGGTTTTCAGCCGACGATATCAAATTGGTTTTGTTCCAATTTTCTTTGGAAGAGAAGGCGAAAAAATGGTTCTACACGTTACCCTCGGCATCCATATATACATGGGGGGAGATGCAACAAACTTTCTTGGATGAGTTTTACACCGCCCAAAAGACCAACGATGCAAGAAAGGGGTTGAGAAGTTTCCAACAACAACATGGTGAGATGTTTCATGAGGCATTCGAGCGTTTCAACATGATGATCAAGAACTGCCCTCATCATGGAATTGAATTGTGGGAATTAATGAATGCTTTTCACGAGGGGTTGAGTGCTGAAGATGCTCGTGATCTCATGTCTATCACCGGTGGGACTTTTGGAACAAATTATGAGAATGATGATTGGGAGTTCTTGGAAAGCATGGCAACTACATCAAAGAGGAAAGCTCAAGCCTCAAGAAGAGCCCGACCGACCACTAACCGACCGCAAGTGCACGCCATAGATGATGGTAATGTTCAAACCACTAACCAAATTTATGATGTTTGTGCTTTGTGTAATGAAATAGGTCACGCGGCTGAAAATTGCCAAGGGATGGTGGAAGGGCAATATGAAGAGGTGCATGCTATTCAAGGTCAAGGTCAAGGAGGGGGTGGTAGAAACTACAACAACATGAACTCTAACACTTACCACCCCGGGTTGAGGAACCACCCAAATTTTCGTTATGGGAACCCTTCTAATCAAGCTAACCCGAACTTTCAAGGTAGCCAAGGAAACTATGGTTCGCGCCAACCTTATAACAATCAAGGTGGATATAGAAGTGGGAACAACCAAGGGTACCAAAGGCAAACGGGTCAAGAACAAGGGGGTTCTTCAGGTGGAAACGAGGTGATGGAGATGCTAAAGAGCATGCAAACGGAGATGCAAAAACGGAATCAACTTGATGAAGTCCGAATGCAAAAAGATGAAGTTCGTGACAAAAGCATCCAATCACTAACAACCCAAATGGGTCAATTGGCAACCGATGTGGCTGAATTGAAGAAGAACAAGGGTCAACTTCCTAGTGACACCAAGGTAAATCCATCACACGGTTCGTCAAGAGGTAATGTAAATGTTCATCAGGTTAGTGTTTTGAGAAGTGGGAAAGAGTTTAAAGCTAATTTGTCACCCGAATTAGTTGAGGGGGTGGTTGAGGACATCACGGGTAATGATAGTGATGATGATGTTTCACCGGTTAAACCAAAAGAATTAAATGTTAAAAAACCGGGTTTGGGTGAAAATAAAGAAAGTGAAAAAGTTGAGGGTGAACCGAGTCAAGTCCCGTTTCCATCGGCTTTACTTGACCCGGGTAAGAAAAATTTTATCGCATCAAGAGGTCCTCAAAAAGAGGAGATGTGGGATATGTTCAAACAAGTAAAAATAAATCTCCCACTCCTTGATGCAATAAAACAAGTCCCCGCTTATGCAAAATTCTTAAAAGAATTATGTACACAAAAGAGGCAAAACAAAAAGAAAATGCCTAAGCGGGTAGATTTAACTGGGCAAGTGAGTGCGGTGTTGAATGGGGAGCTTCCTCCTAAGCTCCAAGATCCGGGCACGCCATTGATTAATGTACAAGTTGGTAATTTTCAAATGGCTAAGGCGTTGCTAGATCTCGGAGCCGGAGTTAGCATTTTACCGGGGGGCTTATATGACCAATATGACTTTGGTCCGTTATCAAGGGTGGAGACAACGGTTGTTTTAGCCGATTTGTCTCATAAGTTACCTCGGGGTATGGTTCAAAATGTAATTGTGAAAATTGATGAGTTTTATTACCCGGTGGATTTCTTAGTTTTGGATTACTCATCGGCGGACCCTAAGCAACAACAAAATATAATTTTGGGTCGGCCATTTTTAAGCACCGCACATGCTATTATTGATTGTAGATTTGGTACAGTTGATATGGCTTTTGGAAATAGAAAAATGCGTTTGAATGTTTTTACTAACAATTCTAATGCTAACGGTGTTGATGAGTGTTTCATGGCAGACATAGTAGATGGATGCAACCCGCATGAGTATGAGGAGGATGGTTTGGATATTTTCCTGTGTGACTTTTCTGAACAGGTACATGCTTATGCACTACGGGTTGAAGAGGAAGCACAAGATGCTATGGCAATGAAAGAAGGTAGACCACCATGGACCCACCAATTCGAGGGTCTACCGGTGGAGATCGATTCGGGTACAAAACCATCATTGGAGGAACCACCAAAGTTGGAGCTCAAGGACTTGCCTAGCCATTTGAAGTATGTATTTTTAGGGGATAATGACACTTTACCGGTCATTATTGCCTCTAACTTGGAGTTGGCACAAGAGCAAGCGTTGATTGAGGTTTTAAAAGAGAACAAGGGTGCTATTGGATGGACGATTGCCGACCTCAAAGGAATTAGTCCATCCATTGTCATGCATAAAATTATCACAACCGAAGATGCCAAACCGACACGAGAAGCTCAAAGGCGTTTGAATCCGAACCTACGGGAGGTAGTTAAAAAGGAGGTAATTAAGTGGTTGGATGCGGGAATTATCTATCCGATTTCGGATAGTGCTTGGGTGAGTCCCACCCAAGTGGTGCCTAAGAAGGCCGGCATTCAAGTAGTCAAGGATGAAAGTGGTGAACAAATTGCCACCCGACCGGTTACCGGGTGGCGTGTGTGTATTGACTACCGAAAATTGAATGCCGCCACTTCTAAGGACCATTTCCCGCTACCTTTCATTGACCAAATTATTGAAAAATTATCGGGTCAAAAATATTACTGCTTCTTAGATGGGTACTCGGGTTACAATCAAATCGCCATACACCTGGATGACCAACACAAGACCACCTTCACATGTCCATATGGCACCTTTGCGTTTAGGCGAATGCCATTTGGCTTGTGTAATGCTCCGGCAACTTTCCAACGATGTATGATGAGTATCTTCTCGGACATGGTTGGAGAGTCGCTCGAAGTATTTATGGATGACTTCTCCATTTTTGGCACTACTTTTGATGCTTGTCTCAACGAATTACAAAAGGTTTTAAAAAGGTGCGTTGAGAAAAATCTAGTGCTAAGTTGGGAGAAAAGTCATTTCATGGTGCAAGAGGGCATTGTGTTGGGGCATGTGATTTCTGAAAGGGGAATGGAGGTGGATAAGGCAAAGATACGGGTAATATCATCTTTGCCACCTCCTAAAAATGTTAAGGGTGTAAGGTCATTCTTGGGACACGCGGGTTTTTATAGACGTTTCATTAAGGGTTTTAGTGTTATCACCAAACCTTTATGTAACTTGTTATTAAAAGATGTCCCGTTTGATTTCACTAACGAGTGTATGCAAGCTTTCACTGTTTTGAAGGAACACTTGGTCAAGGCGCCTATTTTGCAACCACCCGATTGGTCAAAGCCGTTCGAGATAATGTGTGATGCGAGCGACACCACTAGTGGTGCAGTTTTGGGTCAACGGGTTGACAAGAAACCGGTGGTTATTTACTATGCAAGCAAAACTTTATCCGAAGCGCAACTTAACTACACTACAACCGAGAAGGAATTACTAGCGGTGGTGTATGCTTTGGATAAGTTTCGTTCGTATATTTGGGGAAGCAAGGTCGTGGTTTATTCGGATCATAGTGCGGTCCGGTACTTGATGGAGAAAAAGGATGCGAAGCCGCGTTTGATTCGATGGGTCTTATTATTGCAAGAGTTCGATCTAGAGATCCGAGACAAAAAGGGAAGTGAGAATGTAGTGGCGGATCACTTGTCTCGGATTCCGGTGGAAGGGATTGATGATGTAAGTGAAATCAATGAAAGTTTTCCCGACGAGCAACTTCTAGCTGTTTCTACCTTTGTTGCACCGTGGTACGCTCACTATGTTAATTATTTAGCCACGGGTGATATCCCAAGTCATTGGACCAAGAAACGCCGACAACAATTTATGGTTCAAGTGAAGCAATACATTTGGGATGAGCCGGATCTCTTCAAGATCGGACCGGATCAAGTTATACGGAGGTGTGTGCCCGAGACGGAAGTGTTGGAAATCTTAACTCATGCCCATTCGTCCGCTTGCGGGGGTCATTTTAGTGGGCATAAAACAGGCTATCGGGTACTTTCTTGTGGGTTTTATTGGCCCACTATTTTCAAGGATGCAATTGAGTTCGCCAGAAATTGCATAAATTGCCAAAAGATGGGTAGCATATCGAAGAGGGATGAGATGCCATTACAACCAATCTTGGTTGTAGAGATATTTGATGTATGGGGTATAGATTTTATGGGTCCGTTCCCGAATTCGAATGGCTTTCTTTATATTTTGGTAGCGGTGGATTATGTCTCGAAGTGGATTGAGGCTATTGCAACACGAACGAATGACCACTCGGTTGTTTGTAAATTTGTTCAATCCAACATCTTCTCTCGCTTTGGAATCCCGCGGGTTATTATAAGTGATGGTGGTTCACATTTCAAGAACTTCAACTTCGGAAAATTATTGAAAAGGTATAGCGTGAATCACCGGATTGCCACACCTTACCATCCGCAAACGAGTGGACAAGTCGAAGTGTCCAACCGTCAAATCAAGGAGATTCTCATGAAGACGGTAAGAACGGATAGAAAGGATTGGTCGAGCAAGTTGGATGATGCTTTGTGGGCGTACCGTACGGCCTACAAGACTCCGATTGGCACAACACCTTACCGGATGGTGTATGGTAAGGGTTGTCACTTGCCAATGGAGTTGGCGCATCGGGCACATTGGGCGATCAAGACAGTTAACGCGGATTATGACGAGGCGGGGAAGTTGAGGAAGTTGCAATTAAGCGAAATAGAAGAGATTCGGGATGAGGCGTACGAATGTGCATCGGCTTACAAGGATAAGCTAAAGAAAGTACATGATGCGAAATTGCGTAAGAAAACATTCGAAGTGGGGCAGAAAGTTTGGTTGTACAACTCTCGATTGAAAATGTTCGCGGGCAAACTTAAAAGCAAATGGATGGGTCCGTATGTTATTCGAAGAGTTGGGCGATTTGGTGATGTGGACATCCAAGATGAGCAAACGTTGAAACAACAAACGGTGAACGGTCACCGCTTGAAGCCGTACTTGGAAGGAAATGACATCAACAACTTGGAGCTTGACAAAGCGGGCTACATCTTACGCCCGGTCGAGGAGGAACAACCATAAGAGGCCCAGGTTTGGTGGTAGTGTACATAGTAGTTTTGTTTTGTCTTGTTTTGTATATTTGCACAATTGCCATAGTTTCTCGAAGTCCGTGTTCGAAACAAGTGTGGGGATGTTCGGGTCGCGAATTGCTCTTACATTGTGTTGAGGACAACACGGGATTTTTGAGGGGGTAGGGTAATTTTTACAAGTTTTTGAAAAAATTAAAAAAACATAAAAAAATCGAAAAACTTAAAAATCTAAAAAATTTGTCACATAAAATCTCAACTTTTGTCAAAATGTGGATGCCCAGCGAGCACCGTAAATTACGGTTCAGCCGTAATTTACGGTGGATGTTAAACATTTGTGAGCCTTACGGTGAAAACCTCCTGAGTTACGGCAAGGAATTGATATTCAGCGTTTACCGTAAATTACGGTAATATCGTAATTTACGGTGGTGGATGAAAATGCATGGGGCTTTACGATAGATCTCTACTGATTTACGGTACAAGTTTTGACATTCAGGTCTCACCGTAATTTACGGTGAGACCGTAAATTACGGTACGCAGTTTTCTTGTTTCCGTCGTTTGGGGTCCGCACACACATATAAAATATATATATATATATATATATATATATATATATATATAATAAACTCTAATACAACCAAGCCTGGTCACGTGTATTCTACCCCATCCACCCATTTTCTTTCACTTTTCCATCACCATCTTTTTCTCTCAAAACCCACAACCTCCATAGCTTCTTCTACCTTCCATCTCTCATAAAACCTTCAATTCCTGTCCAAATCAAGTGGAATCTTGGTCTAACTTGACTAATTTTTCACAAGCTTTGTGATTGTGAGGAGAGATTTCAGAGAAAACACAATTTTGGGGTCGAAATTCGAAACCCTAGTTTGAGATAATTTGGGGGTTTTAGGGTTTTTGGTTTCACAAGCACTTTTCCATCTTGAAACAAGGTATGAACGCTTATTTTGTTATATTTTGGTGCTACATTGTGAAGAACAAGGTGATTTAGGTTATGTGTTCTTGCCCACTTGCTTGTTGTTAAGATATTATTGAACATGGTTGATGGTTGTAGATGTAGGATTTGTGGTTAAAGTAGTGAACTTTTGGGATGTTCTACATTGTAGAGACACCATGCCCAATTTTTTGAAAAATTATTGATATATTTTTGGTTCACTAACATCTACAACCATGATAACAAGCAAGTGTGGGGAGGATTTTGAAAATAGGGTTTAATTTGGTGTTTGTTTTTGTTGTTTGCCTCATGTGTGTAGGAAATGGCAAGGACTAAGGAAAAGACGGGAGCGGGGTCATCTTCGTCTTCGTCATCAAAAGGGAAAGGCAAACAAAAAGAACAACCACCGCGAAAAAGGCAATATATGGGTCGTATTAGTGAAAGCGAAAGCGAAGGCGAAGAAGAAGAGATGGAGTTAGACCCGAGTGAAAAGCCGTTATGGAACTCGGGGTCTTTGGATGATAAACCCGAGATTTGGCAGCCAACACTTTACAATGATTGCATGAATAAGTTGAAAAACAAGGCAGCCGCGTTTATTTGTGAGAAAGAAGTTGATGAGCCCCAATTTGGCCAGTTCGGGGTGTTTGCTAAGTTTCGCGCTTTAGGTTGGGAAGGGGCGCTTAAATGTTTCGACAAAGACAAGAGCAACCTGTTTATGACAGAGATTCAAGAGTGGATGGCAACCTTACAATGTCACAACTTCAACAAGCCATCACAAATGAAGTTGATCGGGATGGTACATGGGGTGCCAGTTGAGATGTCATTCGACACGTTGAAGAAGCTGGGAAAGTATGACAATCTCCCGGCTAAGGAGTACATGATTCCCACGCTTGATGATTTATTGCTCAAACCAGAGAAGCACGTGAGATGGAACGACATGTTAGCGGATTTGTTTTTGCCCGGTAGGTACAGTGGTGTATTATACCGGAAGAATTTGAAGATAGAAGCCAAACTGTTGCATACAATCTGCCTACTTAATGGCATTCCAAGAAGAGGCGATAAAGAACTGGTGAGGTTTCCAGAGATACCTGTTTTGTATTCATTGATGCATGGATCCCCACGCTTCCCAATACGCTACCTGATTATGCACCATTTGTGGATATGCCGGAACAAATACGGAAGAGACATCGTCCCGTACTGTCGCATCATAACGGGTTTGATGAAACAGCAGAAGGCACTCACATCCGAAGACCGAGGTTTGACGAAAAGGCACCAGCCTTTTACTTTGGATAGGTTGGGAAACGTTTGGACATATACTCAGTCTGAACGTTATCACAAGTTGAAATCTGAAGGTCAAAGGAGGAGGGCATTAAAGTTGAATGCAAGAGAGTTGTTACCGGGAGAGCCGGATGAGCCAGAGAGTGACGAAGAGTTAGTTCCGAGCGGAGATGAAGACTATGCGGACGCGCCACATGGTGGTGAAAATGTGGTTCAAGGTGGTTATGGTCAGGGTCATGGTGGGATGTTTTATGATTACATGCAGCAATCGTACATGCCGGGATGGGCCTATGAGGGTACTATGCAAGAGGTGATAGCAAACCAACGTCCTCCGGCGTCCGTGTTTGATACGTGGTCGGGGTCGGAGAGAACGTTGTTTGATCAAAACACAAGAAATAGTGCGAGTTTAGAACGGGCCATGAAACACAATTTAGATCGTCAAGAGCTATGGAATCGCACTCATGCGTATTCCCGGGAAGTGGAAATGAATAACAATTATTTTGATGATCAAGCGAGGCGGATGCATGCAGATTGGCATGCCGGAAGGCCGGTTGTTGAGGATCCACAACATGTGGACTATGCCTCATTACCGCCTTATGATGGTAGCATCTCATATCCGACTCCACCGGTCCACCACTCGCAATGGATTGACCCGAGGCAACGAGAGGGAGCACAACAACAAGAAGGAGGAAGTAGTAGTGGTTCGTTCGCGTTCGGTGAATGGAATGATGTGATGTCTTCAGTTTTTGGACCTCCTGGACCGCGCTACTATTAGTAAGGTTGTGTTTCTCCTTTTGTATATTTTTGTGCATATTTGATTGTTTGTTTGTTTAAGGATTGGGAGGTTGGGCGGTGTTTTGATATGTTGTGTTTGGGTTGGTGTTATGTGGTGGT
Organism: Helianthus tuberosus; assembly: GCA_030545235.1. Taxonomy (NCBI): domain Eukaryota; kingdom Viridiplantae; phylum Streptophyta; class Magnoliopsida; order Asterales; family Asteraceae; genus Helianthus; species Helianthus tuberosus. Next base: position 141,446,673 of record CM060383.1, read on the forward strand.
GTTTATGTTAAAAAGAAGAAAATATAAAAAAAAAATTATAAAAAAAATACCAAAAAGAAATTTGGGGTTTGAGTAAAGAAGCGTTTTGGTTGATGTTAAAAAGGTTTTTAGTGATCAAAACCTCTCAAAACCATACATTGGGGTCAATGTATCCCAAGTGTGGGGATGGGGGAAATTTTAAAGATTTTGAAAAATTTTGAGCCAAGTGAAACAATGTGAAAATTTGAACACCCTAGATTAACCCCAAGTTGGTGCACCGGCAACCCTTGATACCTTTTTCATTCTTGGTGAGAGTTGTAGCCACACTTGTATATAAATAATGCTTATCTTTGATGAGAGTGGCTACGGGTGGGGGTGCATTAGAATTTGTGCTTGAATGCGATTTGAGTCCTTAGTTAGATATAAATGCAAAAAGGATAAGGGCATTTAGGTAGCCTCGTCGTTGGTGTGAGTGAGTGTGGGATTTGGGGGGTTGGACCTCATAAGTTATATATATGAGCATGGTAGTGAGAGGGGCGGGGGTTTGGACATGTAGTTGCCCATTTTGTGCTTTACAAGCCTATCATTTGTTACCCTTAACTACTTTCCTGAAAAATTTACCCAAATTTGAACCGGTCTTATAGTATTAGTAGTTTTAGTAGTTTGAAGTAGATATAGTTAATGTGTTATTGTAAAAAAAAAAAAAAAAAAAAAAAAAAAAAAAAGCAATGAAAAATGAAAAAAAAAAAAAAAGTGATGTTAGTTATCTTGTGTATAGTAGTTAAGTTTGATAGTTGTTTGTTTGTTTATTCGTGTAATAAAAGACCGGGTCAAGTTTTCGCTACTTCATATATATTCCATTTCCTACCCATACGCCTAGCCACGTTACAACCTTGAAAGTCCCTTGGATTTGCATTTATGTTTGACCCATTTTAGGAGAATGATCGATTTAAGTACAAGCTTATGATTGTGCAACCACCCGTTTGCCTAGTGTGTGTCTAGCATTATCTTTGCTAGTTTTCGCTTGTAGCCGAGAGGAGAGATTTAGAGAGGGGTGCATTGGTTGGGTGTTGAAAAGGGGTTAGTAAAAAGATTGCTTGTTTTTGCTTGGTTTAAATTGATCACTTGTTTTGAAACTGATTTGAGGAGTTGCTTGGGACAAGCAACGGTTAAGTGTGGGGATGTGACGGGTGGTCCTTTGGACAACCCTTAAATATGTTAAAAGATGAAATAATCCTCCATTTAATCGTGTAGTTATCTTGAATTAGATAACTACCATTGCTTATGTTTCAGGTGCATTTTGAGGGCTAAAAGATGGATAAAATGCAGCTTTGGAGGTTTTGGAGATAAACGGTTCGAGTGTGGAACAAGAGACAAAACAAAGGAGACAAGTCAGCTCACCACCGTAAATTACGGTCCTACCGTAATTTACGGTGGACCTGGATTTCATATCTTTCTCACCGTAAATCAGTTTGTTTGCACCGTAATTGAATATTGTCCACCGTAATTTACGGTGGAGCCGTAAATTACGGTGCCGTCTGCGAGGAAAACTTGTAACTGCCACATTTAAGTTAGTTTTTGGGTGTCTTTTCATTATCTCATCATTGGACGGTTCTTGGACACCTTGGGGGCGATTTTGGAGAACTTGTTGGTTTTGTGAACATTTTTCAATCATTCGGTTTGTGCTTTCGATTCGTATGAACAATAGATTGATGTTGATGATGATTCACCGAGCCATGTCCGGCTAAACTCTTCGGTGATCATCTTAGGTGAATGTTTCTTGAACTTTTGTGTGATTTAATTCTGAATTTCTAGAATGATAACTTGCGTTGCTTGAATATCATGGTGTATGTTTGATTGCTTGTAATTTGTTAATCGATATTGCAATTTCTAGTCTTAATCGTACGTTCTTGGTGCCGTTGGCAATCGAGATATCACGGGAAGGGTTAGGGTTGGTTATTGGTTAATTGGTCATCGGGAAACAACCTCGCGTTTATATAATCCGAGTACTTTGTCCCCTTTTATCACTTCAATCATCTATACACGAGTTATGTCTATGTAACTCTTTCTAGTTAGAATTGCACACAATTGTTTAAAGAAACTGAAACCTAGGATGATCATTGTTCTCTCCTAATTGTTTAAAACCTACATTTGATTTGCATTAGTTTAATTTAGTTTTCTAAATCAACAAACCAAACTCTTGAATTTTAATTTCTGCAATTTAGTCTAATATTAGTTTAAGTACAAAACTATACAATCGACACATCTTCCACATACTCCCTGAGTTCGATACCCTATTACCGCTATCTATAGTTGTATTTGGGATTAAATTTGCGTGACCCACGACAATCACGTCAGTTGGTCGAACCCACCACTAAGCCTCGAAATTTGACACAGACCCTAGTACCCAAAATCATATCAAACATGTGAACCTAAATATGACACAAATTTTTGTAGGTTAACAAGAACACGACTCATTTAACCTTAAAATTACAAATTTACAATAAAAATGCAATTGTATTAAACAATCAATTATATAAAAATAGCACTTAGTATCAATTTTACATTTATATTTTAAATTTTATTATAAAATACTCAATCCGTTCAAGTTATGGCATGTTCCGATTATACTTAACAGAACAAGTAAATTTTTATGTTAAATTGTCGATGGAAGAAGCTTATTTCTTTTACCCTTGATGACAACCAAAACATTAGGCTACCTGTAGGCGTTAAAGCACTATAGTGTAGTGCCAAGTGGCTCACGCCTTATTATGCTCTTAAAGAGCGTTAAGCTCCTTCACCACCCCCTTCCACTAATCACGTTTACACATATTCATTTTTATTTTATTATTATACTAGCAAGAATAATAGGGGTACTATTGTATAAATCAAAACAAAGAGAGATTTATTTTGAAAAAAGAAAAAAAAAAACTCATGGGATTAATTTACTAAACACAATCTAAACAACTTTCCATTCATGATTACAGTTAAGCACAGACAAAGACAAGAATCCCCTGTTTAATCATGAAGCAAAATCAATAATAATAACTCAAAACCGCGTGAAATCAGTCCAATTTGGACAGCTCACACCTCTCTTTTTAGGGTTTACCCTCTTCAGTTCTTCCCCATTAAAGTAACCCCTGCAAGTTGCCACTGAAAATATGCGCCATCATTTTATCTATTTATAGACCCTTTACAGATAGATTCAATAGAGACAATTCACATTGTGTTCTGTCCATTGAAATTTTGATCAAATTCTCCCAATTGGTATGTACCCATTTCATCTTTATATAATTATTATATATTATATATATTATTACAAGATTTTTGTATAATGTAGGTTGCTCTGTTTTTGTTCATTTGGTGTTGGGATCTAGTGCAGATTGTTTTCTTGAAATTTTTGAAATTTTGTTTCTAGATTGTGGTTTTGTTTTCTTGATGGAAGAAATGGTTTGGGATGAATTTTAGGGTTTTTGTCAACATTTTGTGTTTTTGTTTGGTTATTTAACATGTGTTTTGCAAATGTGGTTTACATATTAATGAGTAAAGTTGAGTAATTTGTATATGGTTTAAAAGACAATGTGCTTGTTAGTTGTTACCTTTTTGTGTTCTTATAACAGTTAACTTTAATTTGGTTATAAAAAATGTAGTTTTCTTTTCAAGATTTGCAAGATTGATGATACCCACAATGCAGAAACAGTTTTAATGAATAAAGCTTGAACCTTTGCAGGGATTTAGTTCAAATTTGGTGAGATGGAGAAGAAACTTTTGTCAATTTTGGTGATATTTATTTTGGGTACATTGAGTTTCTCTATGGTGAAAGCAGAGGACCCTTATAAGTTTTATACTTGGACTGTTACCTATGGAACTGCTTCTCCTCTTGGTGTTCCTCAACAGGTTCTTAATTAATAAATCTTTTAATTGTGTTTCATTGTTGTGATTTTTTGTTTTCGTTTAGTAAAATTTGAAGTTGGTCTTGTTCAGGTGATCTTAATCAATGGTCAGTTTCCTGGTCCTAGGCTTGATGTTGTCACAAATGACAATATTATCCTCAACCTTATCAATAAACTCGACCAGCCCTTCCTCTTGACATGGTGAGCCTTTTGGTCGATTCAAGTCGAGTGTTAAATTCGAATTAGTATAGTAACATACTGGATTCAGCAAATTGCTTATGTGCATATTTTTTTGGATAAAGGGTTTATGTGGATATTAGATTTTAGTTTATGAAGTCAACCCTCTACATTGAGGGTGCTATAAAATAAAGTAGGAAAATCACTAGAATAGCCATGTTGAGTGTTGACTAAATACATTATTAAAGTAGCCATAGATATTTTCTTTAAGTTTATCAGCGTAAGTGTCACAAAATCTTATAATAAAGGGATCTCGGTCAATACTAAGGCATGTGTATGTTTTTTGCGCCGATTGGACATTGGCACAAAAGTACTACCCCTTTTGTGCCTGTTAGACTTATCATCATCATCAATAGCAAAACTAAGGTAGGGTCTGAGGAGGGTAAGATGTAGACAGCCTTACCTCTACTTCGTAGGAATAGAGAGACTGCTTCTAGTGAGACCCCCGGCTCAATAACATATTGACATGTGTCATAATTTAAATGGCGCATAACTTAGCCACTTGGTGCAAATCTTGTAAAGTTTTGCGCCATCTAACGCAAATCTTATCATTGAAATATGTGTAAGAGTCAAATTGATTATTTCAAAAAGAAAAGGTCAATGGCTATTTTGGTAAATACATTTGGTTAAATGTTTATTCTCGCAATAATAACTAGTGTTTGATCTTTTATTCTAGATGTACTTGTAACCAATATCTTTGTCAAATTCAATATTGTAAACATTTCATGTGAAAGGTTTTGATCTTGTCATCATTTTTTGTAATTCATGTGTAACTTTTGAGTTTAAGGTAATGCAAGTTTAACCTGAAATTTGTGAATGTCGCGTTTCTAGGAACGGAATTAAACAACGAAAGAACTCCTGGCAAGACGGGGTTTTGGGCACAAACTGCCCGATTCCTCCAAACTCCAACTTTACATACAAATTCCAACCAAAAGATCAAATTGGAGGTTACACATACTTCGCATCAACCGCAATGCATAAGGCTGCTGGTGGTTTTGGAGCTATTAATGTATATGCCAGACCCCGTATCCCCGTCCCATATGCAACTCCTGCAGCCGATTTTAGTTTACTTATCGGTGACTGGTACAAGTCCAACCATAAGGTGAGAATCATGTTAAAAGTCAGAGTCAAATTAAATCTTCGAGTCTTCATATAATAATTTGAAGTTATTGTTTTTAGATTTTTAGCTCAAAAGTTGGTAAATGTTTTTGTTTTGCTGAATGTTGTTGAGGTTTTGAATATTCTTTTGCAAGTCTTATTGATTTTAAGGATAAAAACCAATAGTTTTGACTCTTGAAAGTCAAATATGATTAAAATTTTGTGATCTTTGTCAGTGTCTTAATCTGAATGATTTCATCCTTGATTGTATGCATTTTTAACGATAAAAACGCCTTTTATTGTTTCCAGGGTTTGCAGCAGTATCTCGATTCGGGAAAATCACTTACTTTCCCAGATGGTATTCTTGTAAATGGACAAACGGGAAACACCTTCACTGGCGATCAAGGTAAAACATACATGTTCAGAGTGTCAAACGTGGGTTTGTCGACATCCTTCAACTTTAGGATTCAGGGACACAAAATGAAGTTAGTCGAGTGTGAAGGATCGAATGTGGTTCAAAACCTATACGATTCACTAGACGTGCATGTTGGTCAATCGGTTTCTGTCCTTGTCACACTGGATCAAGCTCCAAAAGACTATTACATTGTTGCATCGACACGGTTTACACCAAAAATCCTTACATCCGTTTCGGTATTACACTACACCGGTTCCCAAACACCAGTCTCCGGCCCGATCCCTGCTGGCCCGACAGACCAAGTTGACTGGTCTATGCAACAAGCCAGAACATTCAGGTATAACAATATAAACATATTGGGCTGAACTCGTGGCCCATGAAGCTGAAAACGCTGAGGTCTGGGCGTCATGCCCGTACTAGCTTTAAAACTTGGGTTGTGAACTTGTGATTGATTATTTCTTTTTCTTGTTTTTAGATGGAACTTGACATCAAATGCAGCAAGGCCCAACCCACAAGGCTCATTCCATTATGGAACAATCACACCCACAAAGACAATGATATTGAGTAACTCGGCAAACGTAATTAACGGGAAGAAGCGGTACACGGTGAATGGGGTGTCGTACATTAACGCAGACACTCCATTGAAGTTGGCTGATTACTTTAACATCCCCGGTGTTTATTCCACAAACACCATTCAAGCCTCTCCAAACGGTGCTGCTCCACGTGTGGCTACATCCGTTATGGCAGTCTCGCTTCATGACTTCCTTGAAATCGTTTTCCAAAACAATGAGGACACCGTTCAGTCTTGGCATCTTGACGGCTATGATTTCTGGCCCGTCGGGTAAGTTTGCATAGATAGAATCACTAATAGATAAACTGTGAGCATTGTGATTTACGGATTTCTAAATTTGGTCATGGAAACAAATGTAGGTTTGGATCAGGGCAATGGTCTGAAGCAAGTAGAAAGAGCTACAATTTGGTCGATGCTCTTACAAGACACACGGTGCAGGTGTACCCGAAGTCGTGGAGTGTGATTTACGTGTCGTTGGACAACCAAGGCATGTGGAACCTAAGGTCCGCGATGTGGGAACGACAGTACCTCGGTCAACAGTTCTACCTTAGAGTTTATAATCCCGTTCAAAGTCTTGCAAATGAATATGACATCCCTTCCAATGTTCTTCTTTGTGGTAGAGCCGCAGGGCGACACATATAAAGAATATCGTCATTGACTTCCTTGAAGGTCATCCATCCATCACGAAGGGTCGACAACTCTACCTTAGAGTTTCATCTTTCATCTGTTTTTAAAAATGTACACCAATATTAGAAGAACTTCTTTTTTGAAGCCTAATTATTAGTTATTATTCTTTTTATCATTTATTTATTTTATTATTATATAAATAAATAAACCATGAAATGCTGAAAATAGGTTACATTCTCTCAATTTCGTTATTTAAGTGCACATATAACACATCTTGTTATGCATGTAGAGCATCCGCATTGAGATCTTTATAAACAAAACTGATATCATCAATGACAAACAAGTCATTGTGGTGGGATTTTATTTGATAAAAATAGTTTTATTATTTTTTACAAATTTATCTACTTACTTTACTTGCACTTACAAAACATAGAAATTGTTTTTAAACTTCTAATAATAAAAATATTTTTTAAGGTTTATAAAAATACATTTTAGTACTTTTATCTAACTTATTAAAGAGAATTTCATACATATCCCTAGAACTTTGAGTACGTGGCACTAGAGATGAGCACGGTACCCGTTCGGTACCGTATCGAAAAACAAGAAAAGTGGATACCGGTATCGAATACACCAGTTCGGTACCGGTGTTTTACCCGTAAATACCGGTACCGGTACCGAAAAACGGGGAAAGTGGGTACCGGTACCGAATATACCCGGTACGGTTCGATACCGGTACCCGGTACCAAATGCTCATCCCTATGTGACACTTAATATATAACAACTGAGCTCAGTTTTCAGCTTGTTAAGATAAATAAGCCGAGTCGAGTTGCCTCATTTGACTTCGTATCCCCTCCTAGCTTATCTTCTGGAGAATGCAAGCGCGTTTATCTAAACTCATTTGTTAGCAAAGTATTAGTAAGACTTTCTTATGACATTACTCGTAGTTAGTCATCACATCATGTGTATGAATGTAAAGCAGTACGGTTTCACAATAATCTCATAAACATTATATAAATATGCACATCAAGGCATCGTTAACTTTTGTGTGGAGCCTAAAGCGAAATGAGATTCCGGAGCTCTTTTTTCAAATCGCCAACAGAAGTGATTTCCCAGTTGAATGAACTGTGAAATGAGCTTCTGAGAAGTAATTTCCGATTGAAGATGGAACTGGGTGCTTCATTTTTCGATTCATCAATTCAATTCACCCAGGAACGCAACATCCACTGTCCACAAGAAACCTAGTCCCCAGCGGTAGCAACTAATCCCTATCCATTCAGTGTGACTTGTACTAGAACAGAAATTGATTAGCTGAGGCAGCCCGTCTCACAGTTCACGCGACCAGCGTTATGGTCGAGTTATGTGATTACAGATATCACAACTAAAATAATATATACAAATAGTTATGTGGATCTACTGTTTCTCACTATGTGTGTGTGTTTTGTGTATGAAATGAAACCTGTCCAGTTAAAATAAATGATCTTATAACGGATATTAAACACTGCATATAAAAAAACTTAAGTTTTTACAAAATTTGGCAAGCCACCCAAGCATCATTCTCTACCAGCTTATCCTCTTCATCATCATCATGATCCTTCTTCCAAAATGAGTCTTTCATCCTCTTAAAAACTAATCATGAATATAATCGAAAACCTTGAATTCATCGTATATGAGTTTATTGTCCGAATAATGAAGCATGTAATAGCAAATGCCACAGAAATAGCAAGGATTCTCTGGAGCCCATTTGTCATCCACCGTCACCTTTACCGCTTTAAAAATCTTACAGCACGAGCACTTCTGGAAACGCAGTTTCGACTGGAACACAATTAAGGGATAAGCAGCTCGATTCTGTACATCCTCTGAATGAACTAATCTCATGTCTCTAATCACCATTATATGCTTGCAATCACCCTACGTCACCCACAAGATATCAAATTAGCTGCTGTTAAGAGGATGTACAAAATTTAATAATAAGAGCTTTACCTGATGACAGTAAAGATACCCTGCCCCAAGTCGAAAACTCAAGTCACAAAAACGAGTGGTCTGCATCGGACGGGCTCTAAGTTGTGGTAATTTCGGTCCGCTTTCACTGCCTAATAACTTTTTCTGTTTCTGCTGCAGTTCACCAGATAAAATACATTCCCACTTTTCAAGTGCGGTTTCTTTCGATTCTGTAAGCCATTTAAGTATGGGTTTACTGTAGTCTGTAGCATCGGCTTCCCTCAAATCATTGTAAAATATATCCTACACAAACATAATTTTGATACAGGTCAGAAACTAAAAGAAAACAATATCTGAACAACACAGCAAAGATTTAGCAAATTACTTCGATAAGAAAATATCCAGACGGATCGTGCTTTTTCGATAGCTTCATGATTTCGTCCGTCAAACAATATAATTTGTCTCGTAGCGCAGTTAATAATTGCTGTCCGAGAACCAAGATTTCTTGAGTCTACAAAAAAACCCAGAAGAAAATGAGCTACTAGATGAGTTGAGTTAACTGCCATTTTCGTCCCTGTGGTTTGGTCACTTTGGCCATTTCAGTCCATTTTTCAAAAATGCGCCATTTTCCTCCCCGACGTTCTGGAAAGGTGCCATTTCAGTCCAAAAATCATAACCCAGTTAAGTCAGTTAGTAAATAAGGACTGATTGTGTAAATTTGTAACATAAAGGACTGATTGTGTAAATTTGTAACACCACCACCACTAGCCCTGCCACCACCACCACTCCGCTGCCACCACCACCACCACCGCCACCACAGCCACCACAGCCACTGCCACCACCACCACCACCGCCACCACCGCCACCACAGCCACCACCGCCACCACCGCCACCACAGCCACACCGCCACCACAGCCACCACCGCCACCATTGTTGCCTTGGTTTTAAAAAGCGAGAGGCGCACAAAAGCGACGAGGTCTAAAATTGAGGCGCGAAGCGCAAAGCGCAAAAGCGGTGGGCTTTTCGTACCCGAAGCGCAAGGTGTTTATATAATTTTTTATATATATCCCATACACATCCCATAGGTTTTTAGCTTCCTTTAACCAAAATAGCTTCCTTTAACCAAAATATAGCTATAAATAAGGCTTTTATACCATTTTACTTACATGTACAAGTCAAAAAATCCAAGGTACAACATTTTTATGCAGGAAAAACGCCTCAGGTACAGGAGGCGCGCGCCTCAGGCCTAAAAGCCCCATGACCTGCGCCTCGCGCCTAGGCGCGCCTCAGGCGCGCTTTTTTAAACCAAGATTGTTGCAGGTTCCGATGAAGTTGCAGGTTCCTGTGAAGTTGCAGGTTCCGGTGACCTTACCATTGTTCATTAAGAGTAGGTTTCGAATCTGCAGGTTCCGGTCATCTTACCATCATCTCCGTTCACCTCCATCTTCCGTTTTGAAACCTCCATCTTCACCATTTCAATTCTTTCAGTCATCATCATCCATGGTTACACTTCTCGTCTCCGGTAATCATCTTCATCCGTAAATCGAGAACTCCGAACACAGCGGTGGTGATGTGCTTGGTGATCGTTGTGATCGTTGACGGAGATGATGACGATGATGAACGGTGACTGTTGATGAACAATGATGGATGGATTGGGGTATCTCCGGTGGTAAGACGTGGTAGCAGGTCGGGTTATGTATGGAATGGTGGTTCGAAGAACTGTTGATGATGATCAACGTGATGATTGACGATGATGATGAACTCTTGATCGCACAAGCCAAAGATAATCGCACAAGATCCCGTAGTCGCGGTGGTGGCGGTGGTGGCAGTGGCTGTGGTGACGGTGTGGCTGTGGTGGCGGTGGTGGTGGCAGTGGCTGTGGTGGCGGTGGTGGCGGTGTTGGCGGTGTGGCTGTGGTGGCGGTGGTGGCTGTGATGGCGGTGGTGGCGGTGTGGCTGTGGTGGCGGTGGTGGCTGTGATGGCGGTGGTGGCGGTGGTGGTGGCAGGGCTAGTGGTGGTGTTACAAATTTACACAATCAGTCCTTTATGTTACAAATTTACACAATTAGTCCTTATTTACTAACTGACTTAACTGGGTTATGATTTTTGGACTGAAATGGCACCTTTCCAGAACGTCGGGGAGGAAAATGGCGCATTTTTGAAAAATGGACTGAAATGGCCAAAGTGACCAAACCACAGGGACGAAAATGGCAGTTAACTCAGATGAGTTATTAAAATTATATTGCCATTTCCGTCCCTGAGGTTTGGCCGCTTTTGCGACTTTCATCCAAAGGTTTGTTTTTCCGCATCTGGATCCAAAAGGTTTGAAATCTTGACATTTTCATCCAACTCGTTAACTCCATCCATTTTCTCTGTCTAATGAGGAGCATTTCCATCTTTTAAGACTTTTTTTATTAAAATAAAAAACGTTATAAGAAATAAAGATCCACCTCTGTTGACTTTCTCCCCACCCAAACCCTTCAATTATCACAAAAATATGTCTAAAAGAACGAAAATACCCCTGACTTAACGTTAAAAAATGGATGGAGTTAACAAGTTGGATGAAAATGGCAAGATTTCAAACCTTTTGGATCTAGATGCTGAAAAATAAACCTTTGGACGAAAGTCGCAAAAGTAGCCAAACCTCAGGGACGAAAAGGGCAATTTACTCTTATATTTTTTTAACAAAACATATAAAGATGAAATGTTGGGTTCTAAGAAGAGGTTTACCTTAACCCGTACTGAATGTCGGTTAATATAATAAACTTCTATGCAAAGAAGAATATCACTACCGTGTAGTGGTATGTGTTCACCAGTACTTGATGATTTCACCTGCTAAGTGGATAAAACATGTTACATTATAAAAAGATGGTAATAACAATATAATCGTATAATATATAAGTTGTAACATGAAAACTAACCTGGGTTGAAGAATTTGTAAAATTAAAGGATGACATCTGTTCCTTCTTCTCTGAAGAAGTCACACATGCAACGGGCCCAGACGCACCACTGGATCAAATCAACATATAGAAGATTACGAACCATACGAACTCTTTTTAGCACAAAGTGTGAGAACACGAACACGTACCTAAAAGAATGCAATCTTGCGGTTTTTTTATCTTCTTCTTGTTTTTGTTTAACTTCAGCTACTTTCTCCACCTCTACCATATAATCTTCTTCCTGAAAATGCATAACGAACAGCGTAACTAAGATGCCGTGAAAAATGAAAGAATAAAGTAAACACGAGCCTTACTGCGTCAGCTGTATCCTTCCGTGTCACTCTTTTGCTCTTCTTAGTAACATTCCAATTCAACTTCCCGTTATTGCGGGTACTCCTAGATCTCTTTGGAAGACTGTTTGAAGGTATATAATCCTCGTCTGTTCCTGATTTTACCAAACATGCAACATCCGCATCAACGGTGCTGCTAGAATTTGTTGCCCTAAAAGAGAATAAAACAATTAACTCAATATCTTTCAATATTACAAAATTACTAAGGTAGTTACGTACCCTTCAGAGCACTCTTCTAAAGATAGTGAAGAATCTCTTGTGAAGTTACCACCGTTGAGTGTTGCTTGAAATGCTTTTTCTACCAGCTCCTCCTCGCTGAGGATTTTAAGTTCATCAACCCTGTAAAAGGCGTCACAATAAATGCAAGGAGAATTAAATATTGTTAAACACAACTTAGATGTACGGATACTTGTATAATACTTCAAATTACTACAAGGGGGCAATAGTGACATGTTTGGGTAGTTGGAAGAAACACAGTTAAGAACCAATTATCTAAAAGTTAGGCACAAACATCTCAAAAAATAAGGGACGAGTATGAAAAATTTAGAAGAAAAGTACCCTAAAGTCTTGCACATTCAACAAGTTTATATTTTACTGTAATATTATAACCCTTAACATTTACTAAATATACTCAAAATTAAGTGAATCTGTGTGACTTACGAAATTTCATTATGATTTTCTTCAGTCAAATCCAAGCACAACTCCTTTCTGAGATCCTGCATTGCACCAATAAAGATTGTCAAAAACCAAACAAGATTCAAAAGAAAATTTGTATGTGGATTTACAATTTCTGACAAATGAAAGCACTTCAAAATGTCATATTAATAGTAGTTTTACATAGATATCGATCACACGGAAATAACAAAAGATACACAACATGATGATGATTATGATCTAAAATCACCAAGATGGATAGTGTTACCTTGAGTTCATCTTCAACACATGACCGGAATTCAGAAACGCTAGTGAGTGGACCAACCATGTCCGGGACGTATACCGGACCGCCACAAGGAATTGAAACGTAGACATCTTCAAAAGCAGAAGAATCCTCCATTGCTTTCCTATAGACAAAGATATTTCAAACACCAGCTTCGAGAAACACACTGTCCAAACTGTCAGTAATTAAGCAATACGTCAATAACAGTAACAAGTAATTAAACATGTATGAACAAACCCTTTACCTAGTTTATCCCAAATTGAAGAGCCTCGAATCATTTGCATCTGTTTAAAATAATGGGTAAAAGCTGTGTAACTTAGGTTAAAAGGGTGTATTCGATTATTATTTGCATTGAAATAAACCACAATCGTACAACCATATGAATATGTATGATTCATATAAGTGACAAAAGCATGTTTTTCTTACACGTATGTTCCATTATCAAGTTTAAGATCATATAATATGAAATAAGAAGCTATTTTACAGCCCTTATCACAACCATGGAAGAAACCCTAACCCCATCTACATAAAAAATCTATAAATTTTTCAGTCATTGGATTTCTACAATCCTAGTGTCAGAATTTTCAGGTCCGGTTCATGTCGGATCCCTAAACTTCAAGTTTCTAACAAGAATAACTAAAATTAACAACTAAAATCACTAGAGTTTCAAGTTTCACTAAAGCTTCAATAACCAAAATCACTCAAATCAATAACTAGAATTCTATAATCACTATATTTCAACCAAAATCACCTTGGTTTAAAAAAGCGCGAGGCGCTCCGAAGCGTTTTGGTTCCAAAAGCTTTAAGCAAAGCTTCAAGCGCGAAGCGAGAGCTTCACGTATACGAAGCGCTCAAAATAAAAAAAAAAATATTTGTACATTATATGACATATTCTACTTGTTAATCAATAATAAACACAAAAACATGATTAAAAAACATACTCAACACATAAAAAACATAGTTAAAACATAAATTAAAGTCGATTATTGGAGAAAGTATGAAGAATTGATGGAGAAGAGGGAGGGAGCGGCTGAAGATGTTTACTAACGTTCTTTTTTTAGGGTAAAGAAGTAGCGGGCCTCAATAACCCTATTAGAGACTATTGGGCCTAAATAAAAACCCAAATCTGACCTGATTGGGCTGAAGCGTCGCTTCACACCAATGGCGCTTCGGGCTTAAAGCGCGCTTCACGTGATTTGTCGCCTCAGAGCAAAAAAAAGCGACAACCCTAGCGCTTCATCGCTTCACGCTTTAAGCTCGCTTTTTTAAACCAAGAAAATCACTAAAATCAATTATTATAAGTCTATAATCAGTATATTAAACCAATACCACTAAACTCAATAACTATAATCACTAAATTTCAACTAAAATCAATAACTTCAATCAAGTTTCAAAATTTAATCAGGTCCAATGGCGGATCCAAGATTTTTTTTCCAGTGGATTCACTGTTTTTTATATGCTCAAATTTCATAGAACTGAACATAAAAATTTCCAGTTCGGTTCGACGGTTAGGATCGGGTAAGGTTCATGATTCATCACATAATAAAAATACGATACAATACTAAAAAAACACCGTCATTAGAAATTAAAAACCACATAATATAAATATGATGGTCTTCACAAAAAAAAAAAAAAAAAAAAAAAAAAACTACCTATAGTTGTTCCCTATGAGTTCTCATCTTCTAAAATTGTTGCATTACATCTTCGACCGAAATATGCCTCGCTTGCGGTGTGCACATATAATGTATATATGTGTGGGCGCTCGAGGGGCAAAAGTGAAATGGTACAAACTTTAACGTTATTTTACTAATTTCGTGAAAATAACGTTAAAAGCGGCGGATGGTTAATCATGCATCATGTGGTGACGTTGATAGCTGAAAGACATGGGGTACATGCACCAATGAGTCTCTGTCCCGATTGTTTGAGTGTTATGTGTCTTAGGTCCAAGGCTTGATACAAAACTACGACCGAGCCGGGGGTCTCACTTGGCAGTGGCGGATCCAGGAATTTTTTTCACTAGGTTCACTTTTTTCATATGACTGAACATAAAAAGTTCCGGGTCAGTTCGACAGTTCGGATCGGGTAAGGTTCATCACATAATAAAAGTACGATACAATAATGAAAAGAAAATCGTCATTAGAAATTTAAAAAACACATAATATAAAATATGATAGTCTTTACAAATAAAAAAACTACCTAAACTTGTTGACGACGAGTGATTTCAAAGAATGAATCAAAACAGAGGAACATGTTCTTCAATATAATGTTTTAAATTCTGATTGTTATTAGCTTCAATTAGATTTAAAAAACAAACTGTGAAAAAAAAATATTACAGAGGAACATGTAATATTTATTGAACAGAGGAACATGTAATTTTTATGTTCAATCAAAACAGAGGAACATGTCCACAATAGGGTATTACATTCAACAATTTATGTAATGATGAAAATCGTATAAAGTATAAACCTTACCTTAAGTCCTTAATCGCTGACTGGTGTCTGTGTCTGGTAGAGGAGAAGACGGCCGGCAATCGGCGGCAGGGGCGATTCGGCGGAGGTGGAGGCTCCGTTCACTTCAATACAGGGGCTGCGATGTTCAAAACTTCTTCTCTAGTTCTCACTGGTCTGTGGGGGCGATGTTTTGTTAGAACCCTAAAATGGGTTATATACATTAAAGAAAATAAATAAAAAAAAAATAAAAAAAAAAACGGAACAAAAATTGCGTAAAACGGGAGTCGAACCTGGTTATCTTCGGGAAGTTAACGCGGGTCTAACCAGTGGAAAACCAAGGACTTTTTATTAATGGATTCCTTTTATATTTTAGTTATGGGTTCCTTTTCAGTTTGTTATATATACTTGCACTAAAAATTAAAAACCAAATGGGTTCCTGGGAACCCGTTCTTTATTAATAGGTCCGCCCTTGGTCACTGGAAGCAGCCTCTCTATTCTTACGGGATAGAGGTAAGGCTGTCTACATCTACCCCTCAGACCCTACCTTAGCTTTTATAGAAGAGATACCTAAGAAACGAGCACTGTATCAAGGCGAATAACCATTGGCTTTTAGTTTTGACACCCTTAGTATGCCAAATTCAAATTTAGGTCCATTAAATCTTAGTCCCAAACTCCAATCTCTATAGCAATTTCATCAGTTGAATAAAGGTTTATTAACGTATAGAATCAAACTTAGAAATCGGAGGTGCGCGGCAACTAAAATGAAGACAGAAGAGGAGCGGTAGTCAGCATGGATATGTTACAAGTGATGAAAAACCCTAATTTGTTTTTTAAGTTTACATACTTTCGTACCCTAACCACCGGAACCCTTTCATTTTAGTGTATGTGTTCACTCTAAATTTTATTATTACATTCATTCTAAATCCATATATGTAGTAGGTTAGCCCCTAATCAAGTTTCATTCAACATCAAGTTCACATTTAGTTTTGAGGTTGAACAAGAAACAATAAAAAAAGAAACTAACCTTTCTGGAATTCTGGTCCAAACAGTCAACGGGTTCTGCCGGTGGCGGCGGTGGTCTGGTGCGTTTCTGCCTTTTTGGTCTCTACAGTCTGCACTGATCAACGGGGTTGGGGTTTTGGGAATTTTTTTGGGTTTGCCTGAGGAAATAAGGTATTTGGGTTAAGGGGATTACAAACGACCTGTTTACATAGGTTTAATGACAATATAATGTGTTATAATAAAATTTTTGGGTTTGCCTGAGGAAAGAATGTATTTTGATCCATTATAACGTGTTATAATAAAAATTATAATGACTATTTGGCCTCGAGAAAAAGAACAAAATATTAGGATTTTACTAGACAAAGAGTAAACTGTCATTTTGGTCCCTGAGGTTTGGCCAGTTTTGACACTTTAGTCCAAATTTCAAACATTTTGCTATTTTGGTCCCCGTGGTTTCAGTTTTATTGTCATTTTGGTCCAAATCTTAAATCAGGTCAGATTTAAAAAAAAAACCTGATTTTTGTCCTTTTTCTCAGGGGCATTTTGGTCATTTTAAGAATTAATATAAATAAATAAAATAAAAAAACCCTCAAAAAAACTCT
This sequence comes from Helianthus tuberosus, assembly GCA_030545235.1. Classification (NCBI taxonomy): domain Eukaryota; kingdom Viridiplantae; phylum Streptophyta; class Magnoliopsida; order Asterales; family Asteraceae; genus Helianthus; species Helianthus tuberosus. The sequence goes on from CM060383.1 coordinate 141,463,711, forward strand.
GCACACTCTTTCCTGACTCCTCTCTCTCTAAAAACCCCAATCTCTCTCTCTCTCTCTCTCTAAAAATCCCTATCTCTCTTCTCTCTCTCTCTCTCTCTCTAACACCACCATGAACTCCACCACCGCCACATAAACCAGTCGAATCACTCACCAACGCGGTTTCAAATGCACGATCACCCTCTAACGACATTACCTCGGCTTCACTTTCTTGAAATCCATCATCTTGAACAACATGATTACAGTCATGGTTGTTAACAGGATCTTGAACCGAACTAACCAAACTCATGTTCTCCGCCATAATTTGTTGTATCCCAGTAATTATCACAAAAGTCTCCTCCATACTCAGGGTTTTACGCAGCGAATTACCTAAATTGTAAGACCCATCATGCTTACATTATCATTTAATAATCTCTTTAATTGTAAAACATCAAGATAACGATATTTATACAAGTTTCAAGTTTTACAAAACCTTACTTCATGTTTCCAAAACAAATTGTGCAAGCCTAACATACTTGACCTTTTTAAAACTTACAACCCATATGTACTAAGGAAAATAAACACAACATTTAAAATGTTTTGTGACAAAAGAACTAGTTTCATTTGCGGAAGCATCTTTATGTGCGCGTTCGGTTCTATTACAAAGTGTAACACCCCATGTTTTCACGAGTGAAAGTCAAAGTCAAGGTCAAAGTCAACGACCGATTTCGCGCGACTTGACTCGTAGAAATGTTTTTATTTTATTTATATTATGTGGAGTAAATGTCGCTCATTACAATAATCGAATCATGCTAACCGTATTTCAATCGACCTACGACTGTGAATGATAGGAAGTAACAATGCGATAAAGTTAATCAAGCTATGCTAATCAAAATCGACATCAAACCGTAACTCGAACTATGTATTTTACTTGTCATTTATACGTGTGTGTGTGTGCCTTACGTGTTACCTGTGCATGTTTATTTTATGTTATGTTGTGATAATCAGGCGAACTCAATCGAACTCGAAGCCTAACTCGAATGTGAACGAACCCGAATTCCGAGTCGAACCATATAAGAAGTAGTTGGGACTGAAAGTAATTTGACTAGGAAACCCTATCGAATCGCTCGCAAATCGAAACCGAAGCAACGTCGCACCGAACGCACCAAAGCAGGCGGCATCCGCACGGATGGCCAATCCGCACGGATTGCCAATCCGCACGGATTGCCAATCCGCACGGATTGCCAATCCGCGCGGATGACCTATCCGCGCGGATAGCCTATCCGGGTACGTGCCATGCGCACGGCTCACCCTTTTCCCTTTTTGGCATCCTATAAATACACGGGTCACTCTCCAACTTTGCCACTTTTGGCAAGTGACGTCCGAACCGCACGCATTCTTCACTTTTTCTCATATTTCTCTCAATCCAGGTAAGATCTTACACTAATTCTTGTACATTCTTGATCACTACGTACGTTGCGTCGTATTAACTCGAAAAATTTAGAACTATACGTAAAACAAAAATTTGTAAAAGATGAAAACTATAAGTGACAAAAGTTGTGAAGTTAAATTGAAAATAATGAAAAGTTTTGGGTAAAAGTTAAAAAAACAAATTATATAGGGTTAAAATTGCAAAAGGTAAAATCCTTTGGATTAAAAGTATAAAATCAAGTTTTTTTTTTGTTGAAAAATGCCCAAAGCACAAGCTACAAATTCTTATGCACAAAAAACTTACTAAGTTATATATGGAATAATTGAAACTTTGAATGTATTTATTTAATGTTTAGAAATTATGTCTCCCATTCCATTGGGTTCACTCATGTAAGTAGGTTCGTTCGTTTTGCTACACTACTTTTGTTAATTTATTTATACAATTATAGTCGTATTATGAGTTTTTACATTTTATATATGTGATTGATGAATTTATATTATAGGTTTTTTTTTTTTGTCTTGCAGAGGGCCAATTTATTCTTATCATTCTCGAAGAAACCCTGTTTTGAAGTCTTCTATTATGTATGTGATATCTATATCCAACAAAAGTCTTCCGTTATGCATGGAATACATAAACCAACAAAAATCATACATCTTGGTTTTACACCAATTGAAAATTGAAATTTCAATAGAGGGACTGTACATGTAATTTTTCAATCTTAGGTTGCATGGTGTGATAAAGCCTCTAAGACTGAAGGGAGTGGGGCGTCCTCAAAAGAGGGCGTCTTGCGACATGTGGCGTTTGGGGGCGATTTGGGACGTCTTCAAAAAAGGGGGCGTGGTGTTCATGGCAACTCAAGATGCCCCTCCAAGACTTATGATTGGTTGTTTGAAAAAGGAAAGTTTTTTGATTGGTGGATGAAAAAGAAAAGCTTATGGGGGTGGCGATCTGTGGGAGACGGGGGAGATGAAGTTGCTATGGAAGTTGGGCAAGGGGCGCGGTGTTTGGGGCGACTTAGGGCGACTTGGGAGGGGGAGTTGCCCCACTCCCCTCAGTCTAAGAACTTTCTCATGTCATATTACCGTCACGCAGACGGTGGGGTTTTATAGCTCCCCACCTTTACTACTATGCAGTAGGATAAAACCCCTCTCATCGTTACTCAATCATTAGTTTATTTTAATTCAGATTTATTTTAAATTTAGAAACATTATAAATTTAAAATAAAATTACAATAGTAAAAAATAATAATTAAGATAAAACTTAAAAAAGTACCATTAAGCTATAATTAAAAAAATATACAAACCAACTTAAAAAACTATATAAACCGACAAAAAACAACCACTAGTCCATGTTCATGTATTTGCCCGTGCCTTTGCTGTTGCCTTGCTTCCATATCTGTCGGGCGGATGTGGCAAGTCTTTTGGTTTTTCAAAACCAAAGTCATCGGTGTCGTCATTTAGGTTTTAATAGGAATAAGCATTCGACGTACCTTGAGACGAGGTCGATTCGGGTGTGCCAGATCTTGTCTTCTACCGTGTAGACGATCGACTAGAACTTTTTGACTTAAATGGTAGTACAAGATAACATATTTCACAGATACACCTCCAACACAAAATTTAGTCTTGGCCATCTCATACTTAAAATATTATACAATTTGTTGACAAAAAATATTATACGTTTGGTTAATAATATATAAATTTAGTTGAGAAAAAAAAATATTATCGACAATAAGATATTTCGATATATCAAGTCATGCTGGTGACAAAGCTAGTTATTTAGTAGGTGTAAACCTCCTGGAATTTTGTGTTGAAAGCACTACGATGGGGTTATGTGGGTGAGGTGGTAATAGACATAAAACTTTGACCTAGCCCCATTCTCATTTAAAACTCTCCAAGTGTATTAGATTTTTTTAACTTTTTCAAAAAAGAAAGAAAATTAATACTTTTTCAAAAGAAGAAAGAAAATTAATATATTATATTATATTATTGTTTTTCATTTTTATATTACAATATATCTCAAGGCTACCATCACATTGATGGTGTTTCACAACCGATCTCATCTCATCTCTATCATCATCATCTCCCCTTCTTCACCACTATGCCCAAATCCCCACCCCATTGAACAAAAACCATTCCTTCCACTTCAATCTCAACTTCAAATTCTCAACCAAACATGATGACGTCATCATCTTCTTCACCACCACCGCCATCGCCATTAATCCCTACAACCATCCTTCTCTTACTCTGTCTACCCACTCTCTTCTACTTGGCCCCACACATCCTCCCACCCCCACCCCCTCCCCCCATCTCCTTCCCCGACGAACTCCAAGACCTCTCCCTTTTCCGGCGAGCCACCGCCGCCGAAACCCACCGCAACCCATCCAAATCCCGCCTCGGATCCACCAACTCCAAACCCAAAATCGCCTTCCTCTTCTTAACCAACTCCAATTTACACTTTTACCCTTTGTGGGAACGATTCTTTAACCCCAATAACAGATCAAGTCGTCACCTTTACACCATTTACGTTCACGCTGACCCCACCGTAAACCCTAAAATCACCGCCCCCGGCGGCGTCTTTTCCGATGATCGGTTCATCACCACCGCCAAGAAAACCCACCGCGGCACTGCCACCCTCATCGCCGCCGCCCGCCGCCTCCTCGCCACCGCGATTCTTGATGATCCGGCGAACCAGTTTTTTACTCTGATCTCTCAGCATTGTGTTCCTTTGCACTCTTTTAGTTATTTTTATGATACCCTTTTCGAAGTTAAGCAACACCAAGTTGCGGAATTGAGGGGTTTGAAGTATAAAAGTTTTATTCAAATTGTTAAGGATGATCCTTACATTTGGGATAGGTATAATGCTAGGGGGAAGGATGTGATGGTTCCGGAGGTTCCGTTTGATCGGTTTCGAATGGGTTCGCAGTTCTTTACGTTGACGAGGAAGCACGCGGTTTTGGTGGTTAAGGATAGGAGGTTGTGGAAGAAGTTTAGGTTAGATTGTTTGAAGCCGAATTCGTGTTATCCGGAGGAGCATTATTTTCCTACGTTGTTGTCGATGGAGGATCCGGATGGGTGTAGTGGGTTTACATTGACTCGGGTGAATTGGACGGATAGTGTTGATGGGCACCCGCATACTTATTATCCGAATGAGGTGTCGAAGGAGTTGATTTATGAGCTTAGGCGGTCGAATCACACGATGGAGTATATGTTTGGGAGGAAGTTTTCTCCAGATTGTTTGCAGCCGTTGATGGACATGGCTGATGAGGTCATTTTTCGGGACTGATGAGTTTTCGGGTAATCAGTTGCTCTCAATTAAGCCTTATATCTTACTGCTATGGTTAACTGTTTTGTGTTATCAGTAGTTTACTGCTATTATTTATAGTACATTATGTTTTGTTGCTGTTTTGATTCCTTGTGCCGTACTTTATGTTATCCGGATACTATGCTTTGTGGGTGGGTGGGTGGTGTGTGTGGGGGGGGGGGGGGGGGGGGGGGGGGGGGGTTGGTTCTCAGTGGGAGCTGTCTATCTTCTGGGATAATGGCAATTGTACCCTCCACGAACCCTATCAATAGCTTGATATGAGTGCGATTTCAGTGGGTATGTTTGTATGTATGATTGGCCTGATGAAGTTGCCGTGGTTAAAAACTTTGAAGTTTGAGATTAGACTCTACAAGTGTAGATTTTATGTGAGGTAGGTGATCAAACATGTAGGTTTTGTTATGTTTTATTGTTTACCTTGGTATCTTTGGTGACAGAAAGTGACATTTTTAGGTGTGCTTGTTGTATGTGTTTGTTCCATAAACCTATCGTATGACTCATTTGTCTTCTTGTTTTTGTTTAGTATCACTGTTAGGTTTTAGTCATTGACTATAATAAATTATATTGGTTAATATGAATTTTAAAAATGACATGTTAATTAGAAAGGCCAACTGTTGGTCCCCGTTAACAAATAAAAGTATACGTGTGCGAGTCTGCGTTTCCTTGAGTATCTTGGAATATTACTAAGGTTAAACTGATGATCTTGATCATGATGAATAAGACAAAGGGTAAAAATGGTAGGGAGCTGTCATTCAGTCTGCCGTTTAGAACACATATCGAATGGTTGTTTTTATTCAGAACCGAGTCTTGACAGAAACTTTGAATCTTTCAACACACCAATTCATACTATTTTATTAAACAAAGAGGTTATTCTAATACTTCAAATTTTTATTGTTTGCACCTTTTCTTGGAGGAACTAGTGACCTTTGTTTTAACGGAATTTGTATTTGGAAGATGAATAGATTCTGATTCAACAAGTAACTTACCATGTGTAAAGATGTAATTTTTCAGTTTGTGATACCTACGAGGTTTCTTGTCATGTGCGAAAGAACAATTGGTTATGCTTATGCGATTTGAAAAAAAAGTTCTTAAAAGTTAATATTGTCTCTCCGACAATGTATTGGTGGTTAGCGGATGTTTGGTTATGCACTTTGAAAGTGGCGATATTAATTAATCAGATTAAGATTATTAGTTGTAGTAAAACTGGATGTTATAAATACCATTTAGTGCTTATGTTGTTTAAAGAGTGTTGTTATATATATTCATATCGCCAGTTTTTCATTTAGATGCATGATAGTTTCCATGAAACATGTAACATAATTTTTATCCAAAAGTAGTTTAATTCATTATTTCCCACCTATTTATGCTACAATCGAGATGCCAACTATATCCTCTTGTACTCACAGTCTCACGCGTGTCCAGTAATCCGGCCTGAGTGCTGCTGGAAAGCTATTAAGTTGGTGTGTAGGCGGAATTTATGCCAAAAGCTCAAATGTCGGAAATCAGTGTTGGGAAGAACAAGAAGAGGCGGTGACAGAACACGATTCGGTTGGGATTTTGGAGGGTGTAACATAAGGTAATACATGCTCCACTGCCACCACTCACTTGCATATTGGTTGGTGTATCTATGGTTCATATGTAAGTTCTTGTTCTGTATTGCATTTCTTTGACAAAATTTTGAGGTAAAATTGCCAATTTGTTCTCTGTATATTATGCTACAAAATGGATAATGACTTAAGTTGTCTTGTTACTTATCATTAGTTCCACTATATATGGACTTTCTTTTTAACCAAATTGACATACATCATACTTAAAAACTAGTGTGGATGTATACAGAAACTGCCTTTGAATTGATTTTCACTACTCCAATGCGTACAATAAAAATGGTTAACCAATCTATAACCAAATCGAAATGGAGACCAAACCCGATTAACTGAAATGGTTAACCAAAAAATGATTGGTTAATAGCCGAACATTTCGGTTTTGGTTGAGGCCTAAAACCAAAACAGGATTGCTTAAGAGACTAATAGATTGCTCCTTCAACATATTGCTCTATTTTATCTTATATTATACGAGTAATATCTCTATCTAGTATACATCAACCTAGTTGACAAATGGGATGTTTGAGATTCTTTATTAAGACTGCTTATCTGTCTAACATTTAATACTACAAATAAACAATAACAAGGGTGTGTATGCATGATGTTACTAAACGGTTTTAATAACAAGATTAAAGCTTCTGAATTATGCATGATGTATGTATTTTTAATAAACAAATTAAAGTTTGTTATCTTAGACCGGTGGGTGTGGGCATTTTGGCCCTTTAACGCCGGGTGCTACACCCCGGGTTGGCGTTGCCCGCTTGGCGTGGTGATTTTGCCTGGCGTGGGGCTGGGTGAGATGGCAAGCTGTGGTTGGCTGGTTCAATGTAGGTTTTTTTTTTTTTTTTTTTTTTTTTTTTTAAATTCCACATGGCTGACCACGCCCAGCAAAGCGACGCCCCACCACACACCTAGTTTTGAGTATTAGCTTGTGGATCCCACTCTCGTCACGTGTCGAGTAATGCCCCCAACCCAAGCTTCTTCACACCACATAATCTTAGGCTTTTCATCACACGTGGGGTAGGGGTGTGAGTTGACACGAACGTACAAATGACCTAACAAAAAATTCAACGCAGGTTTGGGTCAATTTTGAGTAGAACCTACAAACATGTTTAACTAAATGAGTTGGTTAACGGGTTCGCTAGTTGACAATTTAACCATTTAGTTTTATACTTATTTTTTTTAAATGTGCCAAAACTCATAACTTAAACAGATTGGGTACTTTATATCATAATCTAAAATATACAAGAGAAATGTACATCAAGTTTCAAGTTTTATACTTTAAGCATAATTGTATATGTACATTTGTAGTATAACTAGTAGATGCCCCGCCCGCGGGGCGATGGCCGAATAATTCTCAATCAATTAAAAAAAGACTACTATAATTTTGCTATGAAAAAAAACGATGATAAGACCGTAATTTTGGGCTCAGGGCAAAACTGTAAATTTTCAGGACTAATGAGCCAGTGTTAGGCAGCTCCTTGACACGAAAAAAAATTAAATCGAGTAAAACAATTAAAACAAAAAACCTTAATAGTTTTGCTAAAAAAACTAAAACGATGGGAAAAATGTAATTTTTAACTGAGGGCGAAATCATAATAATTCAGGGATAAAATCGTAAATTAAATGGACCTATGGGGGAGTGCCAGGAAGCTGCCGGCATGACTGTAATTTTACACTGGGGGCAAAATTGTAATTTCATCAGGAAAACAAACAAAAATGATGGAGAAAATGTAAATATAAGTTGAGGGCAAAATCGTAACTTGGCTGTGAGAAAAAAAAAACTAATGGCAAAAGTATAAATTTTATACGGGGCAAAATCGTAATTTTGAACCGAGAGCAAAATCGAAATTTTTAGCTTGGAGCAAAAGCGCTAATTTATTTTTAAATGGGGGTAAGAACATAATTTTGAGCTGATTGCAAAATCGTATTTTTAAGGGAAAAAAGCTAATGGCAAAACTGTAAATTGAAACGGGGCAAAATCGTAATTTTGAACCGGGGGCAAAATCGAAATATTTAGCTGGGAGCAAAAACGCAAATTTATTTTTTAGTGGGGGTAAAAACATATTTTTGAACTGATGGTAAAAGCGTAATTTTAAAGCGGTATAAAATCGTAAATTTGTTGGGCCAATAGGGGAGTGCCAAACAGCTGCCTGACACTATTCCCCCTGCCGCCCATGTGACCCAATAGCCGGCAGGCACTATTGCCGCCGACATTGGTCTTTGTAGTAGTTGACAATTTTCGAGTTTGAATATGTAAAAGAAGAATAAAATTAAGTTAAACGAGTTGCGTTTGTATTCGTCCGTCAAAAATCATGTTACGTTAGGATTCATGTGTCTTACGCAATTTTCGAGTTCAGAGCAGGAATTACCCAACACCAACCCTAACACAAAGCAAAAGACTCGTTCTTATATAATTGCATTTTGCTGATCAAAACAACACCCCAATTAGTTAATTACTTGTAGAAAGCAGTTGCATATCATGTATTTTCAAGAGTAAAATAAACTTATATATTCCATTGTTTATGGTACAACAGCATGAACTTCGTTTTTTTTAACAGTATTTAATTTTATTTTTCAAAAAATAAATATTTATTTCATGATATTGCAAAAAAGTAACATTTAATTTCCTCACAAAATACGTAAATGAAGAATCAAAACTAAAAAAAAGGGGTCATAATTAATCAACATCAGAGCTGAAAGTCAACCAAACAGAAGTAGTCAACAATAATGTAAAGCTAGCTGAAAGTCAACAAAAAACATAACTAAACAACGCGTACAAGCCATGAGAAAGTAACAATAAGGTTGAATAAAATAGTTATTAAAACCTATATAAGTTTGCAAAATTTTTGTGCATTATTAGTTGTAAGTTGTGCTTTATGAGTTTTTCAAAAAAAAACTTGTTTTTTTAGTTTTAACCCAAAGGTTTGCACCTTTTCCAATTTTAACCCTACATAATTTGTTTTTTTAACTTTAACCCAAAACTTTTCATTATTTGCAATTTAACTTCACAACTTTTGTCACTTATACTTTTCATCTTTCGCAAATTTTCGTTTTATGTATAGTTCTAAATTTTTCGAGATAATACGACGCAACGTGCATGTGTGGTTCAACGTTTTTACCTCTATTTTTCCATGTTTGACAGGTTCGTCGCAATACGCATATTATAGGTCAAGTCAGTGTTGGTTGTCGATGACGGTTGTGTGACATTAGTACTATTTGACACCGTTTTACGCCCCGCCGCAACGCGGGGTGTGCTTTGGGGGTTTTCAAAGAAAAAATTGTTATGCATATTGTTTTCGTAACATTGGCTTTGGGGGGTTTCAAAAAAATGTTTTTTTTTTACTTTTCACCCAAAAGTATTTCATAAATTACTTTTAACCCAAAACTTTTTATCTTTTGCAATTTATCCTCATAACTGTTTTTACTTTCAACTTTGGTCATTTATAGTTTCCATTTTTCTCAAATTTTTCGCTCTATGCTTGGTTCTAAATTTTGTGACTTAACACATCACAGCTGTGTCTTTGGCTTAACGTTTTTAGGTTTCGTTCTAAATTTTGCGAGTTAACACGACGCAACGTGCGTGTGTGGGTGAACGTTTTTACATCGTCTATTTTTACCCCGTTTGACAGGTTTAACATAACGTGTGGGTCGTAGATAGTCTTAGTTATAAATAAAGAATCCCCGCCGCATTGCGGCGGGTCGTAATCCTAGTTCTCCTAAAAATGGAAGTCGTAGAAAGGGTGTCAAACGGGCTCTGAGTGAACTCATTTTAACGTCATTAGAATGGTCTTATCGAACTCTACGATCTTAGATTTTAGGTTTTCGTTTTGGAATTTCTAGCTTGTAGATTTTAAATTTTTTGTTTAGATCATTATGTTTTTTTTTTTCATTTGGCATTGTGTTTCTTTTTTTCGTCATTGTGCTTTTTTTGGGATTCATTGTGTTTTTTCCCCTTGGCATTGTGTTATATTTTACGATCTTGTGTGATATTTTGCGATCCAATATGAATTTGTACATTTCCTAGATTTAGAAGACTTTGTAGATTACCTTTACGCAAGATAGTAAATGACACATTATTCTTTTTCGTTCCTTTTATAAACTAACATGTATTAAAATGTTTTGAATGCTGATGAAATAAGGTAAAATAAGTATAATGATTATCAGAGTTTAACTATAAAGTAAGGTGTCACATCCCAATTGATGGTGAAAAACATTGGAGTGAGACGGAAACAATATTGCAAGAGACTTCATAACAACTATTTGCGACAAGTATTTAATAATCAAAATTTCATTTTATTTCAAAAATGGAAAAATACATTGTTTGGAAACAAGGTACAACATGTTGCGTTCTCATCCACACACGTAAAATAAAACAAGTTATAATTACACCTTTGTGTTCTCATCCACACATGTGATTGGATTCCGCACATATCACGTGTTCATACGCATTCAACGGTTGAAGATTCGATCCAGGGTTCGAAATCACAAGTGGTATCAGAGCGGGTGATTGTTTGCACGGATCAGAGACACGAAGATTCAAGCTTTTTCATCAAATTCAGAGCCGAAATCATCATTTTCTACTCATATATTCTTCTACACTTCTTCTACATTTCTTTTGAAACTTAAAACTCAGATCTACGAAGTTTTAACGGTTAAAATTGACTAAATTTTTGATATGTTGTGTGAAAAACGTTTTTGAACAATCCTTCAAAGTTTCAGATCAAAATTCAAACAAAATCATACTCAAATCAGTGAAAAACTATGAAAAACGTAACCATGTTCTACGCAGCTTAGCTTCGTATGAAGCCAGACATCTAGCTTCGTACGAACCCATTCAAAAGTTGTGATTTTTGTTTTTCCAGCTTCGTACGAGCCCACCTTTATAGCTTCGTACGACGGAGAGTGTTTGTTGTTAGTTTTTCAAGTTTGATCAAGTGTTTGATTGTGTGTTTGCAGGTTATCATGGCTGAAGAATTTTATAACGAGTTTTACAATGCGCTCACCTCCGAGTCATCCGAAACAGCAACTGTTGCACCAAAAAGCATATCTAAAGCTATAACTGAGAACATAAATCATGATAATTTTTACGGATCTAACTCAAAACCACCAAAACTTGATAGTATTGAAGATTACACTTGGTGGAAAGAAAGATTTATTAACTGGGCAAAAACTTATGCTCATGAGAGTTGGTTTTGTATGGAATTTGGGTATAGTAGGCTAGTAGATAATAAAAATGAAGAAATACCACTTGAAAGCTTATCAAATGAAGATAAAAAGACATTTTCTCATGAGCAAAGAATGATTGCGTTAATACAACAATCGAGCAGAGATGGCATTTTTGCACTGCTTAATCACGACGAGTCATCAAAATCTATGTGGGAAGTGTTACGAGTGAAAGCTGAGGGTGGAAAGCAGATTAAAAAGAACAAAATGTCATTGCTTAAAAAGAATTCGATTTGTTTGATTGTATAAAAGGTGAAACTGTTAGACAAATGATTGAGATATTTTGTCACCTTAAAATCGAACTTGACAGGTTTGGGATAACAAAAACACGTGAAGAAATCATTGCAAAATCATTGAAGCTTTACCACGTGCTGATCATTGGCAAACCTTTGTCTTTATTCTGAAAAATGATGTATTGTTTGATACGATTACTTTGGATGCTTTGATTGAAAAGATTGAAAGTCATGAGCTTGAGTTGCAGAAACAGAACAAAATGAGCAGCTCTTCTTATAAGCAAAATGTGGGTCTTTACTACAGGGGAAATGTACCTTCGACTATTCAGTCACCAAAGATTGGTACAGCTTTCAGTGTTGAAAAGTTGAAAGATTCACAGAAAAGCTCATCAAGTTACAATCCAGGTTATCATTCATCTTCAACAGCATCAAACTCAGAAGAACCTGATGAGATTCACTGTAACATTGCTCTAAAATTGAAAAATTCTCCAACAATGAGCATTAATGCTGCTAAACAACAAATGAGTTTCTTAGCATCGATTCTGGAATCTTACGAGAGTTTGGTAGCAGGGAGAATCAGAAATCCCGAATTGACAAAGGAAGATTATGACCAGATAGATCCAGAGGAGATGGAACTGATTGATATCATATGGTGTTTAGCGAGCGGTATTAGAAGGGCACATCAGTTTATGGAGATAACAGGAAGAAAGGAACTGGGAGGGTTGTTAAGCACAAAGCTCAGGTTCGACAAGTTAACAGTGACATGTTTTCGATGTAAACAAAAAGGTCACTTCAAAAGGGAGTGTGTTAACCGAGAAGTAGATGATCATGGTAATCCATTCCGTGATGACTACTACAAAAAGGCAATTTATCATAAAACCGGTGAGCATACACCCGGAGAAAGTCTAAAGCGAATTGCTGGAAGTTCATCAAAAGAGAAATCACAAGCTTTAGTGTCGGTTCATGATCATGCCAAACACAGGATCATTCATGATGACGGAGGGTTTAATTGGGGTGATTATATAGATGATGATGGAAGTGCTTTGGTAGCTGAGGTGAAAGAGAGAACGAAAGAAGAGATTCTGAAAGAGAAAACGTACAGAGAAAGATGTATTGTAGACTACAAAATAGAAGAGACGGAGAAAGAGTACGAGGAAGCTAGGAGTTATAGAAGATGGGACAAGAATCGAGAATGTTATGTCAATAGCAAAGGAGAACCGGTTTTCCATCCAAGCAAAGTGGTGTATAACTACGTACTTGCAGTAATCCCTCTGTCCGGCGAATACTATTCAAATGTCAAAACAGATAAAAATTATCTTAAAAAGTTGGATAAGATAATCAGAGATGTCATGACAACAAGCCTGAGACAGAGATATGAAGAAAGAATGAAGAAGAATGTTGAAAATTTGATAGATGAATTTAAGAAGGTTGTAGAAGAAGAAGATGTAGAAGTGAAGAAAGAAAAAGAAGCAGCTGGTAAAGAAGATCAGAAACCAGCAGAAGAAGCTGTTACTGAAAAACAGCAGGATGAAGAGAGTTTGAAGAAGAAAGAAGAAGTTGATGAAGAAAAACAGGAGGAAGCTAATGGAAAATTGGAAAAGCCGGTTCGTGTAGCTGATGCAGGTGAAGCTGTTGCTGAGGAACAGCAGAAGGAGAAAGAAGATCAGAAACAGACGACAGAAAAAGCTGAGGTGCCAACTACTGAGGTAAATACTTCAACTGAATCTTCTGAAGTAGTAAACAAAACTGTTGAACAGTGCAACAAATGCATGGAAACGTCCAGTGCTTGTACTGAAAAATATGAAAAGTTCAGAACAAGAGACATGGAATTTACTAAAATTGAAAAAGTTTTCAAAGATAAATGCAAAGATATGTTTGAAAATGAAAATATTTTAAAAGATAATATGAAAAACTGACACAAATATGTAAAATTTTAGAAAAAGAAAATGAAATTTTGAAAGAAAAGTGTTCAACAATGACTAAAGAGTGTTTGCAAAAAGAAAATGCGGCTCAAGAAATTAAAAAAAGAATACGATTCAATAAAACTCACATATTGACGGGTAGTCCATAGGACAACCCTTAAGTGGTATAAATGATAATAAAATCCTACATTTAATCGTGTAGTTGTCTAGAATTAGATAACTACGGTTGTTTGTGTTTCAGGTACAAACGGGAGCTTAAAATGGAAGGAACACGGAGAATAAATGAAAAAAATCAATACTTGGAATTGAAGAATTAAGAGGATAACATGATAGAGGACGAAATTACGAGAACGTAGGCGAAAACGGTGAAGAAAAGGGAGTTGAAACGAAAAAGTTATGCTGAAAACAAGTTTTCATGTTGAAGCCTGCCGTAGGCTACGGCAAGGGCCGTAGCTTACGGCGCCGACTGGCACTTTTTGTCACTGTATGACAGATTAAAGCCACCGTAAGCCATTCAAAGCCACCGTAAGCTATGGTGGCCACCGTAGCTTACGGCGCTGACCTACGTAAATGTGTAACTTCCACCTTTTAATGCGGATTTATGATGCCCTTTGAAGTCTAATCATTCCCATTCGGTTACACACAGTTCTAGGGGCGATTTTGAGTGTTCTTGGTGCTTGAAGACAATTTCCAATCATTCGTTTTGTGTTTTTAATTGTTATAAACATTGAAACTTGTGTGAGGATGATGATTCAAGCCATGAGTGGCTAAACTCTTGATGACTATCTTTGGTTGAAGGTTTGTATTAGACTTTATGCTTGATTTCCTAATTTCTAGAATAACAAACTTTGTCTTTATGATTGTTTGTTATGATGTGTGATTGATTGTTTGTAAATTGTTGATTCTTATGTTAGTCTAATTTGAAGCCATACGTTCTTGGTGCCGTTGGCAATCGAGATATCATGGGTAGAATTAGGATTGGGTAAGGGTTAATTGGTCATCGGGTAACAACCTCACGTTCTAGGAATCTGAGTACTTAGTTCCCTTTTATCACAACAAGTAATCACACATGAACTATGTCTATGTAGTTCTTTCTAGTGGAATGATAGCATAAACGTCGAAGCAAACCGGAAATTAAAGATGGTCATTCGTCTCTAATTTGTTTACAACCAACATTTTCATTTTTGCAATTACATTAGTAATCTTAGTTTTAAAATCAATTCAATCAATCCAACTCTTGAAAACTACTTTACTTGCATCTAGTTTAATTTTAGTTAATTTAGATAAACCCTCAAATAACACATATTCAACAAACTCCCTGTGTTCGATACCCACTTACCACTAACTATTTAGTAGTAATTGGATTAAATTTGATTGTGACCACGACATCACGTCAAATTTTGGCGCCGTTTCCGGGGAGTAGTGCACAACGTGTGTTATTTTTGGTCTTTTTAGGTTTGTTATTTTTCTGGTTTACGCTGGGTGTGTTAGTGTGCAGGTATTTACAGGTGCATGCGTACTAGGAGCTCTCACAAGCTATCACCATTGGCATTTGATCCAGAAATTGAACGAACTTTGAGAGGAAACAGAATCTTGTTAAGGGAAAACAAAATTAACGGTTCACCAACAACACCAACTACACCAATTACACCACTCAGATACATGGATCCACTGCCACCACCACCACCCACTACGGGTGAACTTTTACCACCTTTCATACCATCATCCAGTCAACCTTCACCAAATACTACCATGCCTAACACCACTACCGACCCTACTCCACCTCCTGATGTTACACCAACCAACCCTACACAACCCATTACCACCTAAGAGGAACTGACACTCACTTTTAACCCTTCTACTACAATTCCACCATTCACCCATTTCTTCCCGGGTGCGTGTAACACCTCGGAAATTCACGTCCTATAATATGTTGACACGTGTCATAAAGTTTAAACGTGTGAAAGAAATATTATGGAAGGACTAAAGTTGACAAACATGGAAAGTATGTAAATATACGTATTCTAAGTGCCAACTGTGAATAAATATGATGTACAGTAACCCTACACGATGCTCATACCTCCAAACGAATAAATCATGGATCATACGAAGCTAAAAGTGAGTGATTTCAAACTACAGGGACCAAATGCGTCAACATGTTTAAATTATACCTCTGAGTGACCTTTTGACAAACCCGAAGCTTTGTAAATATTAATCATGCTCACGAGAATGCACCATAAAAATTTCATAAAGTTTCGTTAACGTATGAGAAAGTTATGATCAAATTCGTGTGCGAAGCGTTAAAGCGTAAACGTCGAAAGTTAGGACTTTTCGGGTGAAAATAAAGTTACCCGGGGACTTGGCAAAGTGGGTATATGTTTTAAGGCCTTAATAGATCATTTATGAAGGTTTACCATGCAAGAAATCAGTACCTATTCGAGTTTTGAAGAGCCAAGGACTGAATCGCAAAATAAACAACAAGTTGCTGATCTGCATGGGGCTCGCGCCACGCGAGGGGACCCTCGTGCTACGCGAGGGGTGCCCAGCTCCGCAAAATGTTGCTGATTGTCTGCCATTGCGTATTTTCGCGACCTTTACCCGTTTTTCCACTTCTCCTGGCCCCTAAAACATCCCCTAAGCCCCTAGGACACCTGTTGATCGATTGTGGGAGCTTGTAGACTTGTTTGTCAAGCTCTTATGGTGAGTGATCCAACTATATAAGGCCCTTCAAGTTCACATTCTTTCACACACCTTCTCTGCATTATTGGATTGATTCTGGAGCTCAAGCTTGCTTCCTAGTGATCATATCTCGTGCATAGGACCTCAGTAAGTATTCTTCTTCTTCTCTAATTGAGTTTAGCTAGGTTAATTAGCTAAAAGTCAAACCGTCGTAATTGCGGTTTGACTTCGAGATTAGTCAATAATGGCTCAGTAATATCTCAAATTAAAAATAGTTATGAGTTGGTATTTATGTGGGTAATAAAACCTTAAAAGGGTTTCCCCTGATCACCACTCTAACCAAGTCTAATGTCGGGTCAAACTTTTAATTAAAAAGTCAACATAATGCTTAAAATGTCATTTATGCATAATTAGCTATCTAGAACATGTATAACCTGTTTGGTCATTGTTGTAACTTAGTAATTAGCGTAAGAACATGTCCAAACATGTTCAACCCGACTATTTCCTGTTTAGACCCGGTTCGGAACCGAAAGTCGCATAGTTTGACTTTCACTTTGACTTTCAGTTCTGACCCGATTAGGCATATTTTAGAAATGCCTCAGAGCTTTAATTGGACTAGGTTACATGTTAGAACAACCCTCTGTGATTATACACCTCAGTTCATTAGTTATCCAATTAATATGCATGTTTCCGTTAATTGCTCATATGTTGACCGTTATGCCCTTATTACCTTAAAACGTGAATTATGAAAATGTAAAAGTGTAGAAACCTTTGTTACTAATATATAGACTTGTATGCAAAGTTTGACATCAGTTTGACTTGTAGATTAAGAGTTATGCTCATTATCGCAAAACTAATGCTTTATGTTAATAAAATGGCATAATTAGCGTATAGCCTAGTTAAACATACTTTTTGATATCAAATATTTTACCCACTGATGTAATATATTATTTTGGGATTTTTAAAGATTTTTAATTAATTTTAGGCTGAGCATAACTCATAGTCGTAGGCTTAATTCGGTAATTGTCGGTTTTGCCCTTACGGGCCATAAAATGAGTTTTACATATCTAAACGACCCCAAACCTTTTGCCACTGATTATTTATGATAAATAAATTATTTTAAGCCTTCTGGAAATATAAAAATATCAGATTTAAGTATCGAACCCGGTAATGGCCTTTAATCGCCTAAATTAGCGTTTTTAACGCATAGTATGTTTTAAAATAATATTGGACATACCCGGGTTGATACCTACTGATATAAGAGGCAAATTATAATATTTTAACAGTAAACAAAGGTTGATAAACTCAGACTTCAGTTTTGAGCTTTTCGGCTTATGTGAAATTACCAAAATACCCCTAAGGGGCCTAGTTTGGTTAAAAATGATAAGTTTCACATACATGCTTTAACCTACTGATGTAACTTAGCAAATTGAGTATATTTGCTGATTACATCAGACCTGTAACTCAGGTTGTCACTTAAACTCTTTTATAAACTTTTAAATGACCAAACTACCCCTACGGGGCCTAGTTTGTGTTTAAACACATTTCGAGCATAACGAAAGACACCTTACTGATGTCACAACATATTTGAGACATAATTAACTTAGGAAACCTGTATATAGCTCTCATGACTACCCGTCACGCTTATTACGCGTACGGTTCGGTTTATGTAACAAGTTTACATAAACTAGCCGAAACGGGTCAAACCTTAACAGTTTTATCTCAAAATCCAGAATGTGAATAATAAACCCATATTAAACAAGTATTCAAACTTTTCAGGTCTGAATCACATTCTATCCGGTCTTCGCTTAATCGTGCGTACGAACCGTATCTTGAAACTAGCCGGTCTAAGCTTAAGCTTAATAAAAGACCCGTTAGCATTCTAATAGGTTATATTAAACCTTCGTTCCAGATTAGGAGAAACAGTAAAAGCTACGTGCATTCTGCTTATTGTGATTTATACTTGCATCAGGTAAATACTTTTAACTTATTTTCCCTATACGGGCTTGGGTTACGGTACATAGCGTACCGCTTGATCGGGCATCAAATCTCCACGCTTAGTGGGTAGTTGAATAATTTGATCGGCTCGTTTTAAACAGTCTTGTTTACTTTACAGCCTTTGGGGGGTTAATGACCATGTCCCGGATATCCTTGGCATTATCTTACGAGATAGCCGCGACCTGAGCACGGGGTGTAGGCGTACACCGTCCGTGTATAACTCATTGATGTGGTGTGTCTATTGATCTTTAACCCGGACTAGATTCGGGCTACTGAACGCATAAGTAACATGTAATTCGTTCACAAGATTATAATATTAAATAATTCTCCCAAGTTAAATAAAATGATTTATGCCACGTGCATCCAAACCAATGTTCAATCATTTTCCAAAATGAGTCAGTTGAATGTATTTACCAGTGTAAACTGACGTATTTTCCCAAAAAGACTGAATGCAGGTACTAAACGAAATTTGGCTGGATTATCTCCTAAGCATCAATAAAAGTCTCGCAAGCTTAGGATGCCAGAAGTCTGTTGAACCATTAAATGTTATTTTGTTTCGATCCGTTCTGTGGATAAACACCGGATATTGTGACTTTGATTACAATAAATAAATTCGGTTGTATCTTATTTCAAATTGCTTCCGCTATGCATTATTATATTGTGTTGTTTGACTATTACGTTGCCAACCACGTCACGATACTCCCCCACCGGGCCCACCGGTGACACGTGGAAATCGGGGTGTGACAGGTTGGTATCAGAGCCAACACTGAGTGAATTAAACACTAGCCTTTTGTGTTTAATCTCAGTTACACAATTGCACATATCTAAACCTTCGAGTCTAGGCTTATAATCTAGGACAAATTCCACCTTATTCGGTTTTTGTTTTGTCCTTTAAAATTTTATATTTTGTTATTGTTATCTTATGCCTTATTGACAGGAACATCAACATGCCTCCTAGATTCTTCCGAACACGAGGACGTGGAAAGGGGCCAGTTACCGCCCCCAACGATCATGAAGCTGGACCTTCACGAAGGCGAGCTCCATCCAACACCGAGAGTGACGACCCTCGGGAAAACCGAAGAAACCAGTACGAGCCGGCCAGACGGTCGGTTTCGCATACTTCAACACCTCCTGCTCTAAATCCTTATGAACCCAATAACCCTCAACCGTCCTACATACCACTTCAGAGATCCCTATCTCATCATTCAAATGGAGACCCTACACCTGCTTTTCGGGGGCAGTTTAACCCGGTTGGGTTCATACCAGAGCCCGTGGGTTTTAACCCACTGGGTCCCGAGGACCACTTTTCAGGAGATCACGCAGACGATATGGACGAGGATACGGACCCCGTCATGCCGACAAGTGGTACTCCAAACCATCCGATCGAAATCTCCGACGGATCGTCCTTCCACGGATCACCCTACGGTGGTCCAGACAGTTTCCAAGCCCTGTTCGATCAACACCAGTGGTATTATACACCATCGCACCATTCGTCGTCTCATGGGCAGCATCAGCAGCAGCAGTCTCAGCAGCAGCAGGAGCCACAACCACAGCCGCATCATCAAGATTCATCCGAGGATCACCGGTTTGTGGCAGTTACGCCACCACCTCCACCGCCACCGGTTCAACCAGCACCTCCTCAACCGCCAAGACGTAGGAGAACCGGTGCACGCATGTCGGTACGACCGGGGGGCTTCAATTTCAGTTCCCCATAACAGTCAAGTGCTAGTCACTACCCGCCATACCAAGAGGACCCACAAATGGGTGGACCCTCCAACCCTGCTGTACTACAACCACCACCGATGGGATTCGAAAACCCAATCCCGGCATATACGGGTGGCATGGCTTACAACCCGTTTGAACCCCCAACGCATCACGACTATGGGTACGCGGAGGCTGATCCATACATGGTAGCAGCGAACTACAACACCCAAGGACCCTATGGGGATCCATGGGGGGTGAGTTACCCGACTCAGGGATACTCGATACCTTCTAGACCCATCATCCGGGCTCAATCACAGCCACCACGGTTTTCTCCCCCAGAAAGGGAGGAAATTCTGCATAGGTTGCAGCAAGTTGAACGGGAAGTTCACGAGGATCGTAGGGAAAGACAGACGTTCTTCCAAGGGTTGGTTAGTTTGATCAAGGGAAAGAACAAGAAGGATCGTTGAATCCTTCCACAGTTATTTTCCCCTGTATTTATTGTTTGAACCCCTTCGTGGGTGTATTTGGTATGTTGCTTTGAGCCCCTGCGTGGGCATGCTTATTGCTTGAACCCCTACGTGGGTGTATTGTTAGTGTGAGTCCCTACGTGGACATGTATGATATTTAGCCCCTGCGTGGGCATGTGTGTTATTTAACCCCTACGTGGGTAAGTTGGTAATTTGAAAGACCCGTTTAGGGCAAGTGTGTAATGCTTTGAATAAATTAATGGAATGTTATTTCTATGAATTTCAGGA
Organism: Helianthus tuberosus; assembly: GCA_030545235.1. Taxonomy (NCBI): domain Eukaryota; kingdom Viridiplantae; phylum Streptophyta; class Magnoliopsida; order Asterales; family Asteraceae; genus Helianthus; species Helianthus tuberosus. The sequence goes on from CM060383.1 coordinate 141,484,555, forward strand.
TTTCCCTTTTTGTGCATAAATAATTACAAATGAAATAAATAAATTAAAATCATTTAAAAAAATTAATCTGCCTTTGTAATTATTTAATTAAGGATCTTAAAGTGTGAAACCTAGCTTCGTGTCAATGATAAGACCGGGCCAAAATGGTAAGACCTGTTTAAAAAGATTCAAATCCCTGTTAACATCTTAAAACATGTTAACACTCTTGGCAGAAGTGATTCGTTAAAATCACATGTCATCTTATATATACAAGGATTCTTTAGAAGATTCCAAACCCAATTATGATCCCTGAATCATGGGTTAAGATCATCAATTAAGATGATCATATTTTTACCATACGTGGTAATATGATGCCTACGGGCCCCGCTCACTTTTATATGAGCCAAAAGACAGTTGTAGCTTTGACTCACTGTCTGAAAAAGGTAATAAAATATATTTAAACCTTAAAAGCCTTGATTCTCTGAAATCATAGCTTAAAATTTAAATTGTCCATGTGACTAAGCCTTATGTGCTATTATATATTGTTATTGTTTATATTTAGGATAAATTCTGATTGAAATCCTAAATTAATACGATTAATAAGTTAACCAAATATGGTCTCTGTTTACCATGTTAACGAGTTACTCTAATGGGAAATTCCATAATAAACTCCCAAATAAAATATTGTTCTTGTTTTCTGCAACAGCTCAATTCAAATGGCTGACTCAAATGAAATAGATAGCCATCCTGTGGAGCCGAATGAGAACGCCCAGATTACGTTAACGGGTGCTGAACTAAAAGCAATCATAGACGGCGCTATCACACAGGCTTTGGATAGACAGTATGAGGAATACAGTGGTACTCGAAGTAGGACCCACTCTGCATCACATTCAAAGCCCAGGACACATTCTGAGGCTCATAACAAGCCTCCTCCCAAAAAGAATGGACCCAAGAAAGACGGTGATGACCGTCAGTCCACCAACAATCAAAGTATCCCATCTCAGCATATAGTACTGCATCAGGGACCCCGTAACAAGGGTTGCACTTATAAGTACTTCGTGTCTTGTAAACCCAGGGATTTTACTGGGGAAAAAGGGGCCGTCGACTGTATGACTTGGCTGGACGAAATGGACACGGTGGTGGATATCAGCGGGTGCGCTGAAAGGGATATAGTTAAGTTTGTGTCACAATCCTTCAAGGGTGAAGCATTGGCATGGTGGAGATCTCTAATGGAGGCCTCCGGAAAGATCCCGTTGTATAGCATGTCGTGGGATCAATTCATTGCCCTGATCAAGGAAAACTTCTGCCCTCAGCATGAGGTGGAGAAGATAGAATCTGACTTTCTATCCTTGGTGATGAGGAACCTCGACTGTCAAGCTTATCTGACAAGCTTCAATACGCTGTCCCGGTTGGTTCCCTACCTGGTAACCCCGGAGCCAAAAAGAATCGCTCGCTTTATTGGTGGTTTAGAACCCGAGATCAAGTCTAGTGTAAAAGCTTCTCGGCCAGTTACCTTCAGGTCTGTAACTGACCTTTCCTTATCCCTCACTCTGGATGCGGTCCGGCAGAGACCGCAGAGGAATAAGGCGGCCGAGAAGAGGAAGAGTGAAGATGATGGTTCGCGAAGGTCGAATAAGAAACACCGTGGGAACGGTGATAACAAAAAGGGATCTGAGTCAAGGAAGGATGGGCATAAGTCTGATGAGAAGCCCAGGTGTAAAATTTGCAAGAAGCAGCACTATGGAAAGTGCAGACTGGAGTCAAGCTCTCAGACTTAGTCAAAATCATTTGCTTGTGGAATTTGCAAGTCCACGGACCATAAAACCCTGGATTGCAAAAAGATAAAAGACGCAACGTGCTATCGTTGCAATGAGAAGGGGCACATCAAGACCAACTGCCCAAAATACAACAAGAAGCCTGAGGAGGCTAAGAAGACTAATGCCAGAGTCTTCAGAATGGACGCGAAAGAAGCGGTGCAGGACGATAATGTCATAACAGGTACTTTCCTTGTAAATGATGTCTTTGCAAGAGTACTTTTTGATTCAGGCGCAGATAAGTCTTTCGTAGATCATAAGTTTTGTAAATTGTTGAATTTACCTGTCAAAACCTTAAACGCAAACTATGAGGTAGAGTTAGCAGATGGTACCATAGAAACTGTCTCTACTGTGTTAGATGGATGTGTTATATCCATTAAGAATCATTCTTATCCTCTGTCTCTACTTCCGTTTAAGTTAGCCGGTTTTGACATAGTTCTGGGTATGGACTGGTTATCTCATAACCAGACCCAAATCGTCTGTAACATGAAGCAAGTAGTGATAAAGACTTCGTCTGGTGAGTCACTTACCATTCGGGGAGATACCCAGTATGGACTACCTGAGCACGTGACTATGCTCAAGGCTTCCAAGTGTTTGAAGAAGGGGTGTGTCATCTACATGGCACAGGTGATTATTGATGAGCCCAAACCGAAGTTAGAAGACATCCCTGTCATTTCTGAATACCCAGAAGTGTTTCCTGAAGATCTACCTGGTTTGCCACCAGATAGACAAGTTGAATTCAGGATAGATATCATCCCCAGAGCGGCACCAGTTGCTAGGGCACCATACAGATTGGCACCCACAGAAATGAAGGAGTTGCGGACGCAGCTAGATGAATTGCTGGCTAAGGGTTTCATTCGACCTAGTTCATCTCCTTGGGGAGCGCCAATCCTGTTTGTCAAGAAGAAGGATGGGTCGATGCGTCTGTGCATCGACTATCGCGAGCTTAATAAAGTCACGATCAAGAATAGATATCCATTGCCCAGGATCGACGATTTGTTCGATCAACTTCAAGGGGCAAGTTACTTCTCAAAGATTGATCTGAGGTCAGGCTACCATCAGTTGAAGGTTAAGGATGAAGACGTTCACAAGACTGCATTTAGGACTCGTTATGGTCACTACGAGTTCCTAGTGATGCCTTTTGGGCTCACTAATGCATCAGCCGCGTTCATGGATCTCATAAATCGCGTCTGCAAGCCTTACTTAGATAAATTTGTTACCGTCTTCATCGATGACATCCTTATTTATTCTAAGAATCAAGCTGACCACGAGAAACACCTTCGTTGTATTCTCAAACTTCTACGTCAGGAGAATCTCTACGCCAAATTCTCTAAGTGTGAATTTTGGCTACGAGAAGTCCAATTTCTTGGACACGTGGTTAGTGAGCGTGGTATCCATGTGGATCCCGCTAAAGTTGAAGCTGTTATGAATTGGCAAGAGCCAAAGACGCCTACGGAAATTCGTAGTTTCCTGGGATTGGCAGGATATTACAGGCGTTTCATTGAAAACTTTTCAAGGATTGCTGCACCCCTAACCTCCTTAACTAAGAAGAAGGTTAAGTTTGTTTGGGGCCCTAAGCAGCAAGAATCCTTTGATATTCTGAAGCAAAGGTTGAGCAACGCCCCAGTACTGACATTGCCAGATGGAATAGAAGAATTTGTAGTATATTGTGATGCTTCGCACACTGGCATGGGGTGTGTGCTTATGCAGAAAGGCAAGGTGATTGCCTACGCATCAAGACAACTGAAAGTGCATGAAAAGAATTACACCACCCATGACTTGGAGTTGGGTGCCGTTGTATTCGCACTAAAGCTTTGGAGGCACTATCTTTATGGTATCAAATGTGTGATTTATTCTGATCACAAGAGCCTCCAACATCTGTTTAATCAGAAGGAATTAAACATGAGGCAACGCCGTTGGATGGAAACCTTGAATGACTATGATTGTGAAATCAAGTATCATCCCGGCAAAGCAAATGTAGTCGCTGACGCCTTGAGCAGAAAGGAAAGGGTTAAACCCATTCGAATCAATGCCAAGCGCATGGAAATAAAGAACAGTTTGATAGAAAGGGTGTTAGCTGCACAGAAGGAAGCTGTGTTGGAAGCTAACTATCCTAATGAAAAGTTAGGAGTAACTGAGGAGCAGTTAACTCTTAGCAAGGACGGAATTCTGCGATTAAATGGACGAATATGGGTTCCAATTTTTGGAGGACTTCGTGATGTAATCCTCCAAGAAGCCCACAGTTCCAAATACTCTGTTCATCCTGGAGCTGATAAGATGTACCAGGATTTGAAGGCAAATTATTGGTGGATAGGCTTGAAAAATTCTGTAGCTGCCCATGTAGCAAAATGCTTGACATGTGCGCAAGTCAAAGCCGAGCATCAGAAACCGTCAGGTTTGCTACAACAGCCTGAACTTCCTACGTGGAAGTGGGAAATGGTAACTATGGATTTTATTACCAAGTTACCCAAGACGAGGAAAGGAAATGATACGATATGGGTTATAGTTGACCGACTGACTAAGTCAGCTCATTTCTTACCCATCAAGGAGACTTATAGCTCCGATATGCTAGCCCAGTTATACGTTGATAAGATTGTAGCCCTACACGGCATACCTGTAGCTATTATCTCTGACCGGGATACTAGGTACACGTCACACTTTTGGAAGAGTTTCCAACAATCTTTGGGCACACGTTTGAACTTTAGTACGGCTTACCATCCTCAGACTGACGATCAGAGTGAGCGTACTATTTAAACGTTGGAAGACATGCTACGCGCATGTGCGATCGATTTGGGAGGTAGCTGGGATAAGAACCTACCATTGATCGAATTCTCCTACAACAATAGCTACCATACCAGCATAAAGGCTGCGCCTTTTGAGGCATTATACGGTAGAAAGTGTAGATCGCCAGTTTGTTGGGCGGAAGTTGGAGAAGTCCAGTTATCAGGACCAGAGATCGTGTTCGAAACGACGGACAAGATTGTCCAGATTCGTAACAACCTCCAAGCTGTCCGGAATAGGTAGAAGAGTTACGCTGATCCAAATCGCAAGGATTTTCACTTCGAAGTAGGTGACAAAGTCCTACTTAAAGTATCACCCTGGAAAGGAGTGATGCGATTTGGTAAGAAAGGCAAACTAAGCCCGAGATACATAGGAACTTTCGAGGTTATCGAACGTGTCGGGTCAGTTGCCTATAAGTTGAACTTACCAGAAGAGCTCAGTGGAATTCACAATGTGTTCCACATCTGCAATCTAAAGAAGTGTTCCGCTGACGAATCACATGTCATGCCACATACAGATGTGCATATAGACGCGAGCTTAAAATTTGTTGAAAAACCTTTGTCGATTGAAGATCGACAGGTAAGGAAGCTTCGAAGGAAGCATATACCTTTTGTAAAGGTCAAATGGGATGCCCGTAGAGGTCCCGAATACACGTGGGAGGTTGAATCCACGATGAAAGAAAAGTACCCTTACTTATTTCAGTAAATATCGGGTCGAGATTTATTTTAAGGGGGTGAGGATGTAACACCTCGGAAATTCACGTCCTATAATATGTTGACACGTGTCATAAAGTTTAAACGTGTGAAAGAAATATTATGGAAGGACTAAAGTTGACAAACATGGAAAGTATGTAAATATACGTATTCTAAGTGCCAACTGTGAATAAATATGATGTACAGTAACCCTACACGATGCTCATACCTCCAAACGAATAAATCATGGATCATACGAAGCTAAAAGTGAGTGATTTCAAACTACAGGGACCAAATGCGTCAACATGTTTAAATTATACCTCTGAGTGACCTTTTGACAAACCCGAAGCTTTGTAAATATTAATCATGCTCACGAGAATGCACCATAAAAATTTCATAAAGTTTCGTTAACGTATGAGAAAGTTATGATCAAATTCGTGTGCGAAGCGTTAAAGCGTAAACGTCGAAAGTTAGGACTTTTCGGGTGAAAATAAAGTTACCCGGGGACTTGGCAAAGTGGGTATATGTTTTAAGGCCTTAATAGATCATTTATGAAGGTTTACCATGCAAGAAATCAGTACCTATTCGACTTTTGAAGAGCCAAGGACTGAATCGCAAAATAAACAACAAGTTGCTGATCTGCATGGGGCTCGCGCCACGCGAGGGGACCCTCACGCTACGCGAGGGGTGCCCAGCTCCGCAAAATGTTGCTGACTGTCTGCCATTGCGTATTTTCGCGACCTTTACCCGTTTTTCCACTTCTCCTGGCCCCTAAAACATCCCCTAAACCCCTAGGACACCTGTTGATCGATTGTGGGAGCTTGTAGACTTGTTTGTCAAGCTCTTATGGTGAGTGATCAAACTATATAAGGCCCTTCAAGTTCACATTCTTTCACACACCTTCTCTGCATTATTGGATTGATTCTGGAGCTCAAGCTTGCTTCCTAGTGATCATATCTCGTGCATAGGACCTCAGTAAGTATTCTTCTTCTTCTCTAATTGAGTTTAGCTAGGTTAATTAGCTAAAAGTCAAACCGTCGTAATTGCGGTTTGACTTCGAGATTAGTCAATAATGGCTCAGTAATATCTCGAATTAAAAATAGTTATGAGTTGGTATTTATGTGGGTAATAAAACCTTAAAAGGGTTTCCCCTGATCACCACTCTAACCAGGTCTAATGTCGGGTCAAACTGTTAATTAAAAAGTCAACATAATGCTTAAAATGTCATTTATGCATAATTAGCTATCTAGAACATGTATAACCTGTTTGGTCATTGTTGTAACTTAGTAATTAGCGTAAGAACATGTCCAAACATGTTCAACCCGACTATTTCCTGTTTAGACCCGGTTCGGAACCGAAAGTCGCATAGTTTGACTTTCACTTTGACTTTCAGTTCTGACCCGATTAGGCATATTTTAGAAATGCCTCAGAGCTTTAATTGGACTAGGTTACATGTTAGAACAACCCTCTGTGATTATACACCTCAGTTCATTAGTTATCCAATTAATATGCATGTTTCCGTTAATTGCTCATATGTTGACCGTTATGCCCTTATTACCTTAAAACGTGAATTATGAAAATGTAAAAGTGTAGAAACCTTTGTTACTGATATATAGACTTGTATGCAAAGTTTGACATCAGTTTGACTAGTAGATTAAGAGTTATGCTCATTATCGCAAAACTAATGCTTTATGTTAATAAAATGGCATAATTAGCGTATAGCCTAGTTAAACATACTTTTTGATATCAAATATTTTACCCACTGATGTAATATATTATTTTGGGATTTTTAAAGATTTTTAATTAATTTTAGGCTGAGCATAACTCATAGTCGTAGGCTTAATTCGGTAATTGTCGGTTTTGCCCTTACGGTCCATAAAATGAGTTTTACATATCTAAACGACCCCAAACCTTTTGCCACTGATTAGTTATGATAAATAAATTATTTTAAGCCTTCTGGAAATATAAAAATATCAGATTTAAGTATCGAACCCGGTAATGGCCTTTAATCGCCTAAATTAGCGTTTTTAACGCATAGTATGTTTTAAAATCATATTGGACATACCTGGGTTGATACCTACTGATATAAGAGGCAAATTATAATATTTTAACAGTAAACAAAGGTTGATAAACTTAGACTTCAGTTTTGAGCTTTTCGGCTTATGTGAAATTACCAAAATACCCCTAAGGGGCCTAGTTTGGTTAAAAATGATAAGTTTCACATACATGTTTTAACCTACTGATGTAACTTAGCAAATTGAGTATATTTGCTGATTACATCAGACCTGTAACTCAGGTTGTCACTTAAACTCTTTTATAAACTTTTAAATGACCAAACTACCCCTACGGGGCCTAGTTTGTGTTTAAACACATTTCGGGCATAACGAAAGACACCTTACTGATGTCACAACATATTTGAGACATAATTAACTTAGGAAACCTGTATATAGCTCTCATGACTACTCGTCACGCTTATTACGCGTACGGTTCGGTTTATGTAACAAGTTTACATAAACTAGCCGAAACGGGTCAAACCTTAACAGTTTTATCTCAAAATCCAGAATGTGAATAATAAACCCATATTAAACAAGTATTCAAACTTGTCGGGTCTGAATCACATTCTATCCGGTCTTCGCTTAATCGTGCGTACGAACCGTATCTTGAAACTAGCCGGTCTAAGCTTAAGCTTAATAAAAGACCCGTTAGCATTCTAATAGGTTATATTAAACCTTCGTTCCAGATTAGGAGAAACAGTAAAAGCTACGTGCATTCTGCTTATTGTGATTTATACTTGCATCAGGTAAATACTTTTAACTTATTTTCCCTATACGGGCTTGGGTTACGGTACATAGCGTACCGCTTGATCGGGCATCAAATCTCCACGCTTAGTGGGTAGTTGAATAATTTGATCGGCTCGTTTTAAACAGTCTTGTTTACTTTACAGCCTTTGGGGGGTTAATGACCATGTCCCGGATATCCTTGGCATTATCTTACGAGATAGCCGCGACCTGAGCACGGGGTGTAGGCGTACACCGTCCGTGTATAACTCATTGATGTGGTGTGTCTATTGATCTTTAACCTGGACTAGATTCGGGCTACTGAATGCATAAGTAACATGTAATTCGTTCACAAGATTATAATATTAAATAATTCTCCCAAGTTAAATAAAATGATTTATGCCACGTGCATCCAAACCAATGTTCAATCATTTTCCAAAATGAGTCAGTTGAATGTATTTACCAGTGTAAACTGACGTATTTTCCCAAAAAGACTGAATGCAGGTACTAAACGAAATTTGGCTGGATTATCTCCTAAGCATCAATAAAAGTCTCGCAAGCTTAGGATGCCAGAAGTCTGTTGAACCATTAAATGTTATTTTGTTTCGATCCGTTCTGTGGATAAACACCGGATATTGTGACTTTGATTACAATAAATAAATTCGGTTGTATCTTATTTCAAATTGCTTCCACTGTGCATTATTATATTGTGTTGTTTGTCTATTACGTTGCCAACCACGTCACGATACTCCCCCACCGGGCCCACCGGACCTGTCACACCCCGATTTCCACGTGTCACCGGTGGGCCCGGTGGGGGAGTATCGTGACGTGGTTGGCAACGTAATAGTCAAACAACACAATAATATAATGCACAGCGGAAGCAAATTTAAAATAAGATACAACCGAATTTATTTATTGTAAACAAAGTCACAATTTATCCGGTGTTTATCCACAGTAGGATCGAATAACAAAATATTGTTTATGGTTCAACAGACTTCGGCATCTCTAAGTTTGCGAGACTTCTAATGATGCTTAGGAGAATCCCAGCCTATTTCGCCTAGTACCTGCATTTAATCTTTTTGGGAAAATACGTCAGTTTACACTGGTAAATACATTCAACTGACTCATTTTATAAAATGATTGAAAATTGGTTTGGATGCACATGGCATAAACATTTTGTTTAACTTGGGAGAATTATTTAATATTATAATCTTGTGAACGAATTACATGTTACTTATGCGTTCAGTAGCCCGGAACGTATTCCGGGTTAAAGATCAATAGACACACCACTTATGTGAGTTATACACGGGAGTACGCCTACACCCCGTGCTCAAGTCGTGGCTATCTCGTAAGATAATGCCGAGGATATCCGGGACATGGTCATTAACCCCCCAAAGGCTGTAAAGTAAACAAATCTGTTTAAAACGAGCCGATCAAATTATTCAATTAACCACTAAGCGTGGAAGATTTGATGCTCGATCAAGCGGTACGCTATGTACCGTAACCCAAGCCCGTATAGGGAAAATAAGTTAAAAGTATTTACCTGATGCAAAGTATAGTCACAATAGTCAAATAGCAAGTAACTTTTACTGTTTCTCCTAATCTGGAACGAAGGTTAAATATAACCTATTAGAATCCTAGCGGGTCTTTAATTATGCTTAAGCTTAGACCGGCTAGTTTCGAAGATACGGTTCGTACGCACGATTAAGCGAAGACCGGATAGAATGTGATTCAGACCCGACAAGTTTGAAGACTTGTTTAATATGGGTTCATTATTCACATTCTGGATTTTGAGATTAAACCGTTAAGATTTGACCCGTTTCGGCTAATTTATGTAAACTTGTTACATAAACCGCGCCGAACGCGTAAGATGCGTAACGGGTATCCGTAAGAGCCATATACAGGTTTCCTAAGTTAATATGCTTCTAATATGTTATAACATCAGTAGGATGTCTTTCGTTATGCCCCGAACTAATTTAAACACAAACTATGCCCCGTAGGGGTAGTTTGGTCATTTTAAAGTTTGTAAAAGCGTTTATATGTTCAACTGAGTTACAGGCCTGATGTAAACAGTAAACATACTTATTTTAATGTGTTATAACAGTAGGCTAAGTCATGTATGTGAAATTTATCATATTTAACCAAGCTATGTCCCGTAGGGGTATTTTGGTAATTTCACATAAGCCGAAAAGCTCAAAAACGAAGTCTGAGTTTATCAACCTTTGCTTACTGTTGAATTATCATAATTTGCCTCATATATCAGCAGGTATCGACCCGGGTATGTCCAATATGATTCTAAGACATACTATGCGCTAATAACGCTAATTATGGCGATTAAAGGCCATTACCGGGTTCGATACTTAATTCTGATATTTTTATATTTCCAGAAGGCTTAACATAATTTATTTATCATAACTAATCAGTAGAAAAAGGTTTGGAATCGTTTAGATGTGTAAAACTCATTTTATGGCCCGTAAGGGCAAAACCGTCAATTACCGGTTTAAGCTTACGACTATGAGTTATGCTCAGCCTAAAATTAATTAAAAATCTTTAGAAATCCCAAAATAATATTTAAGATCAGTGGGTAAAAGATTTGATGTCAAAAAGTATGTTTAATTAGGCTTTATGCTAATTGCGCCATATTGTTAACATAAAGCCTTAATTTAGCGACATGAGCATAACTCTTAATCTATAAGTCAAACTAATGTCAAATTTTGCATACAAGTCTATATATCAGTAAGTAAGGATTCTACACTTTTACATTTTCATAAATTATGATTTAAGGCAATAAGGGCATAACGGTCCACGTATGAGCATTTAACGGAAACTTGCATATTAATTGGATAACTAGTGAACCAAGGTGTATGATCACAGAGGGTTGTTCTAACATGTATCCTAATCCAATTTAAGCTCTGAGGAATTTCTAAAGTATGCCCAAACGGGTCAGAACTGAAAGTCAACCGAAAAGTCAAACTATGTGACTTTCGGTTCCGAACCGGGTCTAAACAGGAAATAGTCGGGTTGAACATGTTGGGACATGTTCTTACACTTATTTTTAAGTTATAACAATGTTCAAACAGGTTACAAATGTTCTAGATAGTTACTTATGCATAAATGACATTTTAAGCAATATGTTGACTTTTTAAGTAAATGTTTGACCCGACATTTAACCTGCTTAGGATGGTGATCAGGGGAAACCCTTTTGGGGTTTTATTACCCACATAAATACCATTCTAAAACTACTTTTAATTCGAGATAAGACTGAGTCATTAGTGACTAATCTCGAAGTCAAACCGTAATTACGACGGTTTGACTTTTAGCTAATTAACTAAGCTAAACACAACCAAATAAGAACTAGTAGACTTACAATAGTCCAATGCACGAATTTTGATCAGAAGGGAGAGTTCCTATGCTCCAGGATGCTCCAAAGATCAAATGCAAGTGTGAGGGTTGATGGTTGCACAATGTGGCTTTATATAGGACTTGGATTCACCACAACTAAGTGACAACTCACTCTAGGACCAACCACAACCATTGAACACTTGTCCTAGTGCTCTAGGATGGTTTAGGGGTCGTTTATAACTGATAAAAACCGGTACAAACGGTCACAATCGCGTAAAACAGCCAACAGCAGGTTTCTGGTCGCTGGGCACCATCTAGCGCACCGTTACGCTACATATGTAGCGGTGCGCTAGCCCGCAATGAAGGGCCGGTTGACTTAATGGGGTAGCGCACCGTTACGCTACACATGTAGCGGTGCGCTACCTCTTCTCAGAGGCTGATTCCTTGTTGTTTGTTGAAGTTACGTAAAGGTATTCAATTATTTCGATCTTGGGTCCTATATCAACACTCCTGGACCTCCCAAAACGGTTTTGCACAGTATCAAACCCCACCATAATGATATGTTTGATTTAGATGCAATAGCAAGACCCGTACATCTCGGTTTATCATTCAATTCACTTTGTGGGATCACATCATGCTTTTTGATTTCCATTATTGTAACCCAAAGTTCTGAATTGAAGGTATAAAGATGCGTATAAAATTTAATCGGGTCTTGGGATTTATAAATGAGGTCGTTCAGAGGTAACAATTTAACATGACGCCACTTTAATCCTACCGAAACATCTTTATTAAATCCGGGTTTTTCAACGCGTTTTGTCTTACATGACACGTGTCATTTTATTATTAAACCCGAAATTTTCGAGGTGTTACATCCTCACCCCCTTAAAATAAATCTCGACCCGAGATTTACTGAAACAGGTAAGGGTACTTTTCTTTCATCGTGGATTCAACCTCCCACGTGAAATCGGGACCTCTACGGGCATCCCATTTGACCTTAACAAAAGGTATATGCTTTCTCCGAAGCTTTCTTACCTGTCGATCTTCAATCGACAAAGGTTTTTCAACAAATTTTAAGCTCGCGTCTATCTGCACATCTGTATGTGGCATGATATGTGTTTCGTCAGCAGAACACTTCTTTAGATTGCAGATGTGGAACACATTGTGAATTCCACTGAGCTCTTCTGGTAAGTCCAACTTATAGGCGACTGACCCGATACGTTCGATAACCTTGAAAGGTCCTATGTATCTCGGGCTTAGTTTGCCTTTCTTACCAAACCGCATCACTCCTTTCCAGGGTGACACTTTAAGTAGGACTTTTTCACCTACTTCGAAGTGAAAGTCCTTACGACTTGGATCTGCGTAACTCTTCTGCCTATTCCGGGCAGCTTGGAGATTGTTGCGAATTTGGACAATCTTGTCCGTCGTTTCGAATACGATCTCTGGTCCTGATAACTGGACTTCTCCAACTTCCGCCCAACAAACTGGCGATCTACACTTTCTACCGTATAATGCCTCGAAAGGCGCAGCCTTTATGCTGGTATGGTAGCTATTGTTGTAGGAGAATTCGATCAATGGTAGGTTCTTATCCCAGCTACCTTCCAATTCGATCGCACATGCACGCAGCATGTCCTCCAACGTTTGAATGGTACGCTCACTCTGACCGTCAGTCTGAGGATGGTAAGCCGTACTAAAGTTCAAACGTGTGCCCAAAGATTGTTGGAAACTTTTCCAAAAGTGTGACGTGTACCTAGTATCCCGGTCAGAGATAATAGCTACAGGTATGCCATGTAGGGCTACAATCTTATCAACGTATAATTGGGCTAACATGTCGGAGCTATAAGTCTCCTTGATGGGTAAGAAATGAGCTGACTTAGTCAGTCTGTCAACTATAACCCATATTGTATCATTGCCTTTCCTCGTCTTGGGTAACTTGGTAATAAAATCCATAGTTACCATTTCCCACTTCCACGTAGGAAGTTCAGGCTGTTGTAGCAAACCTGACGGTTTCTGATGCTCGGCTTTGACTTGCGCACAGGTCAAGCATTTTGCTACATGGGCGGCTACAGACTTTTTCAAGCCTATCCACCAATAATTTGCCTTTAAATCCTGATACATCTTATCCGCACCAGGATGAACGGAATATTTGGAACTATGGGCTTCCTGGAGGATAACATCACGAAGTCCTCCAAAAATTGGAACCCATATTCGTCCGTTTAACCGTAAAATTCCATCCTTGCTAAGAGTTAACTGCTCCTCAGTTACTCCTAACTTCTCATTAGGATAGTTAGCTTCCAACACAGCTTCCTTTTGTGCAGCTAACACCCTTTCTATCAAACTGTTCTTTATCTCCATACGCTTGGCGTTAATGCGAATGGGTTTAACCCTTTCCTTTCTGCTCAAGGCATCAGCGACTACATTCGCTTTGCCGGGATGGTATTTGATTTCACAATCATAATCATTCAAAGTTTCCATCCAACGGCGTTGCCTCATGTTTAATTCTTTCTGGTTAAACAGATGCTGGAGGCTCTTGTGATCAGAAAAGATCACAAACTTGATTCCATAAAGATAATGCCTCCACAGTTTTAGTGCGAACACAACGGCACCCAATTCCAAGTCATGGGTGGTGTAATTCTTTTCGTGCACCTTTAACTGTCGTGATGCATAGGCAATTACCTTGCCTTTCTGCATAAGCACACACCCCATGCCAGTGTGTGATGCATCACAATAAACTACAAATTCTTCAGCACCTTCAGGTAAGGTAAGCACAGGAGCGTTGCTCAACTTTTGTTTCAAAACATCGAAGGACTCTTGCTGCTTAGGGCCCCAAACAAACTTAACCTTTTTCTTAGTTAAGGAGGTTAGAGGTGCAGCAATTCTTGAAAAGTTTTCAATGAAACGCCGATAATATCCTGCCAATCCCAGGAAGCTACGAATCTCTGTAGGCGTTTTCGGCTCTTGCCAGTTCATCACTGCTTCAACCTTAGCGGGATCCACCTGGATACCACGCTCACTGACTACATGTCCAAGAAATTGGACTTCCCTAAGCCAAAATTCACATTTGGAGAATTTGGCATAGAGCTTCTCCTTATGCAGAAGTTTGAGAATACATCGAAGATGCTTCTCGTGGTCAGCTTGATTCTTAGAATAAATAAGAATGTCGTCGATGAAAACGATTACGAATTTATCTAAGTGCGGCTTGCAAACGCGATTCATGAGATCCATGAACGCAGCCGGTGCATTGGTGAGCCCAAAAGGCATCACTAGAAACTCGTAGTGACCGTAACGAGTCCTAAATGCAGTCTTGTGTACGTCTTCATCTTTGACCTTCAGCTGATGGTAGCCTGACCTCAAATCTATCTTTGAGAAGTAACTTGCCCCTTGCAGCTGATCGAACAAATCGTCGATCCTGGGCAATGGATATCTGTTCTTGATCGTGACTTTATTAAGTTCGCGATAGTCGATGCACAGACGCATCGACCCATCCTTCTTCTTGACAAACAGGATTGGCGCTCCCCAAGGAGATGAACTAGGTCGAATGAAACCCTTAGCCAGCAATTCATCTAGCTGCGTCCGCAACTCCTTCATTTCGGTGGGTGCCAATCTGTATGGTGCTCTAGCAACTGGTGCAGCTCCGGGAATGATATCGATCCTGAATTCGACTTGTCTATCTGGTGGTAGACCAGGTAGATCTTCAGGAAATACTTCTGGGTATTCTGAGATGACAGGGATGTCTTCTAACTTCGGTTTAGGCTCATCAATAATTACCTGTGCCATGTAAATGACACATCCCTTCTTCAAACACTTGGAAGCCTTGAGCATAGACACGTGCTCAGGCAGTCCGTACTGGGTATCTCCCCGAATGGTAAGTGATTCACCAGACGGAGTCTTTATTACCACCTGTTTCTGGTTACAGACGATTTGGGCCTGGTTATGAGATAACCAGTCCATACCCAGAACTATGTCAAAACCAGCTAATTTAAACGGAAGTAGAGACAGAGGAAAAGAATGGTTCTTAATGGATATTACACATCCATCTAACACAGTAGAGACGGTTTCTATGGTACCATCTGCTAACTCTACCTCATAGTTTACTTTTAGGGTTTTGACAGGTAATTTCAACAATTTACAAAATTTATGATCTACGAAGGACTTATCTGCGCCTGAATCAAAAAGTACTCTTGCAAAAACATTGTTTACAAGGAAAGTACCTGTTATGACGTTATCATCCTGCACAGCCTCCTTCGCATCCATCCTGAAGACTCTGGCATTGGTCTTCTTAGTCTCCTCGGGCTTCTTGTTGTACTTTGGGCAGTTAGTCTTTATGTGGCCCTTTTCGTTGCAACGGTAACACGTTGCATCTTTCATCTTCTTGCAGTCCAAGGTTTTGTGTTCCTTGGACTTGCACAAACCACAAGCGAAAGACCTGGACTCGTTATTCGAGGTGGATTCGAATCTGCACTTTCCAAAGTGCTGTTTCTTGCAAGTTTTGCATGTGGGCTTCTCCCCAGAACGATGCCCATCTTTCTTCGAATCTGATCCCTTCTTGTGATCACCGCTCCCACGGTGCTTCTTGTTCGACCTACGCGAACCGTCATCATCATGCTTCCTCTTCTCGGCCGCCTTATTCCTCTGCGATCTCTGCCGGACCGCATCCAGTGTAAGGGATAAGGAAAGGTCAGTTACAGACCTGAAGGTAACTGGCCGAGAAGCTTTGACACTGGCCTTTATCTCGGGCTCCAATCCACCAATAAAACGAGCAATCCTTTTAGGCTCCGGGGTTACCAGATAAGGTACCAACCGGGATAGTGTATTGAAGCTTGTCAGATAAGCTTGGCAATCGAGGTTCTTCATAACCAGTGATAGGAAGTCATATTCTATCTTTTCCACCTCATGCTGCGGGCAGAAATTTTCTTTGATCAGTGCAATGAATTGATCCCACGTCATGCTATACAACGGGATCTTTCCTGAGGCCTCCATCAGAGATCTCCACCAAGCTAACGCCTCACCCTTGAAGGACTGTGAGACAAATTTAACCACATCACCTTCAGCGCATCCGCTGATGTCCACGACCGTGTCCATTTCATCTAGCCACGTCATGCAGTCTACGGCTCCTTTTTCTCCCGTAAAATCCCTGGGTTTACAAGATACAAAGTACTTATATGTGCAACCCTTGTTACGGTGTCCCTGATGCAGTATCAACTGCTGAGATGGATTACTTTGGTGGTTGGTGGACTGGCGATCATCATCGTTTTTCTTTGGTCCATCCTTTTTGGGAGGAGGCTTGTTATGAGCCTCAGAATGAGTCCTTGGCTTTGATTGTGACACAGAGTGAGTCCTACTCCGAGTAACACTGTACTCCTTATATTGTCTATCCAGAGCTTGTGTGATAGCGCCGTCTATGATTGCTTTTAGTTCAGCACCAGTTAATGTAATCTGGGCGTTCTCATTCGGCTCCACAGGATGACTATTTACTTCATTGGAGTCAGCCATTGTATTGAACTGTTGCAGAAAACAAGGTCAATATTTCATTTGGGATTTTATTATGGAATTACCCCTTAGGGTAATTCGTTAACCGTGGTAAACAGAGACCATATTTGGTTAACTTATTAATCGCATTAATTTAGGATTTAAATTAAAATTTATCCTAAACATAAACAATAACAATATATATTAGCACATAAGGCTTGGTCACATGGACAATTTAATAAACTATGATTTCAGAGAATCAAGACTTTTAAGGTTTGAACCTAGTTCATTACCTTTATTAGACAGGGAGTCATAGCTACCACTGTCTTTTGGCTCATGTAGAAATGAGCAAGGCCCGTAAGCACTATATTACCACGTATGGTTAAGTATAATCATCTTAATTGACGATGTAATCCAGGATTCAGAGATCATTAAACTGGATTAGGAATCTTCTAAAGAATCCTTATTCATTTAAGAATGACATGTGATTTTTAACGAATCACTTCTGCCAGGAGTGTTAACATGTTTTAAGATGTTAACAGGGATTTGAATCTTTTAAACAGGTCTTACCATTTTGGCCCGGTCTTATATTTGACACGTGGCTAGGTTTCACACTATTAGATCCTTAATTACATAGGCAGATTTATTTAAAAAGGAATGATTTTAATTTATTTATTTCATTTATAATTTATTTATGCTCAAATGGCAACTATGAAATTTATAAAAATAACACTCCATTAATTTATCACTATATTACATATTGCCCTAAACGGGTCTTTTACACATGAAATTTGCCCACTCAGGAGCTAAAACATACCAACATGCCCACGTAGGGGTCTTACAGAAAGCCACAAGTCCTCGTAGGGACTTTAAACAAACATGAGTCCACGCAGGGACTACTTACTCAAACCACACACACCCACGCAGGGTTTTAAAAACAAACAAGCATGCCCACGCAGGGGCTTAACAAACAACTACACCCACGCAGGGGCTTATACATCAGCGATGGAAGAATTTAACGATTCTTCTTGTTCTTCCCCTTGATCAGACCCATCAGTCCTTGGAGGAATGTTTGCCTTTCCCTTCGTTCTTCATGTGCTTCCCGTTCCACCTGCTCCAACCTATGCAAAATTTCCTCCCTATTTGGAGAAAATCGTGGTGGCTGCGACTGCGTCCTTATGATGGGCCTAGGTGGCATCGAGTATCCCTGTGTTGGGTAACTCACCCCCCAAGGATCCCCATAAGGTCCTTGCGTGCCATAGTTCGCTGCTACTGAGTACGGATCAGCCTCTCCGTAACCATAATTATGATGCGTTGGGGGTTCAAATGGGTTGTAGCCCATACCACCCGGGTATGCTGGTATCGGGTTTTCAAAACCCATTGGAGGCGGCTGCTGAAAAGCTGGCTGCGAAGGCCCACCCATTTGTGGGTCCTCATAGTGCGGTGGGTAGTGACTAGCACTAGACTGTCGCGGGGAATCGAAGGTGAAGTCCCCTGGTCGCACCGACATACGGGCACCGGTTCTTCTGCGCCTTGGCGGTTGAGGAGGTGGCGGTTGAACTGGTGGCGGTGGAGGCGGTGGCGTAACTGCCACAAAGCGATGATCCTCTGAAGAATCTTGATGATGCGGCTGTGCTTGTGGCTCTTGGTGCTGATGAGAATGCTGCTGTTGATGCTGCCCATGTGACGATGAGTGGTGTGAGGGTGTATAATACCACTGTTGCTGGTCAAATAGAGCCTGGAAGCTATCTGGACCACCATAGGGTGATCCGTGGAAAGACGAACCGTCTGATATCTCGATCGGGTGATTCGGCGTACCGCTAGCTGGCATGATGGGGTCAGTATCCTCATCCATATCGTCAGCTTGATCCCCAGAGAAGTGGTCGTCTGGCCCTAGTGGGTTGAATCCCACGGGTTCTTGTAGATAGTCGGCCGGGTTAAACTGGCCTCGGAAGATAGGTGTAGGGTCCCCATACGAATGATGGGATAGGGACCGCTGTAGTGGTACGTAAGACGGTTGAGGGTTATTGGGCTCATAGGGATTTAGAGCAGGAGGTGTGGAAGTATGTGAAACCGATCGTCTGGCCGGCTCGTATTGGTTCCTTCGGTTTTCCCGAGGGTCGTCACTCTCGGTGTTTGATGGAGCTCGCCTTCGTGAAGGCCCAGCTTCGTGGTCGTTGGGGGCGGATACTGGCCCCTTACCTCGTCCTCGCGTTCTGAAAAATCTTGGAGGCATCTTTGATGTTCCTGTCAATAAAGCATGAGATAACAATACAAAGATATATGCAAAATTTAAATAAAGGACAACACAATCAATAGTGGAATTTGTCCTATGTTATAAGTCTAGACTCGAAGGTTTAGATTTGTGCATATTGTGTAACTGAGATTAAACACAAAAGACTAGTGTTTAATTCACTCAGAGTTGGCTCTGATACCAACCTGTCACACCCCGATTTCCACGTGTCACCGGTGGGCCCGGTGGGGGAGTATCGTGACGTGGTTGGCAACGTAATAGTCAAACAACACAATAATATAATGCACAGCGGAAGCAAATTTAAAATAAGATACAACCGAATTTATTTATTGTAAACAAAGTCACAATTTATCCGGTGTTTATCCACAGTAGGATCGAATAACAAAATATTGTTTATGGTTCAACAGACTTCGGCATCTCTAAGTTTGCGAGACTTCTAATGATGCTTAGGAGAATCCCAGCCTATTTCGCCTAGTACCTGCATTTAATCTTTTTGGGAAAATACGTCAGTTTACACTGGTAAATACATTCAACTGACTCATTTTATAAAATGATTGAAAATTGGTTTGGATGCACATGGCATAAACATTTTGTTTAACTTGGGAGAATTATTTAATATTATAATCTTGTGAACGAATTACATGTTACTTATGCGTTCAGTAGCCCGGAACGTATTCCGGGTTAAAGATCAATAGACACACCACTTATGTGAGTTATACACGGGAGTACGCCTACACCCCGTGCTCAGGTCGTGGCTATCTCGTAAGATAATGCCGAGGATATCCGGGACATGGTCATTAACCCCCCAAAGGCTGTAAAGTAAACAAATCTGTTTAAAACGAGCCGATCAAATTATTCAATTAACCACTAAGCGTGGAAGATTTGATGCTCGATCAAGCGGTACGCTATGTACCGTAACCCAAGCCCGTATAGGGAAAATAAGTTAAAAGTATTTACCTGATGCAAAGTATAGTCACAATAGTCAAATAGCAAGTAACTTTTACTGTTTCTCCTAATCTGGAACGAAGGTTAAATATAACCTATTAGAATCCTAGCGGGTCTTTAATTATGCTTAAGCTTAGACCGGCTAGTTTCGAAGATACGGTTCGTACGCACGATTAAGCGAAGACCGGATAGAATGTGATTCAGACCCGACAAGTTTGAAGACTTGTTTAATATGGGTTCATTATTCACATTCTGGATTTTGAGATTAAACCGTTAAGGTTTGACCCGTTTCGGCTAATTTATGTAAACTTGTTACATAAACCGCGCCGAACGCGTAAGATGCGTAACGGGTATCCGTAAGAGCCATATACAGGTTTCCTAAGTTAATATGCTTCTAATATGTTATAACATCAGTAGGATGTCTTTCGTTATGCCCCGAACTAATTTAAACACAAACTATGCCCCGTAGGGGTAGTTTGGTCATTTTAAAGTTTGTAAAAGCGTTTATATGTTCAACTGAGTTACAGGCCTGATGTAAACAGTAAACATACTTATTTTAATGTGTTATAACAGTAGGCTAAGTCATGTATGTGAAATTTATCATATTTAACCAAGCTATGTCCCGTAGGGGTATTTTGGTAATTTCACATAAGCCGAAAAGCTCAAAAACGAAGTCTGAGTTTATCAACCTTTGCTTACTGTTGAATTATCATAATTTGCCTCATATATCAGCAGGTATCGACCCGGGTATGTCCAATATGATTCTAAGACATACTATGCGCTAATAACGCTAATTATGGCGATTAAAGGCCATTACCGGGTTCGATACTTAATTCTGATATTTTTATATTTCCAGAAGGCTTAACATAATTTATTTATCATAACTAATCAGTAGAAAAAGGTTTGGAATCGTTTAGATGTGTAAAACTCATTTTATGGCCCGTAAGGGCAAAACCGTCAATTACCGGTTTAAGCCTACGACTATGAGTTATGCTCAGCCTAAAATTAATTAAAAATCTTTAGAAATCCCAAAATAATATTTAAGATCAGTGGGTAAAATATTTGATGTCAAAAAGTATGTTTAATTAGGCTTTATGCTAATTGCGCCATATTGTTAACATAAAGCCTTAATTTAGCGACATGAGCATAACTCTTAATCTATAAGTCAAACTAATGTCAAATTTTGCATACAAGTCTATATATCAGTAAGTAAGGATTCTACACTTTTACATTTTCATAAATTATGATTTAAGGCAATAAGGGCATAACGGTCCACGTATGAGCATTTAACGGAAACTTGCATATTAATTGGATAACTAGTGAACCAAGGTGTATGATCACAGAGGGTTGTTCTAACATGTATCCTAATCCAATTTAAGCTCTGAGGAATTTCTAAAGTATGCCCAAACGGGTCAGAACTGAAAGTCAACCGAAAAGTCAAACTATGTGACTTTCGGTTCCGAACCGGGTCTAAACAGGAAATAGTCGGGTTGAACATGTTGGGACATGTTCTTACACTTATTTTTAAGTTATAACAATGTTCAAACAGGTTACAAATGTTCTAGATAGTTAATTATGCATAAATGACATTTTAAGCAATATGTTGACTTTTTAAGTAAATGTTTGACCCGACATTTAACCTGCTTAGGATGGTGATCAGGGGAAACCCTTTTGGGGTTTTATTACCCACATAAATACCATTCTAAAACTACTTTTAATTCGAGATAAGACTGAGTCATTAGTGACTAATCTCGAAGTCAAACCGTAATTACGACGGTTTGACTTTTAGCTAATTAACTAAGCTAAACACAACCAAATAAGAACTAGTAGACTTACAATAGTCCAATGCACGAATTTTGATCAGAAGGGAGAGTTCCTATGCTCCAGGATGCTCCAAAGATCAAATGCAAGTGTGAGGGTTGATGGTTGCACAATGTGGCTTTATATAGGACTTGGATTCACCACAACTAAGTGACAACTCACTCTAGGACCAACCACAACCATTGAACACTTGTCCTAGTGCTCTAGGATGGTTTAGGGGTCGTTTATAACTGATAAAAACCGGTACAAACGGTCACAATCGCGTAAAACAGCCAACAGCAGGTTTCTGGTCGCTGGGCACCATCTAGCGCACCGTTACGCTACATATGTAGCGGTGCGCTAGCCCGCAATGAAGGGCCGGTTGACTTAATGGGGTAGCGCACCGTTACGCTACACATGTAGCGGTGCGCTACCTCTTCTCAGAGGCTGATTCCTTGTTGTTTGTTGAAGTTACGTAAAGGTATTCAATTATTTCGATCTTGGGTCCTATATCAACACTCCTGGACCTCCCAAAACGGTTTTGCACAGTATCAAACCCCACCATAATGATATGTTTGATTTAGATGCAATAGCAAGACCCGTACATCTCGGTTTATCATTCAATTCACTTTGTGGGATCACATCATGCTTTTTGATTTCCATTATTGTAACCCAAAGTTCTGAATTGAAGGTATAAAGATGCGTATAAAATTTAATCGGGTCTTGGGATTTATAAATGAGGTCGTTCAGAGGTAACAATTTAACATGACGCCACTTTAATCCTACCGAAACATCTTTATTAAATCCGGGTTTTTCAACGCGTTTTGTCTTACATGACACGTGTCATTTTATTATTAAACCCGAAATTTTCGAGGTGTTACATCCTCACCCCCTTAAAATAAATCTCGACCCGAGATTTACTGAAACAGGTAAGGGTACTTTTCTTTCATCGTGGATTCAACCTCCCACGTGAAATCGGGACCTCTACGGGCATCCCATTTGACCTTAACAAAAGGTATATGCTTTCTCCGAAGCTTTCTTACCTGTCGATCTTCAATCGACAAAGGTTTTTCAACAAATTTTAAGCTCGCGTCTATCTGCACATCTGTATGTGGCATGATATGTGTTTCGTCAGCAGAACACTTCTTTAGATTGCAGATGTGGAACACATTGTGAATTCCACTGAGCTCTTCTGGTAAGTCCAACTTATAGGCGACTGACCCGATACGTTCGATAACCTTGAAAGGTCCTATGTATCTCGGGCTTAGTTTGCCTTTCTTACCAAACCGCATCACTCCTTTCCAGGGTGACACTTTAAGTAGGACTTTTTCACCTACTTCGAAGTGAAAGTCCTTACGACTTGGATCTGCGTAACTCTTCTGCCTATTCCGGGCAGCTTGGAGATTGTTGCGAATTTGGACAATCTTGTCCGTCGTTTCGAATACGATCTCTGGTCCTGATAACTGGACTTCTCCAACTTCCGCCCAACAAACTGGCGATCTACACTTTCTACCGTATAATGCCTCGAAAGGCGCAGCCTTTATGCTGGTATGGTAGCTATTGTTGTAGGAGAATTCGATCAATGGTAGGTTCTTATCCCAGCTACCTTCCAATTCGATCGCACATGCACGCAGCATGTCCTCCAACGTTTGAATGGTACGCTCACTCTGACCGTCAGTCTGAGGATGGTAAGCCGTACTAAAGTTCAAACGTGTGCCCAAAGATTGTTGGAAACTTTTCCAAAAGTGTGACGTGTACCTAGTATCCCGGTCAGAGATAATAGCTACAGGTATGCCATGTAGGGCTACAATCTTATCAACGTATAATTGGGCTAACATGTCGGAGCTATAAGTCTCCTTGATGGGTAAGAAATGAGCTGACTTAGTCAGTCTGTCAACTATAACCCATATTGTATCATTGCCTTTCCTCGTCTTGGGTAACTTGGTAATAAAATCCATAGTTACCATTTCTCACTTCCACGTAGGAAGTTCAGGCTGTTGTAGCAAACCTGACGGTTTCTGATGCTCGGCTTTGACTTGCGCACAGGTCAAGCATTTTGCTACATGGGCGGCTACAGACTTTTTCAAGCCTATCCACCAATAATTTGCCTTTAAATCCTGATACATCTTATCCGCACCAGGATGAACGGAATATTTGGAACTATGGGCTTCCTGGAGGATAACATCACGAAGTCCTCCAAAAATTGGAACCCATATTCGTCCGTTTAACCGTAAAATTCCATCCTTGCTAAGAGTTAACTGCTCCTCAGTTACTCCTAACTTCTCATTAGGATAGTTAGCTTCCAACACAGCTTCCTTTTGTGCAGCTAACACCCTTTCTATCAAACTGTTCTTTATCTCCATACGCTTGGCGTTAATGCGAATGGGTTTAACCCTTTCCTTTCTGCTCAAGGCATCAGCGACTACATTCGCTTTGCCGGGATGGTATTTGATTTCACAATCATAATCATTCAAAGTTTCCATCCAACGGCGTTGCCTCATGTTTAATTCTTTCTGGTTAAACAGATGCTGGAGGCTCTTGTGATCAGAAAAGATCACAAACTTGATTCCATAAAGATAATGCCTCCACAGTTTTAGTGCGAACACAACGGCACCCAATTCCAAGTCATGGGTGGTGTAATTCTTTTCGTGCACCTTTAACTGTCGTGATGCATAGGCAATTACCTTGCCTTTCTGCATAAGCACACACCCCATGCCAGTGTGTGATGCATCACAATAAACTACAAATTCTTCAGCACCTTCAGGTAAGGTAAGCACAGGAGCGTTGCTCAACTTTTGTTTCAAAACATCGAAGGACTCTTGCTGCTTAGGGCCCCAAACAAACTTAACCTTTTTCTTAGTTAAGGAGGTTAGAGGTGCAGCAATTCTTGAAAAGTTTTCAATGAAACGCCGATAATATCCTGCCAATCCCAGGAAGCTACGAATCTCTGTAGGCGTTTTCGGCTCTTGCCAGTTCATCACTGCTTCAACCTTAGCGGGATCCACCTGGATACCACGCTCACTGACTACATGTCCAAGAAATTGGACTTCCCTAAGCCAAAATTCACATTTGGAGAATTTGGCATAGAGCTTCTCCTTATGCAGAAGTTTGAGAATACATCGAAGATGCTTCTCGTGGTCAGCTTGATTCTTAGA
This sequence comes from Helianthus tuberosus, assembly GCA_030545235.1. Classification (NCBI taxonomy): domain Eukaryota; kingdom Viridiplantae; phylum Streptophyta; class Magnoliopsida; order Asterales; family Asteraceae; genus Helianthus; species Helianthus tuberosus. The sequence continues at coordinate 141,509,560 of CM060383.1, forward strand.
ATAAATAAGAATGTCGTCGATGAAAACGATTACGAATTTATCTAAGTGCGGCTTGCAAACGCGATTCATGAGATCCATGAACGCAGCCGGTGCATTGGTGAGCCCAAAAGGCATCACTAGAAACTCGTAGTGACCGTAACGAGTCCTAAATGCAGTCTTGTGTACGTCTTCATCTTTGACCTTCAGCTGATGGTAGCCTGACCTCAAATCTATCTTTGAGAAGTAACTTGCCCCTTGCAGCTGATCGAACAAATCGTCGATCCTGGGCAATGGATATCTGTTCTTGATCGTGACTTTATTAAGTTCGCGATAGTCGATGCACAGACGCATCGACCCATCCTTCTTCTTGACAAACAGGATTGGCGCTCCCCAAGGAGATGAACTAGGTCGAATGAAACCCTTAGCCAGCAATTCATCTAGCTGCGTCCGCAACTCCTTCATTTCGGTGGGTGCCAATCTGTATGGTGCTCTAGCAACTGGTGCAGCTCCGGGAATGATATCGATCCTGAATTCGACTTGTCTATCTGGTGGTAGACCAGGTAGATCTTCAGGAAATACTTCTGGGTATTCTGAGATGACAGGGATGTCTTCTAACTTCGGTTTAGGCTCATCAATAATTACCTGTGCCATGTAAATGACACATCCCTTCTTCAAACACTTGGAAGCCTTGAGCATAGACACGTGCTCAGGCAGTCCGTACTGGGTATCTCCCCGAATGGTAAGTGATTCACCAGACGGAGTCTTTATTACCACCTGTTTCTGGTTACAGACGATTTGGGCCTGGTTATGAGATAACCAGTCCATACCCAGAACTATGTCAAAACCAGCTAATTTAAACGGAAGTAGAGACAGAGGAAAAGAATGGTTCTTAATGGATATTACACATCCATCTAACACAGTAGAGACGGTTTCTATGGTACCATCTGCTAACTCTACCTCATAGTTTACTTTTAGGGTTTTGACAGGTAATTTCAACAATTTACAAAATTTATGATCTACGAAGGACTTATCTGCGCCTGAATCAAAAAGTACTCTTGCAAAAACATTGTTTACAAGGAAAGTACCTGTTATGACGTTATCATCCTGCACAGCCTCCTTCGCATCCATCCTGAAGACTCTGGCATTGGTCTTCTTAGTCTCCTCGGGCTTCTTGTTGTACTTTGGGCAGTTAGTCTTTATGTGGCCCTTTTCGTTGCAACGGTAACACGTTGCATCTTTCATCTTCTTGCAGTCCAAGGTTTTGTGTTCCTTGGACTTGCACAAACCACAAGCGAAAGACCTGGACTCGTTATTCGAGGTGGATTCGAATCTGCACTTTCCAAAGTGCTGTTTCTTGCAAGTTTTGCATGTGGGCTTCTCCCCAGAACGATGCCCATCTTTCTTCGAATCTGATCCCTTCTTGTGATCACCGCTCCCACGGTGCTTCTTGTTCGACCTACGCGAACCGTCATCATCATGCTTCCTCTTCTCGGCCGCCTTATTCCTCTGCGATCTCTGCCGGACCGCATCCAGTGTAAGGGATAAGGAAAGGTCAGTTACAGACCTGAAGGTAACTGGCCGAGAAGCTTTGACACTGGCCTTTATCTCGGGCTCCAATCCACCAATAAAACGAGCAATCCTTTTAGGCTCCGGGGTTACCAGATAAGGTACCAACCGGGATAGTGTATTGAAGCTTGTCAGATAAGCTTGGCAATCGAGGTTCTTCATAACCAGTGATAGGAAGTCATATTCTATCTTTTCCACCTCATGCTGCGGGCATAAATTTTCTTTGATCAGTGCAATGAATTGATCCCACGTCATGCTATACAACGAGATCTTTCCTGAGGCCTCCATCAGAGATCTCCACCAAGCTAACGCCTCACCCTTGAAGGACTGTGAGACAAATTTAACCACATCACCTTCAGCGCATCCGCTGATGTCCACGACCGTGTCCATTTCATCTAGCCACGTCATGCAGTCTACGGCTCCTTTTTCTCCCGTAAAATCCCTGGGTTTACAAGATACAAAGTACTTATATGTGCAACCCTTGTTACGGTGTCCCTGATGCAGTATCAACTGCTGAGATGGATTACTTTGGTGGTTGGTGGACTGGCGATCATCATCGTTTTTCTTTGGTCCATCCTTTTTGGGAGGAGGCTTGTTATGAGCCTCAGAATGAGTCCTTGGCTTTGATTGTGACACAGAGTGAGTCCTACTCCGAGTAACACTGTACTCCTTATATTGTCTATCCAGAGCTTGTGTGATAGCGCCGTCTATGATTGCTTTTAGTTCAGCACCAGTTAATGTAATCTGGGCGTTCTCATTCGGCTCCACAGGATGACTATTTACTTCATTGGAGTCAGCCATTGTATTGAACTGTTGCAGAAAACAAGGTCAATATTTCATTTGGGATTTTATTATGGAATTACCCCTTAGGGTAATTCGTTAACCATGGTAAACAGAGACCATATTTGGTTAACTTATTAATCGCATTAATTTAGGATTTAAATTAAAATTTATCCTAAACATAAACAATAACAATATATATTAGCACATAAGGCTTGGTCACATGGACAATTTAATAAACTATGATTTCAGAGAATCAAGACTTTTAAGGTTTGAACCTAGTTCATTACCTTTATTAGACAGGGAGTCATAGCTACCACTGTCTTTTGGCTCATGTAGAAATGAGCAAGGCCCGTAAGCACTATATTACCACGTATGGTTAAGTATAATCATCTTAATTGACGATGTAATCCAGGATTCAGAGATCATTAAACTGGATTAGGAATCTTCTAAAGAATCCTTATTCATTTAAGAATGACATGTGATTTTTAACGAATCACTTCTGCCAGGAGTGTTAACATGTTTTAAGATGTTAACAGGGATTTGAATCTTTTAAACAGGTCTTACCATTTTGGCCCGGTCTTATATTTGACACGTGGCTAGGTTTCACACTATTAGATCCTTAATTACATAGGCAGATTTATTTAAAAAGGAATGATTTTAATTTATTTATTTCATTTATAATTTATTTATGCTCAAATGGCAACTATGAAATTTATAAAAATAACACTCCATTAATTTATCACTATATTACATATTGCCCTAAACGGGTCTTTTACACATGAAATTTGCCCACTCAGGAGCTAAAACATACCAACATGCCCACGTAGGGGTCTTACAGAAAGCCACAAGTCCTCGTAGGGACTTTAAACAAACATGAGTCCACGCAGGGACTACTTACTCAAACCACACACACCCACGTAGGGTTTTAAAAACAAACAAGCATGCCCACGCAGGGGCTTAACAAACAACTACACCCACGCAGGGGCTTATACATCAGCGATGGAAGAATTTAACGATTCTTCTTGTTCTTCCCCTTGATCAGACCCATCAGTCCTTGGAGGAATGTTTGCCTTTCCCTTCGTTCTTCATGTGCTTCCCGTTCCACCTGCTCCAACCTATGCAAAATTTCCTCCCTATTTGGAGAAAATCGTGGTGGCTGCGACTGCGTCCTTATGATGGGCCTAGGTGGCATCGAGTATCCCTGTGTTGGGTAACTCACCCCCCAAGGATCCCCATAAGGTCCTTGCGTGCCATAGTTCGCTGCTACTGAGTACGGATCAGCCTCTCCGTAACCATAATTATGATGCGTTGGGGGTTCAAATGGGTTGTAGCCCATACCACCCGGGTATGCTGGTATCGGGTTTTCAAAACCCATTGGAGGCGGCTGCTGAAAAGCTGGCTGCGAAGGCCCACCCATTTGTGGGTCCTCATAGTGCGGTGGGTAGTGACTAGCACTAGACTGTCGCGGGGAATCGAAGGTGAAGTCCCCTGGTCGCACCGACATACGGGCACCGGTTCTTCTGCGCCTTGGCGGTTGAACTGGTGGCGGTGGAGGCGGTGGCGTAACTGCCACAAAGCGATGATCCTCTGAAGAATCTTGATGATGCGGCTGTGCTTGTGGCTCTTGGTGCTGATGAGAATGCTGCTGTTGATGCTGCCCATGTGACGATGAGTGGTGTGAGGGTGTATAATACCACTGTTGCTGGTCAAATAGAGCCTGGAAGCTATCTGGACCACCATAGGGTGATCCGTGGAAAGACGAACCGTCTGATATCTCGATCGGGTGATTCGGCGTACCGCTAGCTGGCATGATGGGGTCAGTATCCTCATCCATATCGTCAGCTTGATCCCCAGAGAAGTGGTCGTCTGGCCCTAGTGGGTTGAATCCCACGGGTTCTTGTAGATAGTCGGCCGGGTTAAACTGGCCTCGGAAGATAGGTGTAGGGTCCCCATACGAATGATGGGATAGGGACCGCTGTAGTGGTACGTAAGACGGTTGAGGGTTATTGGGCTCATAGGGATTTAGAGCAGGAGGTGTGGAAGTATGTGAAACCGATCGTCTGGCCGGCTCGTATTGGTTCCTTCGGTTTTCCCGAGGGTCGTCCCTCTCGGTGTTTGATGGAGCTCGCCTTCGTGAAGGCCCAGCTTCGTGGTCGTTGGGGGCGGATACTGGCCCCTTACCTCGTCCTCGCGTTCTGAAAAATCTTGGAGGCATCTTTGATGTTCCTGTCAATAAAGCATGAGATAACAATACAAAGATATATGCAAAATTTAAATAAAGGACAACACAATCAATAGTGGAATTTGTCCTATGTTATAAGTCTAGACTCGAAGGTTTAGATTTGTGCATATTGTGTAACTGAGATTAAACACAAAAGACTAGTGTTTAATTCACTCAGAGTTGGCTCTGATACCAACCTGTCACACCCCGATTTCCACGTGTCACCGGTGGGCCCGGTGGGGGAGTATCGTGACGTGGTTGGCAACGTAATAGTCAAACAACACAATAATATAATGCACAGCGGAAGCAAATTTAAAATAAGATACAACCGAATTTATTTATTGTAAACAAAGTCACAATTTATCCGGTGTTTATCCACAGTAGGATCGAATAACAAAATATTGTTTATGGTTCAACAGACTTCGGCATCTCTAAGTTTGCGAGACTTCTAATGATGCTTAGGAGAATCCCAGCCTATTTCGCCTAGTACCTGCATTTAATCTTTTTGGGAAAATACGTCAGTTTACACTGGTAAATACATTCAACTGACTCATTTTATAAAATGATTGAAAATTGGTTTGGATGCACATGGCATAAACATTTTGTTTAACTTGGGAGAATTATTTAATATTATAATCTTGTGAACGAATTACATGTTACTTATGCGTTCAGTAGCCCGGAACGTATTCCGGGTTAAAGATCAATAGACACACCACTTATGTGAGTTATACACGGGAGTACGCCTACACCCCGTGCTCAGGTCGTGGCTATCTCGTAAGATAATGCCGAGGATATCCGGGACATGGTCATTAACCCCCCAAAGACTGTAAAGTAAACAAATCTGTTTAAAACGAGCCGATCAAATTATTCAATTAACCACTAAGCGTGGAAGATTTGATGCTCGATCAAGCGGTACGCTATGTACCGTAACCCAAGCCCGTATAGGGAAAATAAGTTAAAAGTATTTACCTGATGCAAAGTATAGTCACAATAGTCAAATAGCAAGTAACTTTTACTGTTTCTCCTAATCTGGAACGAAGGTTAAATATAACCTATTAGAATCCTAGCGGGTCTTTAATTATGCTTAAGCTTAGACCGGCTAGTTTCGAAGATACGGTTCGTACGCACGATTAAGCGAAGACCGGATAGAATGTGATTCAGACCCGACAAGTTTGAAGACTTGTTTAATATGGGTTCATTATTCACATTCTGGATTTTGAGATTAAACCGTTAAGGTTTGACCCGTTTCGGCTAATTTATGTAAACTTGTTACATAAACCGCGCCGAACGCGTAAGATGCGTAACGGGTATCCGTAAGAGCCATATACAGGTTTCCTAAGTTAATATGCTTCTAATATGTTATAACATCAGTAGGATGTCTTTCGTTATGCCCCGAACTAATTTAAACACAAACTATGCCCCGTAGGGGTAGTTTGGTCATTTTAAAGTTTGTAAAAGCGTTTATATGTTCAACTGAGTTACAGGCCTGATGTAAACAGTAAACATACTTATTTTAATGTGTTATAACAGTAGGCTAAGTCATGTATGTGAAATTTATCATATTTAACCAAGCTATGTCCCGTAGGGGTATTTTGGTAATTTCACATAAGCCGAAAAGCTCAAAAACGAAGTCTGAGTTTATCAACCTTTGCTTACTGTTGAATTATCATAATTTGCCTCATATATCAGCAGGTATCGACCCGGGTATGTCCAATATGATTCTAAGACATACTATGCGCTAATAACGCTAATTATGGCGATTAAAGGCCATTACCGGGTTCGATACTTAATTCTGATATTTTTATATTTCCAGAAGGCTTAACATAATTTATTTATCATAACTAATCAGTAGAAAAAGGTTTGGAATCGTTTAGATGTGTAAAACTCATTTTATGGCCCGTAAGGGCAAAACCGTCAATTACCGGTTTAAGCCTACGACTATGAGTTATGCTCAGCCTAAAATTAATTAAAAATCTTTAGAAATCCCAAAATAATATTTAAGATCAGTGGGTAAAAGATTTGATGTCAAAAAGTATGTTTAATTAGGCTTTATGCTAATTGCGCCATATTGTTAACATAAAGCCTTAATTTAGCGACATGAGCATAACTCTTAATCTATAAGTCAAACTAATGTCAAATTTTGCATACAAGTCTATATATCAGTAAGTAAGGATTCTACACTTTTACATTTTCATAAATTATGATTTAAGGCAATAAGGGCATAACGGTCCACGTATGAGCATTTAACGGAAACTTGCATATTAATTGGATAACTAGTGAACCAAGGTGTATGATCACAGAGGGTTGTTCTAACATGTATCCTAATCCAATTTAAGCTCTGAGGAATTTCTAAAGTATGCCCAAACGGGTCAGAACTGAAAGTCAACCGAAAAGTCAAACTATGTGACTTTCGGTTCCGAACCGGGTCTAAACAGGAAATAGTCGGGTTGAACATGTTGGGACATGTTCTTACACTTATTTTTAAGTTATAACAATGTTCAAACAGGTTACAAATGTTCTAGATAGTTAATTATGCATAAATGACATTTTAAGCAATATGTTGACTTTTTAAGTAAATGTTTGACCCGACATTTAACCTGCTTAGGATGGTGATCAGGGGAAACCCTTTTGGGGTTTTATTACCCACATAAATACCATTCTAAAACTACTTTTAATTCGAGATAAGACTGAGTCATTAGTGACTAATCTCGAAGTCAAACCGTAATTACGACGGTTTGACTTTTAGCTAATTAACTAAGCTAAACACAACCAAATAAGAACTAGTAGACTTACAATAGTCCAATGCACGAATTTTGATCAGAAGGGAGAGTTCCTATGCTCCAGGATGCTCCAAAGATCAAATGCAAGTGTGAGGGTTGATGGTTGCACAATGTGGCTTTATATAGGACTTGGATTCACCACAACTAAGTGACAACTCACTCTAGGACCAACCACAACCATTGAACACTTGTCCTAGTGCTCTAGGATGGTTTAGGGGTCGTTTATAACTGATAAAAACCGGTACAAACGGTCACAATCGCGTAAAACAGCCAACAGCAGGTTTCTGGTCGCTGGGCACCATCTAGCGCACCGTTACGCTACATATGTAGCGGTGCGCTAGCCCGCAATGAAGGGCCGGTTGACTTAATGGGGTAGCGCACCGTTACGCTACACATGTAGCGGTGCGCTACCTCTTCTCAGAGGCTGATTCCTTGTTGTTTGTTGAAGTTACGTAAAGGTATTCAATTATTTCGATCTTGGGTCCTATATCAACACTCCTGGACCTCCCAAAACGGTTTTGCACAGTATCAAACCCCACCATAATGATATGTTTGATTTAGATGCAATAGCAAGACCCGTACATCTCGGTTTATCATTCAATTCACTTTGTGGGATCACATCATGCTTTTTGATTTCCATTATTGTAACCCAAAGTTCTGAATTGAAGGTATAAAGATGCGTATAAAATTTAATCGGGTCTTGGGATTTATAAATGAGGTCGTTCAGAGGTAACAATTTAACATGACGCCACTTTAATCCTACCGAAACATCTTTATTAAATCCGGGTTTTTCAACGCGTTTTGTCTTACATGACACGTGTCATTTTATTATTAAACCCGAAATTTTCGAGGTGTTACAGGTGACACGTGGAAATCGGGGTGTGACAGTGCGGGTCAGTCATCTTCAACCTATTCAATACCACCAAACTCAACCATTGTCCATGCTACTTCTACATTTAGACCATCGAACCAGTCGGGTTTTCAATATTCAACTCTTCCATTTGGGCAATCTTCGGGTATAGGAGGAGATGGATATGATGAAGGGTATGAAGATTTTGAGGGTTATGATGAAGATGGATATGCATATGGGGGTGATGGAGATCAAGGGGAATTTGCTTATGTACAAGGTCAAACTCAAGGAATGCCAAGTGTTGGTGGAATTCCACAACAACAACTTATACCACAACATATTCGGGCAAGGCCACAAGGGCCACAAGTGCAACGTCCTATACCATTGCAACAAGTTCGTCCACAAAATGCACAACCACAATTCCAAAGGCCAATTCAGCACCCACCGATGCCACAACATCTATTTCAACCACATGTACCTCAAGGGCCTATGCAAAGACCAATGGGTCCTATTCGTCCAAGGGGTCGGTTGGGTGTACCAAGAAGACATCTTCGAGAACATGCGAGAGGCATTGAAGCGCATTTTAGGCCGGTAATTACTCACAATCCTTCACCGGTAGTTATTCCTCACAATAATCAAGGGATGACATTTAAGGTGAGAACCAATTCATTGCAAAGCTTACCAAAGTATAAGGGTTTAGCAACGGAGGAGCCTTATTTTCATTTGGAGGCTTATGACTCGATTTGCAACACTCTTGGGAGTCAAGGGTTTTCGGCTGATGATGTCAAATTGGTATTATTCCAATTCTCTTTGGAAGACAAGGCGAAAAAGTGGTTTTACACTTTACCTTCGGCATCTATCTACACGTGGGCGGAGATGCTACAAATCTTTTTAGATGAATTTTACACCGCTCAAAAGACGAATGATGCTAGGAAAGGGTTGAGGAGTTTTCAACAACAACAAGGTGAGATGTTTCATGAAGCCTTTGAACGGTTTAACATGATGATCAAGAATTACCCTCATCATGGGATAGAGCTATGGGAGTTGATGAATGCTTTTCATGAGGGGTTGTGTGCCGAAGATGCTCGCGATCTAATGTCAATCACAAATGGTACTTTTGGTACGAACTACGAGCATGACGATTGGGAATTTTTGGAACAAATGGCGGTCACATCAAAGAGAAAAGCTCAAGCATCAAGGAGAGCACGACCGGCCATTACCCGAACTCAAGTGAATGCGGTAGACGATGGTAATGTTCAAATTTCTAATCAAATTTATAATGTTTGTGCACTTTGTAATGAGATAGGGCATGCGACTGAAAATTGCCAAGGAGTGGAAGGGCAATATGAGGAGGTGAATGCATTGCAAGGGCAAAAAGGGGGTGGTAGAAATTATAACATGAACTCCAATACTTACCACCCCGGCTTAAGAAACCACCCAAACTTTCGATATGGGAATCCCTCAAACCAAGCTAACCCAAATTTCCAAGGAGCTCAAGGAAATTTCACACCTCGTCAACAATACAACCAATGTCAATTTCAACAATCGGGTGGTCAAAGTGGTTCTTCGGGTCAAACTTTATCAAGTGGGAATGAAGTTATGGATATACTCCGGTTGATGCAACAAGATATGCAAAGAAGGAATCAACTTGATGATGTTCACATGCAAAAAGATGAAATCCGTGACAAAGCGATTCAGTCGTTGACTACTCAAATGGGTCAACTTGCAAGTGACGTGGCATTATTGAAGAAAGGAAAAGGTCAATCACCAAGTGACACGGTGATAAATCCCAAGAACACAAAAAGCATTAACATCAATGTGGTAAGCACCGTTCCAAATACTAAATTTAATGAAACATTGCTAACTTCTTCGTATCAAGTGAATTCAGGTTTGGAAAAGGATGCCGGTGTCGAGAATGATAAAGAGTATGGGGCGCCAATCATGCCTATCCGAGTGGGGAAACTAAAAATTCCTCATGCATTATTGGATTGTGGGGCGAGCATGAGTGTGTTACCAGGTGATCTATATGACATGTATGATTTTGGCCCACTTCAGGATGTAGACACCATGGTGAGTTTGGCGGATGAAAGTTGGAGGCATCCACGGGGAATGGTTAAGAATGTTATGATTCGGTTGGGAGAATTCGAATACCCGGTGAATTTTCTAGTCTTAGATTATGCTACTACCGAGATGGCGTCGCAACAAAGGGTGATTTTAGATCGACCGTTTCTATATACAGCAAATGCTCAAATCAACTGTAGAGACGGGATCATTATTATGACTGAAAAGAGCCATAAGTTGTTCTTTGATGTTCAGACGAGGATTATTAGTTATAAGTCCATTGAGGGGAAGGGTAGCGGATCTAATGGTCATATGAAAAGCATGTGTCAAAGAACGAAAACGAATCACCCACCGGATCGTGAAGAAAAACATATGGGTTCAAGCAAGAGTGTATTTGATTACCCACCGAGTCGAAACGAGACGGATGCATTTTGTTCAATGGCACGAGGAAGTGATGGAGATGGAAGGAACCGCTTCTTTAAGCCACCTTAAATGGGGGTGGCACGGTCTGGCTGAAGACCTGAAAACTTAGCGCTGCTCGGGAGGCAACCTGAGGTTTTTCACTGATCTTGTTATTTCTTTAGTTTTTATGTTTCAGGGCCATGGCGGCATTCAAGTGTGGGGAAGATGTGCGGATATTTGTGTGAAGGTGGTGATAGGAAATTGGATCATTTACAATATCTGTTGTGTCAAACTTCACCATGTCAATGTACTTTTTCCTTAGACTTGTCATGTTCTTTAGCTTTGAAATATTGTTAGTTTATTAGTTTGCTTTTGTTTATAAAAAATAAAAAAAATAAAAAAATAAACAAAAATTGATGTTGTGATGATTTAGCGATCTTTCCCTTCAAAGCCATACATTGGGGACAATATATCCCAAGTGTGGGGATGGGAGAAATTTTTGACACTTTTGAAAAATTCTGAAATCAAGCGAAAAATGATCTAAATTTGAAACTTAAAGTATTGAAACCGCATAACACACCGGCAACCCCGTATACCCCTTTTTCTTGGTGAGAGTTTGAGCCACTTATTTGAATTGTTAGAAATATTTTCTTTGATGAGAGTGGCAATGGGTGGGGGTGCATTAGAACTTGTGCTTGAATTCGGTTTGAGGCCTTAGCTTGATATGTATGTGAAAAGGATAAGGGCATTTAGGTAGCCTCGTCTTGGTGAGTGCGAGTGTGAGATTTGGGGGGTTGGACCTCATAAGTCATATATATGAGCATGGTAGCGAGAGGGGCGGGGGTTTGGACTTTTAGTAGCCATTTTGAGCTTTAAGCCAATCGTTTGTTAACCCTTGCCTAGTTCCTAAAAAAATTCACCCGTATTCAACCTGGTCTAGTAGTATTAGCATTTTGTAGTAGTATGTTTGTTATGTGATGTTTCAATTGTTTGTTAAAAAAAAGAAAATGAAAAAAATGATAAGAAAATGAAAAGAAAAAAAGAGAAAAAGAGATGAAAAAAAAGAGAAAAAGAGATTGATGTATTGTATATAGATGTTATGTTTAGATAGAAATAAAAGACCGGGTCGAATCATTAGCTACTACATATATTTCCATTTCCTACCCGTATGCCTAGCCGTGTTACAACCTTTAAGTCCCTTTGATTCGCATGCATGTTTAGTAAATTCTTTAGGCGAATGACCGATTTGAGTACAAACATATTATTGTTCAACTACCCATTTACCTTAGTGTGTTCTAGCTCATTTTTGCTAGTATTATTTGTCACGGAGAGGAGAGTTATTGTGAGGGGTGTGTTATGCACGGTTTTAAGAAAGAATTAGTAAATGAGGACATTTGTTTGCTTGGTTTGTGCTTGATCGCTTGAATAACTTGTGTTTTGTTGAACGGGTTGCTTGGGGCAAGCAACGGTTAAGTGTGGGGATGTGACGGGTAGTCCGTAGGACAACCCTTAAGTGGTATAAATGATAATAAAATCCTACATTTAATCGGGTAGTTGTCTAGAATTAGATAACTACGGTTGTTTGTGTTTCAGGTACAAACGGGAGCTTAAAATGGAAGGAACACGAAGAATAAATGAAAAAAAATCAATTTTTGGAATTGAAGAATTAAGAGGATAGCATGATAGAGGACGAAATTACGAGAACGTAGGCGAAAACGGTGAAGAAAACGGAGTTGAAACGAAAAAGTTATGCTGAAAACAAGTTTTCATGTTGAAGCCTGCCGTAGGCTACGACAAGGGCCGTAGCTTACGGCGGCGACTGGCACTTTTTGTCACCGTATGACAGATTAAAGCCACCGTAAGCCATTCCAAGCCACCGTAAGCTACGGTGGCCACCGTAGCTTACGGCGCTGACCTACTTAAATGTGTAACTTCCACCTTTTAATGCGGATTTATGATGCCCTTTGAAGTCTAATCATTCCCATTCGGTTACACACAGTTCTAGGGGCGATTTTGAGTGTTCTTGGTGCTTGAAGACAATTTCCAATCATTCGTTTTGTGTTTTTAATTGTTATAAACATTGAAACTTGTGTGAGGATGATGATTAAAGCCATGAGTGGCTAAACTCTTGATGACTATCTTTGGTTGAAGGTTTGTATTAGACTTTATGCTTGATTTCCTAATTTCTAGAATAACAAACTTTGTCTTTATGATTGTTTGTTATGGTGTGTGATTGATTGTTTGTAAATTGTTGATTCTTATGTTAATCTAATTTGAAACCATACGTTCTTGGTGCCGTTGGCAATCGAGATATCATGGGTAGAATTAGGATTGGGTAAGGGTTAATTGGTCATCGGGTAACAACCTCACGTTCTAGGAATCTGAGTACTTAGTTCCCTTTTATCACAACAAGTAATCACACATGAACTATGTCTACGTAGTTCTTTCTAGTGGAATGATAGCATAAACGTCGAAGCAAACCGGAAATTAAAGATGGTCATTCGTCTCTAATTTGTTTACAACCAACATTTTCATTTTTACAATTACATTAGTAATCTTAGTTTTAAAATCAATTCAATCAATCCAACTCTTGAAATTTACTTTACTTGCATCTAGTTTAATTTTAGTTAATTTAGATAAACCCTCAAATAACACATATTCAACAAACTCCCTGTGTTCGATACCCACTTACCACTAACTATTTAGTCGTAATTGGATTAAATTTGATTGTGACCACGACATCACGTCACATATCATATTACAAAAGAGTCTTATGAAGATGTGAAAAGTCAAAATGAAACTTGTTCAATCGAGATTGAAATATTGTTCTGAAACGTCAGAAACGCGTAAGCGACAATATAAAATAAAACAACAAGTTGTAAATTCTTATATTGAAGAAGTTGCTGAGCTTAAACGTAAAATGGCTGATTTAGAACAAGATAATAACAAGTTGCATAGTTATCACCCTTCGGCATATGTTCTTGAACGTATTTTCAACATAAAACCGGATGATAAAGATTTTGAAAAAAAACAAGAAAGGAATTGGCTCAAAATATCATCATGTTCCACCACCGTTTGAGGAAAAGTTCACATTCTATGATGACGAGAAGGTGGAAAAAGCGTTCAACATGGTTGATCAATTGCCAGTTAATATTGACGTAATATATTCCAAATCTGATGATACTAGTGATTCAGAGGTGGTAGGTAAGGTCGTTGAAAGTGTTTTGCAATATGATTCTACCAAAACAGATAAGTCTGAGTCACAGGATGAAAATGAGGGAAGTTTTCATGAAAGTTATCTGAAAAATTCAAAATCTAAGAAAAATGTGAATGATGATTCAAAAGGATTGGTGTATACCATGATTAGATCTGACAAATTATTTTCAGATATTGAAGTCCCGATTCAGAGTGTGATTTTAGAAAAGATCGATAAAGTTTTCAAATTGGTAGAGATTGAAAAGTCTGAAATTGAAAAATTTGCTGGAAAGAGCAAGAAAACTTTTTATAACAAACCGAGTTACAAGAAGAAAAACATGAAAGCTAGGTTGTGTTATAAAAAGAATCAAAACCAAAAGAAACATTTTGAAAAATCAAATTATCAGAAAAAATGAATTTTGTTCAGGGAATAAGTTCAGAAGAAGAGAAAGAAAGCTAATTTAGATGACAGTCTCGTGAAGAGTTCTATGCTCAGAATGTCACACCCCAACCGATGGCGGAAACATCAGAGTGAGACGAAATAGATTGCAAGAGAATTTATAACACTATTTGTGACAAGTATTAAAATGATAAAATTTCATTTCATTTCTAAAGAGTCAATTACAAGGATTTGAAACAAATACAACATGAATAATGAAATACAATACAAATAAAATACAAAATTTAAAGTGTGTATCTAAGCATCCTACTAGATTCCATGCATCATCAACATCATCGCTAAACCTGCAACATGTTTTAAAAGCATAGTTCAATACAAAGGTATTGGCGAGTACACTAGTTTTAGACTCGTGGCATATGTATAAAAAGGTATTTTCAATCCAACATAGCAATTGGTATACAAGGTCAATCTATCATGCATAACAATATGTCAACTCTAGTGTCCACTAGTATTTAGCATCCATCGACACAAAAGTGACGAGACCGTTATAGAATAAAGACTTAACAAAACCCCGTCGGGTGTTGTGCTACTCCTATAGCGCTATAATTGTTAAGCCGAGTTAACAAGTAGTATGTATTCTAGCATGAACCTAAGCATAGCAAAGCATGTATAAGGATTGAACTAATAAAAGCATGTTTGTGAATCATGCATTTTAACAAGTAAAACATGTTGCACCCAAAGTGTATTAAAAGGAAAATGGGTCAAGTGTACTCACAAAGTTGCATATGCTTTCCGATTATCCCATGTGACGAAGTTGTTGAGACTAGGAAGTTGAATGTGTTCAATTTGGAGTTTAAGAGGTGTTTACATATGGTTCTAGGGATTTGGAGTTTAAATAACATGAAAATAAACATATGAAAATAATCATCTAACACCTATGACACTTGTTCTTGACACTATGAAACTCTAAAAGAGTTTAAATGTTTTCATGGAACAAAGTTCCATTAGAATCGTGACAAGTTGTCAAGGCCTAAGATGATACAATCTACTAGCTTAACGAATGTCCATTAGTTCATCACCAAGAGTTTGATTATTCGGTTGTTACATAAGTATTACATGGTGTGTATTACATCATATAAGTCAAGTATGAGGTAGAAGATTAAAGTCTTCATTTAGGCACCTCTAAGTATCATGGAATTCATACATGAGGTAGGAAGAACAAAGCTTCCATTTAGGTACCTCTATTGTTCACCACTAAACTTGTTGTTATGAACAACAAGGAGGGACATGAACTTACAAGAAACAGTAGAATATGAACAACTAATCTATGAGAAAACATCAAGCAATGTGTGGATTTTCAAGTAGGTTAGCCCAAGCTAATCCTAAATCACACAATTATCAAGTCTTGAACTTGAGCATCACTTGTGGGTTAAAAACCTTGAACAAAACAGAAAGTTTGTGAGGTTTATACCTCTGATTTTGAATGTCTCAACCTTGTTTTTAAGCTTAATTAACCATAGAAGTGATTATAAGCATAAGTACATAGGTTTGAGATGAGTTTCCTCAAGTTTAAACAAGAACAGAAAAATCAGTCCACTTTGGAGCCCTTTTTGCAACATTGTAGGCTCTGGTTTTCTAGGGAAAACCCATGGAAACGTAGCTAAGGTCGATACAAAGTAGTAGGAAAAAGAATCAAGTGAATCGGATAAGAATTGAGTGAGTTATGCTCACTTTAGTGAAGTGGTATAAATCTGCTCGAACTTCTGCAATCAGCTACGGTTTGGAGTGTTTGAGAGTGAATGGAGAGTGTTTAGAAAGTAAAAAATGCTTGGAGGAGTCTTGAGTTATATAGGGGATGGATTAGGGTTTCATTGGGTTGGGCTTTGGAGTGTTTAGTGGGCTAAATAACTCAATTTTTATTTTATTTTTTGGACATTAGAAGGTATATATTTGATGTTTAATAAAGTGTTACATGGTGTCTAGTATGTATGTAACTTGTAACAAGGTCCAAAATGCATAAATGACATGTTTTAATTTAGCAAAAAGTGTGATAACATAGGTGTGTATAACACATGAAATGTAACAAGTATGTATGGTTTATAGTTTGGTATGATCAAGTGAAAAAAAACATACAACTTAATCTTATAATCGAATAACTAAATGTTTAAATGTACGAAGATTTAAGGATTATGAATACACGATCATTGTTTACGAGTTAAACTTACGTTTATACGAATTACGAACCAAGTATCAAACGAGTGCATGTATAAATGTACAAACATGTATAAACGATGTATAAAAGATTCGTTCCATTACGATCAAAGTCTCGGATTTTAAAAAGATACAACGAAATACGATTACAAGGAATACAAGATTTCCAAAAAAATAGAATTTCCAACGATGGTTTCTAAATATGGAAAGTATGAAAACGCAGAGCGTTATAGTCTCCCATCCTTTAGGAAATTTCGTCACGAAATTTATTTAAGAGGAAGACTTGAAAAAGTTTTGGCAAAAATTGAGACTTGGAAATTTTGAAACGGTTTGAAAAGTACGAAACTTTGGAGAAGGACAAGGTAAATTTGCAGGGGTGTTCGTTGTCTAAAATAATTTGAGGTACCAAACATAGTTGAAAACGTATATAGGTAAAGTGAGTCTAAACAAGTTTGGATAACTTAAATTGGAGATGTATTAAAAATGGGACGTATTAAGAAGGAAAATTTTGACAAACGGTTTGTATTTTGTTGGAAAGTGGGGTAGTTTACAGGGGAAGTTTTAAGGATAGTATAAAAATCACACTTTCGTAAAAATTGTTTATTGAGAGGAACGAAAAGGTTTGGTACTTTGAATAAAGCGTTAAAGGTATACTAAGTACATTTACACAAGAATAAAGAATAGGAAGACAGTTTTAAAGGTAATGAGATAAGTTAGGATTTGAATGTTTAAACAAGCTTGATTGTGAACGGGGTTCGTATGAAAGAAAGGATAATGGAGAATAATAGGAGTATGGGGCGAACGATTGACTCTAAATGAATGCAAGTATATGAATGATATAAATATTAGATAGACGAAAGTAGCGTGTTAAAGATGAAGTCTCGTCATGGATAATCAGATATAATGCATTTGGGAGTTGTTTAAAGTTTGTATTAGGTCAAAAGGTCTGCAAAACACTGAATATCTCACGACACGTTTTACGAAAGTTTGGTAACATGGTGAAAACACTTAGGAAGTACCAGCGACGTATCCACCATGTTTTGACCATGTTATGTTCGTCTCGTTATTCGGTGTCATGTTACGTTCCGTGTCTTACCATACACAGTAGTACGCTCTATGGTTTTCATACGCCTATCACTATAATCCCGTGTGCACCCACGATTATTTTGATCGTCGCATGATCCACATAGCTTGTACTAGTTGTGTATGAATCAGGGTATACATAATTTAAAAATAAGAATGTGTACATATAAGAATATAGTATATAAGCAAGTCCATGCTTAAGTATGTATGGGACCCACGTAAGCGAATCACTCGGATTACGCTCGCGTACGGGTACGAATGTATGAATCATGAGTATGAATGGAAGTATGAGCATAAGTATAAGCTTAAGTATGCATATACACGTAAGTATGAGTATAAATACTAAACGCATAGTAGTATGAGTATGAGTATAAGTAAAATCATGAAATGTATCGTTATGAGTATGAATATGAGTGTAGGTACGAGTAATAAGGATTACGTATATAGTATATGTCGAAACACAACTGATTTAAGCGTATAAAAGCGTTTAAAAGGTTGAGTTTGTAAATACGAACGATATAAATGTCGCGAGATATCGACTAAAATGTGCACGATGATATGCATGTATAGTTGTTTAAACGAAACGTTGAGTTTATCGAATCAAAATTAGATTGAGCTTGATCTGAAGGGTAGAATATAGTTTGTATATGTAAGAGGATATAAAGTACTCATTGATTAAGAATAATGTATTTTGTAATGAATGGAAATGCTACTTTTGTTTTAAAAGATTTTACGTAATCCGAAGATAGTAGGTCCCCATGAAGTCTTCTTGTTGTAAATTGGTGTAGGAAAAAGGTTTTCGATAAAAAGTAAGTTCGTTTCATCAAACAAGAAATTATGAATTTAGGAGGTTCTTGTGAAAACGAGGATCCTTAGAAAAGAAATTTAGCAAAAGGACTTAGTGATTGTTAAAAGTTTTAACAAATGATTTGTTGATGTTGAAAAGAGTATTTGGTAAAACGATCATATAACATCTATAAGATCTTATAAGTAATTGAGAAAGGTTGGTTTGATTTCGATTAAGAATGGAAGTCTCTAGTATGATGATATAACGTGTGTGTGTTTTAGTGATTAAGTTGAATATGAAGTTCATGGGCCAGAGATTCATTGGACCGATTAAATTGATAGGTAGCATTTCATAAGGTTTTGAAATTCGGGAAATAAAACGTTTTAAGGTATGATTAAGAATTTCGTGTATGTGAGTTATGTGAAAATAGATTGTAGGATAAGAAGTACGTTTGATAAAACAATGTATTTTGGAATTGATATAAGTAGGTATTTCGATAAATGATAAGTGATTTAGGTATAAAACATGATTGTGTTGGCATGATAAGGTATTTTGAAGGAAAGGTTTGGTAACGATCACCTAGGTAAGAGAATCGCCCCTAACTTGTTGGTGAGGTCGTTTAAAAAAAGGAGTGGAGTTAATCGTCAAGGTAAGGAAATCACTCCTATCTCGATGATATGTCTCCATTTTGTGGTTATAAGAAATGTAGATCTAATTGGTGACGTTTTCGAAATCATGCAAGTGTATAAATGTATGAAAAAGGTTTAATATGTTGTGTGTGTGAGAAGAATATAGTGAAAGTAAATTCGAATTTGAAAGATTGCATCGTATAAAATAAATAATAGAAACACATGTTTGATTAAAATTTGGGATGGTTCCAAAACGGAACTTTGACTAACCAAAGTGGTCGAAAAGTCTTTCGAATATGAGGAGCATGATTTGGCCTAATAGGTGGAATACTCTCACCGAAAAGTCGGTTAACGGTATTTACCCTTCCGGTTACTACATGTCCCAAATCAATCAAAATTTTGAGACTTGGCGGGATTTATGAAAAATTCAAGGAGTGGAACTAGTCGACAAGGTGCGGGTTTCACCCCTAACTTGACGATTTCGTATCCTAAGTGTGGTCGGTACTCGTCGGGTCAAAATTTAATTTCAACACTTTGACGAGGGTCCACTAGAATTTGAAAGCGGGAATTCTCCATCAAGGTGAGGATCTCACTCCTAACTTGGTGACGAATTTCGTGTAAAAAGAATAGGTGGATTGAGAGTCTTTCACCAAATTGTAGGTTTCACGCCTATTTTGGTGAAGTCGTCTCGTTTGTGTATTACAAGTGGTTTCGAATTTAGTATAAATGAGTAAAAGGCGTATGTTCAAAATAATAATAACAAGTATAAACACATAAATCATTTTAAGAAAATAACACGTAAGAGACATTTCAAGAATAACATGTAAAGATATTTCATAAAAGTAACATGTGAAGCAAGTATGGTCGAATTTTGGTGCTTAACTATAGACTAGGTCAAAAGCATGACAATTTTTTTTTCCTAATTTCCTATAGTTATGGCTCTGATACCAATCTATCACACCCCAACCGATGGCGGAAACATCGGAGTGAGACGAAACAGATTGCAAGAGACTTCATAACACTATTTGTGACAAGTATTTAAATGAAATTTTCATTAAAATGCCAAAGTAACAAATTACAAACAAGTGACAGGTAAACGGGCAACAAGCTGCGCCGCAACCCACTTTTGAATTGCAAAACCAATCCTGCTAAAGACGAAACGACCCTTAAAGGTTGAGAGATTACTATTCACAACCCATTGAACCCTGTTTAGGAATTCCACAGCCTCTGGGGCTAGGGAACCAAATGTATCAAAAGCGAATAGGATAAACACATGTTGATTCTCTAAACAAGCCTTCTCATGTTTAGCGACCTTGCTTGATTCCGCCTTCAACGAAGCCTGGCCAGCAACAAACCCATTATCCCTGAGCCCAACAAGAGGGGACACTCCTGTAAGGTCCACACAAGCGTGTTTTCCCCTGGCCCACCCAAACACAAGAATATCAGCTGGTCGAAGAGTAGACCTCCCATCGAGCGGATCCGTCAGAAAGTTCACCGGAGCCTCCTTTTTTTGCTGAAATTCCTGCCCGCTTTAAAATATCAAACAGAATATCCCTTACCAAATCATGCCTGTATTTAAAACCAGGAAACTCCTTACAATGAACCGCATGCTCGCCAAAAGTATTTAAACAAACCTTGCGGTAAACGGGGCAGGGCTCATCAACCGGAAACAAAGGGATCATTAGCCGGTACTTAAGGATTGGCCGGTATTCCACTGCCGACATGTGTTGGCCTAGTCCTTCAATGGGGATGATTGACATGAAATCTTGAGCATGAGGAGCCCAGAGACAATCGAACACGACTTTCTGACGAGGGGATAGACTAAACTTCTCTCCCAAACTCTGGACAGTTCTACTAAATAGGGCACTCGCCAAAGCATTATGGGCTTTAGGGGGGGTCCTTATTAGAGAAACCGTCAATATCGAAATCCGGAAGGGACATGTGCATGCAATCCAACGCACACACATAATCAGAATCTAACCCGACAATACCACTCTCCCGAAGAATGTGGTCTTACAAACTCCAAGATTGCGCCCTCGATGCCACGAAAGCATACGTAGATACATCCTCAGCCGAACATAAACCCAAACCCCCAAAACGGGTCGGAAGGGATGCCAGCCTCCATTGAAGATCCCCAAAAAACGGACCCCGTCAAACCACAATATCCTCGATAGCTCTCCGAAGGCCTTTGTCAAAAACCGAAACAACCTCCCCAACAAACGTGGGTTGGCACGTTCTGAGGCTGAACAACAACTTAGCAACACCCATGCAAGAGCGCAGCAAGAGAAGCTCGCATTGAGGGTCCCGCAGATGTGAAAGATAGCTCATCAGATCCACTGCACAAGATGCCCTTTTCACGGCCAACCTACTAATAAAACCCGCATCCCGACTAACAGCGCCCCCAAGGAGTTTGACACCCGACACCGGCCTTCCAATCCCACTAGGAAACAAATACAACATGAATAATGAAATACAATACAAATAAAATACAAAATTTAAAGTGTGTATCTAAGCATCCTACTAGATTCTATGCATCATCAACATCATCGCCAAACCTGCAACATGTTTTAAAAGCATAGTTCAATACAAAGGTATTGGCGAGTACACTAGTTTTAGACTTGTGGCATATGTATAAAAAGGTATTTTCAAACCAACATAGCAATTGGTATACAAGGTCAATCTATCATGCATAACAATATGTCAACTCTAGTGTCCACTAGTATTTAGCATCCCTCGACACAAAAGTGACGAGACCGTTATAGAATAAAGACTCAACAAAACCCCGTCGGGTGGTGTGCTACTCCTATAGCGCTATAATTGTTAAGCCGAGTTAACAAGTAATATGTATTCTAGCATGAACCTAAGCATAGCAAAGCATGTATAAGGATTGAACGAATAAAAGCATGTTTGTGAATCGTGCATTTTAACAAGTAAAACATGTTGCACCCAAAGTGTATTAAAAGGAAAATGGGTCAAGTGTACTCACAAAGTTGCATATGCTTTCCGATTATCCCATGTGACGAAGTTGTTGAGACTAGGAAGTTGAATGTGTTCGATTTGGAGTTTAAGAGGTGTTTACATATGGTTCTAGGGATTTGGAGTTTAAATAACATGAAAAATAAACATATGAAAATAATCATCTAACACCTATGACACTTGTTCTTGACACTATGAAACTCTAAAAGAGTTTAAATGTTTTCATGGAACAAAGTTCCATTACAATCGTGACAAGTTGTCAAGGCCTAAGATGATACAATCTACTAGCTTGACGAATGTCCATTAGTTCATCACCAAGAGTTCGATTATTCGGTTGTTACATAAGTATTACATAGTGTGTATTACATCATATAAGTCAAGCATGAGGTAGAAGATTAAAGTCTTCATTTAGGCACCTCTAAGTATCATGGAATTCATACATGAGGTAGGAAGAACAAAGCTTCCATTTAGATACCTCTATTGTTCACCACTACACTTGTTGTTATGAACAACAAGGAGGGCCATAAACTTACAAGAAACAATAGAATATGAACAACTAATCTATGAGAAAACATCAAGCAATGTGTGGATTTTCAAGTAGGTTAGCCCAAGCTAATCCTAAATCACACAATCATCAAGTCTTGAACTTGAGCATCACTTGTGGGTTAAAACCCTTGAACAAAACAGAAAGTTTGTGAGGTTTATACCTCTGATTTTGAATGTCCCAACCTTGTTTTTAAGCCTAATTAACCATAGAAGTGGTTATAAGCATAAGGACATAAGTTTGAGATGAGTTTCCTCAAGTTTAAACAAGTTTATCAAAGTTTGAAACAAGAACATAAAAATAGAATTTCCAGCAATTGTTTCTAAATATGGAAAGTATGAAAACGTATGGCGTTACACAGAAAAAGCAACAACAACAACCCAAAGATGTTTAAAAAAGAACATGTTTTAAATGTGATCAAACTGGACATCTTGGTCGCAATTGTCCAAATTCGAAGTCTGTTGATGTTGAAAAGAAAAATAAAGTTGAGGTTAATAAAACAACCAAGTTTGAATCTAAAAAAACTTGGAAGTCAAAAAGTTCAAAAGCTGAATCTCAACAAACTTGGAAATTAGTGACACCCAGATTTCGGACAACACAAAGTTGGAAAACAATTGTTGATATGACAAAACCAAACCAGTTTTGGAAACCAAAAGTTGTTGAAACAAAACAAAACATTCAAAATGATTCAAGATTTTATAAAATGAATGTTTCAAAAGGTCAAATCTGGGTGGTCAAGCACCAAAAGGTTTCTGTTGATGAGAAAACTAAAGAGAATATTTTTGAGAAAAATGATAGAAATTATCCAGTTTTACCTAGAAAGATTCATATTCAGCTACCTGAGTCGAAGCAGGCTTGGGTTGCATTATTCAAGTAATTGAATTGATTGTATGTGCAGGCGCTCCAGATGACTGTTGATTGTCAAGGTGAAGGAAGGAGCAGCCTGGCACGAGAGGAGGCTGGAGGTCACTGCAACTAAAAAACCAGGGAGTTTGTTTGTTTCTGTACATAAATAAACCATATTAAAAACCCCTAAAATTTGAAAATTTTAAAAACCAAAAATATGTTTTTATTTTGTCAGAAAATTGAAAAACGTAAAAATATGTTTGTGTTTTAAATTTTGTCAAAAATAAAAAATTTACAAAAATATGTTGATTGAATATGCCGAAACCCTCACGGCTGAACAAACATGATTATTTCACAATTGAAAATGATTTTAACATTGTTAAAAATCAACGTGTTGAAAATCATGGGGGTAATTTCTGTAAAAATAGAACATGAAAAGCAGAAAATGGATGGTGAATCTGGGTTTTGATCTAGTAATTTGGGGGTTTAGAGCTAGCTTCGAGGAAATTAGGTTTTGATCTAGGAATTTCGTAAGTGATTACTTGAATGTTCATTATATGGGTTTTGATATAGGAATTTAGGTGTCTGATTCAAGCTTTTAGAGAGAGAGAGAAAGAGAGAGAGAGAGTGTGTGTGTAAGCTGGAAACATATATTATTGTCTTTATTTTTTTATAATTTAAATAAATTGGGGTAGAAAGACATAAATGGCCTCATGTGCAAGGCACATGTCAAACTTAACTGAATTTTTTTACGTAGTTAGTGCTAAAGGACGTAGGATGTAATACGTTTTCCAAATAAAGGATTGCGACTATATTTATTGAAGTTAAAGACTATCAATTGCAATCAGATACAAACATAAATGACGAAAAGTGTAATTTACCCTTAACTCTAAAAATATAAAAACTCATTATATTTAAAAAAAACATATTATAAAATATGCTACCTAAAATATTTAATAATTAAATTCCTAAAATTAATATATATTACCAAATGTCTATAGGAATTACGTTGTGAAAAAATGACATGTACTTCAAATATAATTTAATTGTATTTATATTTAGATAAGTTATCGATGTGTGTCTTACACAAACTTAATGATTATTCAACACAAATAAATAAGATTAGAAAGCAAGTTATTTTTTGTTGTGTTAATATTATATTATACAAGGTTAGATCAGAAACAAAATTATTTTTTTTGGATTCCATTGATATTTTGGAAAATTTAATGAATAAGTAATTGATATTAAAAAATATTGACGTTTTATTTTTTATTAAACAGTTTGGGTAATAAGTGTTAAATATTATTGAATAACTTTAATCGTATATACTTACTTTTTATTTAATGTCAAATGTGTAATAAACGTTTTATTACATAAAAAGTTACAAATGAATAGTAACTAATATTTGAAAAACATTTACTTTTTATATAATGGTTAAATAAGTTTGTGTATCCTATGTTAAAAATTATTAATTTAATCATTAAAAAGTAATTTTTATATTTAATGTCAAATATATGTTAAACATATTCGTTTTACATAAAACGATTACAAAGTATAGTTTATAAATAATATAAAGTTAACCTATTTGTAACATAAACTAAACGCAACATTATTTGATAATATAAATCTATTTTGCACATAATAATTACAAAATTGGAAAAAACTCTTTTATAAAGAAGTTACAAAAGTATGGATAACTTATCTAAACATAAATATAATTAGATTATATTTGAGGTAAGGGTCATTTTTTGACAACATAATTGTTTGTGTATCCTATGTTAAACATTATTAATTTAATCATTAAAAAGTAATTTTTATATTTAATGTCAAATATACGTTAAACATATTCGTTTTACATAAAACGATTACAAAGTATAGTTTATAAATAATATAAAGTTAACCTATTTGTAACATAAACTAAACGCAACATTATTTGATAATATAAATCTATTTTGCACATAATAATTACAAAATTGGAAAAACTTTTTTATAAAGAAGTTACAAAAGTATGGATAACTTATCTAAACATAAATATAATTAGATTATATTTGAGATAAGAGCCATTTTTGACAACATAATTCTAATAGACATTTGATAATATATATTAATTTTAGGAATATAATTATTAACTATTTTTATGTAGCATGTTTTATAATATGTTTTTTTACAAATATAATGAGTTTTTATATTTTTAGAGTTAATTACACTGATAGTCCTTATGGTTTATTGACAATAACATCTTTGAGTACTAACAGAAAGTTATATAAGGGTATTTTAGTCATTTTATGCTTATTTAACAGAAAAACTAACAGAAGTTAGCCTTAATACTCAAAGGTGTTACAAAATCGAACCCATAGAACCTGAACTTGTTAAAAAAATAGGTTAGCACTCAAAGACGTTACTGTCAATAAACCACAAGAACTATCTGTGTAGTTAACTCAATAAAATACGATAGAACTAAATAAAAAGACATATATGCAAATGTCACGTAATTGTATACCATCTTAAAAACAAAGGTTGGTGGTTTTTTTTTACTTTACACCCTCAAGCTTTTGACATGAAACTCCATTAACCCTTGTTTTTAAGTAAGTTGCACATTCACTTCTGACTTTTGGTAATTGACAACTTTGACCCTCTAACTTTTTCTACGACATCTTATTTTGTTTAAATTACGTTTATGAATTTACACCGCAACGTGCGACACATTATTATACTTTTTTATTAATCTATGCCTAACCACGTTAATGCCTAAATTACTTTTACTACTGTACACCGTTGTCTAAATTACCTTTACGACTTTACACCTCAACGTACGAGACATGCTCTTTTTTATTTATGTCTAATGACATTAACGCCACGAACGTAACACGTGTAACAACGTCAAAAACACTTCATGTCACGCGTAGACATCACATGTTAAGGTCATTATCGTTACATGTGTAACGAAGTCAAGATCGCGATGTTGCCTTGGGGTAAAAATTCTAGTTCTAGTAAACCAACCACTAATCACTAACTAAACACAAATCCATCCAACTATAGATCCACTAAAAGAGTGAAACCTCCATTGGTTTTGGCGCCATGTGCAGTTCGCTTAAACCTCAACCTTCTTCTTCCTCGATCATAATAATCACTGATCCGACGTTTCAGGGTTACACCGATGATCATTAATCACTACCATGAACTGCGCCGTACTCGATCCCACTCTCCTCAACGGTGTTGTTGTTGTCTCCCGCCTTATAAATGGAGCTTCACTTTCATCTCATGATCACCCATTGTTTCACTTTTGTAAGCATTTCATGTTTTGTTTTATAAATTTCTTTCTTTTTTTATATATATATATATATATATATTACAGTTTTTAATTTAGTTTTTATTATTGCAGGTGCTGGATATATTCTGCCAACATGAAAATGCTACTGTTTTATATTGGATTATTGGGTTGGATGTGTGTGTGTTGTGTGCAGGGTGAAGATCCATATAGGAATTTTAATTGGGTGGTTACATATGGACAGGTTTCACCTCTTGGTGTTCCACAGAGGGTAAATTCACTTCTTTATAACTTATTTTTGGTTATCAGATGATTAATAGTTTAATCTGTCATACATACCAACTTTGTGTATATATATTTACTGCAGGGTATACTTATCAATGGGTTGTTTCCGGGCCCGACGATCGAGTGTGAAACCAATGACAATGTGATTGTTAATGTTGTTAATAAGCTGGATGAGCCTTTCCTCATCACATGGTCTGTGGTTTAGCTGCTTTGTGTTCTTTTGTTTTGTTTTATATTGTTGTGTTTGAAGCACATACGGGTTAACTAGGGATGTAAATGAGCCGGGCCAAGTTGGGCTCGGCTTGTTTATCTTAATGAGCTGAAATGTTGAGCTCGAGCCAGCTTGTGGCTTGTCGAGCTGGCTTGTTTATTTTAATAAAAATTAAAAGATCAAATCTTTTTCCGTTGAGCCGGGTTTTTCATTTATAAAAAAATAAATAAAGTTTGTTGTTGATCCAGTGTGTTTATTTTTTGAATTTGTTTACATATATTGATATATATAATAACAAAAAGTAATATTTTTAACATACACATAACACAACACATAATTCATAAACTACAGATTTTATAATTTATATATATTAAAATTTGGGTTACAACTATATATATTAAGATTTTCGCTTTTTTTTTAAACGGGCCAAACAAGTGAGCCAACGAGTGAGCTTAACTTGGCTCGTTTACAAACCGAGCCAACTGATTTCAAGCAAGTTTTTTTAACAGCCCTAGCGATAAGTCGATAACTATAAATGTGACAACAGGAATGGAGTGAAACAGAGAAAGACTTCATGGCAAGATGGAGTGCTTGGAACAAACTGCCCAATCCCACCAAACTCACAGTGGACATATCATATGCAAGTGAAAGATCAGATTGGAACCTTCTCATACTTTGCTTCAATCGGTATGCATAGAGCTGTTGGCGGGTTTGGAGGGTTTAATATCCAAGCAAGGCCTGTGATCTTTGTCCCATATCTTAAACCTGCTGCTGAATTCACTCTACTTGTCAGTGATTGTTGGAAATCTGATCATAAGGTTTGTAAATTGTAATTTTCAAGTTCTGTGAGTTGTTCATATCAAGCACTTAACGGGTCGTTTTTTCAGACATTAAGACAGCGATTGGACTCAGGGAAAGCTCTACCTAAGCCCGATGGTCTTCTTATTAACGGGAGTCCTCGTGCTACATCTTTCACGGGTCAAGCAGGTATACTAGTAATAATGTTTTATTTTATGTTGGAACGCGCTTCCTAAAACATAATCTGATACGGGCTTTTTTATTTTTTGTTGCATTTCAGGTCAAAGGTACTTGTTTAGGGTGTCGAATATGGCTTTAACGAGTTCAATCAATTTTAGGATTCAAGGTCATACAATGACACTGGTTGAAGTTGAAGGAGCTCATGCTTTGCATGAATCCTATGAATCACTCGACCTTCATGTCGGACAATCTGTTTCGTTCTTGGTCACCCTGCACTCTTCTGCAAAAGATTATTTCGTCGTCGCTTCAACTAGATTTAGCAAACCCGTTCTTACCGCTACTGGAATTCTTCACTACGCTGGATCCACAGCCAAAGCTTCACTGCCATTGCCCGTTGCACCTACCTATCAGGTTCATTGGTCAATGAAGCAGGCCAGAACAATCAGGTAAAACTGACACAGAGCGAAAACACAAATAATAAAAACGAACCCATTAGGCCCGTCTTAAGGTGGGACCTTTTCTAGCAACTTGTGTTTATCCAGTTGGTCCAAATATGTGTCTGCTAATTCTTGTATCAGCTTGATGTCAATATGACGACGGTATTTACCTTTTTGTTTCCTTTGTAGATGGAACTTGACGGCAAATGCAGCCCGGCCCAACCCGCAAGGTTCATTTCACTATGGAACAATCCCAATAACCAGGACAGTTATATTTGCAAACTCAAAAACTACCATTGGTGGCAAGCTTCGGTATGCTGTAAACAAGGTGTCTCACATCAACCCCGCTACTCCATTGAAGCTCGCTGACTATTTCAACATTCCCGGAGTATTCAAACTAAACTCAATCCAACCTACTCCCCGTGCGGGCCCTACAGTTCTCGCCCCCTCAGTCATCGGCTTTACTCTTCATGATTTTGTTGAAATTGTCTTCCAGAACAACGAGAACTCTATTCAATCATGGCATCTTGATGGTAATGATTTTTGGAGTGTAGGGTAAGCATCTTTTTCTTGTTTGAAAAACATTTCTTGCAGGATTTATTAAGAACCGAAATACTTATTATATAACGATTGGCACATTGTAGTTTTGGAGGTGGACAGTGGAATTCGACACTGAGGAAAAGATTCTACAATCTGAACGATGCTACCACGCGATACACAGTCCAGGTAACCGATGGATGCTTAAAAAAATTCTAGTTTTTTTTTAATGTAACAAGAGGTGATTAGTAAATGATCTGCGGGTCACTTTGTTGTATACAGGTTTACCCAAAATCTTGGAGTGCGATATTGGTGGCGCTGGACAACAAAGGGATGTGGAATCTGAGATCTGCAAACTGGCCAAGACAGTATCTGGGACAGCAGTTGTATGCCCGGGTTTGGAACGATGAAAAGAGTCTGTTCACCGAATATGACATACCACAAAACGCGTTGCGTTGTGGCAAGGCAAAGTAGTTAAATGCTTTTGGAATTGATAACCATGGTGTTTAGGATAATAAAAATACTTACATATTCTCAATCTTTAATGAACTTTGTTTAATCATGTGATTTATCAAAACTTATAAAAATAGTTTAACAATTCAGGCATGATAATTGTGTCTGTGTCTGTGTCTGTACCTGTACGGGTTTCATAATCATGTACGCTCTCACGTCCGTCTAGAGTATATTAAAGTTCCAACATTTTAAGGTATCATATATTAATTTTCCAACCTATTTGCTATCATCTTTCAAGTTACATATTGTTTTGGTTTTTATTGAATTTTCTTAATTAGCATGTTAATATGATCTTTGTTCGAGTATATGACTTATATTATAGACGCTGCGTGTGAATATAAACAACTTTAGGTTTGTTAATTTGTTGCAAAAATGTGGTTTGAATCTGTAAATTGAGATGAGGCTATCTTACAACATTTTTATTTACAACTTACATTCATCTTGTAAATGTAATGAGTGATGATGATGATGATTGTAGCTATTGTTCTTAATAATCTATAATAAAACCACGACATTGTCGTCAAGTATTAGTTGTTCTATACAGAATTGTGTATCAACCTGATTGTCACAACTAACGCCCTCATCCATAACCATATTCGTTTCACAATATGGAATGGAATCTTGATGGAATTGGAATGTTGATTTCACTCCTTATTTTGTTGGTTTCAACAAGAACAACATAAGGAAGAGAATCTACATTCCAATTCCATTCAAATTTCATTCCATTTTGCAAAACAAATACACCTAAATTACTTATCAAATTTCAATTTCTGCGTGAATTCCCATTCCAATTCCATTATAATCCATAATGCATGAAACGAACAGTCGAACACTACCTAAGTGTTTCAACCAAAAGACAAAGTCTTGTCCCAAAAAATCCGAACACATACATTAATTAATATATACATAATATGTCGAATGATGTCAAAAAAACATGCATGACACGTACGTAAGTTGTCGTATAGATAAACAAACAAACACAATTACTTACAAAATCAAATGAAACACAAAGAAATACATAATAATACTTACATTAACACCATAGTTTTCATTATCTTAGTTTGGTCAAAATCAATGCTTCATATTGTTCACGTAGCAGGGGCGGATCCAAGTGTTTTGGTGGGTGGGCGGACGCACACTTTGAAAAATAAATTTTAGTATATTTTTTGGGAAAAAAAGCCCGACCGCACCCTTTAAATAAAAGTTTAATCATGTGCTGATGATTGTGGCTTGTGGGATGATTGGGCTTTGGGTTCAAATCATCACGATCTACATCTGCGGTTCTACATGATCATTTGGGCTGAAAGGTCTGGGCTAATATTATTGTAAGAACCCAATGGTTCTACGATTTTTATATTATGGTATAAAAGTTTAATCGTGTGCTGATGTGCATGTTGAAGCAAATTTCTCAATACACGGTTTAGAAGTAATTCAATTTTTTATTTTTATTTTTTGTTATCATATCATGGGTTTTTAAATATGTACAAATACCTGACAAATTAAATTCATTGTTTGATGGTATATTTAAAAAAAATTCAGTGTCTGTGGATTTTGAAAAAAAAATCAATGTATACAGTGGTGGATTTACATAAAACAAATATATTTTTTTGCACTTTACCAAAAAAGTTCGAGGGGTATTAAGGCCACCCCCTCAACCCCTAGGTCCGCCCCTGGCCATCAATCGCTATGACATGAAATATGAATGATGATGGTGTATATCTTGTTGCGGCCTATTGCTTGGGTTCAAGTCCAATTGCCAGTTAAGTCTAATCTAGGCATCTAGCCCATATCATCCTCTTACACAAATAGTTAAGAGGTCTCTACCCTTGTATCAAAGGGGTCTTCGTATCCCCCTCCATTGGTTCTGTCTTATTCCCCCCTCTTTCCATACACACATTAGGATCGGTCCTATACAAAGCGTATTAAGCGTATTTAGCCTTAAAAGTATAGAAAGCCACGAGGATGCGACACATACGCGTAGGCGAGGGGTATTTGTGTCCATTTATGTACGTAAGTTACTGGCACATGGCCACCCCATGTAAAATGGCACTACAAGAAAAAACACTTTTAGGGACAAAATTTTTAGGGAGGACAAAAGTCGTCCCTATAGAACAAGCTATGGGGAGGACTTTTAGTTCATATATAGATTTGTAGTATTTCAAATAAGTTTTCTCTATAGGGACCAAAAGTCGTCCCTATAGCTCGAAGTTAAATTGTTTTTGTTTTTTTTTAATTCTAATATTATAAATAAGAAACAAATAAATGTTTTAACTTGTAGAGACCACAAGTCGTCTCTATAACTTTGAATATTTTAAAAAAAATTTCATTTAATAATGACGAAAATAAAAAAAAAGTTTAAAAAAAAGAAAAAACACTTGTAGGGACAAAATCTATAGGGAGGACAGTAGTCGTCCCTATACAACAAGCAATTGGGAGGACTGTTCGTTCATATAGAGTTTTCCTTCATTTCATTTAAGTTTTTTCTATAGGGACCAAAAGTCGTCCCTATAGCTCAAAGATAAATCGTTTTTGTTTATTTTTTTAATTCTAATATCATTAGAAACCTAAAAAATGTTTCAACTTGTAGAGACTATAAGTCGTTTCTATAGCTTTGATTATTATTATTTTTTAAATTTCATTTAGTAATGACGAAAATAAAAAAAAGACTCAAGCTATAGGGACGATATATGGTTTCGAATAATTTTGACTAGTCAGTTTTTTTAGCGGCAAAATTTCCCACATTTTTTAAAAAAATTTCCCACCACTTCACAACCTAGAGGGACCATAAATCGTCCCTATAGAGAAAGTTTATGTAAGTTATTTTATTTTACTTTATCTTTTTAGAGAACTATTATTATTAATAAATTTAATTTTGTAATTATAATAAATATATCATTTGGTTTTTCATTTATAATAATTAGGTTATATACTAAATATTAATTTTAATTTGTTTGTTCTATTATTCATTGATAAATAATAATAACAATAATAATAATAATAAAACGTTTTCAGTTGTATATGTATATTTGTGGGTATGTGGGTGTATATGTGTATGTGTATTTTTTTAAAACGCTTATTTCGTTGATTAAGTTTCGGATCCCCTCAAATGATGATAGAATCAACATCCGCTCAATTGCTTGGTTTGACCGTCAATGACTGCCTTTAAGTTGTTGGCCCATTTGACCAACATTTTGTTTATCGTAAAAGACAAACCTACCACCAAAGACCATCACAATCTCAATCCTTTTTACCACAACTGGGAAACCAAAACTAGTGGTTGATCAAATGCTCATACCGGTTTCGGATCCATAACCTTCTTAACCACGTCATGAGGGCTTTAACCGAATGCCACACATATAGTCACCAGAGACCCCATATATGACAAGTAAATGGAGCAACAGTTATCACACTATCTTGAATCGTCGAAAATGACCTAGGAAGTTGTAACACCCCAAAAACGGGTTTGGTAATCAAACTCCGTTAATACTAAAAGACGGGTAAAGTACCGTTAGTAGTAAAAATAACCAGGTAAATAATTGGATTTAAATAAGAAATCCTAATAATTAAATACAAGTGAATCAAAGTTTTAAGAGTTTGAGTTTATAAGAGCCCGAGTTAACGGGACTTAAAATACAACAGGTTAGAACTCCCGAACCCATTAAATTAACTAGGAATAATTAACCTAGTTAATAATATGTGATTAAGTTATAAATAATGGATTATAACTTAAATAGATCGAAATAAAACCTTGAGGGACTAAAAGTGGACAATTGGAAACAAGTTTATAATTAAAACTTAAAAACACCAAAACACACACATATGTGTGTGTTTTGGTCGATGTTTACAGGAGAAAAAAAAGGGTTCCCTTCCAAGAACCCTAACTCACAAAAATTTCCAAAATCAAAGAGAAATCAAGCCAAGAATTTGGGGCTTTTAATAAAATCGTGATCACCAAGCTTAGGGGATCACAAGGTATGTTGAATTTTGATGTTTATTGATATTTCGAATTTGTGATGAACATGCATGAACGAAATTCTTGCATGAATATTCAATGTTATAGTGATATTAGTGTGGGTACAAGTCTAGGAACAAACCCTAGATGCAAACTTGTAGAATTGTGGCATAAACTAGTGATTTATCAAATAGCCAAGTATGAGCTAAGTGGGTTTTGTTGATTTGATGAAATTGATGTGTATAAACATCATATTAATTCATATGAATGAACTATTTGAACAAATTAGAGATTTTGTTAAGAGTTCATAAGTGATTAGAAGTGGGTTTTGACACAAGAGTTAAACCCATGGTTATGATGGTCAAAGTGTATATATGCATACAATGACTAAAATTACATGTTGATTTATGGTTACTTGAGGTATGAATTAGATAACATGTTAGTAGAAGTAGCATCTCAAAAGATGACGCTCACTAAGTGGTTGATAATGTGCCTAAATCGAGTCATGTGAACTTGTTAGTGCATTCATATTTGTAAATTGGTGGTTTGACTTTTAAAAGTCAAACCGACCTATGATAAGGTTCATTAAGAATAGTGGTAAAAGATTCATAAGGTGTGAAGGTCATGATCTTGAATGACTAATCTAACCACCTTGAAAATGATGATGATAGTTTGACGCGTAACAAGCTAGGTGGAAGCTTGATGAAGGAGCGGGTCAAACGAATCACGAAGGAAAGGAAAAGCGTAGTTCGGATGCGAGGTAAGTTAAGCTTACGCCCTTTTTACTTTTATTACAAAATGCTTATTTGTGAGCATGGAATACGATTTATATTAAGTAAATGAAACATGATGTTCCGGCGCGATATAATGCTAGTCGGAACAAGCGAAAATGGTAGAAACCATAAATTATGGTAAAAAGGGGTAAAAATGGTGAAATGGTAATCCGGACATGGGTTAACGAATAGATAAAGGGATTTAAAACGACACCATTTGGCATAAGTCATAATGGGTCAAATAAAACAGGAAACGACTTTCAAGTTGGATGATTTCAAAAAGTAAACCGGGATAGGTTTAAGGGGTGAATTGGTAATTAAGTGCCATCTTATAATGACAATTGGTCATTTCGACTAAACGGGTCAAATGGTGTTGTTAACACCATTTGTCAATAATATTTGATGATTGCTTGTTGAGTTTTATGATCACAGGAATTAACACATGGTTAGCATTGCTATTATCTAGATATTAATAGCGAAAGGTATTAAAACGGGTCAATATGTTGATCCGAGCCAGGTACGCATAATTATGTTGTAGTTAAAAGTGTTATTTTGGTCGAATAATTGGTGAGAGTCCTTCGTCGTAAAAGAAGGACCAAAATCGACCAAAACGCCCTTGTAGGCTAAATTGAACAAACAACCCTTAAGGGTTGTTTGGAAACGAATTTCATGATTAGATAGATACTTAGAATAAGTATAGAAGTTGAAAGATGTAATATGTTAGTCAAATAGCTCTATTTGAGTCTTGCCGTAAAATAACAATCCGAAGGGTAAAACTTGGAACATATAGATATACACATTGAAATCCAACACACAAAGAGTTGTAGTTGAAGATTACTTGATAAGAAATGTAGGAATAAGATGCTAGAAATGAATGAAAGCGATTTCAAGCTTTAAAGTGCTTAAATACCCTTAACGGGTCAAAATAAGCATACGAGCGAAAACGGGTTTAAATTGTATAATAAACCTATGATTAGAAACTAATATAGTAGGTAACATTAATTTGAAGAAGTGTATGAGATATAGGAATCAAATAAATACGTTTGTTTGATAAAATGCATAAACGGGTTAAAATTCGGTAAAAAGGTAACGAGTCGAAGGCTTAGAAGTCTCAAAATTTCTTATGTTGGATGTAGGATTTTAACTCCATAAGATGGAGGATTAAATTACGGACTCTTAGGAAAAAGAATCGGGTAAAACGGATCAATAACGAGGAAGTTATGGTTGTTTCCGTGAAATCGGGTCATGCTGGAAATGTACAGCAATAGCTGAAGGCAACAGTCTGTGAAAACAAGGGCTAGGCGTGACGCCTAGGCCCTTGGCGTCACGCGACGCCCCCTAACTCCGAAAATTTTTAAATTTTGTCATTTTAACCCCTGTACTTGTTTGAACTTAATATTTGACTATCAAAACTAAGTTTTAAGTTGGTTTTGATCATAGGTAATCGCCAAGAGTGCCCGGATGAAGATCAAGCTCGATGAGGAACCGAACACGATAAAATACAAGCTTCCGCGCGACGCTTCGTCGTATCTTTAAAACGACGAATCCAATTACATTAAGTTGTATTTTTGAAATGTTGTTAACATGTGGAAATGTTAGTATGAAAAGTTTTTGTAAAGTCACATTTTAGCATTTAAATGTGTATTTTATTAATAAAATCTTGATTTATTAAGTCGGGTGTTACAGAAGTTAACGATCTACTCGAATAAGGAACCTGTAATTGGAAAGCTACAGACCACCATGAGTCAGGTGTGCTTGCCTGATTCCTCTGTTAGCCACCACAAATTGTGGCCACCGTTGTCGTCTGCCAATTCTCTTAAAGGTGTATATCGTATGAAACTTCTACCTTGCAGTTAATAAAGCAAACGAGGCAGGCAATTATTCCATTAGAATTAATAAGGATTCAATGTTACACCATCTTCAGGGTCATGAGCATGCATGTGCATTGTACGTGCGTGTATGTGGATGTGGATGTGTAAGTGTCAATGGACGTGTATGTGTATGTATTAGTGTATATGTTAGTGTGTATGTGTGCGGATGTGTATGTGTATGTAATTATGTAGAGTGTGTATGTGTTAGTGTGCGTATGTGTGTACGTGTTAGTATATGTGTATGTACGTGTTATTGTGTTAGTATGCGTATATGTGTGCATGTGTTAGTATATGTGGATGTGGATATGTATGCATGTATACCCGTACGTATCTATATGTGTTTGTTTAGTATGTGTCTACGTGTTAGTATATGTGTATGTATGTGTTATTGTGTTAGTATGCGTATGTATGTGTATACGTGTATGTATGTACGTATCTATGTGTGTTTGTGTATGTATATGGAATTGTGTATGTATGTGTGTACTGTGATATGGGTGAGCACGAAGCGGTTCGGTTTGGTTTTGGGTTTTTCATAACCGATTCTGAAAATTTTGGTTAATTGGTTAATAACTTAATTTCGACATAAACATAAAACACAATACATAAATTTGATTTAGTTTTTATAGGGTTTATAAATCTTCTTAATCAAAACATAATATATGGACTAGTATTATTTGAATAAAAATTCAACGTAAAAACCCACTATATCGATTCGGTTCAGTTTTTATCGGTTTTATACATCATTCTAATTAGGTCTGTCCAAAAAGCTCGCAGCTCGCTCGGATTTAGCTCGGAAAAAGCTCGCTCGATATGGCTCGGTTTGAAAGTGAGCCGCGCCAGCTCAGCTTGGTTAGAAAGTGAGCCCGCTCGGCTCAGCTCGTAACGAGTCGAATTGGCTCGGTTTGGCTCGTTTGGTAGCTCAGCTCGGCTTCGTTCGGATTATTTTCTTTATAATATATTTATTTTTATATATATTATAATATATTACAAAAAACTTTTTATTATTTATATGTATTTAGGCTTGTAATTTGATATTCATGGCATATTTTAATCTTAATTACCTTGCTAATTAACTAATATTGTATTTCATTGAAATTTAAAACTTTAAAATATATATTCTTTAAGCAAAATATATATGACTTTAAAATATATAATATTGTCTTCTTTAAAGAAAAAAACAATATATTCTTTAAGCAAAATATATATAACTTTAAAATAATATATTCTTAACTCGTTCAAAATATATATATATATATATATATATATATAGAGAGAGAGAGAGAAAGGTTAACATACAAAAAGGCTTATCATACATCACGTAGGAGACAATGGTAACCGTTGGATCAGGGGTATAATCACGCATGGGACCACATGGGACCACATAAGCACGCATGGGACCACATAATCACGCATGTGACTATAATCACGCACGTTCTATGATGATAACGCACGTTATATTTTTTGTCATGTATGTTAATGTAGGTTAAGCCCTGAAGTACATTATACTTTCTCTATATATATATATATATATTCTTAACTATAGATTGTAAAAAAATATAAAAAATAAATAATTTAATCTATAGGGACGATATATTCTCCTTGTAGAATTCTTAACCGATGGAGACTAAATGTCGTCCCCATAAGGTTTAAAATTTTTGCCAAAACCAATTATACCGCGCACCAAACACCATTTGCCCCCAATTTAACTCTCACTATCAGAGTGAGCACCTCCCAGAATTTTGCCCTAAATCAATCACCACCGTGTTCAACCAGCATCTCCGTACCTTCAACGGGCTCGAAGCAGCACCTCGCACTCACACCAGATCCACCCTCCAACAGCCGCTGTTTCCAGGAACCACCACCACCACTGTTTGCACTCACACGAGATCCACCCTCGCACCAGATTCTGCCAAACACCTTCAGGTCACTTGTTTAATTCGGTAGTGTCAATGTGAGTCTGGTTTCATATTTTTGCATTGGCACATGCTTCTACACTTGTATGCATATAAATAAAGCTTATTTTTATATTTATCTACATAGAGTCTCATTGATGCATGCTGTGAGAGTTACTAAGATCAAATCATGGAAAAGAGGTCTTGTTTGAGGTGATTATATTTTTCACAGCTAATTATTAATTATTTTATTTATTATTTGTGTATGTCTATGTCTTGAGAGACTTGCTTGCACATTATACATGATTGCACTTATGTGATCTGAACTAGAGGTGGAAAAATTGGCGGGTCATAAATGGGAGTTTTTGGTATGGATCGAAATGGGTTGTCCTGGCTGAATAGATACACTTTTTTTGTTTAGAATTTACATGCTTTTTATACATATCTAGTCTGTATGTCGACTATATTTTTTTAACGCCCCAAATCTGCTCTCCAAACTAAAAAATTAGCTTTAAGCGACGCCCAAGCATTCCACATAAAACTGCCAGCATCGCTTGGCTATGTTGTCAAAAGCGCAAA
Source organism: Helianthus tuberosus (assembly GCA_030545235.1). Classification (NCBI taxonomy): domain Eukaryota; kingdom Viridiplantae; phylum Streptophyta; class Magnoliopsida; order Asterales; family Asteraceae; genus Helianthus; species Helianthus tuberosus. The sequence continues at coordinate 141,548,169 of CM060383.1, forward strand.
AAGCGCAAAAAGCGCACGCCTAGGCGCCCAGGCGCAGCGAAGCGCACCTACAGCGCCTGGTGGTAGCCTAGGCGCAAAAATGTGCTTTTTTTTTTGAAAAAACGCTCCCAAGGCGCAAAAAAGCGCGCGCCCAGGCGCAAAAAACGTTCCTGAGGCGCAGGGGAAAAGGTAAAACAGAACAAATGACCATTAAAAACAGTCAAAAACGAAAACGAGTGCGTGCAAAAAACTGGCTCACACGGGCCCGGGTTTTCGGAGCTGCATTCGTGTCCGCAGGTGCGGGCAGGCATGAGTTTCAACCAAATTCAAGCTCAGAAACTTATTTTCAAAGCATAACATATTTTTATATTTTTTTCTCTATGTGCGCTTTTCTTAAAAAAACCCATGCTTTTTTTGTGCCTTGCGCCTAGGCTCCGGGCGAGGCCGATGCGCCTCGCCTGCGCCTTGCGTCTTTGACAACATAGTCGCTTGGAACAGTCGATTTAGAGCAGATTTCCAGACGTAGCGCTTTTGTGGAGAACTGATCGTCTTCGCCCTTCGCCCAGCACCAAACGTCATTACCCCCTTGTATCTTTATCCGCTGCAGAATACCCATCAGAATACCCGTCCAGTCCTATTTCCAAAATACAGCCCCCTCGCCATTCCCGATGGACACTTCTATATGAACACTAAACTCACCTCAAACTTCCAAATCCCACCGGCTTCCCTCCAATCCATTCCTTATGTCATGCTAGAATTCCTAGTCCCTCTATACGAGACCGCTTTTGTCCCCATGGCCCGCAAAATCACAGGCCGTGAATCAGGGATCTCTCCCAACCTAATTCGCGGTTCGCTCCGGTTCGGGTACGCGGTTCGGGTTCGCGATTCGCTAGTGGGTGCGAATTCGGTTCGGAGGGGGGTAGGTTCATTTCGGTACGATCCGGTACGATTCGGTTCGGTGTAGTATTACGCCCGGTTCGATATACACAAATTAAAGCAAAAATTACTAATTTCATAAATCCAAATGATCAAAAGTTCAAAACATATTATTCATATTAGCAAAAGCCATTTGATTGTGAAGGTGTGAATTGAGGATGAATGCAGTGAAATTGAAGGTGTGATTGTGTGAAATTGAGTAACAAATCAGCGTATATATAAACATGATTATGGATTTCTGGGATTTGGTAACTAGTCAGAATTATGGAAACGACCATACGTAATCTAGGAAGGTTTGTTTCCCGCTTTTTCACAATCCCGCCAAGTACACGTACCAATACGTATTCCCGCCGTTTCCAACCCTAATACGTATAGAACATAAAAATTCGTATACATGAAATCGGAATTCGCTGATTTGAAATCCGGAATACTCTGTTTCAGAAAAAAAAATCGCTGAATTGTACCTTAATAATACACCGAATTGAATGGTTGAATACATCGAATTGATGTCTGTAATTCGCGAATTGGAACCGTACAATGCTCATACGAATTCCGTATGGTACGAAACGTACCAATACGAAATTCGTGGCTTCAGGGGCGAATTCTGTGACTATGATCTCTCCTCTACAACGAGTCGGCGTTGGTCTCTTCATTGCAACATTCTCCATGGTTTCAGCCGCGATAGTCGAGAACAAACGAAGAACAATGGCTTTAGGAGATCCTAAAGACACTATATCAATCTTTTGGATTGCACCACAGTTTCTTGTGTTTGGAGTTTCGGAGATGTTCACCACAGTTTCTTGTCTCCTAATTTGCTTTCATTACCAATAGAACTGGCAAACGGGTCGGGTTGGGTCGGGTCATGGGTCAAAACGGGTCAATTAAAAAATGGTTGTTTTGGTTCGGGTATAAAAGGTTTGGGTCGTAACGGATTTGGGTCGGAACGGGTTTGGGTCGGAACGGGTTTCTGGTCATAACGGGTTTCGGGTCGGGTCGGGTCAGGTTAATTAAAAAAATGTTTTTTAAAGAGATTGTACATCTAGGGGCAATTTTGTCGGGTTAAAACGGGTTCGGGTTGAGAATGGGTTCAGGTCGGGTCGGGTCGGGTTCGGGTCAAAAAAGTGCATGAGAAAACTTAGCTGCATGTACAAAAAAAACATAACAATGGAATGTACGTATCTGTTCCTTTATGATCATAATCTATAGTCTTTATAGTTGGTAGAAAAAGTGAAATATAGGTAAAAACACATGTAAAACTTCGTTCTTGACATTTTTTATAAATTCAAGACAACATATTACACTTCAAGAACAATAAACTTGCTACAATGAAAAACAAAGAGGTTACAATCACTAGAGCCAATCTTGCTGCTGCAACTTCAACGGCAGATAAACCTCCGACAGATAAACTTGCCGTTTTTGAGTTCTGACTCAACCCATTTTTACCTGAATCATATTTTGCCCCAAGTGAAGAATATTCTTGAATCCGGTTTTTAAGAAACTGCACCATGACTACTACTGTCTTGTCATGAACCGAGATATTTTATAACTTAGTAACAAATAATAAACGCTCAACCCATTTTTACTTGAATCATATCTGGCAGTTGGGCTGGCATGTGTTGCTGTTGCCTCTTGGATATATGCTTCTAGGTAGTTGAAGAAGGAGGTGATATCTGACTTCTCTATCAGGTGTGTTTTTTCGGTTCTTTGTTTCAAAGAATTTCGGTCATCGGGTCGGGTCGGGTAATTGTCGGGTCAGGTTTATGCTTATAACCTGTTTGATGTTGTCAGTTAACAACGTGTACGTTGCTTATAAGTTTTTTTGAGCGAAAAATGGCAAAAAAGGCCAAAAATCTGCAGGTTTTTTTCAGCAAAAAAGGAAGGTTTTTATCATTAAAAATGTCAAAAAAGCGCAGGTTCTTTCAGCAAAAAAAGGCCTAAAAACTGCAGGTTTTTTTCACCAAAAAAAACCCCAAAAATGTAGATTTTTCAACAAAAAACGTCAAAAAAGTGCAGCGTTCAGAAGCGTTTATTGTATGTACATTTCTGTCTAAGTGTATTTATGTTTATACACACACACACACACACACATATATAATTCTTAATATTGAAACAGTTATGACAATTGATAAGAGTTGGATTAAATTGGGAAACCGGAATTCTCTGGATTTCTTAAACGGCATTCGCAACTTTATAGAGATTGCCAAGAACCATGTCAACGATCAAGGCAAAGCGTTTTGCCCATGTCGACGATGTTGCAATGGGATACGACATGATTTGAAAACAATAGGAAACCACATATACGAGAGTGGGTTTCTATCATCATACCGAACATGGCATTATCATGGTGAGGAACATCCACAGGCTGAGGAGATAGCAACCCTTTTTTCTCACCGAACACATACTCTCACAACAAGCAATGAGATCTTTGACTTAATTGATGATATTATGGCGGAACAACTTACTCATACCCCTGGAGCTACACATACTGCTACACCTACTGAAGGAACAAGTACTCCAGCAACAAATGATGGAATTGGTTTAGACCCAGAATTTGATGAATTGTTCAAGGAGCTCTATACCGAGTTATACCCCGGTTGTAGTTGGATGTCTTCCCTAAGCGGCCTAGCAAAATTAATGCATATGAAAGTCATCAATAAATGGACAGATAGTTCATTTGACCAACTTTTAGAGTTTTTAAGAGTTGCATTGCCAAAAGAAAATAAGATTCCAGCCTCACACTATGAAGCTAAGAAGAAGATGAGTAAGATTGGTTTAGGATATGAAAAAATCCATGCTTGCGTTAATGATTGCGCTTTGTTTTGGAAGGAGAATGCCGAGATGGAAAACTGTCCAATTTGTAACGAGGGCAGATGGATTGACAAAAACACAAAGGGGAAGAAAATAGCAAAAAAAGTGTTACGCTACTTTCCTTTAACTCCCCGGCTTCGACGAATGTATAGTTGTAGATTCATAGCAAAAGATATGATCGGGCATTATACTGGACGCTTAACAGATGGTATGATGCGTCATCCGGTTGATGGAAAGGCATGTCAAGAATTTGATAAGAGCTATCCAGAATTTGCTTAAGAACCCAGAAACGTTCGTTTGGGTTTGGCTGTTGATGGCTTTAATCCGTTCAGTAACTCGACTCAAGCTTACAGTATGTGGCCAGTAGTGTTGACAAATTATAATACACCACCGTGGTTATGTATGAAAGAGTCTTCTTTTATGTTGACTTTGTTAATTCCCGGCCCTAAATCACCTGGAAAGGACATTGATGTTTTTCTATGGCCGCTGGTGGACGAGTTGAAAATGTTGTGGAACGAAGGAGTCCAAATGAGAGATGTGATGGGCTGGTAAAATTCCATAGCTTAATGGTTTTAATTTCGGTTAATTACACGAAGTTACTTTCTAGAATACACTACTTTGATATGGTTTGTGTTTTGCAGGCACTGACGGGTTTAAGGTGCATTTTAGAGATTTACTGAAGCTTTGGGCGGATGCTAGAGAGAACATAATTGAAGAAAATGCAAAAAGAGGCAAAACTGAGCTGAACTCTGCGCCAGAAATAGTCCAAACTTCATTTTGGCTTATCCTGAGCTAGAAAATGAGTTTCGGGGCTTATAATATATGCATTTGGGGTAGCTCGACGAGACGAATCAAAATATAAGGTTTTGAAAGGCCAGAAATTGACGCATTATCTGCTGCACACTGGCTGATTGGTAAAAACGGGATTTTTTAGAGAAAAAGTCAATTTTGGGAAAAGGGGGAGTTACACTTTTTGTGGAGTTCAAACTTGTTCTTGGAGCCATTACCATAGATTATTCACCCACCATTCCATCATTCATCATCATAATTCGAACACCACTCAACCGTACCAATCATGTATTCATCACTCTCTCAAGCCGGTGATCGCGTCCACCCAATCATGAACGGCTAGTCTCTACGGATTCACCCCGGTGTAGGTAGTTGTATTTTCTAGGGTTTATGCATTTGTTCTTTGATTCGACTTTGTGACAATTTGTATTGATTTTTGAAACCATTGACAATAGTGTTACATTTGTTTCGTATTCGTAAATTGTCGAACGATGTTAAAAGTTATGACTTTACGAAATGGTTATGTGTAGTTGTGCGTTGTCGTGGTTAGGATTTACTTGTGTTGATTACAAAGTGCATTCTTGTCCGTTCTTCGAGACGTTGATAGTTATTGGCACCTAAGTCACGGTACACTAAATCCGCTAATCGTATGCAATTGAGTTGAGTTAAAACATGTAGGAACCCTAGGACTTACAATTACCGAACCCGGGTGTGATCCGTATTCTTAATTCCTGTTTTCAATTAAGTAGTTTAGTTAATAAATTATTTTTTTAAATAATAGTCATTTGTCGGTTCACCCGATTTCTTTTCAAAACAAATAAACAAAATAAAATTAGCAAACTTCATAATCACTTTGTACATTGTTTGTAAATAGTCTAACTAATCGAACGGGTCGTGGGATACTGACCACCTGCTCTTCGTGGATACGATACCCGACTTACCCTAGCTACCTAGGTTTAATTGGGTTTTTGACTGATCGGGACGACACGGTCACGTCAAGATGCCTCGACCAAAACTGTATTCAAGATGCGTGTGACGTGATTGTCGTGGGTCACGCAAATTTAATCCCAAAAACAACTATAGATAGCGGTAAATAGGGTATCGAACTCAGGGAGTATGTGGAAAGTGTGTTGATTTTATAGCTTTGCAATTAACTACAATTAACCTAATTTGCAGAAAAATAAAGATCAATGGTTTGGATTGTTGTTTTAGAATATTAAATTAAAAACTAATTGCAAATCAAATGTTGGTTGTAAAACAGATTAGGAGAGAACAATGACCATCTTAGGTTTCAGTTTCTTTAAACAATTGTGTGAAATTTCAACTAGAAAGAGTTACATAGACATAACTCGTGCATGAATAATCGAAGTGATAAAAGGGAACAAAGTACTCGGATTTATAAACGCGAGGTTGTTTCCCGATGATCAATTAATCAATAACCAACCCTAACCCTTCCCGTGATATCTCGATTGCCAACGGCACCAAGAACGTACGATTGAGACTAGAAATTGCAATATCGATTAACAAGCTACAAACAATTAAACACACACCATGATATTCAAGTAACACAAGTTATCATTCTAGAAATTCAGAAATAAACACACAAGAGTTCAAGAGAAACCTTCACCTACGATGATCACCGAAAGTTTTAGCCACACATAGCTTGGTGAATCATCATAGCAACAAAATCAATGTTCATACGAATTGAAATCACAAACTGAATGTTAGAAATTGTCTAGAACCAAGCAAGATCAGCCAAAATCGCCCCTAGTGAGTTCCAAAACCGACCAATCATGAGAACACCTCAAAAGACACCCATAAAACTGACTTTAATGAGGCAGTTACAAGTTTTCTCGCAGCCACCACCGTAATTTACGGTCATACCGTAAATTACGGTACACATATAAGTGTTACGGTACATGAAGACTGATTTACGGTGAGGAAAAATGGCCAATTCATGTCCACCGTAAATTACGGTGGAACCGTAATTTACGGTGACAATCTCAATGTATGCTTTCCTTCACGTGACTTGATGCCTGCCGCCAATTGATGTTTGTTAAATAATAATGATGATGTTTTGTTGACTCCCCAAAGATTAAGAAATCTGCCATCCCCCATGATGGACGATGTGATGATATTGTTTTATAATGACCACCTCCAAATCGTGGGCCCCCCTTTGTTTTATTATTGGCCCAATCCAAAGTCTACACCCAAAGAAGTCCCATGTGCGGCCCTTTTCTCCACAAGTCCAATGTCAGCCGCCAAATCCAAAACCTATGGCTGCCCGCTGCCGCAACTGATGATGATTATATTTTGTTATTGACTTTTGTGAACTTCCCTTGCTGCCATCGAAATGATGATAACTCTTTCGTTGATAACCTTTTTCCTTCTCAATATTCAAACGATATTGTCAGTCCACGTGCACCCAATATGTCGGCCCTCTTGATTCCTATGTCAGCCGCCAAAGATAAAGCTCACCAAACCCTATGCTCACGTGATGTTGTTTAATGTTGTTGACTTCCCTTGTTTCCTTTCACGTGATGTTGTTGGTTGACTTTTGTCAACGTGATGATCCCCCAAGAAAAATCCCATGTGCCGTCCATGTGTTATCCTCCATTAGTCCATCATGTGCGGCCCACTAGAAATCCTCCAAGAGTCCAAAATGTTGGTTGGTGATATGATGGATCGATCATAATGGCCCAATTCCAAAAACTAAGAATCAATTTTGGATGATGAAAAGTAACAATCATCACATGTGTTGTCAGGCCACATGTTTCTCATATATCGGCCCAAAAGTCAAGACCCACAATAACTAATGATTGCCAACAAGTCCAAGAGGTGAATCCATTTTTAAAATCCACAAGCTGCCGAAGATGATGATGTTTTATATTAATATTTGTCATGTGTCTTTTTATTTCTTCCCAAGCAGGCACGTGATCAAGCCAGCCGCCCCCTTGTGTCTTTTATTTGATCTCTCAAAGTCCAAACTTGTTTCCACTTCTTGCAACTTCCATTTAAGCATCATAAAGACATATTTTATGCACTTAAGTACCTGCAAAACCAAACAACTCGTAGTTACTAAGTTCAAGCAAATAACCAAGTAAAGCATGGAATTTTAATCTTTCTAAACCATTTAAGGGTTGTCCTACGGACCACCCGTCAGCGTGCGGCACTATTATGGACTATTAATGGACTATTAATGATTACCCTGCTCGTAGCAGCTTGTTTGGATGGAGTGGTCAAGGGTATAAAGCTTGTGCTACTTGTAACGAAGACACACCCTCGTGCCCTATAAACAATAAGATTGCTTTTGTTGGTCACGGGCGATTCTTGCGCATGCAACATAAATGGAGGCAAGATTTGTCATTTGATGGCAAAAAAGAGACGAGGCGTCCTCCTAGACCATTGACTAATGCAAGAATATTAGAACAACTAGATCGTCTCCCCAATCGTGTTCCGGGGAAACATTCTAGACATGGAGGTGTGAAAAGAAAACGTGCTTCATTTGAGTTAAATTGGACCAAACGGAGTATCTTCTTTGAGTTGGAATATTGGTCTTCTCTCCTTCTAAAACACAATCTTGATGTTATGCATAAACAAGAAAAGAACGTGGTAAATATATTATGCAATTTGGAATTGGTATATCCTCCAGCATTTTTTGACATAATGGTTCATCTAGTTCTTCATTTACCTCAAGAAGCTATTCTTGGTGGGCCTGTGTATATGAGATGGATGTATCCTTTCGAAAGATACATGAAAAAGCTGAAAGGGTATCTCAGAAACAAAGCAAGGCCTGAAGCAGAGGGTTATGTTGCGGATGAAGCATTGACATTCTGCTCTATGTATCTTGAGGGTATCCAAACCAAATTCAACCATCCCGATAGAAATGCAGATGCCGACATTCCAAAGAGGCATTTGCATGTGTTTTCATCTCAGTGTCGACCAATGTCCAAGGTGGAAATCCTTGATCTTTCTGAAGAGGCAAACAAATCATTACATTATTTTGTATTGAACAACTGCCATGAAATTGAGGACTACAAATCGTAAGTTTTTTATTTTTTATATTCATTTTAGCTTGGGTTTTAAAAAGCGCGCCTGAGGCGCAAGCCTTGGCGCCCCGTCGCTTTTGTGCGCCTCTCGCTTTTTAAAACCAAGATTTTAGCTATTATGATAAACTAATTTAAACATTTTGTCCCTAATTCAGTAAATTTAAATCCGACTTTCCTGGGCGCGACATGAAAACAGAATTTTCCTCATGGTTTAAATATGAAGCAGATACATCTTCATCATCATATAATATGTCTCCGGACTGCACCAACGAATTAATGGCATTGGCCTATGGTCCAACAAGAGCATGTTCTTATGATGCTTGCATAGTCAATGGAGTTAGATTTGTGGTACACAGTCGTGATGTTCGACGCACTACTCAGAACAGTGGTGTTGTTTCAATGGGAGAAGATGGTACTCTATTTTATGGTCAATTGGAGCAGATCATAGATTTGAAGTATCTACATAAATATTCGGTTGTACTATTTCGTTGTAAATGGTTCGACACGTCGGGTAAAAGATTAGAAAAGAAAAACAATATCGTTTCTATCAACGTTAGTCGTGAATGGTTTGTTGGTAACGAATGGTATGATGATCAACAATATATATTAGCGACACAAGCTAAACAAGTCTTCTATCTCCAAGATCCTTCTCGAAGCACCGACAATTGGAGGGTTGTGGAAGACGTTCACCATCAAAAACTCTGGGATCATCCAAGTATGAGTATTGTTAATGAGATAGATTTATTGCACGACACACAATCATCAAATTACAACTTGGTAGTCGACTCAGACTTTGATGAAAATAACAATGATGATGAAAATTTCATTGATGGTGATGGTGAATTTGATGTCGATGTCAATGATGAATTTGATGATTATGAAGACGATGAAGAAGATGATCTTTTAAACCCTTCAGATGAGGAAGTCCAAATAAAAGATGATTTTATGGTTGACGATAACGTCGATCTTTTATACACATGTTATTCTAGTGATGATTCTGATTGAATGTATGCTTACTATTAATTCATTTTAAATTGTTTAAATTATTTTTGTTTATTATATCTTTACTACATGTTATTTTTTTTGAAGGAATGACAGATGTTGCACGTGGACACGGGGGAGATGGTGGGAGTCAGGATCCCAGTAGGAATTCAAACAGAATCCCTAGCATTTGCGAGTCTTGTAAGTTGTTTCGTTTAATCATGTATTCATATAATTAGTTTTTGATCAAAGTGTTTTTATTATGTTGTTGTGTTATTTGTTTCGGTTAGGGTCAGGGTCTCGGTTAGGGTCAGGGTCTGATAACCTACAAAAAGACATGCATAAATAGAAATTGTAATGGAGCATAAGGTTTTCTATACACTAAGGGTCATTGTTTCGATTTGGTTGTTTGAAATCAAATAAAATTGCGGGTCGACTTAGATTAGAATATCTTTTCAATTTGCTAACTTTTGAGTTTTACGTATCAATGTAGCCCAAGCCAAGAGAAAGCGTGGACGGGGGAGAAATGTAAAGTTATTTAAAAAATGTGAACAAAACAATGGTGATCCACTACCCATTAACTTTACTGCTCAGGCACGTCAGTATAAGTTCACTGGACCGCATGCCCAGGATTTTATAAGATTTATCTCCAACACTATTGCAAGCGTAGTTCCTATGCATTTTAAAAATTGCCAGAGTTTTCCACCTGAGTACAAAAAATCCGTTTATCCCGTACTTTTCGTAAGGGCTCATTTGTAATGTTTTATTCGTATTTCAGTTTTGTAACTTTTACATATTTTCTAATTATTTATTTTTATAGGATTACTTTAATCTCAACGTGTATAAAGATGGCGACGCCGACCAGTGGGTAGGGATTGAGCTCGGAATCATTGCCGAATGTCAAAGTCGCTACAGCAGTCGAAAGAATAAACTGCATGATCATTTTCAGGCAGTTGGAGGTATTAAGGATGTTGATAGAGCAAAGAGTTACCCACCAGAGAATTATGATTCGCGAAAGTGGGTCGACCTTATTGATATATTGTTCACGGATCCTGACTATATAAGACGAAGCAATGCAAATACAGAAAACAGAAAAAAGCAAAGATACCCCAGTTATCATGGTAGTCAATCTTATGCTCAAAGGCGATACATAGAGGTAAGAAAAACTGTTAGTTTTACCTAAACGCGTATTAACATACCTATTGAATCTGAATAATAGTATATTTGTTGTTTACAAGGAGCAAAAAACTGGAAGCCCAAACTATATTGCTGTTTTTGAGAAGACACATTACAAGGAAGGGCGGGGATGGGCAAACGATATTTGTGCAACAGACTGGGTGAGTAAAAAACATTTAGTTGTTTCCTAGTAATGTGCTTTCTGGGTTAAAATCCCAGCAACAACGTTCTTTCTATTTTATACTTTGCTGGAAACTTAACTAGACCCGGCAAAGGGGTTGGGTCGGGTTGGGTTGCGGGTCAAAACGGGTTCGGGTCAAAACGGGTCAGTTAAAAAGGGTTGTTTTGGTTCGGGTCAAAACGGGTTTCGGTTGAAATGGGTTCGGGCTTGGTTTAAAAAAGCGAGCTTAAGGCGTGAGGCGCCCATAAAAAACGCTTTTTTTCACATAAAGCGCTAAAGTACATGAGGCGCTATGAAGCGGGCTTCTTCTTCATCGTTTCATTTCATCATCGCTGCTCCTGCTTTCTCAGGTTGCTACATTCCTTTTTTTTTTATATTTCAAGCAACCTTCTTTTTTTATATTTCCTGTTTTAATCAGCTTCAAGTTCATTTTTTTTTATTTCCTGTTAAATCGCTACATTTCCTGTTTCAGCTTCAAGTTTATTTTTTTTATTTCCTGTTAAATCAGCTTCAATATTAGAAGACTATGTCATGTGTATGTTTTTAAGTGCTTTAAGTGTGTTTGGATTTTGAACTATGCTTTTGAATTGTGTTTGGATTTTGAACTATAATTTTGAAGTGTTTAAGTGTGTTTTGACTTTAAATGTACGTTTTGATTATGCTTTTTAATCGTTTAAGTGTGTTATATAATTATGTTTTTGTTTTTATGATTGATTAACGAGTATAATATGTTATATTGATATGTAGAATATTTTTTTTATTTTAGCGCCTCGCATACGTGAAGCTATCGCCTCACGTTTAGCGCTTCGTCGCTTGGCTTCAAAACACTTCGGATTGCCTCGCGCTTTTTTAAACCAAGGGTTCGGGTTGGAACGGGTTCGGGTTAGAACGGTCGGCGTCGCCATATCAGAAACTAAAAAACTCCATATCAGACATGTGCGGTATATATTGCATATATGTAGTATAAACTGTGTGTATGCAATATATATTGTGTATGTGTATATGCAGCATATAATATCCTCCATTTATGTAATATGATACATATAATCGCGGATGCCCCTTAACTTCTCTACTAAATGAGTTGTTATTCTTTATTATTAATGATGGAACATGTTAGTTTTATCGATTTTAATCCAGTTATGCTGTCGAATTTTAGTACAAAATCTAATGTATCTTTTAATGTAGGGTAAAATTCAAGACGAGTTAGCTAGAGCGTCGAGCGATGTCGATGATACTTCACCAGTTGATGAACTCGAGGTACTCAAAAGTGCCTTGGGTCATAGGAATGGGCACGTACGCGGTGTTGGTCGTGTTGTTAAAAATGTCACCCACGAAATATCGAGCTCATACCCCCCGCCACGACAACAACAACAATTGGAAGAAATGCAAGAAGAAATGCAACAAATGCGACAAGAAATACAAGAAATGCGACAACAACAACAACAACAACAAGTGCAAGTGCAACCATTCTCAAACCAAGCAATAATGGAACAACAACAACAACAACATGAGTTTCAAATGCAACAAATGGAAGCACTATTTCAATGCCGACTTAATGAATTGAAACGAAAAATGCGTCAAGTTGACGAAGATGACGATTAGAATTAGATATTTGCATTAAACTTTTAATTTGAAGTTTGTACTCGATACTAATGTTTATTTTGAAGCTTGGACTTGATAACTATAGCAAATATTTTGTATTTTGAATCTTTAGTATAATATGTAGTTTTGAAATTTGATGTTTAAATTCAGTTTAAAAAAGCAGGTTAATAATTGTAAAAAAAAAAAACGCAATAAAAATAACAATATGTAGGGACGACATATTGTCCCTATAAAAAAAATAGAAAAAAATGATTTTGAACTTGGTGGAACTACATATTGTCCCTATGCATTTAAACCAATTTTTTATTTTAACTTTATAGGGACGACTTTTACTCTCTAAAAGTTTAAACCAATTTTTTTATTTTAACTCTATAGGGGCGACTTTTGGTCTCTAAAAGTTTAAACCAAATTTTTTATTTTTTATTTATTTTAACTTTATAGGGACGACTTTTTGCCTCTAAAAGTTTAAACCATTTTTTTTTATTTTAACTCTATAGGGACGACTTTTGGTATCTAAAAATTTAAACCAGTTTTTTTTTTATTTTAACTCTATAGGGACGGTTTGGTCTCTAAAAGTTGATCTATGGGGACAACACCAATAGGGACCACCTTAATAAGCTGTAGGGAGGGGCCTATAGGAACAAAAGATGTGGATACCATATGTCGTCCCTATAGGTTAAAAAGACCTATAGTGACGATAAGTCATCCCTAAAAGTTAAAAAAATTTGGTTTCCACATGTGTTTTTCCTTGTAGTGTGGGATAATCACAGTGCGGTTAGTGTGATAAAAAAACAATTCAGATCAGAACACATTCGTACTATGTAACTCATTAGACACAAACCCACATAATGTAAAATGAGTTAAACCACGTTGTGCATCGTAACTTTTAAAAAATGACATCTTTTTAGTTATAACAATGCTATACTCATGTAAAGAGAATATATTCTCGATCTTATCGTGTTTTTAGAATAAATCGTTAGTAGTCTCACTATGGCTTCTTACTAAATCTCACTCACTACCATCACCTCTGGAATAATGTGTTTTTTAGTATTTGCTGGCAACATTACTCAAGTATTCGCTATCAAACTTTGGCTCTCACGTACCAATGTTCTGATAAGTAATTATAAAGGATGCTATTCACCACTTTGATTTTCTTTTCCAAATGAGATGGTTAGAAATATGTGATTGTAACGGGAAGCACTCTCCTATAAAGAGAGAGCTCTTTGAACAATAGTGTGTGATGTTAAATGTCTTTAAGAAGCATCCAAACATATTGTTTAATATTTCATTTTCTACGATCCTCTGACTTTCTTAGCTCTCTCCATTCTGAAGAATTAAAAATAGAAGAACTCAATTTCAAGAGGCCCAATTAGAAGAACATGTAGGGAAAGATGTTAGGATCAAACGGGTCACACGAACACAATCAACACACACGCTCAGCTCACAATCAAGAACACAAAGATTTATAGTGGTTCGGTCCGGATCTGACCTACGTCCACTCTCGGTAACTAGGATGTTTTTATTAGCTTGGTACAAGTAATTACAGATACAAAACAATCTCATATATAGTATTGAATGAAAGAAGAAAGTCAAAAACAAGATCCGTGAATTCTGGATCACCCCTGCCTTTTTTATCCTCTTATCCTTTTATCCTTTTCTGACATCAACTTGATTAAGTGGATTCACACTCAACAATCTCCCACTTGAAGCCACGGAATAATCTTCACCCGTACTTCAACTGTGCATCAGTATTTCTGTAAAAACTTTTGATCTTAGCACATTCCTAGTTACCCGGCCTTCTCTTCAATTATCCTGAAGGCCAGTTGAAGCTATGCAAAGCTTCAACTTCTCTAAGGTGACAACCTTAGTCAACATATCAGATGGATTTTCACTTCCTTTGATCTTCTTCAACTTCAGAGTGCCTTCACTAACTTGCTCTCTGATGAAGTGATATCTCAGCTGTATGTGTTTCGTCTTTGAATGGAAGACAAGATTCTTTGCAAGATGAATTGCACTTTGATTATCACAGAATAGTGCACAATCATCTTGTTCTTTGCTAAGTTCGTTGAGAAAATTCTTCAACCATATAAGCTCTTTGCTTGCTTCAGCAACTGCCATATACTTTGCTTCTGTGGTTGAAAGGGCAACACTTTTCTGTAGTCTGGACATCCAACTTACCACAGTGCCTCCCACTGTAAAGACATATCCGGTGGTGCTTTTGTAAGATTCTTTACAACCACCAAGGTCTGCATCTGCAAAACCCTTCAGAATAACATATTTTCTCTTAAAATGCAATGCCATCATTGAAGTTCCCTTCAAGTATCTCAGCAACCATTTAATTGCTTCCCGATGTTCTCTTCTCGGATTGGACATAATCCGACTAACAACTCCCACAGCATGAGCAATATCTCTGGTCTCGTGCATACCATTGCATACATGAGGTTACCAACTACCGATGCATACGGAACTTTAGCCATTTCTGCTTTGTCTTCATCTGATTTGGGTGACTGAACCTTAGAAAGCTTAAAGTGACTTCCCAAAGGTGTGCTTCTGATCTTGGTATCATTAAGGTTGAATCTCTCTAACACTTTCTCAATGTACTTCTCTTGAGATAGTGTCAAAGAACCATCTTTGTTTCTAAAAATACTCATCCCGAGTATTTGATTTACAGCTCCTAAGTCTTTCATCTCAAACTCTTCAGACATTTGCTTTTTTAACTTCTTGATTTCTGTCATGTCTGAACCTGCAATCAACATATCATCCACATATAGTAGTAGAATGATATAAGAACCCTTGAACTTCTTGATGTAACAACAATGGTCATTGTCACATCTCTTGTAACCAACTCTTCCCATGAAGTTATCAAACTTCAAATACCATTGTCTGGGCGTTTGTTTCAGACCATACAAACTCTTCTTCAACTTACACACCAAGTTTTCTTTGCCTTTAACCTGAAAACCTTCTGGTTGTGTCATGTAGATGTCTTCTTCTAGGTCACCATGTAGAAAAGCTGTCTTGGCATCTAGCTGCTCTAGATGCAAGCCTTCTGCTGCTACAATACTGAGAACAAGTCTGATAGTAGTCATTTTCACCACCGGAGAAAATATTTCATTGAAATCAATTCCCTTTTTCTGCTGAAATCCCTTGACCACTAATCTTGCTTTGTATCGTTTGGTACCATCATGTTCATCTTTGACCCTGAAAACCCATTTGTTTTGAAGAGCCTTCTTCCCAGCTGGAAGCTTTGTTAAGTGCCAAGTCTTTTTCTTCTCAAGCGACTTCATCTCATCTTTCATTTCTAACTCCCACTGCAATGAATCTTTCAATCCCATAGCTTCAGAGTAACACTGGGTTCACCATTTTCTGTCAAAAGTATGTAGTTGACTGACGGTGAGTATCGGTCTGGAGGTCTAGTGACTCTAGACGATCTTCTTGGTTGAACTTGAGGTGTTTCTGGGGATTCTGGAGTTTGAGGAGCAACTTCTCCTTCTTCCTCAGAATCATTACTAGAATCATCCCCCGAGCTCCCACTGTCGCTTGACTCATTCCTATTTTCTGGAATGTCGACTGAAGCTTCTTTTCTTGTTTCACCACTTTCAAATTCAACATATTCTTTTTGAATTTCTGGTCCTTTGGTGTTTCTGTCTTTGTACAATTCGTTTTCATTGAAGACGACATTCTTGCTTCTGATTACTTTTCTGCCTTCATTGTCCCAAAGCTTGTAACCCATTTGTTCTGACCCATAACCAATGAATGTGCACTTCTTGGATTTTGAGTCTAACTTATCCCTGTCACCAGCTTCTAACAAATCATAAGCACTATAACCAAAGACTCGTAAGTGTTCGAGACTTACCTCCTTTTCTTGCCACATTTCTTCTGGTAACATGAAATCTAAGGGAACGGTTGGTGAACGGTTGATCAAGTAGGCTGTAGTGTTAACTACATCGGCCCAGAATGTCTTGGGCATCCTGGCATTTAGCCTCATGCTTCTAGCCCTCTCATTTAGAGTTCTATTCATTCTCTCAACTACACCATTCTGCTGAGGAGTTTTGGGAGCTGTCCTGATCATCTTTATCCCTTCCTTGGCACAATAGTCAGTGAACTGCTTGCTTATGTATTCACCACCATTGTCCGACTTTAAGCACTTTACCTTCAAATTAGTTTCATTTTCAACAACAGACTTCCATATCTTAAAAGCATCAAATACACCAGATTTATTTTTAAGAAAATATACCCATACCTTGCGTGTTAAATCATCGATGAAGGTAACATAATACCTCGAGCCTCCTAGAGATGAAACTGAAGTTGGTCCATATACATCAGAGTGAACAAGCTCTAACTTCTGAGCTTTCGGTGTTCTCCCTGTCTTCACAAAAGTAACCCTCTTTTGTTTTCCAAGAACACAAGGTTCACAAAATTCAGTTTCCACTTTCTTCAAGTCTTGAAACTTTCCTTTCTGAGCCAACATCTTCAATCCCTTCTCGTTCATGTGTCTGAGTCGGTTGTGCCATAAATTTGATGGACTCGGACCGGTGGTCATTGCATGAACACCTTCAGCAGAAACTTCTGCCATGTATAGAGTGCCTTTCTTCTTTCCGTTGGCAATCACTAAATTGCTTTTGATCACTTTCCATTGTCAACCCCCAAAATAAATATTAAACCCTTCATCAATCAACTTTCTCCTCAAGTTAGGAATAACCCTGACATTTTTCAATGTCCATATAGTTCCTAATGAGGTCTTCAAGTCTACATCTCCAATACCTGTAATATCAAGCATTTGATCATCTGCTAAACGAACTTTACCAAAGTTACATGTTTGTGGATTCTTGACCATATCTGGGCATGAGATAGCATGGAAAGAAGCACCCGAATCCATAATCCAAGATTCAACTGAATATTCAACAGAACAGGTGAGAGCATCACCTAATTCTTCCAAGGATACACTGTTTACTTCTTTCTTTGCAGCTGGTTTTGTACATTGGCTTTTAAAGTGACCTTTTTCTTTGCAATTCCAACATTCAATGTCTTTTCTGTTCTTTGACTATCCCCTTTTTCTAGATTTGGACCTGCCTCGACTATGTCCTCTTTCGTTTCTTCTTCCTCTACTTTCTGTATGCAATAAAAACTAGAATTAAAAGTCTCACCATTGCTTATCCGTCTAATATCTTCATTTACTATCAAGTCACGAATACTCTCGAAAGTGAGTTTGGTAGTGTCGGATGCACTACTAACAGCTGTGACTGCGCCTGACTAACTGTCGGGTAACGATGATAAAAGGAATAGCGCTTGTACTTCATCTTCAAACTTTATTTCAACTGAGGCTAAACAAGAGATAATCGAGTTAAACTCATTTATGTGAGCGGTAACCGACATGCCTTCCTTCATCTTGGTGTTAGCCAATTGTCGGATGAGGAATACTTTGTTTTAAGCGGATGGTTTTTCATACATGTTGGACAAAGCTTTTAATACACCATATGTGGTTGTTTCATTGACAATGTTATATGCAACACTCTTTGCCAAAGAAAGCCTAACCACACCTAAAGCTTGTCTATCCAGCAATTTCCATTCTTCATCACACATGTCATCCGGTTGTTCACCCAACATAGGCAAATGCAAACTTTTCTGATACAACAAATCTTCAATTTGCATTTTCCAAAATCCATAATAACTACCATCGAACTTGTCAATCTTGATTTTACTATCTTCTACCATTTAACCAAATAATTACTAATTGCTACAAACCAAACCAAGTTCGTACCAAAAATAATTATGCAAGCGGAAGCAATTAATAGAAACAAATACTTATCTGTTTTGTGCTTTAAATGGCAATAGACAAGTAGTAGTGGGTTATGATGGATGTTTGTCAAAGTTGAGGGATCTTTCTGATCAAATTGAGAAATTCAATTTTCCACCAGAAATAAAGGCACGTACTGTACTGTGCTTCTTCTTCCCCACAAAAAAAAATCTGCTCCCTTCTTTCTTCTTCTTGCCGGAACCCTAGAGGGGACAACGTGGTCGGTCGGTGTAACACCCATAATACTTTTTAACATTTACATAACATTAAAGTAAGCATTTTATATGAAAAATGCCACTTAACAAAAACTTTTACATCATAAGTATTTAAACATGTTTACAACATCCAAAACATCGTTAAAAGTGTTTACATAATCCACTTTTATTAAAAGAAAACTAGATCGAATGCGGAAGCTTCATTGAAAGGTGTGCTCGGTTCTTGCTCGTGGCTTGATCTTCATGCGGAAGCATATAACATTCACCTAGAATCAAAACCAACAAAAAGTTAGTTTTGATAGTTTATTTACAAGTTAATACAAGTCCCATGTATCAAACAATTAAAATAACAAGGATTTGCAGGTTTTGCACTCGTCGCGTGCCGTAATCGAAACTAAGCTCAAAAACGGATTCGATTAACTATGATATGCAAAATTCAGCAAAAGTGACTGGGCTCTACCGTAACTTACGGTGGCCACCGTAAGTTACGGTAGCCATTGGGCAAAACTGGTCTGCCGTAAGGCAGTAGAAAACTGCCGTAACAATTTATTCGCTACCGTAAGTTACGGTGGCTACCTTAACTTACGGTAGCTTTCAAACTTAACTTCTGAATTCACAAATTAATAGGCTTCGAGCCCTTGGCTTTAAAATTCATTTTTAAAGACTTTTGACCTGTTCGAGTTTTTAAACCACAAGCTTGTTTCTAATTAACCATTAAGCATACATCAACATGTTTATCTCAAACTCTTTAATTCGGGTTTGTAAATTTTATGAATTACGCGGCTAGTACCCAATCTATGCGCATAATTCTTTTGACCTATTTTGAATATTTAAACTTTTTAAGTTTAAATCTTTCCCCTTGGTTATGCACAATCTACTGTATACTCATCTATAACCCACAATATGCGTACCTGGTTCGGATCAACATATTGACCCGTTTTAATACCTTGTCTCAATAATCGCTAATTCATAGCATCGCTAGTTCATAGGCCGATTTATCCTGTGTGCATAAAACTCCACAAACACTTATTAGTCGTTAATTGTTAAATGGTATCAACATTACCATTTGACCCGTTTGGTCTAAACGACCAAACATTTCGCGCTTATATTTGACTAGATCACCATGTTACCCTTTTTATTCGTTTAAGCTTACTTAGAAAGTAGCCATTCAAAAACTCATTTTTATTTATGTCATCCCATGACCAAATTACCATTTCACCCATTTTTACCATTAAACATGGTTTTTCGTCTTTTGATACGTTCCGACCCGTATCTTTTCGTGTCAAAATCATATTTTGAATATAACCTGGTCGTATTTATAATCTATAAATAAATACATATCCTACGATAAAGGTGTAAGCTTTACTTACCTCGCATCCAAACTATGCCTTACTTTTCCTTATTGATTTGTTTGACCCGCTTCGTCCTCAAGCTTCCACCTAGCTCGTTTAGCGTCAAACTAACATCATCATTCACAAGGTGGTTAGATTAGTCATTAACTAATACGACTATTCCACCTTACGTATTTTCTATGTCGAAATCATTATTCGACTTCGTCATTGGTTAATTTTAACTTTCTACTAGTTAACTACCTCTAATCATATGATACGTGAAATTAACTAAAATCTACATTATGATTAGATTCCGTATTATCACGTATCACCCCTAATTGAATCAATTAGGAAATTACGCGTTTCATTCATAGTTTCAACATACGAACATTGTGGGCATAATTTATAACATCAACAATCAAGTTTTGTATCCCTGAAAATAGGCTGTTTTTGTTGACCTGTTTAACCTGTTTGCAAGTCTTCAAAAATTATGATTTTTTATATGGTGTACCACTCAGAGGGTTAGACCTTGTGTCAAAATTTCAAGATCTAACTCTTTACCAAAAATTCGTAAAAATTCATTAACTAAGCTGCAATCAGATTCGTCACTTCTGACTGCAGCTTACGGAAAAATTCATTTAAAATTCCTCGTTTATCCGATTGACGAAATTCCAATTGGCGATTTTTCTAATCACTTAGAACTTTCTACAGTACAAATTTGATATCATAACTCAATTCTTAAATTGAGTTATGACATTCGTAATGGGCTGCAAATTCTGCCAGAAAACGCAGCTTGAACCTTTGATACGGAAAAATTCATAAAACGCTCAATTTTCGTCGAAAAAATGCGATTCCAGTGGGGTTTTAAAGATATTTCCTGGAATTACATTTTAGACTCAAGAAACACATGATTTTATCAGGTTTTGTCCAGGTTACAGCCAATACAAATCGGCTGTAAATTCTGATCAAGAATCGTTTGAATTCAGCTTTCAGTTTAAGCTTGTTCTTGACATCATAACACTATTCTTTTGCAATCAACACCCTAAAAACATCTCATACATGAATTTGGTATCAACAAAGACTTGAGCTAAGCATGATTTCAACATATACTTGTCTAGGGTTTACTCCTAGACACTACTATGTTCCTATTCTATCCATATAACAAACATGCAACCATCAATTTCGAATTTTCTAAGATCACCCAGAAATTCAACTAGAGATTCCTCATGAAATTCACATACCTTATGACTCCTTTTGACGAGGTGATCACGATTCCATGTTCAGATTTTGATTTCAACTTGGATTGAGCCTTCAATTTGTGGGTTTAGTGAATTTTAGGGTTTCGAGGATGAGGGAGGTCGCCCTCTCCTGTTCTTGATCGACCAGACATCCAAATGGGGGTGTTTGGTTTTGTTTTTAATTAAAACTAATAATATAAGTTTCAATTTTAACAACATAGGCCCCTCCACTTTTGTTAATCATATAGTTTGGTTATTTTAGCCATATTTGTTCTATTATGTCAAGACGCCAACTAACTAGGTTAATATTCCTAGTTACTTGGTGGGTCCCGGGAGTTATAAACCGTTTTTATTTTAAGTCCCGTTAACTCGGGCTCTTATAGACTCAATTTCCTTAAAACTTTGATTCATTTGTATTTAATATTAGGATTTCTTATTTAAATCCAATTATTTGCCGGGTTATTTTTACTACTAACGGCACTTTACCCGTCCTTTAGTATTAACGGAGTATGATTACCAAACCCGTTTTCGGGGTGTTACAAGTCTACCCCCCTTAGAGAGGTTTCGTCCTCGAAACCTTTTCTTACATAATTCATTGAGTTTAAACTCAATGTATTTGACCCGAGAAATCTTTTAAACATTACTTACACTTTTAACCAATTGTTATTACTACCAGATAAGTATGGTAACATATTTTTGGTAACTAATTGTCTACGTATCTCATAAGACATAATGCAACTTGAAATAACGTAATCTCTTTATTTCCACTAGTTTAGTTAACTTAGCGATATCCATCGCTTTCGTATACTATCGAATTCTTTATGAATCCGTTACTTTGACCCGTTTAAGGTCTTTAGTGAAATCTTTCACTTTTAGCAACAAATTCTTTTGTTTTCAAATTTATTTATTAGGTTCAATTATACCAGATCTACCGCTTACGAGCAAACCAAATTTCTTGATTTGAATTGCTGACCTTAACCGGTCTCATTAACTAGACTTATTAGTCCAGTTACTTTTTACCGCTCGCTTGGTTATAATGTGATTCTACTTCACATTGCCTTTCTTGCCCGTGATCGTGTCACATCATGTTTAATTTATATCAACCTTTCATTTTTTTTTCCGAAAATATCTCTTTTCGAATATATCGTCTTGCGCCTATCAGTGTCAAGACTTGTATCTTTTATACTTACTATTTAAATTCCTATTAGAATTTATATTCGTAAGAACGTTATTTCTTATCAAAACTGAAGTTTTAGTTTTAGTATCTTCTTTTTAACTTTTGTCATTTATCCATACCGGGATATCGACAATCCAAAATTCATTCTTTTACAGTCTTTGTTTTATGCGGGGATCCTCAATTTATTCCCTCGCTTTGTCTAATTAACCCGTAGGTTTTAGCACTTTGCCTTATAGGCTATTTTATTAGACTTTCACCTCTTTAAGGCGGGGTCCTTATAATCTGTTTCTTTCTAGTCATGACCCGTGGGTTGTTTTAGTCTCGTAGACCTTTCCATTATTTATAACCCCAAAGGTTAGGTTGATCCCGTAGATCATTCCTTACTCATGTCATTCTTAAAATACATGTTTGGTGTCAAGGCATCCTGTTTTTGTTTAAAATCATTTATTTTCGCCTTGGTATTTTCTTTGACCTTGACCTTAGTCTAAGGCTACATTCGTTTCTTTTCGAACAAATTTTCCGACTTTATGACTTCTCACGTCGCTTATGCGTCGGTTTATTTTATGCTCACCATTTTCCAGTTTACATACATTCATATTTGATTATGTCCCATTACCGGGCTCATTATTCTTTTGTTTTTAACGCTACCACTATTCTGCTTGCGTTTACTCATGTCGTCCGGCATAATATTATATTCGACCCGTTCAACTTTAAAATAGTTGAACATATTTATTCAAAATTTCTTTTACGAAATTTATGGTCATAATTCATAATCCAAGTCCTTTGAATTTTTAACCCGCGTTCACGTTCTTGGTTTACGCATGTGTTTAATTCTTACCCATTAACCGGTTGTTTTACCGAAGTCGTTATTATTGCAACCCTCCCAGTATGTATTAAGACCTCGCTTCATTTTTTTTTTCTGACTTTGTCCTTAAGTTTGACGTTTTACAAAACGACCCGTAAAGGGAGATATTTGTATTTTCCGGGTTCGAGTGTAAGTACACTCCCTCCCAATACTTGTCTAAATCACTTTACATGTTTGCGTTTTCCGGGTTCGAGTGTAAGTACACTCCCTCCCAATACATGTCTAAATCAATTTACATGTTTGCGTTTTCCGGGTTCGGGTGTAAGTACACTCCCTCCCAATACTTGTCTAAATCACTTTACATGTTTGCGTTTTCCGGGTTCGAGTGTAAGTACACTCCCTCCCAATACATGTCTAAATCATTTTACATGTTTACGTTTTCCGGGTTCGAGTGTAAGTACACTCCCTCCCAACTCATGTCTAAATCATTTTACATGTTTACGTTTTCTGGGTTCGAGTGTAAGTACACTCCCTCCCAATTCATGTCTAAATCATTTTACATGTTTCTTTGTCCCTTCACTCGGGCTCATTATCCTAATGTAATACGCTTCCGTCACTCAGCTGTGCGTTTACATTATTATCAAATATTTTGCTTATCTGATTCATTTGGGTACTTTTTAATTTGTCCCACTCACCCCGTCCTTACTACATCGGGTGTAAGTGTGTCCATCATAATAAGTTCATGGTATCATGTGTTCACTACCTACTTGGCCAGAGTAGGCGATCAACACATGACATACATGGCCCTTTTATAACTTTCACATCACGCCCCATGTAAGTAACACCTCTATTTATTTCTCTTGGAAACAATATCCCGGATAGATTTTTCTATCCGGTTTTTTTTCAAGTTTTTAATCTACATATGCAACTTTCAATATCTACGTATTTGTTGCATATTACTATTTGTGCAATTAAATTTAAAATGTGCACCTGGTAATGCTTGCCCTAACGGGCTTCTCTTGCCATTAGCCTTGTTCGCGATCGCTACGTGATTTAGGTCATTGGTGAGTATGTTCAACTTGTCGTACTTTGGACCGTTCCCCCGTCAAGTCCGCAATTTGTTAGACTCCCGCTATCTTTAGATGCGAGTGTCCTTGAACTAAAACATTTACAAGAGTTAATAATATCAACTTCAATAATCGCCCGTATTATAATACAAGGCTTTTTCTACTATACGCGTCAACGCGCGTATTTTCATCAACTATATCAATCATTTTAATTAGGGTAACGTGTATTACACGATAACCCTATGTGTTGTTTACAACACTTTAATACGCTAAACCATTAACATACTTGTACTTACCGGATTTGCGATCAAGCCTCGAACCGAACACTTTATTCTTTTAACCTTGGGCTCTGATTACCAACTTGTAACACCCATAATACTTTTTAACATTTACATAACATTAAAGTAAGCATTTTATATGAAAAATGCCACTTAACAAAAACTTTTACATCATAAGTATTTAAACATGTTTACAACATCCAAAACATCGTTAAAAGTGTTTACATAATCCACTTTTATTAAAAGAAAACTAGATCGAATGCGGAAGCTTCATTGAGAGGTGTGTTCGGTTCTTGCTCGTGGCTTGATCTTCATGCGGAAGCATATAACATTCACCTAGAATCAAAACCAACAAAAAGTTAGTTTTGATAGTTTATTTACAAGTTAATACAAGTCCCATGTATCAAACAATTAAAATAACAAGGATTTGCAGGTTTTGCACTCGTCGCGTGCCGTAATCGAAACTAAGCTCAAAAACGGATTCGATTAACTATGATATGCAAAATTCAGCAAAAGTGACTGGGCTCTACCGTAACTTACGGTGGCCACCGTAAGTTACGGTAGCCATTGGGCAAAACTGGTCTGCCGTAAGGCAGTAGAAAACTGCCGTAACAATTTATTCGCTACCGTAAGTTACGGTGGCTACCTTAACTTACGGTAGCTTTCAAACTTAACTTCTGAATTCACAAATTAATAGGCTTCGAGCCCTTGGCTTTAAAATTCATTTTTAAAGACTTTTGACCTGTTCGAGTTTTTAAACCACAAGCTTGTTTCTAATTAACCATTAAGCATACATCAACATGTTTATCTCAAACTCTTTAATTCGGGTTTGTAAATTTTATGAATTACGCGGCTAGTACCCAATCTATGCGCATAATTCTTTTGACCTATTTTGAATATTTAAACTTTTTAAGTTTAAATCTTTCCCCTTGGTTATGCACAATCTACTGTATACTCATCTATAACCCACAATATGCGTACCTGGTTCGGATCAACATATTGACCCGTTTTAATACCTTGTCTCAATAATCGCTAATTCATAGCATCGCTAGTTCATAGGCCGATTTATCCTGTGTGCATAAAACTCCACAAACACTTATTAGTCGTTAATTGTTAAATGGTATCAACATTACCATTTGACCCGTTTGGTCTAAACGACCAAACATTTCGCGCTTATATTTGACTAGATCACCATGTTACCCTTTTTATTCGTTTAAGCTTACTTAGAAAGTAGCCATTCAAAAACTCATTTTTATTTATGTCATCCCATGACCAAATTACCATTTCACCCATTTTTACCATTAAACATGGTTTTTCGTCTTTTGATACGTTCCGACCCGTATCTTTTCGTGTCAAAATCATATTTTGAATATAACCTGGTCGTATTTATAATCTATAAATAAATACATATCCTACGATAAAGGTGTAAGCTTTACTTACCTCGCATCCAAACTATGCCTTACTTTTCCTTATTGATTTGTTTGACCCGCTTCGTCCTCAAGCTTCCACCTAGCTCGTTTAGCGTCAAACTAACATCATCATTCACAAGGTGGTTAGATTAGTCATTAACTAATACGACTATTCCACCTTACGTATTTTCTATGTCGAAATCATTATTCGACTTCGTCATTGGTTAATTTTAACTTTCTACTAGTTAACTACCTCTAATCATATGATACGTGAAATTAACTAAAATCTACATTATGATTAGATTCCGTATTATCACGTATCACCCCTAATTGAATCAATTAGGAAATTACGCGTTTCATTCATAGTTTCAACATACGAACATTGTGGGCATAATTTATAACATCAACAATCAAGTTTTGTATCCCTGAAAATAGGCTGTTTTTGTTGACCTGTTTAACCTGTTTGCAAGTCTTCAAAAATTATGATTTTTTATATGGTGTACCACTCAGAGGGTTAGACCTTGTGTCAAAATTTCAAGATCTAACTCTTTACCAAAAATTCGTAAAAATTCATTAACTAAGCTGCAATCAGATTCGTCACTTCTGACTGCAGCTTACGGAAAAATTCATTTAAAATTCCTCGTTTATCCGATTGACGAAATTCCAATTGGCGATTTTTCTAATCACTTAGAACTTTCTACAGTACAAATTTGATATCATAACTCAATTCTTAAATTGAGTTATGACATTCGTAATGGGCTGCAAATTCTGCCAGAAAACGCAGCTTGAACCTTTGATACGGAAAAATTCATAAAACGCTCAATTTTCGTCGAAAAAATGCGATTCCAGTGGGGTTTTAAAGATATTTCCTGGAATTACATTTTAGACTCAAGAAACACATGATTTTATCAGGTTTTGTCCAGGTTACAGCCAATACAAATCGGCTGTAAATTCTGATCAAGAATCGTTTGAATTCAGCTTTCAGTTTAAGCTTGTTCTTGACATCATAACACTATTCTTTTGCAATCAACACCCTAAAAACATCTCATACATGAATTTGGTATCAACAAAGACTTGAGCTAAGCATGATTTCAACATATACTTGTCTAGGGTTTACTCCTAGACACTACTATGTTCCTATTCTATCCATATAACAAACATGCAACCATCAATTTCGAATTTTCTAAGATCACCCAGAAATTCAACTAGAGATTCCTCATGAAATTCACATACCTTATGACTCCTTTTGACGAGGTGATCACGATTCCATGTTCAGATTTTGATTTCAACTTGGATTGAGCCTTCAATTTGTGGGTTTAGTGAATTTTAGGGTTTCGAGGATGAGGGAGGTCGCCCTCTCCTGTTCTTGATCGACCAGACATCCAAATGGGGGTGTTTGGTTTTGTTTTTAATTAAAACTAATAATATAAGTTTCAATTTTAACAACATAGGCCCCTCCACTTTTGTTAATCATATAGTTTGGTTATTTTAGCCATATTTGTTCTATTATGTCAAGACGCCAACTAACTAGGTTAATATTCCTAGTTACTTGGTGGGTCCCGGGAGTTATAAACCGTTTTTATTTTAAGTCCCGTTAACTCGGGCTCTTATAGACTCAATTTCCTTAAAACTTTGATTCGTTTGTATTTAATATTAGGATTTCTTATTTAAATCCAATTATTTGCCGGGTTATTTTTACTACTAACGGCACTTTACCCGTCCTTTAGTATTAACGGAGTATGATTACCAAACCCGTTTTCGGGGTGTTACAGTCGGTGCTGTAGGAGTCTCGCCTGAACCCTAATCGAGGATTAGGCGCTTGAATTTAACGATCTGACTTGATCGAAGAGCAGCAATCGTCGATTGCTACTTGCAATCGGTCGGAATAGGGAAGGCGTTGGCGAACGACGTCGGTGATGGCGTTGTGGGCGGCAGTCGGCTGTCTGGTCGGCGGATGAACGAGCCACTGCTGAACGAGCTCTGATCGAAACCCTAGTTCCGGTTTCACATGTCAGCATCTTCCTCCTCCTTCTACACCTCTGTGTTCAGTTCGTGTGAATCGATCAAGAGCCCTATGCTCTGATACCAGTTGTTAGGATCAAACGGGTCACACGAACACAATCAACAGACACACTCAACTCACAATCAAGAATACAAAGATTTATAGTGGTTCGGTCCTGCTCTGACCTACGTCCACTCTCGGCAACTAGGAGGTTTTTATTAGCTTGGTACAAGTAATTACAGATACAAAACAATCTCATATATAGGATTGAATGAAAGAAGAAAGTCAAAAACAAGATCCGTGAATTCTGGATCACAGTGAAGACTGGATCACCCCTGCCTTTTTTTTCCTCTTATCCTTTTATCCTTTTCTGACATCAACTTGATTAAGTGGATTCACACTCAACAAATGATGTTTATTATTATTTACTTTTACAACAAAAGATATTACAACAAGATCAGAGTTGGAATGATGTCATATAAATGTGATACTTATCGGTAACTTTATTTATAAAGTAAAAATACAAAGGCAATACTACCTACTGTAGTTTCACAGTAGTATACATATGGACATCATTTCAAGGCATTATATATCAGAAGAACCCAGTTTATTATATATCAAAAGAACCCAATTTATTATCCAATGCCGGATTATAAGCACCTTTCTTTAGATTTCACTAGGAGGAGTCAATAGTGGCAAAGTCAGAAAATATTTTCAAGGGGTGCGAATGAGAGGTTTAATCAATTTTCAAGTGGTGCGATTGAGATTTTGCCCTATAAAATACACTATTTTTTTCAAGAGGTGCGTCCGCCCACTCAGAGCTCTACCTACCTCCGCCCCTGTTAGTCATTTCCAAATAATAGAGCTTGAATGCTCGGTGACAAAAATCAAACTCTGTAACATTCAAATATAAATTAAACATGTAATATATTGCTAAGTAAAAAACAGGACTCCATTATTATTAATTATTAATATCTATTAATAATAGAAGGCAAATGAATAGTGTTTCAAGGTGCTGGTATGTTATGATTGGGTGTTTGGGCGGTTCTTACACCTGGCAAATGGTGTCATCAAATGGTTGAGGCATGTGTCAAACCACGTGTCAGGAAGTCCAAACCGTTTACTCAAATACACTTTCAGAAACCAGATTCCAGAAGAGAGAAAGAAGCTGAGGAAAGGGAGGGTCTGCTAGAGAGAGAGATGGGAGAGAGAGAGACGGAGTAGGCTTCTGGCAGGCCTCCGGCGGCAGCAACGGTGGTTAAACGGTCCAAATGATGGTGTATTCAATTGACATTAGGGTTCAGGTGTTTAGAAATAGCGATGATGGTGGATCTAGATATTGAACACGGTGACGTTTGTTAGGGTTCCGACGTACACGGCGGAGGAGATGGTGGGTCACCGGCGACATCATGGAGATCCGCTGATGAACCAGGACCCGAACTCCGGTGGATCTGACGACTGAGGTAAGTGCCTTTCCCTTTTTCTTTGCTTGCCACGTTTATTCATAATTTGCCCTTGGTACAGGTCATGTTATGAACAGAGGAGAAAGGGCGCAAAGAAGAGAGACGGAAGGTGGAAGTTCAACCCAAAATCTCTGA
Source organism: Helianthus tuberosus (assembly GCA_030545235.1). Lineage (NCBI taxonomy): Eukaryota > Viridiplantae > Streptophyta > Magnoliopsida > Asterales > Asteraceae > Helianthus > Helianthus tuberosus. Next base: position 141,577,584 of record CM060383.1, read on the forward strand.
AAGAGCTGCAGGAAACATGTTTTGATTCTGCTTTTGCAATTTTTCAGAGTTAGATGCTATATTAATCATAGGTAGTGTTAATGTGGGATGTTTGGTGGGGATCTTTGTTGTTGGTATGAGTGAAGGTCAAAACCTTGCACCATTACAGGTCACATTACTCATCTATTTCATCACCCACAACCTTAATTTTGATGTTATTATCATATTTGAAGCTCCAATCCACTGTGTTTGGTGCAGTTTTGAATAGGAAATCTTCATTTTTACAGTTGGTTTTTGTTTATGGGTTTCTAATTGATGATACTATTATAGTTCAGGAAATGATTTTCTTGGTTTGTTTATTATGCATAAAGTCTCATGCGTATAGCATTCAGCCCATCAAAGCTACTGCCACACCAACTCCCGGTAGTGTTTTGAGTAAGTATTTTTAACATGCTTTCTATGTTTTTGATGAATTGCCAAAGCCAATTTTTTATCAAATAAAATTTTCTTACTTGGCTTTTTTTTTATAGAGCCCAGCATTAAAGGTATGTTTTTTGAAGATTCTGTTGTTGTTTCTGTGTATACATGTGGGTTATGTATAAGATTTAAATTGAGGTTTGGTAATATTATAGATTCACTTATGAATAGTTACCGTATTGTTTTCTGATGATTATACAATTTTAGTCAAAACATAGAATTGCAAAGAAAATATTGATTAATGTTATGTCCAAATTTATGCTATAAGTTATTATATGGGCAATTCTGCTTGAAGTCTTTTTCATGATAGGACTTAAATATAGACTCTTGGCTGTATGCTGCATTTTTAATTAATAGCTCTTTTTGAGAACCAACTTTCAAAAAGAAAATATACATTTTCCTGTTTCAAATTGTTCAATTATGCTTATTTATTATCACCACATGCTTCCAGTTTCCGTTACCACAGATTATGCTTATTACAAATTTACCTTTGCAGCGCAAAACTTTCACATGTAATGCTAAGATGATAGAAATTCTGACAAGGAAAAATTGGGACCCGATGGGGATGCCGAACGGATGGAAAAAGTGACACTCCCCCAAATGCATGTAAGTTCCAATGTTATAAGCATTGTTTTAAAGCTGGTTCAACCTGGCCGGTAATACCGGTTGAACCTTCCGGTAGAACCGGTTAAACTTACACCCAGCTGAATCGCCCGATACACCCGGTTAAACCTTTTTAGTCCAATCTGGTACGGTATAAAAACTGGATTTTAAAACATCGGTTATAAGCACTTGTCTATAAAACATACAACTTAACATAAGTAAACTAACAGGCATCTTAATACAGGTTAAGAAGCGAACTGCGTTTTGGCCGAAACGGATCATTAAAAAAACTACCAACTTGATTCGGGTCAAAACGGGGTTGGAGCAAAATGAGTTTGGGTGAAACCGGATTATTAAAAAAACAATCAACTTAGTTCGGGTCAGAACTCCTTTGGAGTAAGATGAGTTCATGTCAAAACGGTTCATTAAAAAAAAAACTATCTGTTTGGTTAGGATCAAAATGGGTTTGGAAAACAATGCTTTCGGGTCAAAACAGTTCATTTAAAAAAAACTGATTTTTAATAACCTTGTACTATTTAAATCTACTCGTAGCCCATTCCGATAAAATATTAAATGTGCTTTGTACTCGAGTGAAATAGATATTCAAATGGTTGAGTATTTTATGAAAAGGTTTGTCAACGGTAAATAGACTTATGAAGGATCCAAAAGACTATTTTAAGCATGGCTTTGTATGCTAAAATTTGCAGATGAGGGCGTCAACAATACAATGAAGACCATGTACCAAGATGCATGAAGCATGAGGAAATCAAATCATTCGAAAGCTAAGAAAAATACTTTTGTGATGCATGCTAACAATTATGTACTTAGAATATGTTTAAACCGGCTATCTTTTGTAAAACATTAAATACTATAAGTAGTTTTATGTACTTATTTGGTTAAAATTAACTGCCTATTGTAAAAAAAAACCATTACTACAAGTGGTTTAAAACCACGCTCATCTACAGAATTTACGTGTGCAACAACGCGAATTGTTACAAACTTTTAATCCATCAAGCGTGTATCAACCTATTGAATTAAGAATGGTTGAAATGGACATTCATGGTGTTTTGATTGAGCATGATTGCGGTGTAAATAGATACTTTGATAATTATGATGAATTCATGTTCGAATGTTATTTGATGGCAATTTAATAATGGGAATCGACAAAGCTCATGATTTTGGTATATAGTATATATATACATGGATAGGTTTGTAGATGAGTTAGTCGTTTTTTCTTTGCAAAACAGGTTAGTTCCCGCCGCAACGCGCGGGTGGGAACATCCTAGTTTATATTTAAATTGTCTTTTAAAACGCAATATAGCCATATATTTTTTTAATAGCCAAGCTTTATTATATTTTCTAATTTACATTTTACATTATATGTGGAGTCAGGTCTTTTTAAGACCATGGGGTATGGTGGGGCTTGAGTTGGGGCTTGGGTTGGGCATTTGGTGACACGTGGATTTTAGATATTAAAAACCCAAAGGCAAGTGTTTTAGCGGTATGGTGGGGCTTGGGTTGGGCGTGGCTGGGCGGCGTGGCCTAGCCACATCATCATTTTTTTATATATATTTTTATTTATAACTAAATAAAAAATAAACATACAACATATTTTTTTTTAAAATACATAAACATACATAATAATTATCAAAATAAAAAACAGTCATTCTTTGTCGGTTTCGAACCCAGGAATCGTTGAAACATGTTCCACCAAATCAGCTCGAAGGTTCTGATGTATATCCCTTGACTTTATTAAAAATTCATTTGCCGCTTTATCTTCGTCTGTTACGTTACCTTGTTGGGGGTCATCGTCCTCGTAGTAGGTAACGACCGCTCTACCTTCATCCTCCAAAATCATGTTGTGAAGAATGATACATGTGTACATCACGTTTCCAATCTGATCCTTGTCCCATAGTTGACAAGGCATTGCCAAAATTCGCCACCTTTTCTTCAAAACACCGAATGCTCGCTCGACGTCTTTACGTGCAGCCATCTGGACCCTGTTAAACTTTAATCTCTTTGGATCTGTGGTACCGTGTCTTGTGAACGATTTTACGAAAACCCCCCACTCTGGATAAATCCCATCAACTAGGCAGTACCCGTACACGTACTCAATCCCGTTTACAAAGAAACTTCCTTTCGGTCCTATTCCATTTACCCGATCATTGAAAAGAGGCGAGTGGTTTACGATGGTAATATCATTATGTGAACCTGGCATACCGAAGAACGCATGCCATATCCAAAGATCTTGGGACGCAACCGCTTCAAGCATGATGGCTGGCACCCCGTGAAATCCACTAGTGTGAGCACCTTGCCATTGGGTAGGACAAAGTTCCCAAGGCCATTTCATACAATCTAAACTACCTAGCATCCCGGGTAGCCCATGATAATCTGCGTGATATTCCAATATTTGTTGCAGGTCACTGAAGGAGGGCTTTCTCAAATATCTTTTCCTATAAAGTTCTAGAATACACGTGCAGACATTTTTAAATAGTCATCCATAATGTCCGAACTATTGCCGTACGCTAACTGCCTAAGTGCGGCCGTGACCTTTTGCCACGTACTAAATCCTAATTGCCCGGTGACATCGGGTTTTTGTTGGAAACAAACATATTTCTGCTCAAGATCTCTAGATATTCTTAAAAATAAATTTTTACTCATACGAAAACGACGCCTAAACATTTTTTCATCATACTTAGGTTCCGCTGAGAAGTAATCGCTTACCAACAAATCGTTAGCGGTGTGCCATTCACGAGCGATGTACCTTCTCCTCCGTTTAGGTTGTTGAGTCTCTTCCTCATTGTCTTCGTCTTCCACGATAGCTTTCACCACCGCCGCTATCGTTTGTAGAAATATTTCCGCACTATCGTCAGACGAGGATGACGATTCACTATAACTTGAAGAACTCATGGCAATAATGTGTTTTATGTTTTGATATTATGTGAAAAAAATGTTAAATGTGGTAAGTATTAATAAAGGAAAAAAAAAGTTTTTTATTTTAAAAAGTAGCCACCAACGGCTACCCCAACGGCTACTTTTAATGGGCCAATCACAAACCGCCAACTCACCTTGCTCCCCCGCCCCACGCCCGGCTTGAAACTCAAGCCCCAAGAGGCCACGCCCAAACCCAAGCCTACCCGGGGTGGTCACTTGGGCGTTTTACCCCGACCCACGCCCAAACCCCCGCCCCATACCCCACGGCCTAAACTGATTTTTTTTTGGTGGACACGGAATTCTATATACATGCATATTAAACTTGTTTTATTTTAAAAACGTTTTTATTTAATTAAATATTGACCAATGGTCATACCATTTATTTTGTTTCCTGATTTTACAATAGTGTATTTTTCTATTTTAAATGATATAACAAAATTATGTACGTAAGAGAAACTCAAAGTACCTTTCAATTCATTGTACAAAAAAATATATATAACATGAAATTTAACCAACTTTCATCGTATGTATTTAACTATATGAGCTACTAAAATATTATAAATATCAAGACCTAACTGGATTTAAATTGTAAACTAATACTGAAGCAAAGAACAACGTGCCAACTACCGTGACACCGGACGTTGTGACCAAGGTCGACTACTCGACTGCCGTCAGCCCCTTGGCTCTCCTAAATGCGCGGAAAACCGATCTCCACCTGTCCGAATGCACGACAGTGGAATAATCAGTAAAACCTCGCATCCCATCCAAAACGAACCGGCACCACCCGTATTCGTCCTTTACCTGGATGGCGTAGAAAATAATTGAGAGAGTGAGAGTTGAACCTGGGTCACAAGAAATATCAAATCTTTTCTCAAATACTCCACCACTACCTCATTGAAACTAATTATGTATTAAACTGTAAACTAATATTACATCGATCTTGGAAATCATATTAACAAGAATCTTCTCTTTTCATCAATCATCCATCCACTAACCAGAAAAGGCAAATCAACCCTAAATATGTTTTGAGTTAACCAAGAAGATATGCTCTCTTATCTATGTGTGTCTTGCCCACACCTTTGATTCCAAACACTATATTTTATTATATTTTCTTATATACTTCCCTCACTAGCTAGCTAAAACATAATATTTTAAATTTATTTTTAAATGAAAAATATGTAACGAGTTGTGAGAATTTAAAGAACTCGACTTTATCGTGCGAGTTTTGCCCCTATATATTTTTTGCATACTCCTAGATTAAATGTTACAAAGACGGCTATAAAAAATTTGAAGTGATGTTTTCCACCCTTTACAGCTGTTGTAAAAGCTGATGACATTAGCTTTTTACAGCATTTATGGCTGGTGTAAATAAAAAAAACTAGTATTTTTTTTGGAAAAGTTGATATTTTTTAAAGATTTTCGGTAATTTTATTTTTGAAAAAACTTTCTGTAAGGCCGAGTTCTTTAAGTTCTCACAAGTTGTAAAGAACTCGGTCTTTCCGTGTGAGTTTTGCCCCCATTTTTTTCACACCCATAGATTAAAATGTTATAAAAGACTGCCGTAAGAAAGTTTAGATTTTTTTTTAAATTGTGTTTTTCAGCTCTTTACAGCAGCTGTAAAAAACTGATAACATAAATATGATATCACTTTTTATATCATTTATGGCTACGTAAATGAAAAAATATTTTTAAAAAGTTGATTTTTTTTTTTTAGGATTTTTGGTAACGATGGCTAGCAAGAGATTCAAATTAGACAAATGCATGAAAAGGGAAAAAAGAAAATGAAAAACCACATAACTAAAAACAATCCTTAATAATTAAAGCACACATACATTAATATTAACAAACCATCATATTCATATACCACACCCAAATCACCAGAATTAAAGTTAACCACAAACCCTAGCTATATTTTAACCTCTTAAACATGAAAAATTAAGAAATTAACAAAACAAAAAGAAATGAAAGATTCTTGATTTAATGATAAGCACCATTAGCTGCTGCTAGATCAGACCATGGTAGGGTTTGGTTCCAAAACCCTAAATCACCACCTGCAAGAACTGGAGCAGAATCCAAAATAGTTGAACTAGATGTTGATGCTGACGTGATGCTGGCCACATTGCTACCCAAGATCAAAGGTACAGTTTCATCATGATGGTAGTAGTTTGCTGTAGATGATCTCAACCGTTGGTTTTGATTAACAGCTTGATCATGACCATTGGTCATGACCCCTTGATCTTCATGTTGGTTTTGATGATCTTGTTGATTATTTCTCCACAAAGAACTGCATAAAGATTCAAACCCTAGACTACCCATGTGTGATCCACCCATAAAGTTGTGATCTTTCATGTGGGTTAGTGAGTTTGATGTGAAATTAGGGTTAGGGTTTTGTGTAGCTCTGAATAATGAAAGAAGATGAGATGTTTGTGGTGGACCAGACCATATTATTGGGTTGTTGTGACTGGATTGATCAAGTTCAAACCCATGCATGAAACTAGACTTTCCAAGCTCAGATGACACTACAGATTTCAGTTTTCCGGTGGTGGAGATAGGTTTTCCTACGGTGGTTGCTATGGTGGTTCCTTTGTTTTTCCGGCAGCCACCGCCGATGGGGACGTTGCGGAGTGCCCCACCTTTGGTCCAGTAACGCCTGCAAGTCTTGCAGAAGTGGCGAGGTTGAGTGAGGTTGTAGTTGTTGTAGTAGCAAAACTTTGTGTGGGAGGAGTCACACCGTGGACATCTTAGCTTCTGGTGGTCGGAGGTGGTGGGGGTGGGTGCGGTGGTGGTTGTGGTGGTGGCGGTGGTGGTGGAAGAAGAGGGTGAGGGTGAAAGTGAGTGTGAGGGTTCAATGGGTGTAGAAATGGGAAGATTTCTGTCTTGATTTAGAAGTCCAGCAGCACTTGCACCAAATAGTTCTTGGATCATCTTTAACTTTCTTGATTAGAAGATGAGGTTAAAGAAAGAAACAAGAAAAGGCTACAAAGTTGGATTGTTTGTACTTTCTGAGATGAGAATTATGTGTGTGTGTGTGAGAGAGAGATGTGGAAACAAGAGTTGCCTTTGTTGTTTGAATGGCTTTTGTTAAAAGAACAAGGAGATTCAAGATTTAAAGGATGAGAGGGTTCAAGCTTTAATAGAGTGAAAGCAAAAGAGTGGAGGAGGGTGTGTTGATTGTACTTCCTTAAAAAATACATTAATTATTCTTTTAACAAGTTCGTAAATATGTTATAACTTCAACATTTTTTTAACGGCTTTAAACTATATATATATCACCCAACAAGAAGCTCGCAAAACAAATACAAGACAAAAGAAAATTTCAGGAAATCGACCGGTTCAAAATTACAAAAATTATCTCAAACAAGGCCGGTTCAAAATTACAAAAATTATCTCAAACAAGGGATTTAAACTTCGAACTATGCTTCAACCAAACAAATGTATCTTCCTTAACCAAATTAAATAACTTGGGAACTGGAATTAGCCTTTCGTTAAAAGCCTTCTTGTTTCAACCGAACCAAATCCTCCAAATGCCAAGGCGGTTGTGAGCACAATACGTTTCCAATTGTTAGAACCAAAGATCTGTTGTATAACGTCTAACAACCCCTCCACATTGGCTTTCTCCAACATCAGCCCAACAAACGGGTGTTCTATAGTTTCTCCCGTATAAGGCCTCAAATAGAGTGGCCTTTATACTTGTATGATAACTGTTATTGTAGGAGAATCTATTAGTGGTAGGTGATCATCCCAACTACCACCTAAATCAATGATACATGCTCTCAGCAGATCCTCTAGGGTTTGGATCGTGCGTTCACTTTGACCATATGTATGTGGATAGTAAGCTGTACTGAAATTTAAACGCGTGCCTAGAGATTATTGGAAACTTTTTCAAAAATGTGATGTGTATCTAGTATGTCTATCTGATACAAAAGTTTCTTTTATTTCAAAAAAGAGATACAATATTATCCACGTATAATTTAGCCAATTTATCCAAACTAAAAGTTTCTTTTATTGGCAGAAAATGGGGTTACTTAGTCAATCTGTCGACTATTACCCATATCGTGCCATTGCAACGTGTTGTCTTTGGTAACATAGTAATCAAGTCCATTGTTACCATTTCCCATTTCCATGTGGGTATTTCGAGTAGTTGTAGCAATCCTGGCAGTTTCTGATGTTCGACTTTAACTTGCAAACACGTCAATTATTTAGCTACATAGGTGGCTATGACTTCTTCATGCCCATCCACCAATAATTCTTCTTCAAATCCTGGTACATTTTATCTCCTTCGAGGTGTACCGAATATTTTGAGTTATATGATTCTTCGAGAATCAGATCTCTGAGTCCTCCAAAAATGGGAACCTAAATTTTCTCATTAAAAACTCCACCATTTCCAGGTGTTAACTGATCAACAGTTCTACCTAATCCTTCATTAGGAGCATTTGCTTCTAATAAGGCTTGTTTCTAAGCATTTAATAGTTTCGTACTTAAACTGATTCGTAGCTCGATTTTCTTAGCGTGGACCCTTAATGGTTTTATTCTTTCTTTACGGCTCAAGGCTTCGGCAACGACATTAGCCTTTCCAGGATGATAACGAATCTCACATTCGTAATCATTTAGTGTTTCAATCCTACGACGTTGATGCATATTCAAATCTTTCTGACTAAATATATGTTGGAAGCTTTTGTGGTCTGTGTATTTAACACACATTGTGCCATATAGATAGTGCCACCACAACTTTAGTGCAAATACTACTACATCCAGTTCTTTTCATGCACTTTGAGTTGTCGTGATGCATAAGAAATTACCTTGCCTCTTTGCATTAAGACACAACCCAATCCTGTATGCGAAACATCACAGTAGACCACGAAATCTTTAGCTCCTTCAGGTAATGATAGTACAGGGGCATTGCTCAGCTTCTGCTTTAGAATCTCAAAAGATTATTTCAGTTTTGGCCCCCAATCAAACATAGCATTCTTGCGAGTAAACGCAGTCAGGGGAGTGACTATTATGGAAAAGTTCTCGATGAACCTTCTATAATAACCAGCCAATCCCAGAAAACTGCGGATTTCAGAAGAATTCTTGGGTGCTTCCCAATTCATGATTGCCTTATCTTTGCTGGATCTACTTGGATTCCGCGTTCACCGATCACATGTCCCAAGAATTGGATTTCTCTTAGCCAAAACTCACACTTAGAAAATTTTTCAAAAAGCTTTTCTTGCTTTAAAAATTATAGTATACATCTAAGATGTCTCTCGTGATCATCCTTATTGAGAGAATCGATAAGTATGTCGTCTATATATACAATGACAAACTTATCCAGATAAGGTTTGAAGACACTATTCATGAGATCCATGAAAGTTGCTGGTGCATTAGTGAGTCAAAATGGCATAACCAGGAACCCATAATAACCGTAACTCATTCTGAAGGTAGTGTTTGGAACATCTTCACTCCTAACTTTCAGTTGATGATAACCTGATCGAAGATTGATCTTTGAAAAGAAACTTGCTCCTTGCAATTGATCAAAAAAGTCGTCAATTCTTGGCAAGGGATAAGGATTTTTGATCGTTATCTTGTTTAGCTCACGATAGTCAATGTATATCCTCATTGAACCGTCTTTCTTTTTGACAAACAGGATAGGAGCTCCCTAAGGAGAAGAACTTGGTTATATGAAACCTTTTTCTAATAATTCTTCAAGTTGTGCCTTCAATTCCTTCATCTCCATTGCCGCTAGGCGATATGTTGCTCTAGATATAGGAGCTGACCCGTCGATTTTGAACTCGACTTGCCTTTCTGGGGGTAATCCAGGTAAATCTTTTGGGAATACATCAGGATATTCAGAGATGACTGGTATATCTTCCATCTTGGGTTTTGGTGCATCTACTATCACTTGTGCCATGTAAATGACACATCCTCTTTTTAGACACTTGGATGCCTTAAGCAGAGATGCAATCTTAGGAAACCCATAGTGTCGATCTCCATATCTCGCTAGATGGGGATTTGATCTTGATTAGCTTTTTGTCGTTGGTAATACAGGCCTAGTTATGGGACAAACAGTCAATGCCTAAAACTATATCGAACCCTACAAAAGTCACGGGCAAAAGATTCATAGGAATGGATTGATTCTTGATGGATACAACGCATCCCTCTAGAATCTTATAGGGTATTTCTATAGTGCCATCGGACATTTCTACTTCATATGAAAGATATAGAGTTCTTAAGGGTAGATTTATAGTTTACTAAACTTATGATCTACAAAACTCTTATCAGCTCCGAAATCAAACAAGACACGTGCAAATTAACAAAAAAACGTACTTGTTATAACATTTGTGTCTTTCACTGCCTCTTTTGTGGTTAATTAGAAGACTCGAGCATTTGACTTTTTGGCTTCACCAGCCTTGGAGCTTCTACCGACTGCATGCTTAGTGCAACTGATTCTAATATGGCCTTTCTCACCACATTCAAAACAAACCGCATTCTTAATCACCTTACATTCATGAGTTCTATGGCCGATCTTCTTAAATATGCCATACAGTTTTTGTTGTTGTTCTGATCGACATTGTCCCCAATTCCTCTTTCCACATGTCTTGCATTCGGTCCTATTATCACCAGACCTAGGTTGATTCTTATTTGAATTGAATCTCCACATGTTTCTCGACAAACTTTAACAATCGGTATCTGACTACGCTTGAGTTTCTTGACTTCACGGTCCATAATCTCCACATGTTTCTAGACAAAGTGCATAGTGTCATCAATGCGAATTTCATCAAAAGGGATGTGGAAGTTTTTATTAGCTAAACACTTTTTCAAGTTGGATACGTGGACAGTTGAGTAAATGTTCCCAAGTTCAGGAGGTAGTTCAAGTTTGTAGGCCACATTTCCGATCCTATCAATGATCTTAAAAGGTCCCACATACCTAGGTGCAAGCTTACCTTTCTTTCCAAATCTAACCACACCTTTCCAAGGGGATACCTTGAGAAGAACATGATCACCAGTTTGGAATTTCAAAGGCTTGCGTCGTTTGTTAGCATAACTCTATTGGCGACTTCTAGTTGTCATAAGGTTATTGCGAATTTTCGTGATTTTGTCTGTTGTTTCCTGAGTGAGTTCTGGTCCGGTGATATGAGCTTCACCAACTTCATTCCAATAGACAGGTGAACGACATTTTCGACCATAGAGAGCTTCGAGAAGAATCATGTTAATGCTAGTGAGGAAACAAAGATCTGAATTGACCGGAATCAATTAGATCAGGGGTTTAGTCTATGCATAAAAGGGTTAATGCTCTCGCTGATTCAGGGGTTTGGCTGGATTCCTTCTCCGGTGATCACTGCAAAACAGAAAGCCGTTAGACTCGCCACGGGGAGAATGGGGTTTCTCTCCGTGACCACCCTCCGGCGTGAGAATAAGTGCAGTGATCTCGATGAAGAAGAAGTAGTAGAGTGAGAATGAAGTGAAGTAACTTGTGAGATCATACCTGCAATGTCTTATTTATAACCAGTTTTGGTGGGAAAATGGTGCGACGGAAAGAGTAACGGAAAGTGATTTTCCGTTTGGTGGTTATATTTCCTTCCGTTAATCTTTGCACACGGATCGTAGATCTTGATCAACGGTTGGGGAGTTGCCACGTGTAAAGTAGTTTTGGTAGATCCTTCTCCAAGTTAGTGCTATCATTGTGACTTAGATGAGCGTCTAGGATTATGCCACGTCATCTTTCAGTTGTAACCGAATGGTTATGCACGATGAGCATTTAAGGCTTCTAGAAGATCTACAGCTGTAAACCGTTATACCCTTGCCACGTGTCTATTCTGTTGTAACAGAAAAGATGCTTTCATTCAAGTCTTGATTTTAGGCGCGCGGAGGTGTTTAGGATTCTATCTTCAAGTCTAACTGTTCTCTTGCGCGAGCCAGCGCAAGGGTGTTAGTTGAATGTTTGTTTATCCTTTTCTCCGGTGCGTGGTCATCGAAGACTGTTTTCTTCTTTGTCTTGTTTAGAACCGCTGCGCAGCCGTGCACAGTTTGCTAAAGATGTTCTTGAAATAATGCTATGGTATGATCTTCTACGCAAGGTTTTTGGGACCACTTCATTATTGATATGTTTCTTTCCAACTCTTGTTTTAGGACCGCTGCGTGACCGCGCAGTGTCTTGTTTAAGATGTTTTGGGATAAGGTTATGGTATAGTCCTATGCGCTTGCGCAAGGTTTTGGGGACCATACCCCTTCAAGTCCCCCCAGTCTAGTGTTGCTTCTGCGCAAGTAGGTGGAGCACTGGACTATATAATAAAGTGTGCACTTTTTGCTTTGAGAAGTAGCAGGCTTGTTTGGCACGAAATAGGAAGAATCTTCTTGTGGAAGATATTATCTTTGTTTCTGGTGTTCGTTAGGTGTGTTATGATTTTATTGATATTTTAAGCCCATTTTACGCGTTAGTCAAGTTTTGAATTTATAAAAAACGATATTCTACCAACACTAAACACACACTTGGGCAAGTGCACCCATCGTGAGCGTAGTATAGCGTTGGTAAGATACCGAGGTCGTCCAAGGACACAAGAGCTTTTAGTACCGGTTTATCCTCAGCGTCTAATCAATTTAAAATTTTGAGAAAATATTTTTAAACATGAAAAATAAAAACTAAAAATGCAGAAATAAAAACAAAAATAAAAACAGATAGATAAGATGAATTACTTGGATCCGACTCGCCTTTAGTATATCCTTTGATGATTTCCGCACTTTTGCACTTTTTAAGAGATTATCTTAGTTATAGTAGTAGGCCCCTCTTTTGAAGGTGACGTTACCCTCAACCCAGTGGTCTGAGTCAGCAAGGATACAATCCCAAAGGGTCGAAATATTGAAAGATAATTAATTATGTTAGTAATGCGAAAAGTGGTATGCCCCTCTTTTGAAGGTGACGTTACCCTCGGCTAAGTGGTTTGAGTCAGCAGGGATACAATCCCAAGTAGCCGGTTTAATGTATTAATAGTAGTTTACATATGAGGGGATCAAGCCATTCGCACCCCCGCCGTCCAATACCAGTGGGTATTAAAGGAGGTCCTAATAAGCTTGACCCAGGTCCTTGCAGGATCTATACACTGAGCAAGGCAAGAACCTTACCAAACCATTCCCTTAACCTCCAACCAGGTAGCCAACATATATCTATATAGACCGTAGAGATATGAATGGTGTAAATATTTTACTTTATATAGACAGTAAAGTAATGCCAAGACACCACGTGATAAAGAAGTTTCACCTTCAACATAAGAAACTAGTTATTAAAGTCATTAATACAAAACCAAATAAAAAGTGCGAAAATATTAAAAATCAAAAGTAATACATTAAAGGCTTGTCTTCACCAAGTGATGTAAGAGACTTAGCCAAACATGGCCTTTGATTGACAAGAACTCTTATAATCAATCTTGGATCCCGAGACTACTATACACACTCTAAGGTGGATGATGGATGATGGTGGTGGATGTGGGTGTTGTAGTGGTGGTGGAGTGGTGGCAAAGTGGGAGAGAGGAGGTTTGCCAAAGGATGCCTTTGAAGTGAACCAAACACCCCTATTTATAGCCTGAACAGAAGCCCGGCCACGGACCCGTGTCCAGCGGACACGCCCCAGTGGCCATCCCTTTTCTCTTCCTTCATTAATTGCATTTGTCAGCATAGGGCTCAACATGGCCCGTGTCCAGCGGGCACGGCCCCGTGTGTAGAAGCGTATCTGTACTACCAAGATTTTGCAAGATTCTACGAATCTTAGCGTTGACCACGCCCCGTGCTGAGCTGGGCACACCCCCGTGGTGGGCGTTGAAGCTTCCACAGCTTTGTCCTTTCTACAGACATCTGACCACACCCCGTGTCCAGTGGGCACGGGTCGTGGTCAGCCTTCTGTTTCTTGTTTTTGCTCTTGGGAATACTGCCGAGGGGTCGGGCATGTCACGTTTATTCCTTTTCTTTCTATTTATGTTGGTTTTTGCTGTTTATTTGTTCCTTTTGCTTGTTTAAGCTCATTTGGTCCTGTAAATCCAAAAGAAAGACAAAAGCACACTTTTTCCAACATTAGTACTTAAAAAGGGTTAGTTTTATGCCTTATTTGATGTAATTTATATGCTGCATTTTACGCACATCAGTTTTTTCAAGTTGAGGTTTTCATGATTTCAAATTTTAAAAAATGTAACTCATGGTAGGTGGCAGGTAAAAGGTACTGTGCTGATTGTTGACATGTGACAGGCCGTCACTTGTCAGACATCGATCATTAAATGGGCCTCGTCAAACGTGGTCTACAAGCGCGCATGAGGTAATTTCTTGATCCCCACTCGCCCTTATTGCCTTGGTAATCGCGTTTTCTTGAAAAAGGGGGTTTTGCAGTTTTCAAGGGCATTAATGGCGATGGGTATATAAACCCTTTAGGTGACTTCTGTTTTTCATTAGTTGTTGCATCCTTTCATCTTCTCCAATTTTTTCTTTAAAGAAAACCTGCAACTTTGCGTCTTTTGCCTTTATGTCTACCGGAGAACATCCTGAAGATTCTTCAAAAGAAATGTCTGCCTCATTAGCACCCTTGAAGTGGTCCAGGGAGATTTTTGACAGCCTTGTGAAGAATTTTAAGTTTCCTAATAGCTAGGGTGTCCGGTACCCAGAAGAAAGGCAAATGACAGCCTATGCTCTGGCCGATTATATAACCTTATTTTGGGATTATTTCTCTGAAGGTAATTTCCGGTTGCCGGCGACAAAGTTTGTTCTTGACATTCTAGATTTTTATAAATTTCATATTTCTCAACTGAACCCCATGGGGATGGTGCGTATTCGTCACTTTGAATTTGTTTGCTGGTCAATGCATATCGAACCTACCGTTGATCGCTTCTGAGTTTTTTACCAACTTCATTGTGCTCAAGGCTTCTATTCTTTTGCCCAACGTTCATCGGCCAAGAAGATCCTGCTGACCCCTTCCAAATCTTTTCATGAGTGGAAACCCAAGTTTTTCTTTATTAAAGCTGGAGTAATTCCAATGAAGATGACCTTTAGGGGTGCAGAAGATATTGTGGTAGAGAATATGAAGACTTCGGAGTCGGAGATTTGGTATCAGGACCTGAAGGATATCCCTTCTATCGAGCTTCCTGAGAGGGCCCTGGTTGCTGATGGCATGAGTCTTCCCTAGAAGATGGATCAAGAGGACAAGCCGGTGTATATGGAGGATGATAGAAGTAAGACTTGGGAACTTCTTACCCATTTTGTTTTTCTTTTTTGTGAATAATGTGAACCTGTCACTGTTTTTGCCTTTGTAGTTGTTTATTTGTATGTTGTTGCATACAAGAGGGAGAAAGGGAAAATGACCACCATCCCGAAGGGTGCTGTTGATGAGATTTGGTATCAACAGTTAATAAGGAATTTTGCACTTCCACGAGATGAGGATCTAGTAGCGCAACCTTCGACTGGTACTGGCAAGCTTATTTTAAACTTTTTCGATCAATATTGCAATATTACTCTTTGCTATCTTTGCGCGTTGTGTAATATTGCAATATTTCTTTTTAAATAGGTGAGTTGATTAATCTGGGCATAGGTCCTGAGAAGAAGAAGAAACGTGAACCGGCTGTTACTATTGCGCCGAAGAAAATTGATGCGCCGAAGGCACAAGTTCCAAAGGGAGAGAAGAAAGGTACGCATCGTTTCTCTGAATCCTGGTGTGATTATATAGCGGTGTCTGACACATTGCAAGGACTTACGCCTGTAGTTTTAAGAAAACCAAAGGCGGAGCCTCGGGATACCGCATATATTCCGGCATCGAACCCTGATGATCCCATTGACTTGGAGTCAAGTCCAGAGCCTTTGCTGAGGACGAAGGCGGTGAAGAGGAAACCTGAGGGTGAAGCTGCGGCGCAACCGACAAAGAAGATTATCAGGAAGAGGATCAGCAAGAAGGGAAACTTGGATGCTCTTGCCGCAAATCTTTCTCCGGGTGAGTATCTTCTTGACTTTTATTTGCTCATATTTGCTGAGTTAACATGAACTTTTATTTTGCAGAGAAGCCTATTCCTTCTGTTCGCGCAGAATCATCGTCTGTTTTCAATGATGATCTTCTGCCCTCTCCACCTCGCGTATCTATTAAGGAGTAGTTGGAAGGTTCCAAGGCTGCAGAAGCGGAAATAGAGAAAGTTGTTGAAGTGGAGGAGCCTGTTGTAGTTGAGGCATAGAAGGTTGTTGAGGCGGAGACTGTTGATGGTTCTACTAAGCCCAAGTCTCCTAGACTTGTGGCGCGCGAGCCTGAGAAAGGGAAATCCATTCAAGAAGACCCAGTAATAACTATTCCTTTCTCCGCCGACACTTTTGCGCCTGTGAATGTTGAAAAGAGCCCCGCTGGTGTTGATCAGGTATTTTTTACTCATCATGAGGAAGACTCTCCCATCCGCCCAGAGGAAACCATGGAGATTACTATTATAGATCTTATTATGAGAAGAGAGCTTCTAATATTCATGCGCCTGTATGGTAGCTCAAGCAAGGCGATACTTTCTCTGATTGGCGGATTTGCCGTGATTGGTTACAAGGTGTTTTCCCTCCCGCTGAGGTTAAATTTCAAGATGAGCGCTCTCATGATCAAACTTATCATGCTTATCTTGAAGAGAATGCCAGCTCAACTTCCACCACCCACCTCATAGTGCGCGAATGGCGTAGTATGCATAAAGAGTGGGCTGCTTTTGAGGCATCCAAGAAGGAAGCTAATGAAGAGAAAGCCAAGGTTGCCCTGCTGAGGGCTAAGTTGGAGGCTGATCAAGCCAAGTTTGAGAGTGAGAAGAAGACCGAAGAGTGGTCTGCTGCGGGGTGGAAAAGGAAAGCTGAAGCTGAAGACGCTCTTCTTTCAGAAGAGCCTAAACATTGGAGAGAAATTTGTGAGAAGGATAACAATGAGAAGATGGGTCTTCGGAATAATATTAACAATCTCAAGGCAGAGATTGAAAAGTTAAAGAAAGAGAAGACCGAGGCTGAAGCAGCCCGTGATGAGGCACGTTCTTATCGAGAGAGGAGCGAGCAGAGAGAGGTACAGACCTGCGCCACTCTTGCCCTTAAAAATAAGGAGATAGACGAACTCACCTCTTTATTATCTGATCAGGAACAAATGAAGGCGGAGCTTAAATCTGCTAAAAAGATTTGCAGCTTGAGAGGGTTGAGAAAATTGAGACCTCCCGCCGTCTGGCCGAAACTGAAGGGAAGTTACAAGATTCTGAAACTGCTCGAATGACGACGAAGAGTCTGGTTCAACCCCTGAGAGATGATATGCTCTGGATGAAGCATCATGGGATTATAAATGTAAGTGTGTTAACTCCTTGTGATATTTTGATGTGTCTGTATATCTTCTGATTTGTTGTATTGCCCAGGTTGCAAATTCTGTTCTCAATTCCATCGACTTGGATCAAACTGTTGCCAATCTAATGGTTACCGCGCATAATGACGGATATACCCAAGGGTATACAGAATGTACCCAACATTTTCCCGCCAAAACCGGTTATAAATAAGACTATGATCTCACAAGTTACTTCACTTCATTCTCACTCTACTACTTCTTCTTCATCGAGATCACTGTACTTATTCTCACGCCGGAGGGTGGTCACGGAGAGAACCCCCATTCTCCCTGTGGCGAGTCTAATGGCTTTCTGTTTTGCTGTGATCACCAGAGAAGGAATCCAGCCAAACCCCGAATCATCGAGAGGATTAACCCGTTTATGCAGAGACTAAACCCCTGATCTAATTGATTCCGGTCAATTCAGATTTCTGTTTCTTCATTGGTGCCCACCGATTTTTCAATTTATATTCTCATCTTCTCGTCAATTCATTTTTCCCCTTCTGTTTTCTATTGCAGAAGCTCCATCGAATCATCCACCAGGCCATCGACCGGAGAACAGGGGCAATTTTGCTCATGACTTCCGTGTCGAGGGGATTGGGGAAGAAGCATCCAATGATAACGATGTCCAGAACAACGTTAATCATACGAATGATCCTGTTACACAAGGGGGACAACCTGAAATCCTGATCAGCTCAATTTTACCCCTGGTGAAACTCCGATCTCATGGTACGTGAAATCCCAAGGTGCAATAAACGCAGTCTACGCACAGCTCTGTGCACAAGATGCTCAACCTGCAACACAATCACGTAGATCTGCACCTCAGGTGTTGCACTACGATGCACCATCACACATGTCAGTAGATGATATGGAAGTCTATTCCAGATCTACCACCAAATATGAATCCACTCACTCTGAATCTAGGCGAAGAGATCACCGTGACGAACAATACTGTAACACCCCAAATTTTCGTATGTCATAAAAAATATAATATGTAGTGACGTTCTAATAATTAAAATTGGAATGTATAGAATTATGTCATATTAAAGGATTAGTAAAAGAAAGATGACAAGTTAGAATAAGGATTAATAAAGTGAAAAAGATCTAAAAGATGAGGGACTAGATGTGTATATATGAAATGAAATTAGATAAAAAACAGAGAAGACCAAAATTGGTCCTGGTGTGCGAACGTGAGAAGGCCAGGGGAAAGCTTTTCCTCTCAAAACCCTAACTTCTTAATTTCTATCAAATTGAAAGTGAAATCAATGAAGAATCGAATGCATGAGCTAAGAATTCTGATTGTCTAAGTATTCTTGATCTCAAGTAAGTGAAATTTCCTGATTTGATGATGTTTGGTTATGTGGGTTTAGTGTAATTCGTGAATGTAATACAAAATCTAGTATGATTTTTGGTTGCTCTGAATGTTTAGACATCAATAGATGCTAAATTTCGAATATGAGCATGATTAGGGAAAAAACCCACTTGCATGTAAAGTAAGGGTTAGAAATTGTGAAGTTCTACATGTTAATTTGATTGTTGATTGATGAAATTGTTATGAATAATTGATTAAGAACTAGGTGTTCATGTTTAGGATGATAAATTTCGAAGTTAGGGATGTTTATGTTAATCAATGAGTGAACTATGGAAATTGTGTTTAAGATGCTTGTACATTGTGCTAAACTAGTGATACACACGCAATGTGTTCGATGAAATGCCTAATTGGGTTTAGTTATGTTTTTTTTACATGAATACTTTATAAGTCAATGTAACTTCTTTATGATAATGACATATGTGATTAGTAGACACCAAATCGTATAGTAAGGAATGTGAAAATAATGTCATGAAAGCTAAAGTATGAAGTTATGACATATAGGCACGAAGAAAGAAGAAGGCGAAAGTCACTCGAAGCCATAAGCATCTCAAGATCGCTGTAAGTTCTTATGAACTTTATTTACTTTACTAGTAGATTTATGAATGATATTAATTAGAACAACGAATTCGTGCAAATTTCCGTTATGGATCAAGATTGATTAGATGCAAGAGTGATGTGCGTGAAGTGTGTTATGGTTTTAATGTTTATTTTAAGCCCTTTTACACTTTCTTTAGCCAAGTTTTAAATTTATAAAACACGATATTTACTAACACTAAACACACATATGGGCAAGTGCACCCATCGTGAACGTAGTATAGTGTTGGTAAGATACCGAGGTCGTCCAAGGACACAAGAGCTTTTAGTACCGGTTTATCCTCAACGTCTAATCAAATCAAAAAGTTAGAAAAAAGGTTTTAAACTAGAAAAATAAAAGCTAACTAAAATGCTGAAAATAAAAATAAAAGTAAAAACAGATAGACAAGATGAATCACTTGGTTCCGACTCATGTTTAGTGTAACCTTTGATTATTTCCGCACTTTTGCACAATTTAAGAGATTATCTTAGTTATTGTAGTAGGCCCCTCTTTTGGAGGTGACGTTACCCTCAACCCAGTAGTTTGAGTCAGCAATGATACAATCCTAAAGGGTCAGATTATTGAAAGATAATTAATTAAGTTATTAATGCAAATTATGGTAGGCCCCTCTTTTGAAGGTGACGTTACCCTCGGCTAAGTAGTCTGAGTCAGCAGGGATATAGTCCTAAATAGCCGGGTTATAGTATTAATAGTAGCTTACATATGAGGGGATCAAAGAGTTTGGACCCCCGTCATCCAATACCGTTAAGTATTGAAGGAGGTCCAACTAAATTTGACCCAGGTCCTTGCAGGATCTATACACTGAACAAGGCAAGACTTTTACCAAACCGTTCCCTTAACCCCCGACCAGGTAGCCAACATACCTCCATATAGACCGTGGAGATATGAATGGTGAAAATCTTTTATTTTATATAGACAGTAAAATAATGCCAAGACTCCACGGACAAACGATAAGGAAAAATCACCTTCAACATAAGAAACTAGTTATTAAAGTCATTAATACATAACCAAGTAAAAAGTGCAAAAATATTAAAAATAAAAAGTATTACACTAGACACTTTGTCTTCACCAAGTGATGTAAGAGACTTAGGCAAACATGGCCTTGATTGTCAAGAACTCTTACGATCAATCTTGGATCCCGAGACGACTCACACACTCTATGATGGACAATGGATGATGGTGGTGGATGATGGTGTTATGGTGGTGGTGGGTGGTGGGTGAAGTGTGAGAGAGGTGGTGTGCCAAGGGATGGTTTGAGCTTGAGCCAAGCACTCCTATTTATAGGCTGAACAGAAGCTCGGGCACGGCCCCGTGTCCAGTGGGCACGACCCCGTGTCCACATCCTTCTCTTTCTTCATTTATTGCAGCTTGTCTGTATTAGTTGACCACGCCCCCGTGTCCGCTGAGCACGACCCCGTGTGCAGAAGAATATCTGTAGTATCAAGATTTGCCTAGATTTCGCGGATCTTATAGTTGACCACGGCCCCGTGTCCGCTGAGCACGGCCCCGTGGTGGGCAATGGAAGCTTCTACCACTTTGTCTTTTCTGCTGACACTTGGGCACGCCCCCGTGCTCACTGAGCACGGGGCGTGTTCAGTCTTCCGTCTTCTTGTTTTGCTTGAGAAGATGCTGTTGTGGGGTCGGGCATATCACGTTTGTTCCTTTTCTTGTATTTATGCTAGATTTAGCTTCCTTTTTGCTTCTTTTGTTAATTTGAGCTCATTTAATCCTGAAAATACAAAAGGAAGACAAAAGCACACTTTTTCCAACATTAGTACTAAAAAAGGGTTAGTTTTATTGAAAAAGGTTTTAAAAGTGATGTTGTAGTGAATACGAAACGATCCGTCTAAATGGGTTGAAATGATAAGTGGAATGATTCTTAGAATGTTTATGTATTGACTTGTTCATAACGGGTCAAATGATGTAAGCGTGTTGAATTGAATGGTATGTAGTGACTCGTTTTAAATGAGTCGGAAAGTAGTATGTTGGATGTCTTCGAATGGAAGTAAGCATGTTGTAAAGAAACATGTCATGTAAATGGGTCGAATAAAGATAGGTAACTAAAGAGTTCGAGTTGTTATGTATTATGGCTAACAAATGTATTGTTGTTATGAATGATAGGTAAATCCCAAGTTTAGACGTGGCGCGCTCGGACCGAACACACACACGCATCGTTAACCTTATGCGCTTCCGGTCCAAGTTGTTTATTTTGAATGGGTTAATTTACCATTTTGTGTAGTAAATGTTAATTAGTAAGTGTCTAGTATGTTAGTAAGAAGTTTGGATTCTAAACCTTTTGTGTAGTTTGTACAAAATATTCACGGCGAACCTTTCATGGTCTTAACTTTTGTTATGTTGAAAATTGTCGTAGTATTCTATTAAAATGATTTTGTTAAAAGTCCTTAGTATAAACGGGTCACGTCAAAATTTTGTAAATTGTAAGAATTTTATGTTTTTAGTCGAATGAGAAAAATTTGGGCGTTTCAAGTTGGTATCAGAGCCTAGGTTTGAGGGATTTAAGCATCAAGTGCTTGAACTCAAACTGAAAGCTCGTGAGAAGTGTGTGTTCGATCCGCGGCGCAAAGCAAGTAAGTGTTTTAAAAGTTGAAAATTTTTCATTACGAATAATTAGTTACGGAACTTTATGGAATGGTTACGGGATGTTGTGGAAAGATGTGGGATGAATCAGATCAGTTTGGGGGTTAATAAGGGTAAAAAATGGGGTAAAAACATGAAAAATCAATCATGGTACGCTAGGCGTCACCGTAAGTTACGGTGGTACTGTAGCTTACGGTAGCACCTGGGAGAAAGTGGGCACCGTAAGGCAGTAGCCCAGTAGCGTAAAGAAAAAGGGGCCACCGTAAGCTACGGTAGCCACCGTAGCTTACGGTGGAGGCCATTTTCGGCCAAATTCGAATTTTAAGACTTTAAAGAATAAGAAAAGTGATACCAAGGTATATGGGATAAAGAATACTATGATCTTGGTTGTCGGAAACATTGAGTTTCCAAAGAAAGTTTAAGTATGATTTAGTCGCGAGTAATTTCTTTTACGTATTGGAAAGAATGAGAGCTACGTATTACTAGCATGGTTATATGATAGAAAGGATGAATGAATGTCTAAAATAAAGAATGATACGATACGATCGTCAATGACGATAAGGCATGAAGTATGAATGATGAATGGAATGTGTCATGATAAAATGATGTTAAAAACATGATGGTGGGAAGTATGAAATGAAATCTAATGAATGTAATGAATGTTTTATGTAGATGGCTGATGTGGTAAATGTAAATGATGGCGATGAAGCACGCCGAAATGAAATGAGAACAATGATTGTGGAAGAAGTAGAGAAAGCGATTGAAGCTAGTATTCCTCGACTAGCTCAAGAGGTGGAAGGTCAAGTATTGGGGGTAATCGATACTCTAGTAACGTCCAAGGTGGAAGAACTAAAAGAGATGATTAATGAACTACAAACAAAGAAAAGTACTCGAAGGTGCACGTACAAGGAATTCATGGCATGTAACCCCTTGCCGTACAAAGGGGAAATTGACCCGATAGCTTGTCAAAGATGGATTTCAAGCACCGAGGCAGTGTTTGTAAGAAGTAGATCTGAAGTGGAGGATCAAGTGCTGTTTGCTACGGGCTTCCTACAACTCCAAGCAAAGGATTGGTGGGACGCACATTCGAAGGAATTGGGGGATGACAAAGTACAAACGTTATCATGGAAAGAGTTCAAAGAGCCATTTCTGAAATATCATAGCCCACAATCCGCACTTGATAAGATTCAAGAAGACTTCTTACGTCTTCGACAAAAGGATGAAACGATTGACGAAATAACGAATAAGTTCCTCGAGAAGGTGAAATTTTGTGGGGAGATAGCGGGGACTGAAAGGTTGAAAATCATATGTTATCATGCTATGTTAAAGGTTGAATATCGGGAATTTGTAAATCCATCCAAGTGTGCAACGTTGAATGAATTAATCGACTGGGCAAGAGATAGGGAGATCGAGTTAAGAAGGCAAGTTGAACGGGGAGAGAAAAGGGTGGCGGAGAAGCCCACCAACACAAACCCATCGAAAAAGGAAAAATATCAAGATCAAAACAGGAAAGGGAAGACAAGTAGTGGGATTCTGACTTGCAAGACATGTGGGAAGCACCATTCGGGTGAATGTTTGTTGGGAAAGAAATGATGCTATAAATGTGGGCAAGAGGGACATCCCTATTATAGGTGCCCCGAAAACTCAAAAGCGTGTTACAATTGTAACCAAACGGGGCACATTAAAGCGGAATGTCCAAAACTCCAACAAGGGGCAAAGAAAGATGGAAAGAAGGATGAGTCTTCCAAGGCTCGTGGGAGGATGTTCCAGTTAACCTCGGATGAAGCTAAGACTAGCCCGGATGTGGTCTCAGGTATATTCTTGGTTAATTCTATACCTATGAATGTATTATTTGATTCCGGGGCAAGTAGATCGTTTATTTCTAATGAATTGTTAGTTCATCCATCGTTTAAGCTTGAAAAGATGTTAGTACCCTTAGAAGTGGAAGTTGCTGATAGTAAAAGCTATTTGTTACATGATATTTGTAGAAACTGTAAGATCTTAATCGAAGATGAGGAATTTAGTATAGATCTTGTCCCGATGTACATGGGGGAATTTAAAGTAGTTGTAGGAATGGATTGGCTTGCCCAAAACCACGCTGAAATTCAATGTGAAAAGAAAGTCATTCATGTAGTAACCTCCGGGGGGGGGGGGGGACGGGTAAGTGTTCAAGGTGATAGGGTCATTAAGTCGAAATTGTGTTCTATAATCAAAGCTGTCAAACATGTGAAGAACAGAGGTAAGGCGTATCTATCTTACGTGATTGACACCAATCGAGGTGTTCCAAAGCTCGAAGATGTGAATGTAGTGAACGAATATCCGGATGTATTTCCTGAAGATTTACCGGGGCTTCCGCCCGAACGAGAAGTGGAATTCAAGATAGAGCTTAACCCGGATGCAAAACCGGTAGCTAAAGCTCCTTATCGGTTGGCCCCAACCGAAATGAAAGAATTGATGACACAACTTCAAGAGTTGCTCGATAAGGGTTTTATTAAACCAAGTGTTTCACCATGGGGAGCGCCCGCATTATTCGTGAAGAAGAAAGATGGTTCAATGCAAATGTGCATCGACTATTGGGAGTTGAACAAGTTAACGGTGAAGAATCGTTACCCGTTGCCCAAAATTGATGACCTATTTGACCAGCTTCAAGGGGCAAGTTGGTTTTCGACAATCGATCTGCGGTCGAGTTACCACCAACTGCGTGTACGAGAAGAAGATGTGCTGAAGACTGCGTTTCGAACGCGGTACGGACATTACGAGTTTTTAGTAATGTCCTTTGGTCTAAAGAACGCACCAACTGCGTTTATGGATTTAATGAATCGGGTGTGCCGACCTATGCTTGATAAGTATGTAATCGTTTTTATTGACGATATACTAATATACTCCCGAAGTGAAGCAGAGCATGCTTCCCACCTACGTGATGTATTGGAAACGCTTCGCAAGGAAAAGTTATATGCAAAATTCTCAAAGTGTGCCTTTTGGCTTAGAGAGGTACAGTTTTTGGGTCATATAATCGATGCGGATGGTGTCCATGTGGACCCGTCCAAAGTAGATGCGGTAATGAATTGGGTACCCCCGAAGAACCCGAGCGAAATAAAAAGTTTTCTAGGCTTGACTGGGTACTACAGGAGATTTATCCAAGATTTCTCCAAGATAGCCTCACCTATGACGAAGTTAACAAAGAAGAGTGAAAAGTTTAAATGGGGCGAAGAACAAGAAAAAGCGTTTCAGACCTTAAAGGAAAAGCTCTCAAATTCTCCAGTGTTGACATTACCGGATGGGACGGATGATTTAGTAGTGTATACTGATGCCTCCCGCCAAGGATTAGGTTGCATATTAATGCAAAGGGGTAAAGTCGTTGCATATGCTTCAAGACAACTCAAGCAGCATGAAAACAATTACCCAACGCATGATCTAGAATTGGCAGCAGTCGTATTTGCCTTGAAGATATGGAGGCACTACCTATATGGGGTGAAATGTACTATTTACTCGGATCATAAAAGCCTCAAATATTTTTTCGAATAGAAAGATCTTAATATGATGCAACGAAGGTGGTTGGAACTCATTAAGGATTACGATTGTGACATTCATTATCATCCCGGGAAGGCTAATGTTGTGGCGGACGCTCTAAGTCGAAAGGAATACCCGACTCCGATTCGGGTAAAATCTATGAAGATGGTAGTCACTCCTAAGCTGCTTGATGAAATTTGAGAAGCTCAAACAAATCTTTAAATGCTGACGACTCAAAGAAAGAAAGGACGAAAGGGTTTATTCATGAATTGGAAGAAAATGCAAACGGTATGAAAACGAGGTATAACCGAATCTGGATACCTCGGGAATGTAACGTGAAAGAATTACTATTGAATGAGGCTCACAAGTCTCGGTACTCCGTTCATCCGGGAGCTACAAAGATGTATTGAGACTTGAAGATGAATTATTGGTGTCCAGGAATGAAAAGAGACATTGTCAAGTATATTGCTAAGTGATGTGCGTGAAGTGTGTTATGGTTTTAATGTTTATTTTAAGCCCTTTTACACTTTCTTTAGCCAAGTTTTAAATTTATAAAACACGATATTTACAAACACTAAACACACATATGGGCAAGTGCACCCATCGTGAGCGTAGTATAGTGTTGGTAAGATACCGAGGTCTTCCAAGGACACAAGAGCTTTTTACCGGTTTATCCTCAACGTCTAATCAAATCAAAAAGTTAGAAAAAGGTTTTAAACTAGAAAAATAAAAGCTAACTAAAATGCTGAAAATAAAAATAAAAGTAAAAACAGATAGACAAGATGAATCACTTGGTTCCGACTCGTGTTTAGTGTAACCTTTGATTATTTCCGCACTTTTGCACTATTTAAGAGATTATCTTAGTTATTGTAGTAGGCCCCTCTTTTGGAGGTGACGTTACCCTCAACCCAGTAGTTTGAGTCAGCAAGGATACAATCCTAAAGGGTCTGATTATTGAAAGATAATTAATTGAGTTATTAATGCAAATTATGGTAGGCCCCTCTTCTGAAGGTGACGTTACCCTCGGCTAAGTAGTCTGAGTCAGCAGGGATACAGTCCTAAATAGCCGGGTTATAGTATTAGTAGTAGCTTACATATGAGGGGATCAAAGAGTTTCGCCATCCAATACCGTTAAGTATTGAAGGAGGTCCTACTAAATTTGACCCAGGTCCTTGCAGGATCTATACACTAAACAAGGCAAGACTTTTACTAAATTTGACCCAGGTAGCAAACATACCTCCATATAGACCATGGAGATATGAATGGTGAAAATCTTTTATTTTATATAGACAGTAAAATAATGCCAAGACACCACGGACAAACGATAAGGAAAAATCACCTTCAACATAAGAAACTAGTTATTAAAGTCATTAATACATAACCAAGTAAAAAGTGCGAAAAGATTAAAAATAAAAAGTATTACACTAGACACTTTGTCTTCACCAAGTGATGTAAGAGACTTAGGCAAACGTGGCCTTGATTGTCAAGAACTCTTGCGATCACTCTTGGACCCCCAAAGTGACTCACACACTCTATGATGGACAATGGATGATGGTGTTATGGTGGTGGTGGGTGGTGGGTGAAGTGTGTGAGAGGTGGTGTGCCAATGGATGGTTTGAGCTTGAGCCAAGCACTCCTATTTATAGGCTGAACAGAACTCGGGCACGACCCCGTGTCCAGTGGGCACGGCCCCGTGTCCACGTCCTTCTCTTTCTTCATTTATTGCAGCTTGTCTGTATTAGTTGACCATGCCCCCGTGTCCGCTGAGCACAACCCCGTGTGCAGAAGCATATCTGTACTATCAAGATTTGCCTAGATTTCGCGAATCTTATAGTTGACCACGGCCCCGTGTCCGCTGAGCACGGCCCCGTGGTGGGCAATGGAAGCTTCTACCACTTTGTCTTTTCTGCTGACACTTGGGCACGCCCCCGTGCTCACTGAGCACGGGGCGTGTTCAGTCTTCTGTCTTCTTGTTTTGCTTGGGAAGATGATATTGTGGGGTCGGGCATATCACGTTTGTTCCTTTTCTTGTATTTATGCTAGATTTAGCTGCCTTTTTGCTTCTTTTGTTAATTTGAGCTCATTTAATCCTGAAAATACAAAAGGAAAACAAAAGCACAATTTTTCCAACATTAGTACTAAAAAAGGGTTAGTTTTATGCCACAATTGATGTAATTTATATGTTGCATTTTGCACACATCAAATACCCCCACACTTGAATCTTTGCTTGTCCTCAAGCAAAACTCTTTATAATGTGGCTTTACACTCCCAAATGGAATGGGTAGAAGAGAAAGTTTTTGGGCTTGTCATTGAGTGTCAGGATTTCCAAGATTCTTTATTAAGTTTTATTTTTATTTATTTACAATCCTATTCGTCATGATTTATTTAAAACTTTTCATAAGATAAATTACTTAATAGGGCATGACATGCCTCTTTAAAATTCCATTTATATACAAGTTCACATACCTCACGGGGATCACTCAACACTCGGCCGAAAATGTATTTTAGTGGATCACTCGAGAGCGGCATGGAACTTACTCCTACCATAGGCTTGCCAAGCAATCAATCCTCCTCCTTTTTAACTATATACCTTTGTAAATATCAAGAGGACTTTTGGGTGAAGGGTTAGGCTTGGGTTAAAGGTAGGTGGTTGGGTTAGTGGTTAGTGAAACGGTGAAAAGCGTAACAAGCGTCGGTTTTCGTAAGACTTTTTATTTTTGTAACTTTTATTTTGATGAAGCTTTTATTCAAACAAAGTTATTTTTGATGAACTTGTTTGTTTATATATATATATATATATATATATTTTAATAAAAAGTCATACGTAAAACCGAGCTAGATACTAAAACAAAGGGTTAAAAATAAAAAGGGTTTTGGTGGGTAAAAGGGTGTTTGGTTTGGGTTATGAAATGAAAAGGTTTAGGCTCAAAGGGGCTAACTAGGGGGATTTTGGGTAGGTGATGAAAAAAATAATAATAATGGTGTAGAAATAAAAAGGGTTAGTCCTAATGCCTCCATCATTTACTTACTCGGGTTTAAGTTGGTAAGGACCGGGAATGTATCGTCGTGGCAAGTTCTAGAGTCGTAAGAACCAAGCGGCTATTCACACAAGAAACGAAAAATGAGCATTTAGTTTAATGATATGTATTTGTATGCTCAATAAAGGCTCAAAACTCACTTTTGTGGGAATGGGTTTTTATGTGATCAAGTATATATAATCAATTTTTAACTAAGCTTGCCATGCCTTTTCATAATTTTCTTATGTTGGTTCTTTTTATCACGACGCTATCGGTTGTAAATTTGTAAAAATATAACCTTTTTTTAGAATTTGAAATTCCCAAGTTAAACCTAGACAAGTAAAAAAAATGAAAATTTTTGAAAAAATTTGGGGTGATTAGCGGTTCCAATAGAGTTTTGTGTAAGACTTGTAATTAGGACTTGCAAGATTCAATGTTTTAGCATCCCCCCACACTTAAATTACACATTGTCTTCAATGTGTCCCAAAAATAAGTTTTTAGGTTGATTGAATGTGTAAAAAGGTGTGAAAAAGCAAAATATTTTGTGTTACTGGGCGCTGAACACGGCCCCGTGGTGTCAGGGCACGGCCCCGTGTTCAAGTGCCAGTAACAAAATTTGAACAAGAGAAACAGAAGCCGGGACACGGGGGCGTGTTGGGTGAACACGGCCCCTGTCCAGTGTACCTGAACTGGGTATTTTCTGCAGACTGTGCAGCACGGGGCCGTGTTGGGCCCCGTGCCGAACTTACTGTAACGAAGAAATTTTGTCGGATGGTCCTGTTTTCCTGCATGGGGTGCTGGTTCAAGTTTCCCTTGTTTCCTTTGTCATCTCAAGTGCGTTTTATTCCTGAAAATTAAAACTAACTAGAAAGCGTAAAAATTAATCTAAACTAAGGATAGTTCCGCGGAATGCCTCCGTGGTGCGCCACGTTTATAAGGGTCCTTGGCTAGACCCAAAGCCTGGTCATATGTTACTCAAGTGGGATGTGTTGCATCCCATGCTACACCGTCGGAGAGCGTCATCCAAACTTGAGTCTATGACCTCCATGTAATTGACCGGGTCTTCGTCTTCTACTCTATTTCCAACTCCCAACTTCACTTCCTCGTCACCAAACTTCAATGTTAGTGTTCCGTCATTCATATCTACCGCTGCTTGAGCGGTGGCTAGAAATGGCCTCCCAAGGATGAGAGGGATATTGGCGTCTTCCTCCATGTCTAGGATGACAAAGTCGGCAGGGAAAACGAAATTGTCAACTTTGACCAATAGATTTTCAGCGACACCTTGTGGAAATTTAACGGATCTGTTGGCAAGTTGTATGCTCATCTTTGTGGGGCTTGTTTTCCCTAGGCCGAGTCGTTCGAACATTGATGCGGGCATGAGGTTGATGTTGGCCCCAAGATTGGCTAGCGCATTGTGAATGGGGGATTCCCCAATCGAGCAAGGAATCGTGAAGCTTCCAGGATCAATCTTCTTTTGTGGGAGTTTGTTGAGTACTAACGCGGAGCATTCCTCGCCTAAATTAACTAGAGTTAAATGCCATTTTAGTCCCTGTGGTTTGGGCCATTTTGCCAGTTTAGTCCAAAGGTTTCATTTTTAACCTGTGGGTCCAAAAAGGTTTCACAGTTGCCATTTTAGTCCACTGGGTTAACTTCATCCATTTTTTCTGTTAACCAGAAGGCCATTTCGGTCATTTTATATGGCTGAATTGCCCTTTTAGTTAACAGAATTACATACAAAATGGCCAAATTGGCCTTCTGGTTAACAGAAAAAATGGATGAAGTTAACCCAGTGGACTAAAATGGCAACTGTGAAACCTTTTTGGACCCACAGGTTAAAAATGAAACCTTTGGACTAAACTGGCAAAATGGCCCAAACCACAGGGACTAAAATGGCATTTAACTCAATTAACTAATTGCAATGTTTCAATTTTCCTTTTGTGAGCGAGGAAGTCTCTCATAAATTTTGAATATTTAGGCATTTGGGTTAGGACTTCTATAAAAGGAATATTAACATGTAATTGTTTTAATAAATTTTCTAACTTTACGAATTGCTCATCGGTCTTTTGACCAATTAACCGACCGAGGTACGGAACTGGAGGAGCTTTAGTGGGCTCTTGAGTTGGTGGAGAAGCCGTTTCTGGTTGAGGATCGGGTGGAGTCATGGTTTGGTTGGATTGGTTTTTCTCAGCTGGCGGTAGTGGAGCCTCCTCGGGACCTACAGTTCGATTTCTTAATGTGATGAGATGTACTTGGGCTTTTGGGTTGGTTTCGGTATTACTTGGTAACGCACCTTGTGGTCTCTCGGAGAAATTTTGAGCTACTTGATTTAATTGTTTTTCAATGTTTTGAATGCTAGCTTGTTGATTTCTAAAATTCGACTCCAATTGTTGAAATCGATCCGAGTTTTTCCTTTCGGTTTCAGAGATGAGGCGAGATACAGTATCTTCAAGTCTTTCTCTTCCACCTTGTTGTTGAGAAAAATTTTGTGGTTGTTGAAAGTTAGTTCGTTGGTTTTTTTGGTTACTACTATTGCCGGGATCTCTCCAACCAAGGTTGGGGTGGTTACGCCATCCTTGGTTGTAGGTACCCGTTGGTGGACCCGACAGCCTAGGTCTATTGTCAATGTAGTTTACCATTTCCGTTTGATCATCTACTTCTTTCATACAACTCCAATTTTCATGTGGTCCACCACACCCTTCACAAGCCATAACCGAGGCCGTTTTTGTCATTTCTATTTTTTTTTTATTTTTGAAGAAACGACCTCGATTTAGGCTTGTAAAGAAGTGCTTTTATCAACCTTATGGGCGCCCGAGACAATAGATTTATTGCCTCGGGGAGTGTGCCACTGAAAAGTGGTTTGAGCAATTTCCTCAATTTGATTATATATCTCATTTGGGCGACGATTACCTAGAAGTCCCCCGGAGCTAGAATCAAGTGTTTGACTTGTGTGTGGCAACAACCCATTGTAGAAAGTGGATACTTGTTGCCATACCGCAAGACCGTGATGAGGACACTTTCTTAGTAGCTCCTTGAACCTTTCCCAAGTTTCATATAAGGATTCCCCATCTTCTTGTGAATATGTATTAATTTCAGTCATAAGTTTAGCCGTTTTAGCAGGAGTGAAATACTTATATAGAAACTTTTGGGCTAGTTCATCCCAGGTGTTTACCGATCCAACTGGGAGGGTGTTAAGCCAAGCCTTAGCTCGATCTTTTAGTGAAAATGGAAACATTCGAAGGCGGATGGCGTCATTTGATGCTCCATTGATCCGAAAGGTATCACATATTTCTAAGAAATTAGTAATATGTAGATGGGGATCCTCGTCCACAAGCCCATGGAAGGTTGCGGAGTTTTGAAGCATCTGTATCAAATGCGGTCGAAGTGCGAAGTTATTGGCTTCGACGTTCGGTGCATTGATAGCGGCGCCAAGATTACCTACGGTGGGCCGTAGGTAATCCATGAGGGTACGTAGGTCCGCCATTGGAAGTGGGTCCCCCGAAACTTTCTCTTGATTTTTAGCTTTAAGTCTTTTTTTGAGAAAGCGTTTGGGTTCTTCGAGAGGTTCTTTTATGTCTCTACTAGAACTGGAGCTCATGCACTACGTAGGAAGTTCAAAATGTGGCGCCTGGGTTCCAAATCCTGCAACAAAAACAGAAAAGAACGTTGGTCAGAAGGTTCACCACGACCCCGTGCTCAGTGAACACGGCCCGTGGTCGGAGGTACAGTGATTGTTTTCCGAATCCCTGTTACTGGGAGTTAGACACGGCCCCGTGAAAGAATTACTATTGAATGAGGCTCACAAGTCTCGGTACTCCGTTCATCCTGGAGCTACAAAGATGTATCGAGACTTGAAGATGAATTATTGGTGGCCAGGAATGAAAAGAGACATTGTCAAGTGTGTTGCTAAGTGATGTGCGTGAAGTGTGTTATGGTTTTAATGTTTATTTTAAGCCCTTTTACACTTTCTTTAGCCAAGTTTTAAATTTATAAAACACGATATTTACTAACACTAAACACACATATGGGCAAGTGCACCCATCGTGAGCGTAGTATAGTGTTGGTAAGATACCGAGGTCGTCCAAGGACACAAGAGCTTTTAGTACCGGGTTATCCTCAACGTCTAATCAAATCAAAAAGTTAGAAAAAGGTTTTAAACTAGAAAAATAAAAGCTAACTAAAATGCTGAAAATAAAAATAAAAGTAAAAACAGATAGACAAGATGAATCACTTGGTTCCGACTCGTGTATAGTGTAACCTTTGATTATTTCCGCACTTTTGCACTATTTAAGAGATTATCTTAGTTATTGTAGTAGGCCCCTCTTTTGGAGGTGACGTTACCCTCAACCCAGTAGTTTGAGTCAGCAAGGATACAATCCTAAAGGGTCGGATTATTGAAAGATAATTAATTAAGTTATTAATACAAATTATGGTAGGCCCCTCTTTTGAAGGTGACGTTACCCTCGGCTAAGTAGTCTGAGTCAGCAGGGATACAGTCCTAAATAGCCGGGTTATAGTATTAATAGTAGCTTACATATGAGGGGATCAAAGAGTTTGGACCCCCGCCATCCAATACCGTTAAGTATTGAAGGAGGTCCTACTAAATTTGACCCATGTCCTTGCAGGATCTATACACTGAACAAGGCAAGACTTTTACCAAACCGTTCCCTTAACCCCTGACCAGGTAGCCAACATACCTCCATATAGACCATGGAGATATGAATGGTGAAAATCTTTTATTTTATATAGACAGTAAAATAATGCCAAGTCACCACGGACAAACGATAAGGAAAAATCACCTTCAACATAAGAAACTTATTAAAGTCATTAATACATAACCAAGTAAAAAGTGTGAAAAGATTAAAAATAAAAAGTATTACACTAGACACTTTGTCTTCACCAAGTGATGTAAGAGACTTAGGCAAACATGGCCTTGATTGTCAAAAACTCTTACGATCAATCTTGGATCCCGAGACGACTCACACACTCTATGATGGACAATGGATGATGGTGGTGGATGATGGTCTTATGGTGGTGGGTGGTGGGTGAAGTGTGAGAGAGGTGGTGTGCCAAGGGATGGTTTGAGCTTGAGCCAAGCACTCCTATTTATAGGCTGAACAGAAGCTCGGGCATGACCCCATGTCCAGTGGGCACGGCCCCGTGTCCACATCCTTCTCTTTCTTCATTTATTGCAGCTTGTCTGTATTAGTTGACCACGCCCCCGTGTCCGCTGAGCACGACCCCGTGTGCAGAAGCATATCTGTACTATCAAGATTTGCCTAGATTTCGCGAATCTTATAGTTGACCACGGCCCCATGTCCGCTGAGCATGGCCCTGTGGTGGGCGATGGAAGCTTCTACCACTTTGTCTTTTCTGCTGACACTTGGGCACGCCCCCGTGCTCACTGAGCACGGGGCGTGTTCAGTCTTCTGTCTTCTTGTTTTGCTTGGGAAGATGCTATTGTGGGGTCGGGCATATCACGTTTGTTCCTTTTCTTGTATTTATGCTAGATTTAGCTGCCTTTTTGCTTCTTTTGTTAATTTGAGCTCATTTAATCCTGAAAATACAAAAGGAAGACAAAAGCACAATTTTTCCAACATTAGTACTAAAAAAGGGTTAGTTTTATGCCACAATTGATGTAATTTATATGTTGCATTTTGCACACATCACTAAGTGTTTGTCATGTTCTCAAGTAAAGGCCGGACACCAAAGGCCGTATGGAAAGTTGGAACCGCTGGAGATACCGGTGTGGAAGTGGGAACATGTAACAATGGACCTGGTGACTAAACTTCCTAAGACAAGAAAGGGGCACAATGCTATTTGGGTAGTCGTTGACCGACTAACCAAAAGTGTACATTTCTTACCCATTCGGGAAACTTATAATTCGGAAAGGATGGCGAAAGTTTATACGAATGAGATTATATCTCGACATGGGGTTCCGGTGTCTATAGTGTCCGACCGGGATACCCGGTTCACATCTCGTTATTGGAGAAAATTTCACGAAGAATTGGGGACTCAGTTACATATAAGCACCGCCTACCATCCACAAACCGATGGTCAGTCGGAATGAACTATCCAAACGTTGGTTGATATGCTAAGGGCGTGTGTTATGGATTTCAGAGGAAGCTGGGATGATAATCTACCTTTGGTCGAGTTTTCATATAATAATAGTTATCATAATAGCATAAAATTGCCCCTTATGAAATGCTTTATGGAAGGAAATGTAGGACTCCGGTTTGTTGGGGGGAAGTTGGTCAGCGCAAACTCTCGCCAAAGGATGTAGTAGCTGAAACGAATGAAAAGATTGGCATGGTTAGATCAAGAATAAAGGCACCACAAGACAGACAAAAGTCTTATGCGGATCGGCGAAGTCGACCAATTGAGTTTCAAGTGGGAGATTTCGTGTTGCTAAAAGTCTCTCCATTGAAAGGGATAATTCCTTTTCGTAAACGCGGGAAGTTAGGTCCTCGATACATTGGACCATTCAAAATACTTGCTCGGGTGGGGTTGGTAGCGTACCAACTAGAATAACCACCCGCGTTGGATGGAATTCATAACACTTTTCATGTGTCGCAACTGCGAAAGTGCCTCGCGGATGAGGCGGCATATGGCCATTGGATGATATTGAAGTGGATGAAAAGTTGAATTATATTGAAAGGCCTGTCGCAATAAAAGATTTTAAGGTGAAGCAACTCCGCAACAAATCCGTTCGACAAGTGTTGGTTTAATGGCAACATCGGAAGGGATCGGATCTCACATAGGAAGAGGAGGATGATATGCGAAAGCACTACCCAGAGTTATTCGGTATGTATTCTGGTTTCGGGGACGAAACCATTTTTAAGGGGGGTAGACTTGTAACACCCCAAATTTTCGTACGTCATACAAATTATAATATGTAGTGATGTTCTAAAAATTAAAATGGGAATGTATAGAATTGTGTCATATTAAAGGATTAGTAAAAGAAAGATGACAAGTTAGAATATGGATTAATAAAGTGAAAAAGATCTAAAAGATGAGGGACTAGATGTGTATATATGAAATGAAATTAGATAAAAAAAAAAGAGAAGACCAAAATTGGTCCTGGTGTGCGAACGTGAGAAGGCCAGGGGAAAGCTTTTCCTCTTAAAACCCTAACATCTTAATTTCTATCAAATTGAAAGTGAAATCAGTGAAGAATCGAATGCATGAGCTAAGAATTCTGATTGTCTAGGTATTCTTGATCTCATATAAGTTAAATTTCCCGATTTGATGATGTTTGGTTATGTGGGTTTAGTGTAATTCGTGAATGTAATACAAAATCTAGTATGATTTATGGTTGCTATGAATGTTTAGACATCAATAGATGCTAAATTTCGAATATGAGCATGATTAGGGAAAAAACCCACTTGCATGTCAAGTAAGGGTTAGAAATTGTGAAGTTCTACATGTTAATTTGATTGTTGATTGATGAAATTGTTATGAATAATTGATTAAGAACTAGGTGTTCATGTTTAGGATGATAAATTTCGAAGTTAGGGATGTTTATGTTAATCAATGAGTGAACTATGGAAATTGTGTTTAAGATGCTTGTACATTGTGCTAAACTAGTGATACGTACGCAATGTGTTCGATGAAATGTCTAAGTGGGTTTAGTTATGTTTTTTTTACATGAATACTTGATAAGTCGATGTAACTTCTTTATGATAATGATATATGTGATTAATAGACACCAAATCGTATAGTAAGGAATGTGAAAATAATGTCATGAAAGCTAAAGTATGAAGTTATGACATATAGGCACGAAGAAAGAAGAAGGCGCAAGTCACTCGAAGCCACAAGCATCTAAAGATCGCTGTAAGTTCTTATGAACTTTATTTACTCTACTAGTAGATTTATGAATGATATTATTTGATACAACGAATTCGTGCAAATTTCCGTTATGGATCAAGATTGATTAGATGCAAGAGTTTATATTGAAAAAGGTTTTAAAAGTGATGTTGTAGTGAATACGAAACGACCCGTCTAAATGGGTTGAAATGATAAGTGGAATGATTCTTAGAATGTTTATGTATTGACTTGTTTATAACGGGTCAAATGATGTAAGTGTGTTGAATTGAATGGTATGTAGTGACTCATTTTAAATGAGTCGGAAAGTAGTATGTTGGATGTTTTCGAATGGAAGTAAACATGTTGTAAAGAAACATGTCACGTAAATGGGTCGAATAAAGATAGATAACTAAAGAGTTTGAGTTGTTATGTATTATGGCTAACAAATGTATTGTTGTTATGAATGATAGGTAAATCTCAAGTTTAGACGTGGCGCGCTCGGACCAAACACACACACGCATCGTTGACCTTATGCGCTTCCGGTCCAAGTTGTTTATTTTGAATGGGTTAATTTACCATTTTGTTTAGTAAATGTTAATTAGTAAGTGTCTAGTATGTTAGTAAGAAGTTTGGATTCTAAACCTTTTGTGTAGTTTGTACAAAATATTCACAGCGAACCTTTCATGGTCTTAACTTTTGTTATGTTGAAAAGTGTCGTAGTATTCTATTTAAATGTTTTTGTTAAAAGCGGGGAGAAAAGTCCTTAGTACAAACGGGTCATGTCAAAATTTTGTAAATTGTAAGAATTTTATGTTTTTAGTCGAATGAGAAAAATTTGGGCGTTTCAAGTACTCTCACAAACTTCAGTCAGTCCATTCACGTTTGGGCCCGCGTTCCTATCAGAAGCGGGACACCCAAACTGATGAATATGACATGACGTATAATGAAGACGACAATACAAGCGCTTCCAGTCGTTTCCAGAGA
The DNA here is from genome assembly GCA_030545235.1 of Helianthus tuberosus. NCBI lineage: Eukaryota > Viridiplantae > Streptophyta > Magnoliopsida > Asterales > Asteraceae > Helianthus > Helianthus tuberosus. Next base: position 141,614,771 of record CM060383.1, read on the forward strand.
GACCATGCAAGCTACAAACCAAAAATTCGTGCGGTTTACAACCCAGAAGCGGAGTATAATTACAATCTGATTTACCGACCAGCGGAAGCCGCTGAAAACTCAAAGTTCGTTAAAGAGATTGCACTAGCTCCCCTGGAGCGAGCAAAATTACCTTCGAATGTTTGGAAGTTCAATGGATTATCAGATCCTGATGATCACCTGCGCGTGTTCACTAGCGCAAGATTAGTCGGTGGATGGACACTACCCATGTGGTGTCATTTATTCGTCCAAACCCTAACAGGCGCAACACATCTATGGTTTGACAACCTACCAGTGGGTAAGTTAACATCCTGGGTATATCTGAAAGAAAAATTTATGGTCCATTTCAGTCAGCAGCACAGATCCATTCGAGACTCCGCAGATGTCATGAACATCTGGAGGAGAGACGATGAAAGCTTGGAAGATTTCATAACAAGGTACAAAAAAGAAGTGTTGGAAATCGTTAATGTGCATGAGCACTTAATCCGTGCGTAGTTCAAATACGTGGTGAGGTGCGATGATATGATAAAAGTATTGTCAGGGAGTGAAGGTCTGCCGAAAAGTTGTGAAAAGTTGATGGCCGCTGCCAAAGTCTATGCTCAGACAGAGCGCCATTTAAGTTCCAACAGACCACCACTACCGCAGAACCGCCCTCAAGACATGAGCGGAAATAGTGGTAGAAAATTCAAGAAAAACTGGTGGGACTCAACTTTAGGCGCATACTCCTCAGATGACGCCCGCGCGACAATCAACAAGATCACAGCGCAAAAGGAAGCTAAACAAGAAAACCGAGAAAGGCAGTGGATGCCTCTTACCAAGACATCGGCGGAAGTGCTCAGCACTGAAGATTAACAGTTCAAAACACCGCCGTCGATGAAAAACAAAAGAGGACAAGACCCAAACCTCTACTATGAGTACCACAAAGACAATGGCCACACCACGAACAATTGCATCAGTCTCCGCACGGAAATAGAGAAAGCACTCAAGAATGGAGAGCTTACCCATCTAGTTCAAAACATGCGCAAAGAAATCAAGCAAATCACGCATAGAGACGAGGGGCCAAGTAACAAAAAAGCTAAACAATCCTGAGGGTGCACGGTAGTACATCGTGCATAGTTCCTTCATATTTGACAGGTTCCACAACTTGTCAACTTATAGCATAAGGACTATTCCGTGCGTAGTAAGTTAAGTTCCATTATTTATCCTAAACAACAACTTTGTAATACATGGCCTCTGCGCCCTATCCAAATCAATACAAAGTTTGTTACATTATCTCTACTTTTATTACAAATGCATGTAATCTCTTTCGGTAAGTACAAAAACACTTTGGTAACCTAACACAAGTCTCATGAACGGTCCGCGGTCACAGGTACCGCGCAAGGTCCAGCCCTACGTTCACACATGAGCTTTATACCATCTTTATTCGCCTTACCTAAACAAAGTAATCGTACTCATGCAAAACATTGTAATTCAAACATACCATACATTTAGAAAGTTGCTTGCACAGCAAGGGCATTAACAAAAATTTACATGCACAGCAGTGCATCAGCAAGTTACTTGCGCAACAGCGCAATAACACCATTACAAATGGGATCTACATCCCAAACCTATTCAACTACAATGTTCATAAAACACGAAAAATACAAAGAAAATCTACTCTAGGTCTTCATCATCATTCGCTTCATTCAGAAACACCTCTTTCAGCTGCGCTACAAAAATCATCAGACTCAAGTGCAGCAACCACCAGATCCATCACTGGAAGGCGCAAGTAATTATACTCAGTCTTAGCAGCAGCATGGGCAGCTCCAGTATCAACTCCATGCGTAGCAGATCTGCTGTCATTCCAATTAACCTTCAACGCATTATTAATATGTTGGGTACATTCTGTATACCCTTGGGTATATCCGTCATTACATGCGGTAACCATTAGATTGGCAACAGTTTGATCCAAGTCGATGGAATTGAGAACAAAATTTGCAACCTGAGCAATACAATAAATCAGAAGATATACAAACACATCAAAATATCACAAGGAGTTGACACACTTACATTTATAATCCCATGATGCTTCATCCAGAGCATATCATCTCTCAGGGGTTGAACCAGACTCCCCGCCATCACTCGAGCAGTTTCAGAATCTTCTAAATTCCCTTCAGTTTTTTCCAGATGACGGGAGGTCTCAACTTTCTCAACCGTCTCAAGCTGCAAATCTTTTTTAGCAGATTCAAGCTCCGCCTTCATTTGTTCCTGATTAGCTAGAATGATAACTGTTGTTGAAGGAGAATTCGATTAAAGGCATATGCGAAACCCAACTACCACCAGAGTCGATCACACAAGCTCTATTTGAGGATGATAAGCAGTGCTCAGCTTTAATTTGGTTCCCATGGCAGATTGGATGGTCTTCCAAAAATGAGATGAGAAACGAGCATCACGATCTGATATGATGTTCAAAGGAACACCATGACGAGATACAATCTCATCAACATAGATCTTAGCAAGTTTGTCAGTAGATAAATCCTCACGAATTGGCAAAAAGAGTGATGACTTAGTCAGACGGTCAATGACTACCCAAATGACATCGTGACAACTTAAAGTGCTTGGTAATTTAGTGATGAGATACATAGCAATGTTCTCCCACTTTCATACCAGAATTTCTCGTTGTTCAAGCAAACCAGAAGGACATTGATGTTCTGCCTTGACCTTAAAACAAGTAAGGCATTTGGATACATACAAGGCTATGTCCTTCTTCATACCCGGCCACCAATACTGGGTACGAAGATCCATGTCCATTTTGTTTGCGCCAGTATGAATCGAGTAACGAGACTTGTGAATGTCGTTCATTAACAGCGTACGAAGATTGTCTTGGTTTGGAATCCACAAACGGTTCAAGAAATAGAGTAACCCATCATTTTTAGTTTCAAGTTGAAGCTCGAGACTATGTGGCAATTCATTACACATCTTGCCTTGGGTTACACAAGTATGTTGGGCTTCAAAAATGCGTGTTTGGATATCATATTGAACTCGAACACAATGGATTTTGACACGTTCTTTCCAACCAAGTGAATCGACTACGACATTCGCCTTACCGGATGGTAACGAACCTCGCAGTCGTAGTCATTCAGAAGTTTAACCCAACATCGTTGTCTCTTGTTTAATTCCTTCTGATTGAATATGTGTTGGAGACTTTTGTGGTCAGTGAAAACCACACTTTTGGTACCATAGAGGTAGTGCCTCCAAATTTTGAGAGCGAAAACAACAGCACCTAACTTAAGATCATGAGTTGTGTAGTTCTTTTCGTGGACTTTCAATTGTCTCAATGCGTAGGCTATAACTTTGTCTCTTTGCATGAGAACACAGCCAAGGCCAAAATTTGAGGCATCACAATATACAACAAAGTCGTCGTTTCCATCAGGTAAGGATAAAATAGTAGCATCACAAAGTTTTTGTTTCAATGTTTGGAAAGCTTCTTCTTGTTTGGGTCCCCACTCAAAAGGTTTATTCTTTAGAGTTAAAGAAGTGAGGGGAACGGCAATATTGGAGAAATTTGCGATGGAACGGCGGTAATAGCCGGCGAGACCAAGAAATGAACGAACTTCGATAGGAGTAGTGGGTGTACCCCAATCCTTAATCACATTGATTTTGGTGGGATCAACATGTATACGTTGTTCGTTGACAATGTGACCCAAGAATTGAACTTCTTTAAGCCAAAATTCACACTTGGAGAATTTGGCATAAAGTTGTTCTTTCTTTAGGAGTTCCATCATTATACGAAGATGATGTTCATGTTCAACTAGAGATTTTGAATAAATCAAAATGTCATCAATGAAAACAATGATGAACTTGTCTAAATAGGGTGTACAAACTCTATTCATTAAGTCCATGAAAACGGCAGGAGCATTTGTCAAGCCCAAGGGCATGACAGTGAACTCAAAATGGCCGTATCGAGTGCGAAAAGCAGTTTCGGGAATGTCTTATTCGAGTACACGAAGTTGATGGTACCCAGAACGGAGATCAATTTTTGAAAAACAGGTAGCACCTTGTAGTTGATCAAAAAGATCATCAATACGGGGTAGGGGATATCGATTTTTAATCGTGAGTTTGTTGAGCTCATGATAATCGATGCACATACGAAAGGATACGTCCATCTTTTTCACGAATCACCGGAGCACCCCAGAGTGAGAAACTTGGATGGATAAATCCTTTGTCCGAAAGTTCTTGGAGTTGTTACGACAATTCTTGCATATCAGACGGTGCAAGATGGTAAGCGGATTTAGCAATTGGGTTGGCACCAGGTACAAAGTCTATTTGAAATTCCACTTGGCGTACTGGGGGTAAGCCAGGTAGTTCTTCCGAAAACACTTCGGGATAATCTCGAACAATGGAGACGTCTTGAATACTCTTACTCTTGCCTTTCTCCTCTACGATATTTGCCAAAAGGCTACATATTTCTTTCGTAGGTATTTCTACGCTTGGGTGCAAGTCATGAGTTTTAGGCTACTAGAGGATTTCTCTCCACGAACTTCTAAGATTTTTCCAGATGGAAGAGGTATGCGAATAATCTTATAGAAATAGATAACTTCAGCATGATGTTTGGTTAACCATTCCATTCTTACTATGTCGTCAAAACTCCCAATTTGCATTGGCGTGAGGTCAATGGGAAAAAAGATGGCTATTGAGGTTTAATTGGCAACTACGAATGATAAAATCAAGTACAAGAGGTTCGCCGCTAGCTATCTCTACTGTTAAAGGTTTTCCTAGTTTAGTTCGAGGCATAGATAGAAAAGTTCAAAGGCTAGGGATAGAAAACTTCTATCAGCACCCGAATAAAAAAGACTAGAAACAGGATGATTGTTAACAAGGAACGTAACGTTAAATATGTCGTTATTAGTACGAGCCTCGTTAGCATTTATGTTAAATGCACGTCTACAGGATGGATTAGCATTAACAAGCTTTGGGTAGTTGTTCCTGAAGTGGCCCATCTCGCCACAGGTTTAACAAGACCCAGGTGGAAAGTGAGGTCGAGTAGGATTTCCTTGGGGTTGAACCGGAATTCGGATAGCTTGATTTGGAACAGATCGACAAACATTGGCCAAGTGACCGAGTTGTCCACATAAGGTACATTGATGACAGGGTAATTGATTTTGGTGTTGACCATTGCATCGGTTGCACAAAGGTGCAGTACTAGCGTATGGTTTCCTAGCAGGAGGTTGAGCTAGATGGTTTCTCCTGGGTAGTTTTAGCAGTTTGTTTCTTGTCGCCTTTACGGAAAAGTTTCCATTTCTTTACTTGTGAATCGATTAGGGTTGCGGCTAATTCGATAGCCTCCCTAATTGTGGCTGGCTTAGTACCGGTGATGATGTGTTCAAATATTAACATATAAATTTCATCAAATGAGGCATAAAACTAACCCCTTTTTAGTACTAATGTTGGAAAAAGTGTGCTTTTGTATTCCTTTTGTATTTTCAGGATTAAATGAGCTCAAATTAACAAAAGAAGCAAAAAGACATCAAAATCTGACATAAATACAAGAAAAGGAACAAGATGTGACATGCCCGACCCCACGACAGCATCTTCCCAAGCAAAACAAGAGATCAGAAGCCTGAACACGCCCCGTGCTCAGCCAGCACGGGGGCGTGCCCAAGTGTCAGCATAAAAGACAAAGTGGTAGAAGCTTCTATTGCCCACCACGGGCCGTGCTCAGCGGACACGGGGCCGTGGTCAACTATAAGATTCGCACAATCCAGCAAATTTGCATAGTACAAAGATTCTTCTGCACCACGGGGTCGTGCTCAGCGGACACGGGGGCGTGGTCAACTAATAAGACAAAGCTGCATTTAATGAAGAAAGAGAAGGATGTGGACACGGGGCCGTGCCCACTGGACACGGGGCCGTGCCCGAGCTTCTGTTCAGCCTATAAATAGATGTGCTTGGCTCAAGCTCAAACCATCCCTTGGCACACCACCTCTCTCACACTTCACCCACCACCCACCACCACCGTAACACCATCATCCACCACCATCATCCATTGTCTATCGTAGAGTGTGTGAGTCGTCTCGGGATCCAAGATTGATCGTAAGAGTTCTTGACAATCAAGGCCATGTTTGCCTAAGTCTCTTACATCACTTGGTGAAGACAAAGTGTCTAGTGTAATACTTTTTGTTTCTAATCTTTTGCACTTTTTATTTGGTTTCGTATTAATGACTTTAATAACTAGTTGCTTATGTTGAAGGTGATCTTTCTTTATCGTTTGTCCGTGGTGTCTTGAAATTATTTTACTGTCTATATAAAATAAAAGATTTTCACCATTCATATCTCCACGGTCTATATGGAGGTATGTTGGCTACCTGGTCGGGGGTTAAGGGAACGGTTTGGTAAAGGTCTTGCCATTGTTCAGCGTTTAGAGGTCCTGCAATGGACCTGGGTCAAATTTAGTAGGACCTCCTTCAATACTTCACGGTATTGGATGGTGGGGGTCCAAACTCTTTGACCCCCTCATAAGTTAACTACTATTAATACTATAACCCGGCTATTTAGGACTGTATCCCTGCTGACTCAGACTACTTAGTCGAGGGTAACGTCACCTCCAAAAGAGGGGCCTACCATAATATTGCATTAATAACTTAATTCATTATCTTCCAATAATCCACCCTTTTAGGATTGTATCCTTGCTGACTCAAACTAGTGGGGTGAGGGTAACGTCACCTTCAAAATAGGGGCCTACTACAATAACTAAGATAATCTCTTAATCATGTGCAAAAGTGCGGAAATAATCAAAGGTTACATTAGATACGAGTCGGAACCAAGTGATTCATCTTGTCTATCTATTTTATTTTTATTTTTATTTTCAGCATTTTAGTTAGTTTTTATTTTTCTTAGTTTAAAAAATTTTTCTAACTTTTTACTTTGATTAGACGTTGAGGATAAACCGGTATTAAAAGCTCTTGTGTCCTTGGACGACCTCGGTATCTTACCAACGCTATACTACGCTCACGATGGGTGCACTTGCCCATATGTGTGTTTAGTGTTAGTAAAATATCGTGTTTTATAAATTTAAAACTTGGTAAAATAAGTGTTAAAGGGGCTTAAAATATACACCTAATATATATAACACTTCACACGCATCAAGTTTTTTGGCGCCGCTGCCGGGGACACAAAAATTTTAAGAAAGTTAGGAATCAGCGGCCTAATCGTTTTTCTTATTTTTCATTTTTTTAGGATTTTTTTTAGTTTTTCTGTTTCTGCAGAGCTCAGCACGGGCCGTGCCTGGTCAGACACGGGCCGTGCCTAGCATCATCACTGGCAGATTTTATTTTCTGAGTTACAGAGAGCTGAGCACGGGGCCGTGTCGGTGCAACACGGGGCCGTGTCCAACTCCCAGTAACAGGGATCCGGAAAACAATTACTGTACCTCTGACCACGGGCCGTGTCCACTGAGCACGGGGCCGTGGTGAACATTCTAACCAACGTTCTTTTCCGTTTTTATTGCAGGACTTGGAACCCAGGTGCCACATTTGACCCTCCTACGTAGTGCATGAGCTCCAGTTCTAGTAGAGACATAAAAGAACCCCTAGAAGAACCCTAACGCTTTCTCAGAAAAATGGCGGACCAACATACCCTCATGGATTACCTACGGCCCACCGTAGGCAATCTCGGCGCCGCAATCAATGCACCAAATGTCGAAGCCAACAACTTCGAACTTCGGCCGCATTTGATACAAATGCTCCAGAACTCCGCAACCTTTCACGGGCTTGCGGACGAGGATCCCCATCTACATATTACTAATTTCTTGGAAATATGTGATACTTTTCAGATCAATGGAGCATCAAACGACGCCATTCGCCTTAGGATGTTCCCATTTTCACTAAAAGACCGAGCTAAGGCTTGGCTTAACACCCTCCCAGTTGGCTCGGTAAACACCTGGGATGAACTAGCCCAAAAGTTTCTATATAAGTATTTCCCTCCTGCTAAAACGGCTAAATTAATGACTGAAATTACATACTCACAAGAGGATGGGGAATCCTTATATGAAACTTGGGAAAGGTTCAAGGAGCTTCTAAGAAAGTGACCTCATCACGGTCTAGCGGTATGGCAACAAGTATCCACTTTCTACAATGGGTTGTTGCCACACACAAGACAAACACTTGATTCAAGCTCCGGGGGACTTTTAGGTAATCGTCGTCCAAATGAAATATATAATCAAATTGAGGAAATTGCTCAAACCAATTTTCAATGGCACACTCCCCGAGGTAATAAATCTATTGCCCCGGGCGCCCATAAGGTTGATGAAAGCACCTCTTTACAAGCCCAAATCGAGTCCCTCTCTTCGAAAATCAAAAGGCTAGAAATGACAAAAACGGCCACGGTTATGGCTTGTGAAGGGTGTGGTGGGTCATATGAAAATTGGAGTTGTATGAAAGAATTAGATGAACAAGCGGAAACGGTAAACTACATTGATAATAGACCTAGGCCGTCGGGTCCTCCAACGGGTACCTACAGCCAAGGATGGCGTAACCACCCAAATCTTGGTTGGAGAGATCCCGGCAATAGTAGTAACCAACAAAACCAACGAACTAATTTTCAACAACCACAAAATTTCTCTCAACAACAAGGTGGAAGAGAAAGGCTTGAAGATACCCTATCTCGCCTCATCTCCGACACCGAAAAGAAAAACTCGGATCGATTCCAACAATTGGAATCGAATTTTAGAAATTAACAAGCTAGCATTCCAAACGTTGAAAAACAATTATATCAACTAGCTCAAAATTTCTCCGAGAGACCACAAGGCGCGTTACCAAGTAATACCGAAACCAACCCAAAGGCGCAAGTACACCTCATCACATTGAGAAACCGAACCGTGGGTCCCGAGGATGAGCCCTTACCACCAATTGAAGGAAGTCAACGCCAAAATGCTACTTCACCCACACCTCAACCGGAAAAGGCTCCTTCAACAAATCAAGAACCCACCAAGACTCATCCGATTCCGTACCCCGGTAGGTTAAATCGTCAAAAGACCGATGAGCAATTCGCAAAGTTCGAAAGTTGACTAAAACAATTGCATGTTAATATTCCTTTTATCGAGGTCCTAACCCAAATGCCTAAATATGCAAAATTCATGAGGGACTTCCTCACTCACAAAAGGAAAATTGAATCATTGCAATTAGTTAACTTAGGCGAAGAATGCTCAGCTTTAGTACTCAACAAACTTCCACAAAAGAAAATCGACCCCGGGAGCTTCACAATCCCTTGCTCGATTGGGAAGTCCCCCGTCCGTAATGCTTTAGCCGATCTTGGGGCTAGCATCAACCTCATGCCCACGTCAATGTTCAAGCGACTCGGCCTAGGAACGACAAGCCCTACAAAGATGAGCATACAACTCGCCGACAGGTCCGTCAAATTTCCATAAGGTGTCGCTGAAAATCTGCTAGTCAAGGTTGACAATTTCGTCTTTCCAACCGACTTTGTCATCCTGGACATGGAAGAAGACACCGATGTCCCTCTCATCCTCGGGAGGCCATTTCTAGCCATCGCCCAAGCAGTGGTGGATATGAATGACGGAACTTTAACATTGAAGTTTGGGGATGAGGAAGTAAAATTTGAATGTGGAAAGAAAGTAGAGGAAGAAGATCCGGTCAACTACATGAAGGTCATAGACTCAAGCTTGGATGACGCTCTTCGACGGTGTAACATGGGATGCAATACATCCCACTTGGGTAACATATGACCAGGCTTTGGGTCTAGCCAAGGACCCTTATAAACGTGGCGCACCATGGAGGCATTCCACGGAACTATCCTTAGTTTAGTTTAGTTTAGATTAATTTTCTTGTTTTCTAGTTAGTTTTAATTTTCAGGAATAAAACACACTTGAGATGGCAAAGGATGCAAGGGAAACTTGAACCAGCACTCCATACAGGAAAACAGAACCGTCCGACAAATTTCTTCATTTACAGTAAGCTCGGCATGGGCCGTGTCCACCCAACACGGCCCCGTGCTGCACAGTCTGCAGAAAAAGACCCAGTTCAGATAACTGGACACGGGTCGTGTTCACCCAACACGCCCCCATGTCCAGACTTCTGTTTCTCTTGTTTAATTTTGTTACTGGCACTTGAACACGGGGCCGTGCCCGGATCACACGGGGCCGTGTTCAGCGCCCAGTAACACAAAATTTTTGCTTTTCACACCTTTTTACACATTCAATCAACCTAAAAACTTATTTTTGGGACACATTGAGGACAATGTGTAATTTAAGTGTGGGGGGGATGCTAAAACATTGAAACTTGCAAGTCCTAAATACAAGCCTTACACAAAACTCTATTGGAACCGCTAATCACCCCAAATTTTTTTCAAAAATTTTCATTTTTTTTTTACTTGTCTAGGTTTAATTCGGGAAATTCAAGTTCTTAAAAAGGTTATATTTTTATGAATTTACAACCGATAGCGTCGTGATAAAAAGAACCAACATAAGAAAAATTATGAAAAGGCATGACAAGCTTAGTTAAAATTTAATTATATATACTTGATCACATAAAAACTCATTCCCACAAAAGTGAGTTTTGAGCCTTTATTGAGCAAATACTTACATATAATTTGACTAAATGCTCATTTTCGTTTCTTGTGTGAATAGCCGCTTGGTTCTTACGACTCTAGAACTTGCCATGACGATACATTCCCGGTCCTTACCAACTTAAACCCGAGTAAGTAAATGATGGAGGCATTAGGACTAACCCCTTTTTATTTCTACACCATTATTTTTTCTTTTTTTTTACTACCCAAAATCCCCCTAGTTAGCCCCTTTGAGCCTAAACCTTTTCATTTCATAACCCAAACTAAACACCCTTTTTACCCACCAAAACCTTTTTCATTTTTACCCCTTTGTTTTAGTAACAAGTTCGGTTCTTTAAATGACTTCAAAAAAAAAAAACCCTTTGTTGTTGATGAAGAAGCAAAAGAAAATAAACAAACAAGTTCATCAAAAATAACTTTGTTTGAATAAATGGCTTCATCAAAATAAAAGTTACAAAAATAGGAAGTCATATGAAAACCGACACTTGTTACGCTTTTCGCCCTTTTTACTAACCACTAACCACCAACCCAACCACCTACCTTTAACCCAAGCCTAACCCTTAACCCACAAAGTCCTCTTGATATTTACAAAGGTATATAAGTTAAAAAGGAGGAGGATTGATTGCTTGGCAAGCCTATGGTAGGAGTAAGTTCCATGCCGCTCTCGAGTGATCCACAAAAAATACATTTTCGGCCGAGTGTTGAGTGATCCCCGTGAGGTATGTGAACTTGTATATAAATAGAATTTTACAAAGGCATGTTATGCCCCAATAAGTAATTTATCTTATGAAAAGTTTTAAATAAATCATGACGAATAGGATTGTAAATAAATAAAAATAAAATTAAATAAAGAATCCTGGAAATCCCGACACTCTACGACAAGCCCAAAAACCTTCTTCTCTACCCATTCCATTTGGGAGTGTAAATAGCCACATATTAAAGAGTTTTGCTTGAGGACAAGCAAAGATTCAAGTGTGGGGGTATTTGATGTGTTCAAATATTAACATATAAATTTCATCAAATGAGGCATAAAACTAACCCCTTTTTAGTACTAATGTTGGAAAAAGTGTGCTTTTGTCTTCCTTTTGTATTTTCAGGATTAAATGAGCTCAAATTAACAAAAGAAGCAAAAAAGACATCAAAATCTGACATAAATACAAGAAAAGGAACAAGATGTGACATGCCCGACCCCACGACAGCATCTTCCCAAGCAAAACAAGAGATCAGAAGCCTGAACACGCCCCGTGCTCAGCCAGCACGGAGGCGTGCCCAAGTGTCAGCAGAAAAGACAAAGTGGTAGAAGCTTCTATTGCCCACCACGGGCCGTGCTCAGCGGACACGGGGCCGTGGTCAACTATAAGATTCGCACAATCCAGCAAATCTGCATAGTACAAAGATTCTTCTACACCACGGGGTCGTGCTCAGCGGACACGGGGGCGTGGTAAACTAATAAGACAAAGCTGCATTTAATGAAGAAAGAGAAGGATGTGGACACGGGGCCGTGCCCGAGCTTCTGTTCAGCCTATAAATAGATGTGCTTGGCTCAAGCTCAAACCATCCCTTGGCACACCACCTCTCTCACACTTCACCCACCACCCACCACCACCATAACACCATCATCCACCACCATCATCCATTGTCCATCGTAGAGTGTGTGAGTCGTCTCGTGATCCAAGATTGATCGTAAGAGTTCTTGACAATCAAGGCCATGTTTGCCTAAGTCTCTTACATCACTTGGTGAAGACAAAGTGTCTAGTGTAATACTTTTTATTTCTAATCTTTTGCACTTTTTATTTGGTTTCGTATTAATGACTTTAATAACTAGTTGCTTATGTTGAAGGTGATCTTTATTTATCGTTTGTCCGTGGTGTCTTGAAATTATTTTACTGTCTATATAAAATAAAAGATTTTCACCATTCATATCTCCACGGTCTATATGGAGGTATGTTGGCTACCTGGTCGGGGGTTAAGGGAACGGTTTGGTAAAGGTCTTGCCATTGTTCAGCGTTTAGAGGTCCTGCAATGGACCTGGGTCAAATTTAGTAGGACCTCCTTCAATACTTCACGGTATTGGATGGCGGGGGTCCAAACTCTTTGACCCCCTCATAAGTTAACTACTATTAATACTATAACCCGGCTATTTAGGACTATATCCCTGCTGACTCAGACTACTTAGTCGAGGGTAACGTCACCTCCAAAGGAGGGGCCTACCATAATATTGCATTAATAACTTAATTCATTATCTTCCAATAATCCACCATTTTAGGATTGTATCCTTGCTGACTCAAACTACTGGGGTGAGGGTAACGTCACCTTCAAAAGAGGGGCCTACTACAATAACTAAGATAATCTCTTAATCATGTGCAAAAGTGCGGAAATAATCAAAGGTTACATTAGATACGAGTCGGAACCAAGTGATTCATCTTGTCTATCTATTTTATTTTTGTTTTTATTTTCAACATTTTAGTTAGTTTTTATTTTTCTTAGTTTAAAACATTTTTCTAACTTTTTACTTTGATTAGACGTTGAGGATAAACCGGTATTAAAAGCTCTTGTGTCCTTGGACGACCTCGTTATCTTACCAACGCTATACTACGCTCACGATGGGTGTACTTGCCCATATGTGTGTTTAGTGTTAGTAAAATATCGTGTTTTATAAATTTAAAACTTGGCTAAAGTGTAAAAAGTGCTGAAAATATAACTATAAATTATATACACGACAACACGCATCAAGTTTTTGGCGCCGTTTCCGGGGACACAAGGATTTTAAGAAAGCTTAAAATCGACGGCTTAATCGGTTTTTCAAAACTTTTTCAAATCGCGCACACATTTTTCTGCATTTTAGTTAGTTTTGCATTTAAAGTAGGTTGAACACGGGCCGTGTTCACTGAACACGGGGCCGTGCTGCATATTTTTCATAAAAACACCCGGATACAGAGTCTAAACACAGGGTCGTGCTCACTGAACACGCCCCCGTGCTGCACAAAACCAGTCACTTTAATTCAAATGCCCAGATACAAAACCTGAACACGGGTCGTGCTCACTGAACACGGGGCCGTGTCTAGCCTCTGTTTCCGTTTTTATTTTTGTTTTCTGGTCTCGAGACTGTGTTGTGCTCTGCTGAGTGATTCTTATGGATCAATACTCAGGAGGCTACAACTACACCTATGAGGAGGATGATTATAGGGAAGACTATTGCACCATTTGTGGTGACCCGCACTCGGTTCAATATTGTGACTTATTTCAACCATCCACTTCATACACCTACTATGAGGAGCCCGAGTATGATCCATCGACTTCATACACATCCTATGAAGACCCAAGGTATGAACCTTCTCCCTCATACTCATATTTTGATGAACCAAGGTATGAGCCTTCATACTCATACTTTGAGGAACCAAGATATGAGCATCCCCCTTCATATGCTTATTATGAGGAACCATGGCGTGAACAACCCACCTCATATGAGTATTATGAAGAACAAAATTACGACCCTTATCCATCATATACTTACAATGAAGAACAATGGTATGAACCATCTACTTCATATGAGTATTATGAGGAACCAAGGATCGAACATCCGGATTCAAGCTTTGAGGATCCTGATCCTTATTCTATCACCGACATAACCGATAAGATAATAGAACACATTAAAACTATCGAACGTTGCATAAAAGAATCTCGCGCAAGGGAAGAGGAGTCTCGCGCAAGAGAAGAGTTAACTTGTAATAAAGAAGAGATAGTTGAAAATGTAAAAATGGAAGAACAAGTAAGTGAAAAACCAACACATGTGTTAAACAACGAAAAAGGTGAGTCCGACAACGTTAAAATTCAAGAAAAGTCTAATTCTGAAAAAATTAATCTCTTGTCACCTTCTTTTGAAAATCATTGTTTAGTACCCACTCATGCTAAGTTTTTAAAAGAATTGAACACTAACACTAAAATTGTCGAAAGGTAAGCGTTAACTTAACAAATGATCAAACCTCGCTAATAAAAGAAGACCCATTTGAAATCAACATTACACCGGTTCCATGTTTTTTTTCAAAACTCCTTTATTAGTAATGTTACAATTGATAAAGATCTTTGTGTTAATGTAATGCCAAACTACATTTTCGAAAAATTAAGTATTAGTGATTTTTCTCCACTTCAAATACCCATTTTTTTATCCAATCGGAAAGTAATAAAATCAATAGGGATAGTTGAGGATGTCTTGGTCCAAACAAATCAGATGGTAATCCCAACCGACTTTGTCATCCTTGATGACGCTCCTCTAGTGTTGGGACGGCCTTTTGTAAAACCCCACGAAGCTTTGAAAAATCGGAAGCACAACAATCTATCTATTCAATTAGGGGCATTTAAAAGGAGCATCGATCTTGAGCGTTCAATGAAATATCCTTTCGGCAATAATGACCCCCTAATTGAAGATGAAGATGAACCACCCGATACAAGTGAAAAGATTGACCACTTTGTTGAAGAAGAGGTCGCCATAGAACAAACTTTTAAAGTTCTTGATCAAAATGAGTAACCAAATAAGGAGTCTCCGAAAGACCCACCTCTTGAGCACAAAGAACTTTCGAAAGGTTTGGAATATGCTTTTCTAGACAAAGATGGTAAATTACCTATAATTATTTCATCTAAATTATCTAGCTTAGAAAAAGAAAAATTAATTACACTTTTGAAAAAACACAAAAGTGCGATCGCTTGGAAGCTTGTAGATATTAAAGGAATAAGTCCTTCCATGTGCACGCACAAAATTTTAATGAATGATGACTATAAATCGGTAATACAACCACAAAGAAGAATAAAACCAAATGTCCAAGAAGTGGTTAAAAACGAAGTCATCAAATTACTTGACGCCGGACTTATTTACCCTATCTCCGATAGTCCTTGGGTAAGTCCCGTCCAAGTAGTTCCAAAGAAAGGAGGTATGACGGTAATAACTAACGAGAAAATTGAATTAATACCAACAAGAACCGTCACAAGATGGAGGGTATGTATAGATTATAGGCGATTAAATGAAGCAACAAGGAAATATCACTTTCCTTTGCCCTTCATTGATCAAATGTTAGAAAGATTATCCGGTCATAAATTTTATTGTTTCTTGGATGGTTTTTCATGTTACTTTCAAATCCCGATAGCACCCGAAGACCAAGAAAAGACAACATTTACATGTCCCTATGGAACTTTTGCTTATTGACGCATGCCATTTGGTCTATGCAATGCCCCCGCAACCTTCCAATGTTGCATGGTGGCCATCTTCCATGCCATGATAGAAAAGACAATGGAAGTCTTCATGGACGACTTTTCTATCTTTGGAGATTCATACGACCAATGCCTCGATAACCTTGAATGAATGCTATCCCGATGTGAGGAAACTAACCTCGCCCTTAATTGGGAAAAATGCCATTTCATGGTAACGGAGGGAATAGTACTCGGTCACAAAATCTCAAGCGAAGGAATGGAGGTTGATCGAGCCAAAATAGATACTATTTCTCGATTACCACCCCCATCCTCCGTTAGAGCTATCAGAAGTTTCCTAGGGCATGCTGGATTCTATAGACGATTTATCAAGGACTTTTCTAAAATCTCAAGACCTCTAACAAAATTACTTGAAAAAGATACCCCTTTCATCTTTGACAAGGATTGCAACCAAGCATTTCTAACACTAAAGGAAATGCTAGTCAATGCACCTATCATGATAGCGCCTGATTGGAAATTACCTTTCAAAATCATATGTGATGCAAGTGACTTTGCAGTTGGAGCCGTCTTGGGACAAAGAAAAGAAAAGCATTTTCACCCAATTTATTACGCTAGTAAAACACTTAACGATGCACAAGAAAATTATACAACAACAGAAAAGTGGTATTTGCTTTTGATAAATTTCGTTCTTATCTTGTTCTTTCTAAAACAATAGTCTATACAGATCATGCAGCCATTCGATATCTCTTCAAGAAACAGGATGCTAAACCGCGTTTGATTCGGTGGATTCTACTCCTCCAATAATTTGATATTGAAATCAAGGACAAAAGAGGAGCAGAAAACACCGCAGCAGACCATCTTTCGCGCTTAGAAGGCCCAGCTTTGGAGGCAACCATGGATGAGCAAATAAATGAAATATTTCCAACGGAGTCCTTGGAAATGGTGGAATACAGAGAAGAACCATGGTACGCCGACTATGCTAACTACTTAGCTAGCGGTATAGTCGCCAAAGGATGGCCACATCATCAACGAAAGAAGTTCTTTGCCGATGTGAAGCATTATTTTTTGGAAGAACCTTATCTTTTCAAAATGTGTGCCGATCAACTCATCTACCGATGCGTACATGGTAGTGAAGCAAGAAGAATTCTCCGCCATTGTCATGGTCCACACGGAGGACATCATGGTTCCGCTAGTACCGCACGAAAGGTATTTGATTCAGGATTTTATTGGCCAACCATTTACAAAGACGCCCAAAGTTTTGTCAAGACATGTGACGCTTGCCAAAGAACAGGTAATATTTCTTCCAAAAACGAAATGCCACAAAATTGCATTCTTGTTTGTGAAATTTTTGATGTGTGGGGACTCGACTTTATGGGACCTTTCCCACCGTCAAAAGGAAACAAATATATACTTGTGGCAGTAGATTACTTGTCTAAATGGGACGAGGCCGAGGCACTTCCGAAAAATGATGGAAGAGTCGTGGTAAGATTTCTGAAAAAATTATTCTCTCGTTTCGGAACACCTAAAGCATTAATAAGTGATAGAGGTACCCATTTTTGTAACCATCAACTTGAAATTTTTTTAACAATATATGGGGTCTATCATCGGGTCTCAACGGCATATCACACTCAAACAAACGGATAAGCCGAAGTGACTAATAGAGGTTTAAAATGTATACTCGAAAAAACCGTAGGATTAAATAAAAAGGAATGGGCCAATAAATTAGATGAAGCTTTATGGGCTTTTCGAACTGCTTATAAAACCACAATAGGTACTGTTTTGGTCAGAAAATCTGATGAGGATATTGTAACCAAACTCTTTGTTTAGGGGAATGATGCTTTAAATATGTAACAGCGATGAGGATCACTTCAATGTAAAATGCACAAACAACACAAGGATTTATACGGGGAAAAAGCCCTTGATCAAGAGTTGATCTCCGGCACAAAAAACCCCGGGTGATGGAAACTACCGATCACCAAGCTAAAATAAATGGTTAAATGTTTACAACTTCGGATAGTAACGAGCTAGGTACAAGATCACTACAGTGAAATGTGTAAAAAGTGTATGAAATTGCTAAGTGATTGAACGAGAGCTTGTATGAGCGCTTGTACGAGTGTGTGTAACTGAAAAATGGCTAAGTGTGTTCTACTAGCTCGTTACTCCATTTTTAAAATAGAAAAAACCACCTAAACTAACTATCCGACTTTCGTGCCAAGCCTCCACGTTCTCCATAACGTCTACTTTCGGTCAGGCACGTGCAGAATAGTTCAGGAATATTCTCCAGGAATGTCGCTTAGACTTGGTCAAGCTCAATATATCTGCGAAATGCTACAAAACATAAGTAAACAATCGTTAGTACGAGGATCCTTAAAGTGATCCATGATCCTGATCCTGAAGCTCTTCTGAGGATCACCACCTGTCACAGAAGTAAGGATCACTAGTTAGGATAACGAATAAGGATCACTAATTGTTAGAAAATCCTCCCCTAACAATTGCCCTCAAAATATAAGGAGTGAAATTGTAAAATTAGCGAGTTATGTTTTCTTGATCTTATCCGTAACAAACTAACGGATATATAGCCGTTAAAATAGAACTAGCCGTTGCGATGATGATGTCACGGAAGTGACAATCCTGCAGAATCATAATTATAAATAGAGATATAGATAGGATCATCATGCATTCAAATTCGAAAGAGACTCCCTTTAAATTCTCAGTCGACGAGCTACCAGGTAATTCTTTCTCCTCTTTCTCCCTTCTTACTCTGTTTTTCTACCTTTATCTTCGTCAGTACGAAAATGTTGCTTCGAAGTTCACCGGGCAAGGATCACCCAAAGAACAGTCCTCCGAAAAGCCAGGGGATCATTGAAGATTCCATTAAAGAACGCTGCTGCTTCAATGATGCTCAGATAGATAGGATTCGCTATTGTTTTCCGGCGAACACCGAATTCAGGCCTTTTGACCCCAACGCCTTGAGCGATCATATCTCCGATAAGTGGGTTGCTTTCCCCGTCACTCCTTTCACCATAGGCTATACATATCCTTTTCCAGCCTTCACCCAATCTTTCTTTTCCCTAACCGGCATCTCTTACATCCAAGCCATGCCGATGATTTAGAGGGTTTTGCACACCCTTGAAAGGATCATCGATCAAGAGGGAATAGATCTAGGAATGGCAGAGCTGGGAGAACTGTATGATCTTACCACCTTTGGCTCTCACCGTTATTTGTTCAAACGTAAACCTGGTGAAGAACACCCGATCTTCAAAGCCACCAAGAATGATGCTAACTGGAAACGGCGCTTCTTTTTTATCAAGAGAGATTCCATCCAGGATGGAAAGGATCTTCCTAAAAAATGGGCTACCCATGGTAGGATGGAGGATCCTGAGAAGGATCACCAGGAACTTCCTTTTGATGTAAGGATAACTGATATTTTTGCTTTCTTCTTATGTAGCTATCACCGTTTCACACCTCAAACTGTCCCCTGCTGCTAAGGAAAGGCTCCTCGCTTTCAAGAGACTTGATCCTGAGACAAGAACTTTCAAAACAACAACCCAAGATTCACAGGAGGTATCCTCAGGCTCTGTCACAATGTCAAGTAAGTATCCTTGTTTAAAATTTAAATATATAGTGAAATATGAACTAGGAAAAGATACTTATCTTGTTTTAATTGTGTAGGTGCTGGAAAATCTGCCAAGCCTGTATCCCAATTCAACACTGCTGACCTTGATGTCGTACGACCCAGAAGGAAGAGATCCACCAGCAGTCCCAGCATTTCCATTCCAAAGGCACCCACTAAAGGAAAGGGTGTCAAGAAGAGGAAAACTTCTGATGCTGAGGATCTTCAGGGTCTACCACTGATCCGCCACCAGTTCCTTGAATACTTCAACGAAGTAAGGATCCTTTATTCTGCCTATATATCCTACTCGCATGAGGATCACTTGGTCTTGAACCGCTTTTATCCTTTTCTTTTGCAGAAATTTGCTGAGATTGAGGATTATGTGGGCCACGTTGAGGATCAAGATAAAAAGATTGCCGATCTCCAATAGGTTGCTGTGCTCAAGGATCTTGCACTTGCTGATGCTCGGAAGGAACTCCTAGACGAGAAGACCAAGACAGCCAAACTTCTGATCCACCTTGACTATGAAAAGCATGAACTTATGGAAAATGCTAAGGTCTCTGCCGCCATTACGATGTACCAGACGAAATTGAAGATGGCCCAGGAAGCTCAAGATCCTAGCTTTGATAAAAACAGCTGGGATGTTGAGGGTTGGAAGGAAAGGTTGGCTGATCTTGAGGATGAGGAAGAGGAGGCTACTGAAGTCTTGGCGATTGAAGCAAGTGGCAGTGGGAAGGATCAGGTGAAGGATAGCGCAGCTGGAGGAGAAGAGGATGCAGCAAAGGTGTAGGCTACACAATTGGGCGATGATGGATATATGTGCCAAGGCCGGAGCCCAATTTTTTTTTAGTTTGATGGTTGTGATGTTTTAAACAATTTCATGGTTTGTACTTTGAACAATAGGTTTTAGGATTAAGGATCATGTATGATCCTTTGGACAATAGGCAGGATTGCAATTGGTGGAGGGATCCTCTGTTTGGGGGATGAAGCCATTGTGATCCTGTCGCCTTTATATTCCTGCACTACTTTTGAACTCGTTATCATGGACACCCTTTACCTACCCCAGCGGACGGGCCACGTTTTGCTGATAGAAGCTCGGGTAGGTAATTTTGACAACCTTTAAAGGGTTAGCCTTATGTTAATAAATAAGAACTTAACCTTTTGTCGCTTATCTTGTGTTGCTATCCTTTTTAGTATGTTACTTTCCAACTGTTGTAATATTCATTCTGTTTATACTTATCAAGCCTTGAAAAATTAGAAAAGACATCCAAAAAAATTTAGGAAATGAACAAGGATCACATATCCCGTAACTGATAGGTTTTAAAAAGTGATATGATTTAAGAAATACAAGTTCAGTTGTCAAGTATAAGGGTTATTTAGACGAAAAATAAAATCAAAAGAGTTAAGGATCATACCTGAGGATCCAAGTTAGAATCCTAACCTTAATAAGGATAACTATAAGATAAACCTTAGAGTGAAATAAGGATCAAGGACCCCTAACTGCCTATCTTCAAGGACCTGAAATAGAGCACAACTTGGGACTAAGCCAATATAAGAAAAGAGTTAGCAACTGGGGACAAGCCCAAGGATAACTGGGGACAAGCCCAAGGATAACTGGGGACAAGCCCAAGGATAACTGGGGACAAGCCCAAGGATCGTGTGTAAACTGGAGTATGGCCCTAACTGGCGTCTATCCAAACTTAGTGACATGAAGATGCCAAAACCTTAGCTAACGTGAAAACGTTAGAAACCTTAGCTAACGTGAAAACGTTAGAAACCTTATGAACGGATGTATGGTACGTCTACCATTATACGTAGGATCCTAAGCATAGCCAGAACAATGGAATTATCAGCCCCTAGAACGAGTACTGGTCCCAAAGCCTTGAACTATACCAGGATCATCGTGCGCTACAGGCGGAATCTGGGGACAAGCCCATATAACTGGGGTTTAACCCAAAAGACGGATTGCTTCTGTGGATAACCAACGTTGTGCTAAAGATACCTGAACTTTCAAAACTTGAGCTCACGTGAGAGAAGGATAAAGGATACATGATCCTTATCCTTATAAGAGAAAATAATAAGAATGAAATAGCTTAAGTTTAGGATATTACCTAAGTAAGGATCACCGATCCTCTGAGGATCCTTTGAGGATATCCCTATCGTGAGGATTACCTATGCCATAAGGATCCTGCTTACATGAAATATTTCTTCAAGTGGACAACATTCCAAGCTCTTGGTAGCAATTCACCTTCCATGGTTAACAATCTATATGCCCCCTTTCCTGCTTCCGCTTCAATCAAATAAGGGCCTTCCCATTTTGGAGCCAATTTTCCATCAGCAGGATTGGTGGTATTCTGAAATACTTTCCTTAACACCATATCTCCAACTTGAAACCTCCTGATCCTGACGTTTTTGTTGTAAGCACCAGCCATTCTTTGTTGATAACTGGCCATCCTTATCCTAGCCATATCCCTGATTTCTTCAATAGTATCCAGGTCTTGAGCCAAGTTTTCATCATTTTCCTCAGGATCACGGGTACTTGTTCTAGCAGTAGGAACCACCATTTCTGTTGGGATCACCGATTCTGCCCCAAACACCAAAGAGAATGGTGTTTGACCAGTAGCATTCTTAGGGGTTGTCCTGTCAGCCCAGAGCACATAGGGTAGTTCTTCTGCCCATTTCCCTTTCTTGGATCCAAGCTTTTTCTTCAAATTGTTGATGATGATCTTATTGGATGATTCTGCCTGGCCATTAGCTTGTGGGTGGACTGGTGTTGAAGTTATCATCTTAATCCCCCAGCCGTCACAAAAGTTAGTGGTTCTGCCCCCAATAAATTGGGAACCATTATCACATATAATCTCGGAAGGAATTCCAAATCTAGTTATAATATTTCTTTTAATGAAGGATATAACTTCCTTTTCTCTGACTTGGGCAAAAGCTTCAGCCTCTATCCACTTGGAGAAGTAATCAGTCATAGCTAACATGAATACTTTCCCACCAGGTGCCTTAGGGAGCTTTCCAACTATATCCATACCCCATCTCATAAATGGCCAAGAGGAGGATATAGGATGCAATAATTCAGCTGGTTGATGAAGGATATTGCTGTGTCTCTGGCAAGGATCACATCTTTTGGCAAACTCCATGGCATCTTTCTTCATGGTTGGCCAGTAGTATCCTGTCCTCAGGATCCTTGAAAATAAAGCCCTGCCCCCAGTGTGGTTTCCACAATCTCCTTCATGGAAGTCTTTTAAAACTTCTTGAACTTCGGGATCCTCAATGCATCTCAAGTATGGTCCTGCAAGAGATCGTTTATACAATATATTATTCATAATTGTGAATTGAGATACCTATTTGAAAGCCCTAGGGTTTTCTCCTGTAGGAATCTCTCCATGTTGTAAGTATCTCATAATTGGTGAAATCCATGATCCTGATTCTGAGTAGGATTGAGTATCCTCACTGGGGATAACTGCAGAATCATTTCCTATCTCCATAGTCTGGTGATCCTCGATAGCCGGGGTCAGGATATGGATAATAGGAATCCTAATATCCTCTGGGATCTTTAAAGATGATCCTAAGTTAGCCAATGCATCAGCTTCTGTATTTTCTTCCCTTGGTACCTGTGACAAACTAAAGGAAACAAAAGAGAGTGCCAAACTTTTGACTATCTCCAAGTATTTGGTTAGCTTTTCACCTTTGACAGCATAGGATCCATTAAAGTGGTTTGTAATTAACAAAGAATCTACATGTACCTCAAGATACATGATTCCCATATGCTTAGCGATTTGCAAACCAGCAATTAGGGCTTCATATTCAGCCTCATTGTTAGTGGTTTGGAACTCACAAGCTATAGAATGGGGTATTATGTCCCCCTATGGAGATTTTAGTAGTATTCCAAGCCCTGTGCCTTTGACATTTGAGGATCCATCAGTATGAAGTATCCAAGGATCCTTGGTCTCTTCTAGCTGCTGGACTTCTAACTCAGCTTCTTCTTGTAAATCACTACTGAAATCAGCCACAAAGTCAGCTAATGCTTGGGATTTGATGGCTGTCCTAGGCTCATATCTTATATCATATGCACTCAGCTTCACTGCCCACTTAGCCATCCTTCCTGACATCTCTGGTTTCCTGAGGACATTCTTAATTGGGAAATTAGTTTTAACAATGATGATATGAGTTTCAAAATAATGTCTTAACTTTGTAGATGCCATAATTAATGCAAGAATAAGTTTTTCAAGGTGTGAATACCTGGATTCGGCATCAAGTAAACTTTTACTTACATAATAGACAGGATGTTGTGTACCTTCATGATCCTTAACAAGGACCGCACTTACTGCTTTTGAGGATACTGCAAGATACAAGGATAACACATCGCCTTTCTCTGGTTTCATCAAAGATGGGGCTGAGGATAAGTAATCTTTGAGGGCTCTCAAAGCATTTTCATGCTTCTCGGTCCACTCAAATTTCTTGTTCTTCCTTAGGATATCATAGAATTCTTTGCACTTCTCCGAGGATTTGGATATAAATCTGTTCAAAGCTGCTATCCTGCCTGTTAGCCTTTGAACATCCTTAGCATTGGCCGGAGATTTGATGTTTACTATTGCTTTGATTTGTTCCGGGCTAGCTTCAATGCCTCTCTTAGTCACCATGTATCCTAAAAATTTACCTGCTTTAACACCAAAATGACATTTTGAAGGATTAAGCTTCATATTATATTTGTCAAGGATATCAAATGCTTCCTCCAAATCCTTTAGGTGATCCTCAGCTCTTATGGATTTTACCACCATATCATCTATATAAACCTCCATAGTTTGTCTGATCTGATCCTTGAACATCATATTCACCAGCCTTTGGTACGTTGCACCTGCATTTCTCAATCCGAACGGCATAGCAATATAGCAATATATACCAGTTGGAGTCATGAAGGCTGTATCCTCTTGGTCGGATGGTTCCATTTGGATTTGTTGAAATCCAGATGAAGCATCCATAAAAGTTAACAGTTCATGACCCGCAGTTGCATCCACCATGGAGTCAATGTGGGGTAAAGGGAAAGGATCCTTGGGACATGCCTTATTTAAGTCTGTAAAATCGACACATACCCTCCACTTTCCGTTTTTCTTTTGAACAACAACCACATTGGCCAGCCATTTTGGATACTTGACCTCTCTAATCATACCTGCCCGGAGCAACTTCTCTACCTCTTCCTGGATAATGGCATTCCTTTCTGGTGCAAACTTCCTTCTCCTTTGATGGATTGGTTTGAAGGATCTGTCGATGCCGAGCTTGTGAGTGATAACATCTTTAGATATGCCAATCATATCTTCGTGTTTCCATGCAAAGGTAGTCTTTCTCCTTTTGAGGAAGGATATGAGGTCTTCTTTCATTTCGCCAAGGATCCCTGATCCGATATAGATTTTGGATCCAGGATCATCAGGATCCATGAGGATTTCTGCTACATCCTGCTCTCTGGCCTCCAAGACATTCCTTGGAGGATACCTTGATTGCTATTGTTCCCTTGACTTCGAGGCTGGTTTCATCGATGAAGTGTAGCAATTCTTAGCCTCCTGCTGATCACTATCAATCTTTACTATTCCCCAAGGACTAGGAAGCTTCACACATTGATGGTAAGTAGACGGGACTGCTTTCATATCGTGTATCCAGGGCCTGCCAAGGATAACATTACAACAAGATAAACAGTCAATAACACAAAATTTTTGATAAGAGTGTAAGCCTTCAATATATATTGGGAGTTTGATGTCCCCCAGGGTGTTCTTAGTTTCGCCACTAAATCCCACGAGCACGGAGGATCTTGGTATGATCTCTGATTCAGGAATACCCATCTTCTTTAGAACATCGAGCTGGATAATGTTCACTGAACTTCCTCCGTCTATTAGGATCCTGCGGACAAAATGGTTAGATATGAAAAGAGTAATAACTAAACCATCGTGATGAGGATCCTGGATATCAATACGATCCTCTTCATCAAAGGTTATGACTTTTCCTTCGGAGACACTCGATGTTCGGACTGGTCTTTCTCCATTATCCATCTTAGCTTCCGTCGCGTGCCTTTTAGCTGCTGAGAAGGATGTGCCACAAATGTCGGATCCTCCAGAAATAAAGTTTATCACTTGTGCATCTGCTGGAGGAGCTGGAGCCTTCTCAGGGATCCTTTCAGGATCCTGAGTCCTTGACTTTTTTCTTCCCAACAACTCTTTTAGATGCCCTTTGCTCAACAAGTATCCAATTTCCTTTCTTAATGCAATGCATTCTTCTGTAAGGTGCCCAAAATCTTCATGATATGCACACCACTTTGATTTATCCTTAGTTGCAGCCGGCCTATCATTCTTTCTCGGCCATCTAGCTTTATCACCTAGGTTCTGCATAGCAAGGATTAACTCATTGTTATCAACACTAAAGCAATATTCAGAAAGTGGAGGATAATCTTCGTCATCCTCTTCTTGATCAATAGAGTGCACGTTCTGGTTATCAGATCTGTTGTAGGATCTGAACTTGTTGTTCCTGAATGGGGATCCTTGCTTATCCTGCTTTGAGGATCCTGTTATCCTCTCCTGGATCCTCTTGTCATCCTCTAGCCGTATGTACCTAAGTGCTCGGGTTCTTACCTCATCTAAGTTCCTGCATGGTGTCATAACAAGATCATCATAAAATAACGAATCCCTAAGCAATCCCATTTTGAAGGCCTCAACAGCCGTGGCTATATCTAAGTTAGGGATGTCTAAGGATTCTTTACTGAATTTGGTAATGTAATCCCTTAATGATTCATTATGACCCTGGGTTATCCTATATAAATCACTAGTTAATCGTTCAAATTTTCTACTACAAGAAAACTGATTATTAAACAAGTTAACTAGGTTAGCAAATGAGGTAATAGAATAGGGAGGAAGACTTAGCAGCCATTTGAGAGCTGATCCGGTAAGAGTGGATCCGAATCCTTTGCACAGGCATGCTTCCTTTAACCTTTCTGGGATTGGATTGATCTCCATCCTCTCCCTGTATTGTGCTATGTGTTCTTCAGGATCTGTTGAGCCATCATACAGCTTCATTGTAGGCACGTGGAACCTCTTGGGTATCTCGGCATCACATATTGGTGGTGCAAAACGAGATATCTTATGGCTACTATCTGCAATCTCTGGGATAGGTTTGACTACTCCCGGGACACTTGATATCATATCCTTTAGCTTTTGCAATTCTCTGTCCATGGCATGATTGATACCTGGATCCTGCATGAGACCTTGGTTAGTAGTATAAGAATTGTTAAAAGTGTTACCTCCCGTTGGATTCAAGTTAGGGAGAATGGATGTTAATCCATATTGTTGGGGCTCTGGAATGATCGAGGGACCAGTAGAGGCATTGGTCTGCATTGGAATAAAATCTCCCTGATGGACATCCGAACTTCCTGTTTGCAAACTCCTCAAGGATCCTGGCATCTGGAAGGATCCCTGAAACTGGGACGATCCTGGAACGAAGAAGGATCCTTGAACCTGGGATGATCCTGGAATGAAGGAGGATCCTTGAACCTGGGATGATCCTGGGACGAAGGAGGATCCTTGAACCTGGGATGATCCTGGGACGAAGGAGGATCCTTGAACCTGGGATGATCCTGGAATGAAGGAGGATCCTTGAACCTGGGATGATCCTGGGACGAAGGAGGATCCTTGAACCTGGGATGATCCTGGGACGAAGGAGGATCCTTGAACCTGGGATGATCCTGGGACGAAGGAGGATCCCTGAAACTGGGACGATCCTGGGACGAAGGAGGATCCTTGAAACTGCTGCACTCCTGAACTTGTGAGGGATCCCATATGCTGAGGATAGGATCCTGCTGGCTGGAAAAGTGAACCTGATGCCTGGGTCATGGCTGTTGTTCCATAGTGCACTCCTTTTGGTCCTCCCACATATTGAATGTCTGGAACCACTGATGGCTGAGAAGTAATCACCGGAGTATCAAAATTCAAAGATCTGGGCATCAGTGGGGAGTGATTCTCTGCCGTTTTCTTCTGTTTCTTAATTTCGTCAATCTCCCGGAGGATCCTTTCGTTGGTTTTATCCTGCTCTTGTGCATGATTCCTCATCTGCAAAATCAAAGCATAGAGATCATTAGTAGTAGGATTAGTTGAAACAGAGGAAGTAGGTGGTTTTGAGAAAATGGGAGTCGTTTTCTTCGCAGCATTCTCAGTATTCTTCTGGGATCCAGAAGGTGGTGGAGGCAAAGGGGGAACGCCTTGTGAAGAAGTGAATGAGGGCATCAAGTTTGAAGCATTCTTCGATGAGGAAGCCATCTGCTTGGTTGTAGCGAACCGAATTAAGCACAGAAATGCGTATTTTCTTAAGGACGAAGCACCAATTGCCCCACGGTGGGCGCCAAACTGTTTTGGTCAGAAAATCTGATGAGGATATTGTAACCAAACTCTTTGTTTAGGGGAATGATGCTTTAAATATGTAACAGCGATGAGGATCACTTCAATGTAAAATGCACAAACAACACAAGGATTTATACGGGGAAAAAGCCCTTGATCAAGAGTTGATCTCCGGCACAAAAAACCCCGGGTGATGGAAACTACCGATCACCAAGCTAAAATAAATGGTTAAATGTTTACAACTTCGGATAGTAACGAGCTAGGTACAAGGATCACTACAGTGAAATGTGTAAAAAGTGTATGAAATTGCTAAGTGATTGAACGAGAGCTTGTATGAGCGCTTGTACGAGTGTGTGTAACTGAAAAATGGCTAAGTGTGTTCTACTAGCTCATTACTCCATTTTTAAAATAGAAAAAACCACCTAAACTAACTATCCGACTTTCGTGCCAAGCCTCCACGTTCTCCATAACGTCTACTTTCGGTCAGGCACGTGCAGAATAGTTCAGGAATATTCTCCAGGAATGTCGCTTAGACTTGGTCAAGCTCAATATATCTGCGAAATGCTACAAAACATAAGTAAACAATCGTTAGTACGAGGATCCTTAAAGTGATCCATGATCCTGATCCTGAAGCTCTTCTGAGGATCACCACCTGTCACAGAAGTAAGGATCACTAGTTAGGATAACGAATAAGGATCACTAATTGTTAGAAAATCCTCCCCTAACAGGTACAACCCCATATAAGCTCGTCTATGGAAAAAGTTGTCATTTTCCAGTAGAAATTGCACATAAGGCCTACTGGCAATTAAAAATGTAAACTTAGATTTAGAATTTGCCGGTAAAAAACCGATTTTGTCAATTAAATGAATTAGGCGAACTAAGGAATTATGCATACTCTAACTCCGAAATTTATAAGGAAATAATGAAAAATTTGCATGATAAACACATTAAACCTAATGAATTTCGAGTAGGAGATCAAGTTCTATTGTTTAATTCATGACTTCGATTATTTCCTGGTAAATTAAAGTCTAGGTGGTCAGGACCTTTTTCCATCACCCAAATTTTCCCTCACGGTGCAGTAGAAATTAAATCTCGGAATGGAATTCCATTCAAAGTCAATGGCCAACGGCTGAAGCTCTATCAAGGATTCGTTGAGGATGAGGAGGAAGAAATCTCACTTCAAACGGTCGAAAAATAAAAGCATCAACATCATACCTGGTAAGTTGCGAACAAGCAGGGTGCCATCTAAATCGGTAAGTCTTCTAACCAAGTTTTTAGAAAACAGGGCACTCACACGAGCACTAAAAAAATTCAAAATTGCCTGCCCACGGGGACGTGTCCGCGCAACTGTCGGGATAAAACCCCTTTTTCATAACAGTTTCTTCATTCCACACGCCCCGTTTCCCCGAAAACTCTCTGGTTCAGGCAATTTTTCTGCAAGATTTCAACGTCTCCTCTACTTCTAACAACATCAAGGTATGATTCTATCATTATTAGTAGTTAGATTAAGCATTTGCATGTAGTTTAACATCAAAAAATTTGGGGGAAAATCTAGGGTTCTTGAACTTCATCCGGATCGAACCTCAAATTTTTGCTTAGATCTGTTAACATTAGTTTAGATACATGTTATAGGAAGTAAATCAACTTGCCTTGTTCGTAGATTTGCCCAATTTCTCACAAAAAACCCCAAACCCCTGTTTTTGAACCGAAAGTGATAAAATTGAAGGGGCAAACGGTTTGTTTTGGGAAAAACGACACTTGGGGTTTCATTTTCAGGGAAAACCGCCCCCACTGGACCAAAAATTTTCAAGTTTTCGGGACCGGGTCGAAAAATGGGATTTCTGGGAAACAGATTTCTGGACAAGGGGTCGTGCTCGCTGAGCACGGGGGCATGTCCAGCCAATTTCAGACCAACTGGAGGTGTGTCCGCTGAACACGGGGCCGTGTTCAGCCGACTGTTTTCAGTTTTCTCTGAAAATTTCACTGTTTCGTGCTAATTGTTTGGTGTTTCCTTTCAGATGGCCAAGAAATTCACGCGGTTCAATGCAAATGAGTTGGATGCTAAAGCAAGATTCGACGTGCTTCGAACCAGGCAGGAGGAATACCCACGAACAGTATGCATGGATCTTCTAGGAGCAGTGAACCAACTTGACCGATTTAACAACCTGGTCACCAGCCCACTGAGAGCCACCCTGTGCACTCAACTTCGTTAAGTCCATGAATATAACCTTGAATTCTACAGCACACTAGCTTTCAAAACGAGAGCCGACCCATTCGATAATGATGGGGTAGAATTCCGGTGTGGAGGGACTGTGTACTCAATCTCGATAGCACAGTTTGGGTCTATAGTTGGGTTGTATGCAGAGGAAGATGCGGGGGATGAAGAAAACACCGGGGGTCTATGTGAGATTCAACCAAATCAACGCCAAGCTGCTTGGGCTCAAATAGGAGATGGAAACTACAATCCAAGCCAAACTAAGAGTACGCAGCTGAAAGACCCTCTTTACCGCTACATCCACAGGGTCCTCACCTACTATCTTAGCCAAAGGCACGACAGCAGCGGCGTTGTAGGGTTACGAGATCTGCTAGTCCTCCATTGCATCCACACCCGTACCAACCTTGATGTTCCGTACCTCCTGCTCCGAAACATGCATTGGAACCAGCTCGCTACTCCCCCGACTCCTATTTTCTTTGGGGGATGGATATACCGTCTCTTCAAGCATTTCGTGAACATGCCCAGGTCTTTCCAAAAGAGCCCATGGTCGGGTAGAGTGGACATGGTCATCTGCCGATCCATGAACCAGATTTATGAAGCAGAAGACGGGACAGTCAGCTTCCAAAGAGTCCAAGGGCATGCATGGAACCCGCAAGAAGCACTCGTCTTACACGCTCCACATTTCCAACCTCCTCCTCAGTACCATTACCAGCCCCAGGGTGATCCGGGCCAATCCTCCTCTCAAGGAGGCGAGTTTCCTAATTTCCAAAGTTTACATGATTTATTGCAGGAAAACCTCATGTGCACCAGGAACACCTACAACATGGCTAGCAACACGTACACCCGAGTCGGAGCAATTGAGAGAAATATCTCTGACATACATGATGACATTGGGAACATCTGGGAGTACATGGTGGGGCACGGAGGAGGTGATGATGATGAAGACGAGGACATGGACTAAGCGGGAGGAGTGGAGGTAGCATCCTAAGGTTGCAGGTCTAACAGCTTAACCCCCCTTATCTCCTGAACAAT
The DNA here is from genome assembly GCA_030545235.1 of Helianthus tuberosus. NCBI lineage: Eukaryota > Viridiplantae > Streptophyta > Magnoliopsida > Asterales > Asteraceae > Helianthus > Helianthus tuberosus. Next base: position 141,645,783 of record CM060383.1, read on the forward strand.
TTCCGGCCTGCATGCCGTGTGTTGAACAATTTACTTTCCTCTAACACTTTTTACTTTTCTGCATTTTCTTTATTTTAACTTTGTGGTATGGATGTTTGAACAACGGTAATTTAGGATGCTTGTTATGTTTTGGTGTGGTATTTATTAGTTAAACAGGTACATACGAGGCTTAGAGTACTAAACATTAGTGGTACTAAAGCTGGGACAGCAAAACCGAAGGCAGAAACCTGTTTTACACCTTTGCAGATTGTCTACACGGGGTCGTGTCCAGCCGACACGCCCCCGTGCCCATTACCCCAGACCTGCTGTTTGTCAAAATCCTGCAGATTTTTGCCAGACACGGGGTCGTGCTCAGCCGACATGCCCCCGTGTCCACCTTCTGTAAGTTCTCGTTACTCACACTTTGACCACGGGGCCGTGTTCACCCAACACGGGGCCGTGTACAGACGCCCAGTAACATAAATTTTTGCTTTTTCACATCTTTTACACATTCAATCAACCTAAAAACTTATTTTTGGGACACATTGAGGACAATGTGTAATTTAGGTGTGGGGGGGATGCTAAAACCTTGAATTTTGCAAGTCCTAATTACAAGCCTTACACAAAACTCTATTGGAACCGCTAATCACCCCAAAGTTTTTTCAAGATTTTTTTTTACTTGTCTAGGTTTAATTTGGAAATTTCAAGTTCTAAAAAAAGTTATATTTTTAAAACTTTACAACCGATAGCGTCGTGATAAAAAGAACCAACATAAGAAAATTATGAAACGGCATGACAAATCTAGTTAAAATTTGATTATATATACTTGATCACATAAAAACTCATTCCCACAAAAAGTGAGTTTTGAGCATTTATTGAGCATACAAATACACATCTTTAAACTAAATGCTCATTTTTCGTTTCTTGTGTGAATAGCCGCTTGGTTTCTTACAACTCTAGAACTTGCCACGACGATGCATTCCCGGTCCTTACCAACTTAAACCCGAGTAAGTAAATGATGGAGGCATTAGGACTAACCCTTTTTTTCTTTCAACACCATTATTTTTCTTTTTTTTACCACCTACCCAAAATCCCCCTAATTAACCCCTTTGAGCCTAAACCTTTTCATTTTTTAACCCAAAACAAACACCCTTTTACCCACCAAAACCCTTTTTTCATTTTAAACCCTTTATTTTAGTAAAAAGCTCGGTTTTTCATATTACATCCTCATTGAAAAAAAATAATGATGAAGCCAAAAGAAGTAAACAAACAAGTTTATCAAAAAGAACTTTGTTTGAAGAATTGCTTCATCAAAATAAAAGTTACAAAAATAAAAAGTCTTACGAAAACGACGCTTTTTACGCCTTTCGCCCTTTTCTACTAACCACTAACCCAACCACCTACCTTTAACCCAAGCCTAACCCTTCACCCCAAAAGTCCTCTTGATATTTACAAAGGTATATAGTTAAAAAGGGGGAGGATTGATTGCTTGGCAAGCTTATGGTAGAAGTAAGTTCCATACTGCTCTCGAGTGTTTCACAAAAATACCTTTTCGGCCGAGTGTTGAGTGATCCCCCGTGAGGAATGTGAACTTGTATATAAGTGGAATTTTAAAAAAGGCATGTTATGCTCCAATAAGTAATTTATCTTATGTAATGTTTTAAATAAATCATGACGAATAGGATTGTAAATAAATAAAAATAAAACTTAATGAAGAATCTTTGAAATCCCGACACTCTATGACAAGCCCAAAAACCTTCTCTTCTACCCGTTCCATTTGGGAGTGTAAGCCACATTATAAAGAGTTTTGCTTGAGGACAAGCAAAGATTCAGGTGTGGGTGTATTTGATGTGTGCAAAATGCAACATATAAATTACATCAAATGTGGCATAAAACTAACCCTTTTTTAGTACTAATGTTGGAAAAAGTGTGTTTTTGTCTTCCTTTTGTATTTTCAGCATTAAATGAGCGCAAATGAACAAAAGAAGCAAAAAGGCAGCTAAATCTAACATAAATACAAGAAAAGGAATAAACGTGACATGCCCGACCCCTCGACAGCATCTTCCCAAGCAAAAACAAGATAACAGAAGGCTGAACACGCCCCGTGCTCAATGAGCACGGGGATGTGCCCAAGTGTCTGCAGAAAAGACAAAGTTGTAGAAGCTTCTATCACCCACCATGGGGGAGTGTCCAGCGGACACGGGGCCATGGTCAACTCTAAGATTCGCAGAATCTAGGAAAATCTTGATAGTACAGATACGCTTCTGCACACGGGGCCGTGCCCAGCGGACACGGGGGCGTGGTCAACTAATGCAGACAAATTGTATTTAATGAAGAAAGAGAAGATGGGTGGACACAGGGCCGTGCCCAATGGACACGGGGTCGTGTCCGGGATTCTGTGCAGGCTATAAATTGGGGTGCTTGGCTCATTTGCAATCCATCCCTTGGCAAACCACATCTCTCACACTTCACCCACCCACCACCGCCATCACAACCCACATCCACCACCATCATCCATCATCCATCATAGAGCGTGTGAGTAGTCTCGGGATCCAAGATTGATCGTAAGAGTTCTTGACAATCAAAGGCCATGTTTGCCTAAGTCTCTTACATCACTTGGTGAAGACAAGCATTTAGTGTAATACTTTTTTATTTTTAATCTTTTCGCACTTTTTATTTGGTTATGTATTAATGAATTTAATAACTAGTTTCTTATGTTGAAGGTGAATCTTCCTTATCATTTGTCTGTGGTGTCTTGGCGTTATTTTACTGTCTATATAAAATAAAAGATTTTCACCATTCATATCTCCACGGTCTATATGGAGATATGTTGGCTACCTGGTCGGGGGTTAAGGGAATGGTTTGGTAAGAGTCTTGCCTTGTTCAATGTATAGATCCTGCAAGGACCTAGGTCAACTTTAGTAGGACCTCCTTCAATACCCACTGGTATTGGATGGCGGGGGTCCGAACTCCTTGATCCCCTCATATGTAAGCTACTATTAATATATTAACCCGGCTACTTAGGACTGTATCCTTGCTGACTCAGACTACTTAGCCGAGGGTAACGTCACCTTCAAAAGAGGGGCCTACCACATTACGCATTAATAACTTAATTAATTATCTTTCAATAATCCAACCTTTTAGGATTGTATCCTTGCTGACTCAAACTACTGGGTTGAGGGTAACGTCACCTTCAAAAGAGGGGCCTACTACAATAACTAAGATAATCTCTTAAAAAGTGTAAAAGTGCGGAAATAATCAAAGGTTACACTAAAGGCGAGTCGGATCCAAGTGATTCATCTTGTCTATCTGTTTTTATTTGTATTTTTATTTTTCAGCATTTTTAGTTTTTATTTTCTAGTTTAAATCTCTTTCCAAAATTTTGATTTGATTAGACGTTGAGGATAAACCGGTACTAAAAGCTCTTATGTCCTTGGACGACCTTGGTATCTTACCAACGCTATACTACGCCCACGATGGGTGCACTTGCCCATATGTGTGTTTAGTGTTAGTAAAATATCGTGTTTTATAAATTTAAAACTTGACTAAAGTGTAAAAAGGGCTAAAAATATAACTATAAATTATATTCACGACAACACGCATCAAAAACCGTATAAGAAATCGATTTAAAAGAAAACTTTGTATGGTTTATATATCTTTAATTGAAAAACGTTTGTGACTTGTCTAAGACCATTTGTCCATGTTTTGTATAAACTAATCATCCTTGTTTAGTATAAACCATTCGTCCGTGTTATGTATAAACCAATCGTTCGTGTTAGGTATAAACAAATCGTCCTTGTTTTAATTGTGTAAATAAGTGTGGTTGTTTTGGTGAATACATTCAAGTCTGAGTTGACTCGTCTTGACCAACAAACCACCAAAGCGTCTATTAAAAATACAGTTTCGGTCGTTCCCCAAACTTCCCCACAAACCCCAGGAAATTTGGTAACGGGATTGTCAGTCCTATGGTACCATAACATACTACTGGTCGGCTTGACCAAAGTTAATGAACATATTCGTGTCATGGATAACACACCAACAAGTTTCCCACATTCTTGAAAACATATTGTTATATATAAACCATATATTTTGTTTTGAAATCTTGAAAATAGTTTAGCACATATGAATCACCCCAAAACATTTAGAAAACATAAAAGAGGGGAGCTATGTACTCACTTGGATTGCGTAGATGTCATGTGTAAGCAAAGCTCAAGTGTTTCCTAATGTATTGGATAACTATAAGTTAGTGTATCGAGACTTAAACAGGAGAACGGATAGAATGAGGTTTATAAACCAAACGAGTGAAGGATCTCATGTAATATGATTTGTTAAACTTTACCTTCTGATTAGAAAGTGTTTCTAGGTGTTTTGACCCGTTACGACTTGTTAAAGTGGTTTACGCCACTTTAACGGGTTGTATGCGTAACTACGGGTTCGGATGGTCGAATGGTCCTATGATGAGTCTAACATGTCAAAATAAGTTTAATTATATTGTATGATCAGTTTATAAGTTAAAAATAATGACCATAGATGTTTAAAACTATTTTTGTGCCAAAAAGGCATTTTCGACATTTTAAAAGTACATATAGTTGACTCGTCATTTGAATAACCAAACGACATGACCATAAGGTATAACCTCAGAGGGTTATTCCCTATATTACTATGGTCATATAAATGGGCTTGGTCGAATCCTAAGGTTGACCAAACAGGTTAGATTCGAAAGTCAAAGTGGTAGTCAAACCGCTCGACTTTCGACTAAGGAATAAGCACTAAACTAGAAATGCATGTTATAAAACTGATTTGTTGTCAAAACTTTAAGTTTGAATACCCAAAAACTCTTTCGTCATAAAATGCATTTTTATGCACTTTTAACTTTTATTTCGTAAAAGTTTGATTCGTCATTTTGACTACTAAACGTGATGATCAGAGGGTGTAATCGCGAGGGATTAACACCTTCATTATTATGATCACGTTGCAAAATTCAATTTGAACTTTGACTTGACCAAAATGGTCAGAACCGAAAGTAAAACAAAAGTCAATTTGTTTGACTTTTGGCTCATAATTAGCCAAAATAATGAAAAAGACTATGGAAGAACAATTACTTGTGTTCAAGGGAAGCTTAGAACTTCAGTATGAAGCCTCTATAAGCAGAAGCAAGCTCCAAATAGAAGAGAGAGAGAAAATTGAAGGTGCAAGTTGGAAATGAGCATGATCATGGCTATTTATAGTGATCTTGAGGTCACCAAAGCAAGCCAAGTGTCCAATGAGTCATTAGGAACTGATTAGTGGCATCACACTTGTCCAAAGGAGGTGAATTGGTGGCAAAATCACGACTTGGAGGCCAAGAAATGCAGCTGGGAATGACAGCTACAAATCTGCTGTCACTGGTACCCCTTACGGACCGTAAGGGTTAGGGTCTTACGGTCCGTAAGACCCTCTAAAAGCAAATGTTTTATTTTTTTGACAGTTTCAGTCCTTGGACTTGTATTATCACTTGTTTGCCACTTTTAATCCTTCTACCTTGTAATTTAAGCTATATGAAGGGTATAAAGGCATATGTAACTTGGATTTTATTATGAATATGTTGTGAATATCGTTTCGCTCGATCATACGATTACGTATTTCGTAAATCAAATATAAAATTTTATTAAATACGAAAATGATCCAAATTGTACAATGGTTAAAAATTGCAAATGTCACAATGATCTTACCTAACTGGTTCGTCATTGTGTTTTATCACTAAAACACACTACTATGAACACACCTAGTATCCAACATCAAGTGCATTAAAACACAGTATTATTATCAAACTTTAATAAAACACGTTGTCTTCAACAAACATACTTAATACATGTATTTGAAGGATCTAATCACAATATAGCTTCCATTAATCCTTTAAACAATATCAATGTAAAAAATAACATATTTACCAAGTTAGTTACTTGTTCGTCACATTGTGTTTTATCACTATAACACACTACTATGAACACATCTTGTATCCAACATCAAATGCAGTAAAGCACAGTACTATGATCATCTCTTACGTTTGTATTTCATGTCGAATTTGTAATCTTGATCTATGATTCTAGCTAATTTTGGTATGCAAGATGGTTATCGATAGTGGGTTTTAGACATGGTTGCAAAAGTCGCTAGACGCTCCCTCGTCGGTCGACCAGGGAGTTGAGAGTACTCGGTCTACGCGGAGAGTACTCGGGGAGTACTCGGACATGTTAAATTATAAAGAAATTACTTTTTGGAGATTAAATATATGTCAAATTACACAAATTTACTAATATTTATAACAAAGTACGTGAAAATAATATTCATTCTTTAATATGATAGGCATAGAAATTATGTTATATTATTATTTAAGTCAAACTAGGCCCGAGTTGACCTACTAGATCCAATTCTGGCCGAGGTTGACCGCGTTTGACCGACTCCGAGTAATTAGGCGGAGTCAAACAAAGTCGCCTCGGCAGCCTGCCTTGTAGCGACTACTCGGGGAGTACTCGGCCTTGGAAACCTTGTTTTACAACCATGGTTTTAGATAGAGAGGAGGAAATGTGCGAGATTATAGGAGATGTGTTATTTTTGGCAATTATTCGATTGATTTGAAACACGGTAAATGACCAGACTACCCCTAACCTATTATAACAATTAATTAATAACACATAAATATTACAAGAGTAAACTGCCATTTTGGTCCTTGTGGTTTGGCCAGTTTTGCCACTTTAGTCCAAATCTCAAACTTATTACATCTGGGTCCCTGTGGTTTGCATTTTATTGCCATTTTAGTCCAAATCTCAAATCAGGTAAAATTTCAAAAAAAAAACCTGGTTTTTGTCCTTTTCCTCAAGGGCATTTTGGTCATTTTATATTTTATAAATGAAAAAAATATAACAAAATCCCAAACACCCCAAATCTCTGCACTCTCTCTCTCTCTTCTTTCTCTCCTCTCTCTAGAACACCACCACCACCACCTCCTCTCCGTTCATCCACCGCCGCAGCAGCAGAAACCGCCATCCGTCGTTCCAATCAAATGTCAGATCAAACAAGAATCCAAACCAAGAATCCCCACAAATCAAAACCCCTTTACTTCCAATCACTCCAAACCAAACCCAAAACCTAAACCCACAAATTCAAGAACAAGAACAAACAACCCATCTTCATAAAACCCTCAAAAGATTCGAACAAGAACAAACCACCACCGTATCATCACCCCCACCACCGCATAACCCGAACGGAACTGACCTTGCCCCAAATAGAAACAACCCGAACGGAACAGGGTTGCCGTCGCCGCTGCTGGTTGCGTGTGGTGCTTCACCGGATAACCAGTCGTCGGAAAAACGAAGCGAATGAGGTTGTTTGGCGGTGTCGTTGCTGGCTGAATCGAAGAGGGAGGATGTGGGTGTCTGTGGGTGTGTGTAAGAGATGGAGGAGTGGAGAGTGATGGTGGTTGCGGTGGCGGGAGATCGGTGGTGTTGGCGGCGACGGTGGTGGAGGTTGGGGATGATGTGGGGGTGGTGGTGGTGTGGTGTACGTAGTTCAGAGAGAGAGGGAGATAGAGAGCAGATGTTGAGAGAGAGCAGATGGAGAGAGAGAGGGATAAAGATCTTTAAATAAAATCCAAAAAGACCAAAATGCCCCTGAGGAAAAGGACAAAAACCAGGTTTTTTTTTTGAAATCCGACCTGATTTGAGATTTGGACTAAAATGGCAACAAAATGCAAACCACAGGGACCCAGATGTAATAAGTTTGAGATTTGGACTAAAGTGGCAAAATTGGCCAAACCACAGGGACCAAAATGGCAGTTTACTCATATTACAAAAATGCAACCAACTTGATCTGAGCCATTAAACACACCCATCCAATGGCCAGGATCGCTCCCTACACTTTGTAGGGAAAACAAACTTTGTGCAGAACCCCACTCAACTTTTTAATATTATAATAATAAATAATTAATTCAACTGCTTCACTTTTTTTTCTCGTATATAAAACGAAGAATATGTTATTAGAACGATCATATTTTTATCTACGTTTTAACCTAAGTTTCATTAAAAAAACGAAGTAGGGTCAAAATATAATATTTTCTATTATTATTATTATACTCTATCTTGTAATACTATGTGCTCGTCCAACCACTACATATTTTAGATGACTATTCTACTCATTACTTACTAGTTTGACAACATAAGAAATATAAATTTTATATACTTTTATTTTTGTCTACAAAACGAGATGTTACATAATATTTGATGACATTACTTTATACACGAGGATCCTTCGAGGTTCCTTCATTCTTGACAAATAATGAGTATTTGGTTACCTGATTGGTAAGTGACTGAATATGGGATAACTGCTACAATCATGTATGAAATTGAGATTAAAAAAAAACATTTTAACCTCCTCCATTTCCATCCCTAATGCACACCAACATCCAATCTTTGAACTCATTTTGTCTTCTATATTAATTCATTCCTTTAAGCAGACTAACTAGACATCTAGGGATATACTTCAAACATCGCACATGTCAACCTATACATCGTGTGAAATGCACCATTTAATGATTGAAAAGTGAAGGGGTATGGTCCCAAAAAGCCGCGCAATCCTCCTGCAAGGTCGCGCGGGACCATACTCCTTAGCCAGCAATTTTCTTATTTCGTCAACCTCGCACGAGATACACCACATCTTGTAATGCGGCGCGAGGTCAGAATAACAAGAAGCTCCAATTAACAACACTTAGCATTATGAAAATAATGTGCAATAGACCAATACCACGCGCGAGGTTTTTACGTGCTCAACAAGGGCCTCGCGCGTTAACAGCGCAAGACTGTTCCAAAATAGTACACAGTACAAGTGGCAGAAAAAAGAGCCAATAAGCGCCCTTCTGACCCTGCTCAATCGTGCTCCACGATCGTCTGACATGCAGGAGACAAAAAGTACTCAAGGACGCCTACATGGCACCAATCATGAGGCAGAGACAACTGCCCCACGATCTCCACTTACCTGCTGATGGCAGAACGGCGGCCAGGCCGACAACCATGACACGTGGCTCCAATCACTGTGCGCCAGCACCAAAGAACTCTCAGAAACCACTAACGGTCGAGACAAGTGAGACAAAGAGCATATCGCCCAAGTTGTCGACTTCCGGCCCAAGGCCCATCAGCCCATATCCTCTTACACCTCTCCGGCTATAAATAGAGACCTCACTCCACAGGTTAAATATTCCATTCCCTCTACCCTCTCACTTAATACTTAGTTATCTCCTAAGCACAGTCGCTTATTCTCACGCCGGAGCCCGGTTAAGAGGGAAACCCCCACATTCCCCTCTTAACGAGTAACGGTGTTTTGTTTTGCAGTTAACCAAGGTCATTAAGGAGCTCAGGAAACCATAAGAAGATTAACCACTATGCGAGGAACATAAACCAAACTGATTATCCTCTAATTAGTTCCGTGTTTCTTCATTGGCGCCCACCGATTTTTTCTACAAACCACTTTCATCTTCTTTCCTGAGTTTTTCGTTGTTTTTCTTCCTTCGATCCATGGCTGGTCAAGGAATCGTACCCGAGTTCGTTGGTTTCGGTGAAAACCCAAATGCAGCGTTGGGGGAAGGTAATCAAAATGGCCAACCCCAACACTTTGAAGAAGTTGGTGAAGTCGAAGTAGCCAACACCGGGGGTCCGCGCGGGAGCTTCACCCGCATCACTCAAAACACCCCAGGAAACAACGGTGCTGGACCTTCAAACCCAGCCCCACCCCAGAACATATCGGCGCTATTAGGGCTACCAGAGGGCGAAACCCCAGCCTCATGGTACGCCAAGCTACTCGCCACCATTAGCGCGGCATATCAATCCATGAGCGCGCAACAAGCAGTTCTAACGGCAGAGCCTTCCTTGGTTTCACCAACCGGCCCAAGTCACGGGTCGCGCCCGATGCCACCACCGCAAAAAATCCAAGGAAGAGCCAACAGACCTCCCCCTACCCGAAGACTAAGCATGCAGGACACGCGCGACACGCGGGGGGAGACAGAAAGCTACTATGATGAACCGTCAAATTTTCAAAGAGGCCCAGTTCATAGCCGGCTCACGCCGCGCAACATGAACGATGAGTGGGAGGAAACTGACCCGAACGATCCAACCTGGGAAAACGATGACGAATCTTCGGTCTTCAATCGTTTGCAAAGAAATCATGAGTATTACAAACCAAGGCAACACGTTGGTTACACCGAGGAGGCGGAGCGTGACTTTCGCCTCGCCTATCGACCAGAAGAAGCTATAGAGCATTCGAAGTTCATCCCAAAGATAGCACTAGCGCCGCTCAAGAGAGAAAAATTGCCTCCGACCGTCGGAAAGTTCAACGGATTGACTGATCCAGACGATCACGTCAGAGTGTTTACTAGCGTGGGCTGCATGGGAGGTTGGAACATGCCCATGTGGTGTCATTTGTTTATCCAAACATTAACGGGGGCTGCTCGCGCCTGGTTCGACAGCCTTCCTCCTGGAAAAATAAAATCATGGGTAGATTTCAGGACCCAGTTTCTGAGTCACTTCAGTCAGCAAAGGCGATACCAGGGCGACACAGCTGAAGTTGAAGATATCTGGCGAAGAGATAATGAGGGTTTGGAAGATTTCATTACGCGTTTTAACAAAGAATGTTTGGAGATCGGTGGCGTGAGCGAACAACTCATGCGCTGCCATTTCAAGAAAGCAATCCGTTGTGATAGCCTGATTAGAACCATTACTGGGAAAGATGGAATGCCAAAGGAGTGGGACAAACTCATGGAAGCCGCGAAGATAGTCGCGCAAACGGAAGAGTCTCTCGCACGAAACAACAACTATCGTTCTGAAGATAGATTTTCCAAAGGGGGTCACTCGCGCGATGACAACAGGCGCAACAAAGGCAAAAACCCTGGGTGGAAGGCCAACCACTCCAGCGGTTATAGCGATCGACCCCGTTACGAAGAACGATCCCGTTATAAAGAAGACGCGCGTGACACCATTGACCGCATCGGTTATAGAAAGGCAGTCCGAGACGATAATCGTGAAAAGCATTGGACTCCGTTTATAAAAACACCAAAAGAGGTGCTGATGACGGAGAACCATGACTTTAAGGCTCCCAGGCCTATGACGAACAAAAAGGGACAAGACCCCAATCTGTATTGTGATTTCCACAAGGATACAGGCCACTTAACAGATGATTGCTACAGCTTGCGACAAGAGATCGAGAGAGCACTAAAGAGTGGAAAGCTGAGCCACTTAGTGAAGAATGTGCGCAAAGAAACGCGACAGCTCCATCGCCACGATGAAGGAAATCACAAGAAGGTTCGACGCCTGGAAACACACATGGTCAATGGACCAAGGTATAGCGCAAGAGAAAAAGGCAAGAGACCTTATGAGCCTTCGTGGAAAGAACAGCAAGTTATTTTCCCGGTGGTGCGCGGGGGTCCCCGAGCCACACGACCCATCGTCATCACCGGTGTCATCGGCCATTATGAAACTGAATACGTCTTCATTGACCCGGGGAGTACAGCAGACATCATCTATGAACAATGCTTTAACCAGTTCGACGAGGAAGACAAAGCGAGACTCGAACCAGTTGACTACCCACTGTCTGGGTTCTGTAATGAAATGGTCTTCCCGTTAGGCCAAATTAGCTTCCCCGTCACACTCTCTGACGGGAAGCATTCAAGGACAACAAACGTCAACTTCATGGTGATGCCTGTTAAGTCAAGACATGACGTGCTGATCGGGAGAGAGACGCAAGGTGAGCTGAATATGATTACTTCCACCCCCCACTCAGCGATTGGTTTCCCAACCAAGACGGGGGTGGCAATCGTTTATGCAAAGAAATAAGTGATGTCAACTGAAGAGATGCGCCCAACAAAAGCGGCGAAGGTTTCAGCAACCGAGCCCGAAAAATGGGTTTTAAATCGCAAATATCCGGAGCAAACGGTGACGATAGGTCACGCTATCTCACCAAATATCAGAACTCGCCTCAAGCAGCTCCTATTCAAGAACATGGATATTTTCGCCTGACCCCGGCCGACATGACCGGAGTCCCGCGCGACATCACAGAGCACTGTTTAAACACCTACCCCTCGGTTGAGCCGAAGGTCCAAAGAAGGCGCAGCCTAGGGGCAGACAAGACAAAAGCAATGAATGAGCAAGTTTGCGAGTTACTTAAGGCCGGCATCCTGCGAGAAGTACGTTATCAGAGTTGGGTTGCGAACCCCGTAATGGTAGAGAAGTCTAGTGGCGGATGGCGAATGTGCGTCGACTATACCGATCTCAACAAGGCATGCCCTAAGGATTGCTATTCCTTGCCTGAGATCGACAAAAAGATAGACTCTCTCGCGCCATACAGATGGAAGTGCTTCTTGGATTGCTACAAGGGGTACCATCAAGTTCAAATGAAGCTCGAGGATGAAGACAAGACAGCTTTCCGCACGGATCTGGGGGTTTTTTGCTACACGAAGATGCCATTCGGTCTAAAGAATGCTGGCGCTACATACCAGCGATTGATGGACAAGACCTTCGCGGGTGAAATCGGAAAGCATATTGAAGTTTACATCGATGATCTAGTGGTTAAAAGTCCCGAAGAAGACCAAATGTTGAAGGACATCGAGAAAACGTTCAATTCATTGCGCAGCGTAAACATGAAGTTGAATCCAGCCAAGTGTTCTTTCGGCATGGAAGAAGGGAAGTTTCTAGGCTTCATAGTCACCAACGGCGGCTTTAAAGTGAACCCGGAGAAGGTCCAGGCAATAGAACGGATGCCATCGCCGCGAACAATCAGAGAAATGCAGCGGTTGGCCGGCCGCCTCGCCGCGCTTAACCGCTTTTTGTCAAATCATGCCGCAAAGTCGTACCCTTTTATCAGCACACTGCGCAATTGTGTGAAGAAGCAAGAGTTCAGATGGACCCCTGAAGCAGAAACGGCTTTTCAGCAAATGAAAGAATGTTTGATCGAGCTTCCTACCCTGACTGCACCTTTTGAAAAAGAACCACTCGTACTGTACTTATCTTCTTCAGATAAGGCAGTAGGATCGGTATTACTGGTGGAAAGAAATGGAGTTCAGACTCCAATTTATTACGTCAGCATGGTGCTCACTGACCCAGAAACAAGATATTCCACGATGGAAAAATTGGTTCTTGCGCTACTACATGCTTCCCGAAGGCTGCGCAGATATTTTACAGGGCATGTGATTACCGTACTTACCAATTTCCATATCGGCACGATACTTCAGAAACCAGAAACATCTGGAAGGCTCACCAAATGGGCAATTGAGTTGGGAGGTCACAACATTCTGTACCGGCCGCGCCCAGCTATCAAGGGTCAAGTTCTAGCGGACTTCATCACAGAAGTCCCAGCTGATAAAATCAAGGATTGTGAGCTTGTTGAAACTCCAGTGAAAGACACGACAAACGAGACTTGGATGCTTTATACTGATGGGGCTTCAAACGAAGATGGCGCAGGAGCTGGATTGCGCCTCGTAAGCCCCGAAAACCATGAATTTACTTACGCCATCAAGTTAGACTTTAAAAACACCAACAACGAGGCGGAGTACGAAGCATTTCTGGCAGGCTTGCGCCTCGCCATCAAAATGGGAGCTAAAAATCTACAAGCACATGTTGATTCACTCTTGATAGCCAGCCAAGTCAACGGTATATACGATACAAGGGGTGAAGTCATGGCCCTATATCTGGAACAAGCAAAAGAGTTGCTTCAACAATTCAAGTCTCACAAAGTCATCCACATCAATCGCTCCGAAAACAAACCAGCCGACGCCTTGAGCAAGCTTGCTTCAACATCCTTCCAACATCTTACCAAAGATGTAAGGATTGAGGTACTCAAGAACCCTTCAGTCTTGTTACGACAAGTCAATGTGATTGAGTTAGGGCAGCCATCCTGGATGACCCCTATCATTCAGTACTTGAAAGAAGGAATACTCCCAGAGAATAAAGCAGAGGCAAGAAAGATTCAGAACAAAGCTCTGCAGTACGAAATGGATGGTGGTATCTTATACCGCAAGTCCTTCTTGGGGCCACTACTGCGCTGCGTGGACCCCCAAGATGCGAATTATCTGATAAGGGAGATTCACGAAGGAATCTGCGGCATCCATGCGGGACCACGCATGGTTGTTGCGAAGATCATGAATGCCGGATATTACTGGCCAGGGATGCATGTTGATGCCCTGAAGGAGCTGCGCAAGTGCGACTCCTGTCAGCGGCACTCTCCGAAAACCCTGCGCCCCAAGAATGACCTGATCCCCGTATCCACTGCTTGGCCTTTCCAGCAGTGGGGAATCGACATGGTGGGACCTTTCCCAGAGGCTCCAGGCGCCGTCAAATTTATAATAGTAGCCGTCGATTACTTCACAAAGTGGGTGGAGGCCAAAGCCCTTGCTTCAACTACAGCCATGATGGTGCGCAAGTTCATTTGGGAACACATCATCTGTAGGTTTGGCCTCCCACTCAAGATTGTAACAGACAACGGCACCAACTTTGCGTCCGAGGACCTCCAGAAGTGGTTGAAGGAAATGACGATAGAACACACTTTCTCCTCCGTGGCGCATCCTCAGGCCAACGGACAGGTCGAAAGTATAAACAAATGTATCGTCGATGGGATTAAGGCCCGACTGGGCACGAAGCGAAGAGGCTGGGTGGATGAACTCCCGAGTATCTTATGGGCTCACCGCACCATGCCAAAGACAAGCACCGGCGAGACCCCTTTTAGCCTAGTCTATGGCTCAGAAGCGGTTATCCCGGCAGAAGTTGGCCTGCCCTCTCCGCGTTTGACAGCAGTCAACGCAATCGACAACGAGGCAGAGCGTCGTCTTGACTTGGATTTGCTGGAAGAAAGGCGCGAAATTGCGCGAATTAAAGAAGCCAAGTACAAAACACAACTGGAGAGGTACTACAACGCGCGAGTACGCATCTGTACCTTCACTCCAGGGGAATATGTCTTTCGGGACAACGAAGCCTCAAATGCTGAACGCCCTGGAAAACTAGCACCCAAATGGGAAGGCTGTTAGTGCACTATATGTCTGTTGATTACGTCATAATCAAGTCTTGTGTCTAGATAGGGTGAATGTACACACAACAGGGTTTGATTAGGGTTTAGACATGTTGAACATGAATATTTCGCTTGAAATCAGTTCAAGCGAAATCATCATGACTTGATTTCGCTTCAAACAGTTGATTTCGCTTCAGGTCAGTTTCGCTTCAGGCCAGTTCAAGCGAAATCTACTTGTCTATATATAGGGTTGTTGTCATTTCACTTGGTACGCGACTTCCGAAGGTGTAACGAAGTGCTGCCAATTTTCTGTCAGGTTGTAAACATTTTTATTATCAATACAAGCAACAGATTAAAGAGTACAAGCTGTTTTCGTGTCCGGTTTACTGATTCCGCCTTTAAACTGGATGTAAAACTCTTCTGAACGACTCAATAGGGTCAAACAACGATCCAACAAGTGGTATCAGAGCTCAGGACGAGGAGTTCATACTACTACAGCTTGATTCTACTGATTTCTCTCATTTCTACTCATTTCTTTTTACATTTTTCAGATTTGAACTAGTTCCTACGGTCCAAATGGTCTGATTTTCGAGTATAACGTGTAAAACTGAGTTTTAACAAAGCCTAAAAAGTTTCGGACTTAAATTCAGACTAAAACATGATAAAATTGACCTAAAACAGGGTTTCGCTTGAAAGTTGTCCGTAAATAACAGGTTGGTTTCGCTTCAAGTCAGACATCTCTGAAGCGATATAGTTTGTTTCGCTTGAAAACTGTTGAAGCGAAATTGGTTTGGCAGAATTTCGCTTGAATTGAACCTGAATCTCTGAAGCGAAACTCCTGAAGCGAACCTGATTCATCTGAAGCGAAATATTGATTTCGCTTGAAACTATTGGAAATACATCAGATGGATTTCGCTTGAACAGTGTTATTTTAAGCTGATTTCGCTTGAAGTTGCTGAATTCTCAAAACTTTGAAAATTTCTAAGTGTTTGACTTATTTCTGTCAGGTACGTTCACGATGGATGATAATTTCATAAACCCGTTTAGCGATATGTACGCGTTCACTTCCGAATCGTCAGATAGAAGATCTGAGATGAAAGAATATTCAAAAGAGATTTCGGAGAATTTGAAGTTTGAGAACATGTACGGAAGCCAACAGAAGCCACCAAAGCTAATGAAAGTGGAAGATTATCACTGGTGGAAAAATAGATTTGAGGGTTGGGTAAAAGCTTTCGCTCCTGAAAGTTGGTTAAAACTGACAAATGGATACACTGAACCAGTAAAAGAGGGAGGAGAGTTAATAGAAGCAAAAGATTTCACAGACATAGATACAAAAAATTTTGTAGCTGAATATAAAATGATCACATTAATCAAACAGTCAGTGAGAGAGGATATTATTTCGTTACTTGAACAAGAGAAAACTTCAAAGAGTTTGTGGGAAGCATTAGGGAAAAAGTGTGTAGGAAGTAATGAAATTGTCAAAAACAAAAAGAAATTGTTGCGTTAAGAGTTTGATCTTTTCAGTTGTATGAAAAATGAATCTGTTTGTAAAATGATTGAGAGATTCGGACATTTGAAAGTGGAGCTGATCAGACATCAAATTTTACCTTCTGAAGAAGAGCTGGTGGATAAATTGTTTGATTCATTGCCAGATGATCAAGAGTGGAAATACTTTGCTCTAATGGTGAAAAATACAATCAAGCCTGAAGATTTGAAATTGGATATGCTGATTGAAAAGCTTGAAAGTCATGAGCTGGAGATAAAGAGATCTAAAGTCAACAATCCAGCTTATCAGCAGAATGTAGAACTTTACTACAGAGTACCTCAGGCTGGGTCTCCAAGAACAGCATTTTCTGCAGAAAGTTTAAGCTCAGTGAACAATGAAAGTTTACACAGTGGTTTTCACAGTGGATCTTCTTCAAACACTTCAAATCAATCTGCTTCAAAGAATTTATTCCAGTGTAATATCGCAGTGGATTTGAAGAATGGGCAGAATTTCAGCGAAGAATCGGCAAAACAACAGATGGTTTTCTTGGCATCTGTACTTGAATTGTATGAAAGCCTCGTTGCAGGGAAGATTGGCAATACCAATTTGACAAAAGAAGATTATGATCAATTAGACCCCGAAGAGATAGAATTAATGGATATCAGATGGTGCATGGCCAGTGCGGTTCGTCGGGCACAGCGGTTCATAGAGATCACGGGAAGAAAGTCAATTGGTGGACCATCTACCAAATTGGGATTTGATAAATCCAAGGTGACATGTTTCAAATGCAAACAAAGAGGTCACTTTAAGCGCGAGTGCAGAAATGCGTATGCTAATGATGATTCTGAAAATCCTTTCAATGAAGATTACTACAGGAAGGCGATTTACCATCAGAACAAGTCTGAGCCACCAAGATTGAAACAAACTGAAGAAAAATCAAGGGCTCTTGCAGTGATATATGATGATGAAGGGTATGACTGGAGTCAAGAGGTTCTACCTGAAGAAGATGCAGTTGGTTATGCATTTGTGGCTAATGCTGATCCTGATAGATATTGGAAAGCAGACTATGCAAGATGGGAAATTGGAAAATTAAACGAACCATTCAAAGAAGCCCAGAGAGC
The DNA here is from genome assembly GCA_030545235.1 of Helianthus tuberosus. Taxonomy (NCBI): domain Eukaryota; kingdom Viridiplantae; phylum Streptophyta; class Magnoliopsida; order Asterales; family Asteraceae; genus Helianthus; species Helianthus tuberosus. The sequence continues at coordinate 141,663,384 of CM060383.1, forward strand.
AAAAAGATGGAATGAAGAGTTGGAATGTTACATGGATTCACGAGGTAATCCAGTTGTCGACCCATCAAAAGTGGATTTCGAAGCTGTAATAAATTTGGTTCCAAAGCAGGCTACTTTTAACACACGAAGGTTATCTGATAAAGCATATTTGCCTGATTTGGAGAAGAAGATTAGAGAAGTTTTTGAAGAAAGTTTACCAAAGGTGGTAGAGATGAAGAAGAGAAAAGAAGAAGAACTGAAGAAGATGATTGAAGAAGTGAAGACTGTTGCAAAGCTTGCTGGAGAGGAACAGAAAGCTGAAGGAGATCAAAAGAATGAAGAAACTCAGAAAGAGGAGATCAAAGAGCAAGATTTGAAAGTTGAGTCAGAAGAACTGGTGCTGAATGAGACTGAGGTTAAAAAATCTTCTGATCTATCGAATGATGAATTGGTTGATGAAAAAGAACAAAAGTGCAGGAATTGCATAGAAATGTGCAAAGCTTGTACTGAAAAAGATGACATCATAAAAACAAAAGAAAATGATTTAAACAAACTTGAAAATGGTTTCACAACAAAATGTAAAGATATGATTGAAAAAGAAGAAATTTTGAAACTAAAAATTGAAAATTTGACACAGAAATGTCAAGGTCTTGAAAAGGATAATGATGTTTATAGACAACTGTGTTCTACAAAATGTGTTGATTGTGTTGAAAAGGAATCGAAGTTTCAAGTTTTACAAAAACAGTATGATTCTTTAAAGTGGTCGAATCAGAGAGTACAAGAAGCTTATGATACTTTGAAGAGCCAAGTCAAAAGTTTTGATCAAAGATTGTCAGAAACTTTAGTTACTAAAGAAATGTATGAAAGAAAGTTTAAAGAAAAGCAAATTGAACTAAACAAATGTGTTGATGAAATTGCAAATCTTAAACAAGTCTTGGCTGAAAAAGAAAAGGTTGTTACAAAACTTCAAAGTTATCATAACTCTTCGTATATTCTCGAACGCATTTTCAACATCACACTAGATGACAAAGATACTGAAAATTGCAAAAAGGGTATTGGTTCAGAATTTCATCAGGTACTACCACCATTGAGAAACAATTATACTTTTTATGATGAGGAAAAGGTGGCAAAGGGTTTGAACATAGCTGACAAGTTACCTGAAAATATCAATGTGACTTACTCCAAATCTGATGATGCTAATGATTCAGAGGTGGTAAGTAAGGTTGTTGAAAGTGTTTTGAAAGATGAGTCTACAAAAGGTAAGTCTGAATTACAGGATGAAGATGAAGGAAATCTTTATGATGGTTATCTGAAAAACACAAAATCCGAGAAAAATTTGAATGATGATTCAAAAGGATTGGTCTATACCATGATTGGATCAGACAAATTATTTTTAGATGTTGTATTCCCGATTCAGAATGTGATTTCAGAAAAGGTCAATCAAGTTTTCAAAATGGTTGAGATTGAGAAGTCTGAGATTCCAAAGTTTGCTGGTAAAGGTCATAGATCTTTTTATAACAAACCTGGTTTTAAGAAGAAAAACATGAAGGCTGGTTTGGGTTATAAAAAGAAACAGAATCGGAATCAAAGTGAAAAACAAAATTTGCAACAAAATATGAATTTTGTTCAAGGAAAAAGTTTGAAAGAAGAGGAAAAACTCAAAATTGGACAACAGTCTAATGAGGAGTTTGATGCTATGAAAAAGAAACAACAACAGGCCAAGGATGTTTCAAAGAAAGTGTGTTTTAAATGTGATCAAATTGGACATGTTGCACGAAAGTGTCCAAATCCAAAGCCTGTTGATGTTGAAAAACAGAAATCTGAGGATGTGAAATCTAGGTCAACCAGATTTGATTCGAAACAAACTTGGAGGTACAATACAAACAAGTTTGCTTCAAATCAAACTTGGAAACCAAAACAGACTAGGTCTGATTTAAGACAGATCTGGAATTCTCACACACCCAGATTGAGAACAACACAGAGTTGGAGAAAATCTGTTGATATGACAAAAACTAAAGAATTTTGGAAACCGAAAAATGTTGTTCAAAATCAAAAGGTTCAAAAAGAGACAAATTTTTACAAAAGAGGTACTCCGGAAGGTCAAATGTGGAGTGCTAAGAAACAAGTGAAGATGGAAAAAGATGAGAAAGTTGAAGTCAAAATTGAACAAGTTTTAAGTGACAAAGAGTTTCCAAAATTGAATGAACATTATTGTATTGAAATGCCTAAGGTTCAACAGACCTGGGCTAAATTGTTCAAATGATTGATAAAGTTTGAATGTGCAGGTGCTCAAAGAAGCTGAAGACTGTGAGAATGGCAGTTGGAGCAACCTGGCACAGGAAGAGGTTGCAGGATCCTGGTTTGGTTGAACAGGGAGTTCAGTTTATTTTCTGTAAATAAATAAACAATTTTTCCAAAATCCTAAAAATTTGAAAAATTAAAAACCAAAAACATGTTTAGTTTGTTAAAATTTGAAATTGTATGTTGATTGAATATGCCGAAACCCTCACGGCTGAACAAACATGATTACTTTTATCAGATTGAAACACGGTTTTTCAAACTGTTAAGATCAATGGGTTGTAAATCATGGGGGTACATTATATTTTCTGCAAAACAGAGCATGAGAAGCAGAAAATGGATGGCGAGACAAAGCTATCAGTGTTGGTTGTCAAATTTTCTTTATATGTTTTTGCATTTTAGGGGGAGTATTATTGTTTGAAAATACAAAAACATTTGAAAATTTGAAAAAGTCAAAAACATGATAAAATTCATAAAATTGAGTTTTTGCGTAAAAAGAGGAAATGATAGTACATCAGTAGACAGTTACAGTATGCTAAAGATATGGAAAGTTTTAAATGTGTTAAACGATCTCACTGTGGATGTGTCGATAGGTTTTCATACATTTAGTAAACTTTTTCGGGATATAAACATAAATTCAAACTTGCTTATTTCGTGGGGAACACTACTTGGATATATAGGTAACCCCTGAAATCTCGTTTGAAAGGTCCCTTATTCTGAGATACTAGGTCTTTATGCTTAGTGATATCTGGGGTATTATCCCGGGACTTCTGCTGAAAGGAATTTCTGACCTAGTCCCCGGAGAATACTTTCTGCATTGCTTGAAATATAGCACCACCCTCAGCTAAAAAATGATGAAACATTGAAAAATGCTAATCATGGCTGTTGTAAAAAAGATCCTCTAAAGGGGACACACCGAAAAGTCGAAGCCGTCATCTCTCTGCGTATCGAAAGATCGACCTGAGCTCTCACGGCCCTCGCATTTAACCCCTGACAGATATCATCTAGGTATACTCACCTGTAAGACTGAATATTGGGATTTGGATACGGGAGTATATTCAAGAGGTGGGACACTTGAATGAGTTTAAGTTCTTAAAATACCTAATTCGTATCCTGATTAAGTTGAACTTTGTGTGAAAATTTAAGTGGACAAATATATCGACAATCTAAGTGAATTGTTTAATTCTTACTGTGAAATTAAGCTCAACGGTACTTGTGACTTGTCATAAACTGATATGATCCTCTGACGCATTCTCAAACAAAAATATTGTTTGTAAATATGTTTGTACATATTTCTTTACTGCTTTATTTTTTTTAGGAAATACAAAAAGATTTTGATTCTGCTTTATTTTCGACAACTGATGTCTGAGTGCTAAGTTTCAAAATTTAAGTAAGCTGATTGTGTTTCTGAAAATAAAACAAGTTCATTAATTTGAAACTTGATTTAAAATCAAAAATTTCAAAAATAGTTTGTGATATCTCCAAGGTCATTAATTTGGACTTGGATGATAAATTGTGAGGGAGTTGGATTCTTTAACACTACCATATCAGTATAGTATGTTGATAGGGGGAGTAGATTAGAGAATTTGATTGAAATTGCCAGGTTACGATTCCTGGATAGTCTAAAATGTTGTTACTTATAAACGTATAAGTGACTGCAGGTTTCAGGAATTCCCACGGAAGCTAAATGATAAAGCTTGAATCAGATATCTAAGATTCTAGCATATCGAGAGGGGGAGTCTGTGAAAGGGGGAGTCTGAGTTGAAGATAAAGATTGAGGAAAGTGTTTACAAGGTTTGAAGAATGATGAAGACAAAGACTTGAAGCCAAAGACTTCATCAACATTCAAGGGGGAGTCTGTTAGTGCACTATATGTCTGTTGATTACGTCATAATCAAGTCTTGTGTCTAGATAGGGTGAATGTACACACAACAGGGTTTGATTAGGGTTTAGACATGTTGAACATGAAGATTTCGCTTGAAATCAGTTCAAGCGAAATCATCATGACTTGATTTCGCTTCAAACAGTTGATTTCGCTTCAGGTCAGTTTCGCTTCAGGCCAGTTCAAGAGAAATCTACTTGTCTATATATAGGGTTGTTGTCATTTCACTTGGTACGCGACTTCCGAAGGTGTAACGAAGTGCTGCCAATTTTCTGTCAGGTTGTAAACATTGTTATTATCAATACAAGCAACAGATTAAAGAGTACAAGCTGTTTTCGTGTCCGGTTTACTGATTCCGCCTTTAAACTGGATGTAAAACTCTTCTGAACGACTCAATAGGGTCAAACAACGATCCAACAAAGGCCCATACTTGGTCCACGAAGTGCTAGGAAAAGGGGCTTACAAATTGCGCACCCTGGATGGACACATCATCCCGCGCACATGGAATGCGCAACAACTGCGCAAGTGTTATATGTAACTACTATCGGCCTTGCGCCATTACCCACCCATGTTGGCCACGCGCCTTTGTAATTACTCTTGTTGGCTAAGCGCCTATTTTGCTACTTACGCAATGTATCTTGGCCTAAGCGCCTACTTAATCAATGAAAGCATACGACATGCTCTTTTATCACGACTGACTTCTTTCGTTACAAATGCATGTTAAACTTCTGATTAGCAAGAAAACACTCCAGTCATGCCTCCAAGGTCCTCCGCGAACACAGCGCGAGACCGGGCAATTGCTCACACAAGAGCCATGCTTACATTTATTCTCGCTAATTTAACCTAAGTTTCTAACAACAGTGCAATAATTGTAACGAAATGGGATAAACGTCATGTTCAAAAAAAAATCAGAACAATTGCATAAAAGCAAACGTCATCCATTTAAAGGCGCGACCGCGCAAGAAGTCACATCAGAAACCTACAGAAATTCATAAGGCACAAAGCCATACAAAACCTATCTACTCGAAACAATCTCAGACATCATCACCATCATGCTTGTCGCCACCATCACCTTCATCATCCACAGCGGCCTCCTCATCTGATAATTCAACCGTTATAGGTGGATCAAGAATGCCCTTAAGGCGCTGGCACCAGTCATCATGTTCCAAAGCCTTGGCAACTAAGTCCATCACAGGCAGTGACAAGTGGTCATAAGCATGTTCAGCGCGTGTCAGTGCGGCACTAGCCTGGTCAGTAACCGAACAATGACTGACGTCAAACTCCTGTCCAAGTGCTTCTTCAACATGTTGTGCACATTCCAGGTACCCTCCTCGGTGACCAACAGCGCGCGCAGCATCGGTCAAAGCAGCGACAGCATGGTCCAGCTCCCCAGCATTGAGAATGGAGTTGGCAACCTACAGCGGAGTTTGCGCATTAAAAACAACTTCTAACGATACACTTTGGAAGGAAAAAAGGATAAGCATACCAGCACTACTCCACGGCCGCGCATCCACTCGGCCTCAGAAACGAGAGTGTCAACAATGCCCTGAGCCTCAGCATAATTAGTTTGTGCTACATTGAGGGCAGAAGTGCTAACATCACGCGCTTCCTCAGCACGTTGCTTGGCCTCCTCAGCAGTCGCAGCCTTAACCTTCTCAGCTTCGAGGTCGATTTCCAAGGATTCGCATTTGTCAACCTGCCCTTCCAGGCGACGTTTTAGCTCAGCGATCTCGACATCCTTGGCTTGCAAGTCCTTGTCCTTAACAGACAGCTGACCCTTCACTTCAGCAAGCTCAACCTAAAAAAGGATAGGACTTAGGATATATCGCAAACAAACCATACAAGAAAAAAGTGTTAAGGTTGCACGAACCTCAAGCTGCTCCTTAGCAACCGTAGCAGCTTGCGCATCTTCGAGTTTAGCCGTCAACTCCACAACCTTAGCCTCAAGGTTGACAATCTTGTTACGATCCGCAGCCGCGCGCTCGTTATCCTTCGCGCATATGCGCTTGAACTCGGCTTTCTCCTTAGCCAGTTGTTGTTCAGCAGTATGAAGTTTATTTTTCAGGGCCTCGCGCCCCCACTCTTCAGACTTTCGGTCAGCCTCGAACTTCGCCTTCTGCTCATCAAACGTAGCTCTAGACTTCTCCAAGTCAGCAGCACGCCTCAGTATGCGATCGCGATACTTCTCCCAATCATCCCTCTCCATAACCATGGTTCGCCATTCCCGGACAATTTCTTGGTTAGCGGCGCGGGTGTTGGCTTCACCAACAACATAGGCATGATAGAGCCCGCTGTGAGTCCGCGCCCGTTGACGATCCATCTCCCCGGGAGGAATCGAATTCACCAGCCAGTCATGGCAAGGCGCGAACTCGAGGAAAGTATCCTTCTGCTTCAAACCCCAAGGCGGATTGTGCGGAGCGTCACCGCGACTCTCTTCGGTGTAAGACTTGTAATAAATATCCCCCACTGTATCCCGGGGGCCTATCGGAGAGCGCGGCGGCGCGCCAGTTTTCACACCACCCTGACCAGCAGATGAACCCGCGCCTCTGGTAATAGAAATACCAACAGGCCTTTCAGCAGCAGATTTCTCCTTCTCCAGGGTTCTCTCCTTTCCCTTCTCCTTCTCAGCATCAGCAAGAGCCTTCTCAGCAGCTCTTCTCTCCTGCTCGGCCTTTTTCTTCTCATCATCGGCTTTCTTCCTTTCCTGCTCTGCCTTCTTCCTCTTTTCTTCAGCAGCTTTGTTCTTGCGCGCCTCTACAGCCTGGCGCTGGTCTTCCTCAGCTTTCTTCTTTGCCTCAGCTTCCTTCCTCCTGTCTTCATCAACTTTCTTCCTACGTTCTTCATCAGCTTTCTTCTTCTCTTCGGCAGCCTTCGCCTTATCGACCTCAGCAACATGTTTGCCCTTGTCATTCTCAGCCCCAGCAGTCTCGGAAGATTTGATGATAATCTTAGGCCTTTTTGGCTCTGGCTCCGTAAAAACAACACCCTTCTCAGGGGTCTTCTTCTTGCCCTCTACAGAAATCAAAGGGTCAAGGCAAGGAAAGCCAGAAAAAAGAACTAAAAACAAACTTTACCAGGAGAGAACTGATAGAGTGAGCGCAAATTGCTCTGTTTACCAAGCACCAGAGCTCCTCCAGCCTTCGACGCCACAGTCACACCAGCAGTCGCCCCGCTCCTGGTCCTTTTTCTGCTGATCAACTTTCCAGCAGCTTCTTCTTCCTCCTCTTCTTCCTCTTCCGCATGCTCAGCAGAGGAAGGAGTAGCGCCAGCATCCGGGTTGCGAGAACCCGCGCCACCTTCACCTTTTGAGCGACCTGCTCCGTCTTTACCTTCGCCTACGCGCGACAAACCCTCTAATGAGTCACTAATTATCACATAATCTTTTAAGTCACTTTGACGAAGACGAAGACTACCTTTACCAGCAGCTGCGCGGCTACTCCCGCCCTTCTTGCTTGTCACTTCGGGCTCACCCGTCTTCTTCTTCTTTGGGGGTTTCTTCTTCTTCTCTTCAGGGTCGATACCCAGGTCGCGCAACACACCTGCAAAGATGGTAGACCAGGAACTTAACTCCCCGGTTGAAGACCCCACAGACTCTTCGCTGGAAAGATACACAACCTCTTTCCCAGCAGAAGTGATAGAGCGCAAGGGACGAGGGTTAGGTATATGTGCACCTTCAGTGGCGGTAGGCGGCGTGGCAAACGCATCAGCAACAGGGTACATAAAGCTAACCCTTATCTGGTGATACCAGTATTCTTCTCCGTCTCGAAGCGGGCGCACACTCATGAAACCACCAAAAGTGGCAAAGGCAGCTTGATATAAACACGCCTCTACACGACAAATCACATAAATAAAAATCAAGCAACGAAAAAAGATCAGTGACGATAAGGAAATTACTAACCTTTATCATCGATCATCAAGATAGGAACTTCCTGGCTATCAGGAGGCCATTGGTCGCTCATCCGCGCCGCCACCAAGACATTCTCCCCGAACACCCGGTTAGGGGTGGGGGTAAGCTCCCGATACCAAGCCTCGGTCTTGGGGATTGGCAAGTCTTCTTTAACAATCGCTTCATTCCAATCGCGGAACGTCATAGCAATGGGAATAACCTCCTCTCGAATATAAAAGAATTTCGGTTTCCAGTCATGAAAACTCTTGGGAGGATTTAGCAATACCTTCTTGGCGGCGCCACGACTGGCAAAAGAGTAGAAGCCCATATTTCTCTGAAGTTGATAAAAGGCTCGAAACTTCTCGACAGTGGGCTCGATGCCATGAGCCCAGCACAAGAACTCAAAATGTCGAACCCGGACCATTCCGGGTGGGCTCATTTGAGAGATGTGAAACCCATAAAATCGCAGAATATGCGCCATAAAGTTCGTCGCCGGCAACCGGAAATTACCCTGATGAAAGAAGTCTTCAAACAGAGTGATGTACCCTGGTGGTGCATCAGCGGCCGTTTGGTTCTGGCCGGGATACCGGGCATCCCACTCCAGTGGGAACCGGAAACTTCGCGAAAGCTGTTCAAAGAGCCCTAGATCCCACCGGAGAACAGGTACAGGACCTTCTTCTTCGGGATTATCTTCATGGTGTTCTTCAGCCATCGATAATCAGCAAAGGGATCTCGAATATACTGGAAATCACCTCGACAATCTGCTACGATGTTCTTCAAGAGCTTGAAGATTTGCTACGATTCCTTCAAAAACTTGGAGATCTGTATGATAATTCTCCGAGTTTGAAGATGCAAAGAGATTTGAGAGGAAATAAGTTAAGACTAGAAGAGAAGTGATAACCTCCCACATCTCTTCGGATATATATACTCATCGCATTTAATGCGATGGGTAAACGTGTCGGGATCGCCGCGCACGTGACCAATCAGAGCATGACACGTAAGGCGTACTTCCCGGAGTGACGGTTACCACGCGCGCGTGGACCTCACTCTCCTGAAAAAAAGCCGAACCGTCAGCAACAACTTGATGACAATCGTGTCAGCGGTCAAATCGAACGTCACCAACCACGACACTCACCAACCTGTCAGAATTCAAATTTCGAAAACTTTCCCGCCAAAGTCACTACAAACTTCATGAAGAAGTTAAAACAGCAAAGACAGAGCCAGACATGGTAGCCGCGCCGTAATAACCAGCAAAGTTTATTCGCGCGCTGCCTACCATCATCAAAAAATCATTTTATACTTCTTATTTCTCTAAGTCCAAAGCTCCAACCATTTACCTCGCGCATGGTGCAGCACTGGACTGGGGGGACTTGAAGGGGTATGGTCCCAAAAAGCCGCGCAATCCTCCTGCAAGGTCGCGCGGGACCATACTCCTTAGCCAGCAATTTTCTTATTTCGTCAACCTCGCGCGAGATACACCACATCTTGTAATGCGGCGCGAGGTCAGAATAACAAGAAGCTCCAATTAACAACACTTAGCATTATGAAAATAATGTGCAATAGACCAATACCACGCGCGAGGTTTTTACGTGCTCAACAAGGGCCTCGCGCGTTAACAGCGCAAGACTGTTCCAAAATAGTACACAGTACAAGTGGCAGAAAAAAGAGCCAATAAGCGCCCTTCTGACCCTGCTCAATCGTGCTCCACGATCGTCTGACATGCAGGAGACAAAAAGTACTCAAGGACGCCTACATGGCACCAATCATGAGGCAGAGACAACTGCCCCACGATCTCCACTTACCTGCTGATGGCAGAACGGCGGCCAGGCCGACAACCATGACACGTGGCTCCAATCACTGTGCGCCAGCACCAAAGAACTCTCAGAAACCACTAACGGTCGAGACAAGTGAGACAAAGAGCATATCGCCCAAGTTGTCGACTTCCGGCCCAAGGCCCATCAGCCCATATCCTCTTACACCTCTCCGGCAATAAATAGAGACCTCACTCCACAGGTTAAATATTCCATTCCCTCTACCCTCTCACTTAATACTTAGTTATCTCCTAAGCACAGTCGCTTATTCTCACGCCGGAGCCCGGTTAAGAGGGAAACCCCCACATTCCCCTCTTAACGAGTAACGGTGTTTTGTTTTGCAGTTAACCAAGGTCATTAAGGAGCTCAGGAAACCATAAGAAGATTAACCACTATGCGAGGAACATAAACCAAACTGATTATCCTCTAATTAGTTCCGTGTTTCTTCAAAAAGCCATAGTTGTGATTTGGCCGGCTAATTTTTTCAAACTAAAACCAATTGCTGAATACAGCCAAAATTGACATATAAAGTGTTAAACATGCGTATAAGCTTAGGGGGGATGCAGTTAGTTAGAAAAATTTATCAACTAATGATCAATTTAGTGATCTTAGTCAAATATATGCTAAAGGCATCAAATATGATGAAATGGCCATTATTACGTGAGTACGTAGTGTTTGAAAATAAGAATAAGAATATACATATGAATTATATTTGCAAAATGAATTTATATCATTTATGTAATTATCTAGTTATCATGTCTAACTAGGCTAATTTATACTCTAAAGTAGATTTAGCTAATGTGAACCTGCAAATGTTGCATGCATGGACCGACCTGATATATAGGTTGGCACATGCCCTTTCAGTATCACACAAACACAGCGAACGCAAACAATAAATCCCATATTTGAATATTTTATACGTGTGGTGAAGACTTGAATAACTGAGTATATGAATTTTGACATTTTGTGCTCTTTGAATAAGAATCTAGGATTTGTTATTTAGTTTTGCTAAAACTTTTTGATATAGGATTTGTTATTTAGTTTTGCTAAAACTTTTTGTTATTTAGAATCCTGAATTGTGACCGAACAGAAAATTTTAACGTTTGATTGTGAAAAAATTAATTATCAAAAAAGGATATTCACTGGATAAAAATTCTTGGTCCGCCACTATTTCTAAATTCTAAGTGTTAAAAGATGCATAACTTATGTGCCTTGACTAGCCTTTACAATTGATGCGCATGGAACCCTAGTAACCTTTTAGGAGACCGAAAGCATGTTGTATATAACATATTAACTGGGGGTGGGAACAAAAGTTCCCGTGATGAACTTTCTTCCACGCGTGGAAATTGTCAACATACCACCGCCACCATCAAATTCAACGAGTGATGGAATTTTTCCTTGATGTATTTCACGCGTTATGGCTTGTTATGTGAGGGGATGTGAGGGCTCATTGTTGGGTGTTGTGAGTGATGATCATTGCCACTAAAAAGGTTGTGAGTGTTGAAAAAATGATTGATGGCATGGCAGAACTTGATTGAATGTTGTGAGTGATGGAATTTTTATAGGTTGTGAATGTTGAAAAATTGAATGCACCCTTGCTGGTGTCATTTACAATCATTCAAAGTTTCCGGTAAAAAGAGTAAAAGACCAAATTATTATTCTCATGATTCTTTTTTGTCTTTAGGTGCAATCGTGCTCATGGTTATGGCATAAAAGTGACATGAGTTAGGAGCAAGATTATAATTGACCAAAAAAAAGAAGATAGAATTAAAAAACTAGATATTTAATATTTGTTTTTACCAAATTAAATTTATTTCTTTTTTCTGAAAAAGATATTATTTAAGTGTAAGCTGTGAATGCGGCACTAATTTACCATTAGGTACAATAAACAAAAACCGAAACGGAAACTTACAAACTCTGTAATTATATTATATTATATTATATATATTAACATAAAGTTATGATGAACAGTAGTTTAAATATTTTAAGAATTTATTTTTATTTAGTAATATTTTATCAATTATTCATTTAATTGTTTAGTAATAAAGGTAATTTTTAGGTATTTGTTCTTTTTATTAGTAGCCTTATATATATTAACATAAAGTTAGAGTAAATTGCCATTTTAGTCCCTGAGTTTTGTCCAAATTTGCCACTTTGATCCAAATAGTTTTTTTTTTTTTGCCTCTGGGTCCCTGACTTTTACATTTTGTTGCCATTTTGATCATTTTGTCCAACTCCATCCAAAAACTCAGTTTGTACTTAATCACTAATGTTTTCAGTTGCCATTTTGATCCAATTCCAAAAAATCAAAAAAATTCCAAAAAATTCAAAAAAATCTAAAAATAAAAAAAAATCTAAAAAATCATAAAAATTCTAAAAAATTCAAAAAAATCTAAAAATAAAAAAAATCTAAAAAATCATAAAAATTCTAAAAAATCCAAAAATCATTAAATGTTTCGGCACGAACCGTTTAGACCCGTACCGTTTCGAACCGAACCGTTTCGACCCGTACCGTATCGAACCGAACCGTTTCGACGCGAATCGTTTCGAACCCGTACCGTATCGAACCGTACCGTTTCGACCCGTACCGTTTCGAACCCGAACCATTTCGTGCCGAACCGTTTCGATACGGTTCGAAACGGTTCGCGTCGAAACGGTTCGGCTCGAAACGGTTCGGGTTCGATACGGTACGGGCTCGAAACGGTTCGCGTCGAAACGGTTAGGGTTCGATACGGTACGGGTCGAAACGGTTCGCGTCGAAACGGTTCGGCTCGAAACGGTTCGGGTTCGAAACGGTACGGGTCGAAACGGTTCGCGTCGAAACGGTTCGGGTTCGATACGGTTTGGGTTCGAAACGGTACGGGTCGAAACGGTTCGTGTCGAAACGGTTCGCGTCGAAACGGTACGGGTCGAAACGGTTCGGGTTCGAAACGGTACGGGTTCGAAACGGTACGGGTCGAAACGGTTCGCGTCGAAACGGTTCGCGTCAAAACGGTACGGTTCGAAACGGTACGGGTCGAAACGCTTCGCGTCAGAACGGTTCGGCTCGAAACGGTTCGGGTTCGAAACGGTACGGGTCGAAACGGTTCGGCTCGAAACGGTTCGCGTCGAAACGGTTCGGTTCGATACGGTACGGGTCGAAACGGTTCGGTTCGAAACGGTTCGCGTTGAAACGGTTATGTTCGAAACGGTTCACGTCGAAACGGTACGGTTCGAAACGGTACGGGTCGAAAAGGTTCGTGCCGAAACATTTAATGATTTTTTGATTTTTTAGAATTTTTATGATTTTTTAGAATTTTTTTGATTTTTAGATTTTTTTTGAATTTTTTAGTATTTTTATTATTTTTTAGAAATTTTTTATTTTTAGATTTTTTTTTGGAATTTTTTTGATTTTTTGGAATTTTTTTGATTTTTTGGAATTGGATCAAAATGGCAACTAAAAACATTTTTTAAGGAAATCCCCAAAATACCACTGTTACAATCTGGGTTTTTGGATGGAGTTAGACAAAAGAGTAAACTGCCATTTTGGTCCCTGTGGTTTGGCCAGTTTTGTCACTTTAGTCCAAATCTCAAACTTATTACATCTGGGTCCCTGTGGTTTGCATTTTGTTGCCATTTTAGTCCAAATCTCAAATCAGGTCGGATTTCAAAAAAAAAACCTGGTTTTTGTCCTTTTCCTCAGGGGCATTTTGGTCTTTTTGGATTTTATTTAAAGATCTTCATCCCTCTCTCTCTCCATCTGCTCTCTCTCAACATCTGCTCTCTATCTCCCTATCTCTCTGAACTACGTACACCACACCACCACCACCCCCACATCATCCCCAACCTCCACCATCGTCGCCGCCAACACCACCGATCTCCGGCCACCGCAACCACCATCACTCTCCACTCCTCCATCTCTTACACACACCCACAGACACCCACATCCTCCCTCTTCGATTCAGCCAGCAACGACACCGCCAAACAACCTCATTCGCTTCGTTTTTCCGGCGACTGGTTATCCGGTGAAGCACCACACGCAACCAGCAGCGGCGGCGGCAACCCTGTTCCGTTCGGGTTGTTTCTATTTGGGGCAAGGTCAGTTCCGTTCGGGTTATGCGGTGGTGGGGGTGATGATACGGTGGTGGTTTGTTCTTGTTCGAATCTTTTGAGGGTTTTATGAAGATGGGTTGTTTGTTCTTGTTCTTGAATTTGTGGGTTTAGGTTTTGGGTTTGGTTTGGAGTGATTGGAAGTAAAGGGGTTTTGATTTGTGGGGATTCTTGGTTTGGATTCTTGTTTGATCTGACATTTGATTGGAACGACGGATGGCGGTTTCTGCTGCTGCGGCGGTGGATGAACGGAGAGGAGGTGGTGATGGTGGTGTTCTAGAGAGAAAGAAGAGAGAGGGAGAGTGTGTGTGTGCAGAGATATGGGGTGTTTGGGATTTTGTTATATTTTTTTCATTTATAAAATATAAAATGACCAAAATGCCCTTGAGGAAAAGGACAAAAACCAGGTTTTTTTTTTGAAATTTTACCTGATTTGAGATTTGGACTAAAATGGCAATAAAATGCAAACCACAGGGACCCAGATGTAATAAGTTTGAGATTTGGACTAAAGTGGCAAAACTGGCCAAACCACAAGGACCAAAATGGCAGTTTACTCTAGACAAAATGATCAAAATGGCAACAAAATGTAAAAGTCAGGGACCCAGAGGCACAAAAAAAACTATTTGGATCAAAGTGGCAAATTTGGACAAAACTCAGGGACTAAAATGGCAATTTACTCCATAAAGTTATGATGAATAGTAGTTTAAATATTTTAAGTATTTATTTTTATTTAGTAATATTTTATCAATTATTCATTTAATTGTTTAGTAATAAAGATAATTTTTAGGTATTTGTTCTTTTTATTAGTAGCATTTTATTTAGCATTTAGTTTGATTTCTTATAATAACTTACATTTGAATCACTAGATAGCGACACGATATATGTTATCAAACAACTCCCGAATAATGGGTAGATGTTGTTAAACCAGGTCGAATCCTTTATGAAATGGGTGGAGTAACAGAAAATATAGCCCGATGGGCTATTTCAATAGCAGCGTCCAAAATGCCTATACGAGCTCAATTCATCATTTCGGGATAAAAAGGAAACAGGCCTTAAAAATAGCGGGTGCAGGTTTCTTTTTTTGAACAAATAATATTTCTTTATACTCTCTATTAGTGTTATAGTGTATAAAATTGTTTCTAATAAAGTTGGTATACTATATTAGCTTCTATCTTCAATATTAGCTACAATCTTCAATAATAAAAAGAAACAGGCCTTAAAATTACGATTTTGCCATCATTTCAAAAATTACGTTTTTTCCCTCACTTCAAAATAAAATTATGTTTTTGCCCAACTAAAAGTTACCATTTTGTCCGCGGTTCAAAATTACGATTTTGACCCATTTAAATTTACAGTTTTGCCATTAGTTTTGTTTTTTCCCCACCCAGTCAAATTACAATTTTGCCCTCAATTTAAATTTACATTTTTGCCATCGTTTTTCTTTCCTTTCCTAGTTAAATTACGATTTTACCCCCAGTGTAAAATTACAGTTATGCCATCGTTTTAGTTTTTTTTTTTTTTTTTTTTTTTTTTTGACAAAACTATAGTAGTGCTTTGTTTTAGTTGTTTGACTCGGTGTAATTTTTATTCGTGTCAGGCGGCTGCTTGGCACACGCTCATTTATCCTGAAAAAATACAATTTTGCCCACAGTTTAAAATTATTGTTTTTCTATCATTTTTTTTTCTTAAACAAAAGTATGATAGTGTTTTAATTTAATTGGTTGGCTCAATGTAATTTTTGAGATCGTGTTATGAGTAGTATGTACAAGTAATCGAAACACAGATATACATGTTATGAGATAAAAAATATTCGGCTTAGTGCCCCGCAACACGGGCGGGGCAAAATCTAGTTATCTATTTAGACTATACGGTGTCAATGGAATGGAAGAGGCGTCGAAGCCTCAACGCCGAAACACCATCCCGGGTTAGGCATGGAAGTTTTGGGGAGGGTGACGTGGCGGCGTTGGATTGGTGGTTGGGATAGAGCCGTTGAACGGCAATAAAAAAACTTATATATTAAACTATTTTAACCTAATTTTTTCCAAAAACACACAACATATCCAACCATTTCTCTCTACCCACATATTTTTTTCACTCCTAATTTTAACTTTTAAAAAATATAGGGTTCTCGTTCGTCATCTTCTTCGTCTTCGCCTGAAAACCTTCTTTTATTCTCATCAGATGATGAGTTGGAGACTTAAGACCGAGAGGGATAACATTTGGGTGAGAGTTATTAACGCCCTCCATTCTGGTGGGTCTGGTTGGGATTTTGTCCCGTGGAAGAAATCGCTCGGGGGTGTGTAGGGTAACATTGCGGCTTCTCTTACTCGTCCGGTTTTAGATGGTCTCTCGATCTGTTCTTTGTTCAAGGGTGTGGTTGGTAGAGGTGACAAGTTATTGTTCTGGTTAGATCCTTGGCTTTCTGAAGTTCCTTTGAAATTTTTATTCCCTTCTTTATTCCAGCTAGACACGGTTAAATTGTGTTTTGTTCGGGACATAATTGAGGGGGATGGGTATTGGCTTTGGAAACACGATCCAGATTCAACGTCAGAAAGGATTGAATGGGATTCTCTTTCCACGGCTCTGAGTTCGGTCACCCTTACACACAGGTCCGATAGTTGGAAATGGGTCGGATAGTTTCTCGGTGGCGGCGGTTAAAAAGGTTATCTAATTGAAGAAGGATTTTAGTAACCGGTATGTGTTGGATGGGTGTAAGTGGGTCCCGCTCAAGTGCAACATTCTGGCTTGGCGCGCTGAGATGGATAGAATTCCTACGGTAGAAGCTTTGGCTAGGAGAGGTGTGCTGGTGCCCGATGATGCTTGTAGTTTTTGTGGCTCAGGTCTGGATTCGGTTGACCACATCTTCACGGCTTGTTCTTTGGCCTTGGCTTATGGGAAAAATTACTTTATGGTGTCGGGTTTCGAACTTCTTTGTTTTCTCCTTTCGTGACTTATTAGAGATCCATAAGCTTGGATCTAGAGGAGCGGCGGAGAGGGAGGCTCTGAAAGGTATTGTTATCGTTGCTTGCTGGTTCTTATGGATGGCCAGGAACAACTTGAGGTATAACGGAAAGAAAAGTAGAGTAGAAGAGGTTTTTAGTGAAGTTAGGACAGCCAGTTTTTTTTGGTTTAAGCATAGTGCTAAAAAGGGTTCGTTTGATTGGGGGGATTGGTGTAAATTTGTGAATATGTAGTTGTGTTGTTTGTTTGTTGCCGCCCCGGTTTTCGGGTTTGGCGTGTGTTAATGAAGTTCTCGTTTCAAAAAAAAAGATGATGAGGGACCAAAACTATAAATTTCAACGGTTTAGAAAGTGATTCAAATTATATTTGTAGATGAAGGGTCCTTCCTAGAACCCAAAAGAAGGAAATATACAGTACGCGGTCGAATCATCGCACATGACTTATTGATAAATGGTTATTTTTCACCCAACCCAACATATGATGATAGTACTTTTAAGCGTCGTTTTTGTACGAGCCGCGGTTTATTTCTAAGAATATCAAACTATTTAGAAAGTAAATATGAATTTTTTCAACAAAAAACGGATGCGTGTGGTAGTCTTGGATTTAACACGTTGCAAAAGTCACGGCCACGATTAGATAATTGGCTTATGGCATGACTTCTGACATAACTGATGAATATATAAAAATTTTGAAACGAGTGGCTAGGGAAAGCCTTCATTATTTTTGATAGTATATTAATCTATATTAAAAAATATATATATAGCAGAAGATCCCCTAAAAAGTGGGTTTTATCTAAGTAATTTAAGAAGGATAGTAGAGATAACAAGTGACACTCCTTATAACTAGGATTAAACGGCAATTTTGGTCCTAAAACACAAACAACAATCCTATTGTTTTCTCAAGTTACAACACAAAAATCTTGTACAAAAATGTAGAAAAAAAATGCACCACAAAAATGTTATACAACATAGAAATACAACACAACTTTTGGGTTTTTTTAGTTGTTATTTTTTATATAGCAATATGGTACTCAAAATTAAAATTAAAATATTGAGATTTGGTAGTGTATTTTTTTAATAATGTCGTATAAAAAATTATGAACGTTTAAAAAATTAGAAGAATTTGACAAAAAAAAAAATAACATAAGTTATTATTTCAAAAGTATCATTTTTGCTTCACTTTAGTTTTGGCCTTTAGTTTGACAAATGAAATGTTAAAATGCCTTATTAGCTTGCTAAAGTATAACAATTAGGCTCCGCCTAACGCGAACTACTTGGGTTGGCAAACAGAATTGGGAAGGGTGGCAAATAAGGTTTCGTTGAGCAATAAAGGTATTGTTATTTCTGATAACAATTAGGCTCCGCCTAACACGAACTACTAGTAGTGTTGTAGATGTGGGCTGGTTGCATCTGGGCGAGAAGTGTTTTGTGGAACGTGCTTTGGTGGCACAAGATTCCCATTTTATGTTATGTGAAAGAAGTCGCCGAAGTCTTCAAGCATGCGCCGATGCAAGTGGGCTCGAAGAGGTGGAAGAATGTGGACCGTGGTGCATATGGTCCTCTTGGGGTGTATATGGAGACTTTGGTTAGCCAAAAACGACAAACGATTTAATGGAAATATGATATCAATTAATAGGCTTGTGGAGTCCATTACAAAAGACACTTTCCTTTAGGTGAGAAATGAGGCGAAGGAGGCGTCTATAGACTTGAAATCTTGGGTTGATTTAGATGTGTCTTTGATAGTGTAAGTTTGTTTTGTTTCATTATATTTTCAACTTCTTGTTGTTTTGTTATAGAGAGAGAGAGACTAGAGAGAGAGGGAGATTTGATGACGTTCAAAAAGAAAATTGATCTACCTTTGTTATAAATCTTTATTCATATTTATCACTTTGGGTTTGTTTCAATACTCTTCTATTTCTGGTTTAGAAGGTTATTTAAAAGAAAAATATTATTTAATTATATGGTTGATGGGAGGATGTTGGTGGGGATAATGGTTGTTTTGATAGAATGATTACAAGGAGAGGGCAAACCACGTGTAGGTACGTGTAAAGTTGTATGATTTAAAAACACCATCCACCCCGCCGAACTTATACAATTTTAACTTTGCTCATCTAATTATCTCGTACGATCAATCACACTCTGAAGAGGTATGGTCCCAATTCCTTGCCAACATGGCAAGGACCATACCACTTTCTCCATCCTACATGGCGTTGACATCAACCATACCATCCGGAACCTTCCAGAAGCTTCTGGAAGGTACCCTGGTGACACCAAAAGATGCTCCATCCGACATAAAGGACAACACGTGTCACCAGCCAGCAAGCGCCAAGTGGACCTGCAACAGGTCAGGGAGCAGTCCGACAATGTCAGTACGATGTTTACAAATTAGGCGAATACAGGCGCGCCACGTGTACCACTACACTGACCACAGCAGAGGAGACCAAAGGGATATTCCCCTTGGTCGGACAGCTGGCACGCGCCCACAGCTAGCACTGCTGCTCCTCCCTTTCTTAACCCTTCGGCTATAAATAGGACCTTTCATCATCCAGGTTGATCATCTTGCTCTCACTATTCTCACACTTAACACACACTGATTATTCTCCCTCGGAACAGTACTTATTCTCACGCCGGAGCCTGGTTAAGAGGGAAACCCCCATATTCCCCTCTTAACGAGACTGACGGTTTGCTGTTTTGCAGGAGACGGTCATCTTACGAGTAGGAAGAGAGATTGAACCCACAGAAGAGGTAACCCCACTGATTAACCATAGTGTAAACCAGTGTTTCATCATTGGCGCCATCCGCTTTTAGCAAAACCACTCTCATCTCTTCTTCTTTTCGAAAAACTCGTCAAAATGGCTGAAAACAACCCTTCCCACCAAGTCGATGGAGACGTTTCTTCCTTCGAACTCGTTTCGGATAACATACACGTCCAACGAGGTCCAAGGAACGAAGCTATCCAAGAAGGGCCACCAAACATGGAGTTTCCCAGCATTTTCGGGAGTACATCCAGGGTTGCCGCTCAAAACGCACCTGGTACTGCTTTCCAAACTCCATCTAGAATCATCACTCAGACCACAAACGGAGCAGCGTTCCAGCCTCCGTCAGAAGTAGTCCAACAGACACCACCAGTGCAACCTCAGAACCATGGAGCTGGCCCATCAGCTCCATCGGGACAAGCACAAATGAACTTCTCTGCACTACTAGGGCTACCCGAAGGAAAAACTCTGGCTTCCTGGTATGCCGAACAAGTGGCGTCCATAAACCTTGTTTATCAGCAACTCAGTGCGCAGCAAGCTTTACTCCAAGCACAAGCTCACCAATTAGCATTCGTCACTCCACCTCAAAGGCCTTTGAGCGCCCCTATGCCTCAACAGACCAATGCATACAACCTGCGTCCTGAGTCACTACCTCCACAGCATGTTAGAAGGCCAAGCGCGCACGACACGCGCGACACTTACGGTGAAACAGAAAGCAACTATGTGCAGTATTCCAACCAACCGAAGAAGCCGATACAAAGTCGTTTAGGTCCGCGCAACATAAACGACGAATTTGAAAACGATGAGGAGACGCGCACAGTGTTCAGCAGGCTCCCACCAGAGCACGAAGCATACAAACCTCGCAAGCGTGCGAGTTATGACCCAAAAGCAGAGCATGATTTCACTCTAAGCTATCGCCCAGACGACATGGCTGAGAATTCAAAGTTCATCCGAGAGATCGCCACGGCTGCCATAGACAAAACGAAATTGCCACACAACGTGGGCAAATACAACGGGTTGACAGACCCAGACGATCATCTCCAAGTATTTAACGGTGCGGGAGCAACGGGCGGATGGAACTTGCCAACCTGGTGCCACCTCTTTGCTCAAACCTTCGTAGGTGCGGCGCGCATCTGGTTTGACAGCCTACCAGCAGGCAAAATCAAATCCTGGATCGATTTCAGAGAGAAGTTCCTGGCACACTTCTCACAACAACGACGACACACCAGGGATCCAGCCGACTGTTTGAACATATGGCGCAGAGACCACGAAAGCGTGGAAGATTTCATTACTCGGTACAACAAAGAATGTTTAGAGATTGGCGACTGCGGCGAGAAGATGATGCGCGCACACTTCATGCGGGCAGTCAAGTGCGATGATTTAATCAAGCGTGTAAAAGGTAGAGACGGAGGACCCAAAGATTGGGAAACTTTCATTGAGGCAGCCAAAACCATCGCACAGTCAGATAGGCAGTTGACCGGTGACGACCAGCGTCAGCGTAGTTACAATCACACCGACCGGCACAGCAAGAAAGGCAGAAACCAATCTTGGAAAACATCCGGTCACAAGGAAAGGAGCCCGGTAAGAGAAGACGCGCGCCACACAATCAACCAAATCGCACACCGAAAAGAGGTGAAAAAGGAGAACCGAGAGAAGCAGTGGACACTCCTAACGAAAACCCCTTCAGAAGTCTTGGCAACCGAGAACCACCAGTTCAAGCCACCACTGCAGACGCGCTGAGTAAACTCGCC
This sequence comes from Helianthus tuberosus, assembly GCA_030545235.1. Classification (NCBI taxonomy): domain Eukaryota; kingdom Viridiplantae; phylum Streptophyta; class Magnoliopsida; order Asterales; family Asteraceae; genus Helianthus; species Helianthus tuberosus. Next base: position 141,684,796 of record CM060383.1, read on the forward strand.
TCTACAAGCTTCCAACACTTAGCAAAGGATGTACGAATAGAGGTTTTGAGCAACCCCTCCGTGCCACTTCGAGAAGTAAGCGTCGTTCAACTAGGAACGACGTCTTGGATGACTCCGATAATCACATACCTCCAATCCGGAGTGCTCCCGGAGAACAAGGCAGAAGCAAGGAAAGTCCAGTACAAATCCGAACATTACCAGATGGCTGATGGGATATTGTACAGAAAATCATACCTCGGGCCTTTGTTAAGATGTGTAGACCCCGAAGACGCACGCTATCTGATCAGAGAGGTGCACGAGGGAATCTGTGGTATACACGCCGGTCCAAGAATGGTGGTAGCGAAAGTCATGAATGCGGGATACTATTGGCCCGGAATGCATTTGGACGCGGTCAAGGAGTTGAGGAAATGCGGAGGATGTCAAAGACATGCACCCAAAACAATGCGCCCCAAGAACGAGTTGGTACCGGTCACCACCGCGTGGCCTTTTCAACAATGGGGAATAGACATGGTCGGACCATTTCCCGAAGCCCCAGGAGCTGTCAAGTTTATAATAGTCGCAGTCGACTATTTCACTAAATGGGTAGAGGCAAAGGCTCTCGCGTCGACCACAGCCACCGTTGTCAAAAAATTCATTTGGGAGCAAATCATATGTCATTTTGGGTTGCCCCTCAAGATCATCACAGACAATGGAACCAACTTTGCCGAAGATAACCTCCAAAAGTGGTTTAAAGACCTACACATCGAGCATACCTTCTCCTCGGTCGCGCACCCGCAGGGGAATGGTCAAGTTGAAGCCGTCAACAAAAGCATCGTCGATGGAATCAAGGCAAGGTTGGGAGAAAAGAGAAGAGGATGGGTGGACGAACTGCCCAGCATTTTGTGGGCACACAGGACGATGCCCAAAACAAGCAACGGAGAAACACCGTTTAGCTTGGTTTACGGGTCAGAGGCAGTAATACCAGCGGAGATAGGACTGCCATCACCTCGAATGCTCTCAATGAACATAAACAACAACGAAGAAGAAAGGAGGATCGACCTTGACCTCCTAGAAGAAAGGAGGGAAATGGCAGCAATCAACGAAGCCAAGTATAAATCGAAGCTGGAAAAATATTACAACTCCAAAGTCCGAATCTGCGCCTTCAACCCGGGAGACTATGTCCTCAGAGACAACGAGGCTTCAAATGCAGAAAAACCCGGGAAGTTGGCCCCCAAGTGGGAAGGCCCATACATCATTGACACCGTGCTCGGCAAAGGAGCTTATAAGCTGCGCACCATCGACAACAAGGACGTTCCTCCACATGGAACGCCTAACAGCTGAGAAAGTGCTACCTGTGAAATGTAATAGCAATGGCCAAGTCGCCAACACATTTATGATAATACAAGAAGTGTTTGGCTATATTCCTATCATATTTCCTTGTCATAACTGCATATATTACTTCGGGCATACACGAAAACATCAATGGCTCGACCATTAGGAAACGTTGTAGACCTCCAAGGCCTGTCACAAACGAGTGCACGGCCGGGTCAGAAACACAACTAAAGCCTAACAAATGCCAAACAAGTACTTCGTGCCCACATAAACACGAACACATCGAACACGGGAAACATTGTAAGCACCCCCAAGGCTGAGCACAGCTGGGTCCACACAAATAACCTGTAAACTCGATCACTTCGTATTCACGATCCAACCTGCGCGCAAATACGACAGAATACAACGTTGTAATAAACACAACACAACCTGTCAGCGCCATTATTCATTCGTGACACCTGAATCAAAGTAATTACACACGCACATATTATGACGATAACGAACTTCGCATAAAAACAGACAACTGTTAGCATAACATATAACCAAAATTCCACAAACATAACAAAGAAATTAGAATTGTTTATCAAATTGTCAAACATAAGACCAAAGCAGGTCATACGCGGCACGCAGGCCGGAAACTTTCATTCTGGATGACTAGAGCCAGCACCTCCGGACGTACCACCGTCATCGTGAAGCGCCTTCTTTAACAACGCGACACCATCCGGTCTTCTAGCCAGTTTGTTCGCGGCCTTAACCACAGCAAACTCCAACGACGAGAACTCCTGTCTTTTTTCAGCATAAGCCGCACCACAATCTTCTTTCCACAACTCAAAGTGATGCTCTTTCTCCTTATTAACAGTCGCAGCTCTACCCTCGATGTAACCATCCTTACGCCCGCTATTATAGCCCGCTTGCCCCAACTCAAACATGTAGTTGGCCAGTTCATGTGACTTGACAATGCGATCAGCAAGCTACAATAAACACACAAGTAAGAAACAATTCATGCAAGTCACAAAAGACACAGTACCAGAAATTACTAGCGGCACCGCGCGAGAGAGTAACCATTTGCAGTCAGCAGATGACTCCTCGGCAAGGAGTTCAGAGGCTTGACATTCCGCAGTCTTCTCCTGAAGAAGACGCTCAGAAGTCTCACATTGCCTCGCCAGAACTTCCAACTTGGCGATGCGTTCAACATACTCTGTCTCTTTCTTCTCAAATATCATACGTGCTTGATTAGACTCATCAGCACTTTTCTTCTTTTCACCAGACAAACGCGTAATCGTGTCACGTTGCGATCTAAGCTCAGCGTTGGTACCCTCGCACGCAGCTTCCCAATCCTTCTGTTTATCAGCATTGACTTTCCTCTCCTGGGCGAGTTTCCCCTCGGCATCAGCAAGCCTCCACTCCAACCCCTTTTCTCAGCATTGAACTTCTCCCTTTCTTCCGCAAACAATCTCTTATCATTCTCAAACTCCATTGTATCTTCCCCCATCTGCTTCCACTCGCGGACAATCTCCTGAGTGGTAGAGAAAAAATTAACCCCGACCTGCACATGATCATCCAACAGTGCAAACCGGCGGCGTTTCCTCTGAAACATCCTTTCAGCTGGGGGGAGAGACAACGAGTAGAACTCATGACAATTTTCAGGGTTGTCCATCCTAGATCCTTGGGTCAAGTTCCAACGGGGGACAAACGGAAGCTCGTCACAAGCAGGATTCGTGGTATCAAAGGAGTCAGCATGAAATTTCCCAAACTGAGGGCTGCGGACAGCACCCGAGGTTGCACCACCACCATCACCTGGGGGACGTTTGGTATACACAGTTTGATGAGGAGTATTTCCACTCACCTCTACTTCAACCTCAACATTCTTACCGCGATCACCACCAGCACCACCGCCCACAGCACCACCTGCAGCACCACCGCCCGCAGCACCACCTGCATCACCACCACCTTCCGCAACCTGCTCAACACCCGCGGTTCTTTCCTGCACACCAGGAGTATCACGAGGGGGAGACAACCCAAATGTCCTCGACGGCGGAGACGCAGGAGGTGTAATCTTAGAAATATCAATCTTGTGCCCACTTTGGGCTGTTTTGGTACCTGCTCCAAAACGAGCAGAACATATTCAAAGGATAAGACTAACAAATGAAAACGCACGAGACACTGACAAACATTAAAGCGAATACCAGAAGCCTCAAAGATTTTCTGCAACAAGTCACTAGGCTTCTCAGCAAAAATGCCCATATCAATGTCCGACTCCGAGGGGGCAGGAGGATTCTCTTTCTGAAGTTTAATCCTCTTCGCGGCAAGAGCAGCAGCAGCTTGTTCGTCAAGCTTCCGCTTCCTATCATCGAACATCTTCTTCTGCATAATCTCCGTCAAAGTCGCCCGATCCTCGGGGTCCGACTCAGGGTGTTTCTCTCCAACTCCTAAACCAGGTAACGTGTCAGACACGACAACATAATCAAGGATACGAGCAGTGTGAAGTCGGTTACGAGGAGACTTAGAGGAAGTTCCTTCAGTCTTTTTTCCTTTCTCCTCAGCCCTATCAGCTTTCGACTTCCTTTTCGTCTCCAACGGATTCACAGTCTCGACCGGAATCTCCACACCTTCCTCCACGGGCTCATTCACCGGCTCTTGCACAGCCCCTCGCGCCGGACCTGCACGCGCGGAAGGAGAAGTTAGATCTTCAAAAGACCTACCAGACCCATCACTCGAGAGAACGATAACTTCCTCTCGAATAGAATCAAACGCATCATCATCATCCCCACTATCTTCACCTAAGACAGTGTTCACATAAGTGACGAAACTCTCGTTGCTCGGATGCAGAAACCGGCCACGAATCTGATCTAACCAAGGCCGTTTATCAGCTTTTTGTATCGCCTCCACCATCGCACCAGGCGCCTTATGATCTAAAACGTTCAACAGCGTGAACCCTACTGCACAAAACGACGAAGATAAGGAACAACTCACAGGCATAAAAAAAAAAAAAAAAAAGAAGTAAGAAGAAGACTAAAAATTACATTTGCCTTCATGACCATAAACTGGGACCCCCAACGGATTTTTTGGGATCCACTTCATGCTCATCCCAGCACCAACCAACGCCATTTCCTCCAGCTGGATAATCGGGGTGGCCTTCCGAGTCAACCTCTTATACCAGTCTTGTTCAGCAAAATTTGCAACCACATCCACTTTTGGGATACCCTCACCCACAGATCTATAATGCATGTCTACAGGCACAACACCCCGACGAATATAGAAAAACTTCTGCTTCCAATCATGTATACCCTTCAACGGCACAGAACAAACTGGCGACACACCGGTTCGAGCACTGAAGGAGTAAAATCCGCTTGTATACGTCACAGTATAAAAGACGTTGAACATCTCAAACGTCGGATCGAAACGGTTCGCCATACAAATAAACTCGAAGTGAGTAATCCGAGGGAGTCCGATGGCATTTATTTGAGAGATGTGGAGACCATAGCCCCTCAAAACGTCAGCCGTAAACCGAGTCATCGGAAGTCTAAAGTTACCTTCCCGGAAGAAAGCAGCGTACAAAGTCATGTACCCGGGAGGAGCATCCATGGCAGTGGAGCCAGCAATAGGGTACTGGGCACCCCAGTCAGGGAGAAAACCCATTTCCCTTACTAGAGTCTGAAACTCCTCCTCTTTCCAACCAATAACCGCCTGATCTGGGCCGGGTGGAGTTTTACCCTTGTTCCTCTTTTTCTTCGATGATGGATTTGAAGTAGACATCGTGGAAAACGGAAAGAGAAAGCAGATGAACTCAACGAGTAGAAGGGGGGAGATAAAGGAAGAAGAGAGAAACTTGGTTTTCAAAATTTGAATTGGGGAGAAACGTTGAAGAAAGAGAAACCACCATCTATTTATACCCATCGCATTTAATGCGATGGGTAGTGGAGGAGTCAGGTCTTGAGAAAGCAACCAACAGAAGACCGACACGTCAGAAGAGAGAGACGGCGGCACCTCTTTTTCCGGAAGCAGTTGAACAGACATCTGACATGTCGCCGAAAAAGCAGCTGACATGACTGAAAAGGCGCCTGATCGCCTGACATCAGACAGTCACGTCAGTCACCTCTTCCCGAAGACAACAAAGCTTCTCCCTGAAGACAACACTTCCGCAAGGAGTCAAAACCCATGCGCCATGCGTCATGCGTCCATTTGGCTCACTTCCGCAAGGAGTCAAAACCCATGCGCCATGCGTCATGCGTCCATTTGGCTCACTTCCGCAAGGAGTCAAAACTCATGCGTCATGAGTCATGCGTCCATTTGGTTCAGTTCCGCAGAGAATCAAACACCCACATGCCAGATACCATAACAAACACTGTTTTCATAAGTCCAGAATCCCTCCTAGACGATCAACTCACCTAGAAGGCACACTGGACTGGGGGGACTTGAAGAGGTATGGTCCCAATTCCTTGCCAACATGGCAAGGACCATACCACTTTCTCCATCCTACATGGCGTTGACATCAACCATACCATCCGGAACCTTCCAGAAGCTTCTGGAAGGTACCCTGGTGACACCAAAAGATGCTCCATCCGACATAAAGGACAACACGTGTCACCAGCCAGCAAGCGCCAAGTGGACCTGCAACAGGTCAGGGAGCAGTCCGACAATGTCAGTACGATGTTTACAAATTAGGCGAATACAGGCGCGCCACGTGTACCACTACACTGACCACAGCAGAGGAGACCAAAGGGATATTCCCCTTGGTCGGACAGCTGGCACGCGCCCACAGCTAGCACTGCTGCTCCTCCCTTTCTTAACCCTTCGGCTATAAATAGGACCTTTCATCATCCAGGTTGATCATCTTGCTCTCACTATTCTCACACTTAACACACACTGATTATTCTCCCTCGGAACAGTACTTATTCTCACGCCGGAGCCTGGTTAAGAGGGAAACCCCCATATTCCCCTCTTAACGAGACTGACGGTTTGCTGTTTTGCAGGAGACGGTCATCTTACGAGTAGGAAGAGAGATTGAACCCACAGAAGAGGTAACCCCACTGATTAACCATAGTGTAAACCAGTGTTTCATCACACTCTTTATTAACAACCTTGTTAAATAAATATTGTCCATTAACATTTGTTAGAATTTCATAGCTAGTGGTCTAGTGCAAAAACCGAACATATCCGCTTATACCAAGAAGTCTGGTCATCACATATTTAAATTAAAATTAGAGTTATCTTTCATTTTCATCCCCGTTTAAATTTAAATTTGTACCATTTTCGTCCTAGACATTCTTGAAACATGCCACTTACATCCAAAAAACTAAGGTTGAATATAATAATTAAACAAACCATATGTATGAAAATGACAATTAACTCGTGTTTTTTAGATGGAACTGACATGTTTAAAAAATGTCAGAAATAATACAAATATAAAATTTGGCCCGAACTAGCATGATTGGACAAACCATATTAAGAAAGATGACAATTAACTCTTAAAATTATTATATTATATGAATAAGGCTTACTTAGGCTAGTAAGTCTAGTGAACTGCGACATACAAAACCCTAACTAAACATCGTTTAATTTTTGTTCTGCATGAACCAGAGGCGGAACTACAGGAGGGTCAGGGGGGGTCAGTTGGCCCTCCGGTCGGCCAAACTTTGTGTTTACCGGAGAATTTGACGGCGATGACGGGAGAAGCTTTTGTGTGTTTTGACCCCTCTAAATTATCTCCCTATAGTCTTTAAAGTTAAAAATCGAAGAGTGGGGTTGTTTTTGAGTTTTTCCGACTACGGCACGGCAGACAGGAAGCAATCGGCGGTGGGGATAATACACAAACAAGAAAAAAAGTAAGATGATAAAAGTGGTTGTAAATAATTAATTGCTGGTCATAGTCCTATAGCCAATCAAATCCTTTTTATTTATTTTATTGTTTTCCTTTTTACCACACAGGTTCACAACCCACTAGTACAATGGTATGTATTTTCACCACCTGCCTCATGTTTTAAAATATGGAAATTACAATTACCCAATCTATTAAATATTATTTTAATTTAAGTAATACTTTGTCTGAAAATCATAAGTAAATTTGATCTTGATTATTGTACATATTATTATTATTATTATATACAAAAATCAAAGCATTAATAGTTAATTAAACATTTATAATGCCGACATATATATTATTGGAATATGCATTGTTATGTCATGTGTAGTGGTAAGTGGTGGAAAGGATTTTGGTTATTTTAGGAGACCAAGGTTCGATCCCCACCCACTACATTTGGGGGAAGGGCAATGAACGGGGGGAGAACCAGGTTTCCAGGTTCGAATCCCGGGAGCCAACCCGAGTTTTCTACTACAGTGCATTTACTCCAGCGGGTCGCTTGTCACAACAGGCGGTCGGCTCGTGTGGAGGGTGCAACTCCTGTCAAGTGGCAGGGGGCTGGAAATTTTCTCGGGGAGAGCCAAGCTCCCATTGCTACCGAAGCGTGGGCCCGGTTAAGACAACATAGTCTTCGGGACAGTAGTGGGGCGGACCTGCGACTTGTGGGTGTGATATTACCGTCTGTTGTGAAAGTCACCTCTCAAAAAAAAATATGATAAATGGAAAAAAAGTGAAATGTTGGGGTTATAGGAGGGTTATATAACATGTGTATGTAGTGGGAGATTTATTTAGATATGGAGTTATATATGTATATATATGTGTGTGAGAGAGGCCAATGTATTCTCCCCGTTATAATTTTCGCGAGACAACCTGGTTCAAGTGGTATAACGCCCCTCGGGGCGGTGTGGGGAGGCGCCATAGGGCGCTATGGAGGGGTTAGGCGTCATATAACCTTCCACTACGAAAGGTCTTAGTGACATAGTCTTGCTTAAGTCATTTATTAATGTACATCACTATTCACTAATCGTAAAACGTTTATGTTACGACCCCCCAGTCTACAACTCCTGGTTTCGCCACTGGCATGAACATTTAACAAGACGATTTTAAGTAACTCATGAATGACTCAGGTCAAATTCCTCAAAAGTCTCCATACTTACTTGCAAGCGTTCCAGTCCCATGCAAAGTCTCAACACCCAACGATCGGATCATGCAAGCTCTCGGGTCCGGGGTGTCGGGTGGTTCATGGTTGATATATGTATCATATTAATACCATCTAAATTCTTTTGATGTTTCAGTCAATCATCGGCCCCTAAAATGGTGAACACTCGAATGGTAAAATCTGGCTACGTTAACTAGGTGAAGTAAAAAATAAAATAAAATAAAATAGAAATAGTTTGGTTAAGCTAAAAATAAATTCGGTTTTATCAACCTTAAATATATATAAACACCCCTGGTTTATAGCTATAGCTGAATGTTTATTATTTAAAAATGGTTTGTATTAGTTTTGAAGTAATTTTTTTAAATAAGTAATTCTTTTTCCACAAAATAGATAATATCTTTTATTAAAGATAACTTAATCCATAAAAAAGTTTAAATCTTTCCATTTAAATTTTATCTAAAACTATTTTTTTAATTAAGTTTTTTTTTTTTAAATTATGTAATTTTTGTTAAGTTATGTAACAATTTTATTTTATAATAATAATTATTATTATAATATTAGAATAATAAAAGTGTTAAAAAAAGTTATATATATGTTATTATTATAATAATAAAAAACACTATTCATTAGGTTTGTTTATTAATATATAGATAACGTGAATGTGACCGACGCTCTAAACCTCGTATAAATATACTGAATAAGAATTAACCTCTAGAGCATAGAAGACACTACATTGGATCACACATTCACCCGTCACCTTTAAGATGTATTTGTATAAACTATTCAATCCTCAATAATTTTAAATGTTAAAATATAAAAACCTCATGTACTTATAACAAAGGTTTTATACATGGATGGGCTAAAGAGTCTTTGCATAATAATACTAACTTCCAATAGATGTTGCTTAAGTTGCACACTTTGGTACATGCATATAGACAGACGTTGTGCATGTTTTCTTTTATCATTCTTAATGATAACATAAAGCGGTTTCTTACATACTATAAATAACCAATTGTGTTTAGTGGTTTATACAACATGAAATGAAATCACATTGGTAAAATTTATGCCTTATATTATTATCATTATTGTCACAAGTAAATCAATTAAAAATCTTAATAGTAAGTTATAAATGAGTCATAATTGAACTAATAAAATTATAATTCTAAATTACAATCTAAGCATGCTCAGACTCGTAAAAACACTAAATATATTTATTCTATTTCAAATTTATTGCAACTATTTTTATATTGATCTAAACTAGGTGTAACATTTCTCTTTGAATAAGATACAAGGTAAAATATTTCAACTATGTTACAAATCATTGTTTTTGCGGTTGAACCGAATAAAGCTCAAATTTGATGATCATTGAAGTAAAATTTTAACCTTTCTAGTTATTTTAAGGGATAGAGAATGTTTTTGCGTTGTTATGCGCTAATATCTTTTATATGTTGCATGATCTGCAATAAGCCTCTAGGAGCTTTATCACGTCATGTAAGCAAGTAACTTTATTGTTAACTTGCACGGTATGAAATAAAGATCTTTTTAACAATATAAAAAAGAGAAAAGGAATTAAAAAATGAAATCTGATTGGTGATATGCAACTGGGCCCTCCAAATCATCCCTTTAACGCTCGTTATGTACATGATGGTGGAGTCCATGGCGCCTTTCTTTAGCAGTAGGGGGTGATGTGTTGGGCGACATCTGCTGAAGTTGAGGTGAGGCGTGAGCCCAGACCGTATGACCTTAGTATTTTACTCAGAATTATAAGTAAAATATCTTTGTATGTGCTACAATCTAGAAGATATATAGTTTCGTAATTTAGGTATTTGTTATGTGCGCAGGGGCATAGCTACGCTATGTTGTGAGGGGTGGTCGTCCCCTTAAAAGAAATTAGTGTAAAATTAGGTAAAAATCTTCATCCTCCTCTTAAAAATTCGGTTAAATTCTGTGATTGTCCCTATAAATCCGTCATTGAACGTAGGGATGAGATCGGTATGATACCGGTACCGATACCGTAAATACCGTTACCGAAATTAAGGAAATGTGGATACCGATTACCGTACCGTATTTATAGATTCGGTTTCGGTACGGTACCGGTATCGGTACCGGTATTTCGGTATTTTACCACATTGGTACCACTTTGGTGTCATCCATGTTTTACCTAAAAAAATACCATTAAATTGCAATCACCCATTTCTTGTTATGAGGTTAACATTTGATTCCTTATTAAAGATAAAACTTTTTTTATTTTTACTTTTACCATTTTAATAAAAGCTTCATGGTTTTTTAAACATTTTTAACGTCTATAGTCGAGGCGATTCCCAACAGTTTTCGGTACGGTATGACATTGGTATGGTACCGGTACGGTACCGGTGCGGTACCGGTATTTCGGTAAAAAATCTCATCCCTAATTGAACGTACGATATTGATAATGCATCTATTCCTTTCTTTCTTTTGTTTTTTTATTAGTTTTGTGCTTATTTAGATGGGGGAGTTGTGAAGACATTGAAGATATATCCTTACTTTCAATAGAAGCAATGCATATGTTTTTTTTTCTTTTATTCTAATTCAGTTTGGTAGTATATTTGTGGTCGAATTGTAGTTTCAACGAGTCAATTAAAATTTTTTATCTATTTGTGAACCCGGGTCTACTTAATTTTCCTCTTTGCTATAAATATTACTTTTTGTCTTTTGATAGTTTTTTTGGATAAATTTATTTAGAAAAGGTAGAAAAATATTTAGGAAGGGTAGAAAGAAATAATGAATTTCAAAATAAGGTTATTGAATTCTATCATCCTTAACTATTGGTCATTGGCCGATGTCACCCCCAACTATCACTTTAACACCCGTCACCCTATGTCACCAGATCACTAACTTTTGGTCCTGTTACTATACTTTTGGGGGAGTCCAAAGATCCCTAAAACCTTCTCAAAATCCCTATGACACCCCAAAAAGTGTAGTAACATGATCAAAAGTTAGTGATCAGTTAACGACGTGGTGACAGAACACACTAAGTGTTAAGTTGGGGTTGACGGACGTAAAAGTGATAGTTGGGGGTGGCAGTGGCCAATAGCCAATAGTTGGGGGTGATAAAATCTAATAACCCCTCAAAATATAATATAGTGTTTCGCAAAATATAACATAATACCGAGAAAACACGACACAATGTCAAATAAAAAGATATAATGACACAATGCCGAGGAAACACAGCGCAAAAGAAGATATAATAACAAAAAAAAACACAATGTAAAATAAAAATACACAATTTTATAAACAAAAATTCGAAAATCTATAAAGCTAAAATTCTAAAGGCGAAAACCTAAATTTAAAATCATAGAGTTCGACGAGACCGTTTCAATGCCGCTAGAACGAGTTTAAACGGAGTCCATTTGATACTGTTCCTACGATCTCGTAGTTTTAGAAGACTATATATTTGAACCTTTACCTAGTTTTTTAATGACTTGTTTTTACTAAAACTCATTTTATCAGAATTTGTGTTGCTTGAGCCCTAAGCCTATATGGAGTCATAGGAAAGGACGTGAGGGCAAAACCCTGTCGTGTAGGCGTTACATAGACCTTAGAGGTTTTTCCCTTCACATCACAAAAAGGCGGCAACAACAACAACAACCATACCCAGTATATCTCACAAATAGCAAAGCTATTTATAGGGTCTGAGGAGGGTGTGATGTAGACAGACCTTGCCTCCATCCCTAAAGATAGAGAGGCTGCTTCCAGAGAGACCACCGGCTCTAAAACCATCAACATACCAATGCACCAAGTCACAAAAAATATATAAATAAGAAGTCAGAGAGTATACCAACACACAACATACCAACATACCAAGAAAGTGATCAGAGAGTGACACAATATAATGTATAACATGTATGATAGCATACAACATTATATGGGTATAAACACAAGAAGGCAATCACTTGTAAAGTCACTTAAAAGATAAGAAAAATCTACGTCCCTAGATATACCTAAGACCCTACTGCAATATCTTCTAGAAGTCTTTAACCCTAATTCTACTCCCCCACGAAGTCCTATCTTGGGCCATGTCCTCAGAAAAGTGCAACTCTAATAAATCATGCCTAATTTGCTCATCCCATGTCAGTTTGGGTCTACCTCTTCCTCTCCTCCCCTCTACAATGAGATTTTCCACTACTCTAACTGGTACCGTCGTTTCCCTCCACTTCACATGCCCAAACATCACAAAAAAGGAAAAGGTGATAAAAGGCAAGGAGACAAAAGCAAATCACGTTGGTCTCAGACTGCGGGGTATGGGGCGGGAGTTTGGGCGTGGGTAGGGGGGAAACGCCCAAGCCACCACCCCGGGTGGGCATGGGTTTCGGCGTGGCCCTTGGGGCATGGGTTTCAAGCCGGGCGTGGGGCGGTCTGGCCAAGCTGACATGGCGGGCTCTAATTGGACAAACCAAAGAAGCCGTTGGCCAACGGCTATCTTAAAAAAAACTAATAAAATTTTATTTTTCCACTATAAAACTTCACAATTTCTTCCATTTTTTTTTACCACATTCATCTTCAATTCTCCATCTATAAAACGAAAAAATGCATCCTCATAACCGTCCTTTTGACCCGAACAACCCGTATGCATTCCAAGAAAATAATCCTAGCCCACCACCCAATCGTCCAATGCCTCGTCCATTTTTCATACACTCTTCTATGCTCCAAGAAGCGAGTTATGCATCGTATATTGGGAATCGTGTGTTTACTAACTTCCCACACACCGATGATTCGATACCTACCCCGTTTACACAAACGGCCATCAACCTTTCACCAACCTCCATCGACCTTTCACAAAACGAAACCGTCCCCGAAACTCAACCACCCAACGATGGTCCTTCCGCACCCCAACCCATAAAAAAGAGAAGCCATAAGAAAAAAACGAGGCGGATAAAGCACTTGAAACCATCAAGCGAAAACAACTAAAATGGACCGTTCCTGAAGAACTTGCATTGGCGAGGGGTTGGTTTCAACAATCTCAACATTCAACTTTAGGTATTCTTAAACTTTGTTTTTATTAATATTTTTTTATATAACTTTGTAATATATTAAATTTTGTTTTTATAAAAACAGGAAATTCTCAACATCGAACCTATTTGTGGCAAGGGGTTAGTAGAATATTCCATGAAGAATTGGGAAAAGAGGTTTATCGTGAAAACGATAGCTTATCCTCGAAGTGGACCGAGATAAGCGGCCAACTTACAAAATATAGTGGTTTTTTAAATAAAGCAAAACAAAACCCAAAAAGTGGTGAAACCAAAGCCGACATTGTGACGAATGCATTGGTTCAATTCAAGACAAATGTGGGGACCGACTTCCGTTTCATGCATTGTTGGGAGATTTGTAAGTTTCATCCAAAGTGGGCGAATATCCCCAGTGGTAACGAAAGCAACACGTCTTCCAAAAGGTCGAGGGCCTCGTCCCAATCTGATGCACGAGATCAAGAGATTGAGGACCTTTTTGATGATTCGCCAAGCCCAAACCGGCCTGAGTATGGAAGAGATGCCACAAAAAGGCGTGCTCAAAAATCAAGATCTGCTACGGCATCACCTTCAGCTGGGAGTTCGCTCTTGCATAGAGGAATATACAGCGACCAGTTGGATGACATTTCATCCAAGATGGATACATTCAACGTCTTCCAACAACAAAGGGCCGAAATTCGGAATAGAAAAGAAGCTAGAGATGCCGCTAGAGAAGCCGAGAGACAAAGACGGGAGGATTTGAAAATTATATCACAGCCGATTGATCACCTAAAGGGTGACGAGTTGGAAATAGTCTTGGAGATGAGAGAAGAGATAAAAAAAACAAATATAAACGTTAGGAAATTTTTTTATGTAATTTTTTTTATGTAATTTTCTTTAATTTTTATGTAATTTTCTTTAATTACAAAGAGCCCAGCCGGGTCAGCCCAGCGAAGCCCACCAAACCCACGCCCCCAACCCCCGCCCCACCATACCCTGTTTAATGTGGGTCGCCCCATGTCTGCCACCCCAAGCCACGTGTCAACAAATGCGCCAATCCAAGCCCAACCCCCGCCCCACCATACCCTGCAGTCTCATATTGAAGAAGAGGGGCAACGCTCGTGAAGATAACAATTAAGAGAGGGTAATAGCAAATAGTGTTGGGGTGGTGTGAGTGGCGTGGAAAGGCTTGCCTTTCCCTCTCCACGCTCCATCTCTATATAGTGTAGTGTAACTAATATTTTTTAATTCGTCAATATCGACACAAACCTATGATAACCTACTATCTTACCTAGCCCGCTCAGCTAGTTTTGCAAGGCCTAGCGTCAAGATTCTTTGATTTAAAGCTATACAGTAAGTTGCTTTGATAACTTTTAATAATTAAAAGAGAATAACAGAAATACGATGTATGAATTAATCCATGTGGCTCATTGAATAATAATTTAATTAGTTATTTCTAGCTTAAAAACATTAAGTCTAAAATTTGATCTTTTAAATTCTTTGTCATACTAGCTAAAAAATAAATATAAACATGTATAATATATTGTCACATGTTTATAGAAGAGTAAATTACAAAATTAATTATTTCTGGAGTGTGTATACTGTATAGTTAATAATTATATCAGAATAACTAGTATTTTGCCCGTCGCGCGTTGTGGCGGCGCGCGATGGGTGGAAACATATAGTAAGACAAAACATGATTCGTAAAACGCAGTGCGTAAAAGATAATTACAAAAAAGTGTAAAACACAATGCCTAATACATTTCGTAAAACACAATGCATTGGCATTTGGAAAAGTAGTTGTAGTCTAGAGGTTACAATTGCAATTTTTTTAAAGTTGGGCGGATGTAAAAATGGAGTAATAGTGCAAGGGGTAAAAAAACAAAGTCTAAAAAAGACAGTGTAAAAGAATAGGGGTGGTGGCGAAAATGTGTAAAAGATGAGGGGTTGTTTGGTGGAAATATAAAAGAAGAGGGTTGGTGGCGTAACTGTGTAAGAGCTAAGGGGGTGATGGTGGAAAACCAAAGTAGATGGTTGGTGCTAGCAAAGTTTGAAAGATGAGGTTGTGGTTTTGGAAATGCAAAGTAAAAAGTTTAGGGACTAAATTTGTTATTTTATGAAACTTTAAAGGTAATAAAATTAAAGGGCTAAAATTGCAATATCATTAAAGTATAGGGGCTGGAAGGCAAAGCCGGTGGAAAATCCACCGACTTTGCCTTTTAAGATTGTACTAGTATTTTGCCTGCCGCGCGTTGCAGCGGCGCGCGGCGAGTGGAAACATATAGTAAGACAAAACATGATTCGTAAAACGCAGTGTGTAAAAGACAATTATAAAAAAAATGTAAAACACAATGCATTGGCATTTATAAAAGTAGGAGGTATAGTCTAGGGGTTACAATTGCAATTTTTTTAAAGTTGGGCGGGTGTAAAAACAGAGTAATAGTGCAAGGGGTAAAAAAACAAAGTCTAAAAAAGACAGTGTAAAAGTATAGGGGTGGTGACAAAAAATGTGTAAAAGATGAGGGGGGTGTTGGTGGAAATATAAAAGAAGAGGGTTGGTGGCGTAACTTTGTAAGAGTTAAGGGGTGATGGTGGAAAACCAAAGTAGAGGGTTGGTGCTGGCAAAATTTGAAAGATGAGGTTGTGGTTTTGAAAATTAAAAGTAGAAGGTATAGGGACTAAATTTGTCATTTTATGAAACTTTAAGGTATCAAAATTAAAGAGCTAAAATTGCAATATCATTAAAGTACAGGGGTTGAAAGGCAAAGACGGTGCCTTTAAGATTGTATACAATTTCACACGTATAATCACGATATACATAAACCTTTACTTTTACATTTCTTTATTCATGCATAACCTTTTATGTCTAATGGTAATATAAAAACATAAATACTAGAAACAAATATTTCATAAATCTCCTAGTATTTCTCTTTTGTATTAGAGTTATCAAGCATCCATAAAAAAAGTTCTATCATCTCCTACAATATATAATTCACGAACCAAATTTGCGCGTTGTTATTGCCGTTTATATTAGTAATAGTAAGGGTTGTAAGGGTTTGTTATTGCCGTTTATATTAGTAATAGTAAGGGTTGTAAGGGTAATAAATAGAAGTCTAGGGGTCATAGATGTCAAAACTGCAATAAGTTTGGTTAGGTTATTAGTAGCTATTGGTTTGGGCGGGAAAGTTGGTTGTATTCGGGTATATGTAACTGTGAATTAGTTGAATTCAATAGTTGTGATTGTGATTATCTTATTCTCTCTGATTCTCTACATTTTTATAGCTAACATTTGGTATCAGAATAACTGATCCTTGGTCAACTTTCGGTCAAAAAATTTCAATCTGAAATTCAATTTCGTTGTTTCGATTCAATTCATTGAATTTGATCACTTGTTCGATCAAATTCAATCTGGTTTCGTTTATTTCGAATTGGTCATCGATTCGATCAATTCCTTTCAAAAATGTCAACTCAAAATCAAACATTGGAACAAAGAATGCAAGAAAATGAAAATTCTTTAAACATATTTGCAGAAAACCTTGCATCTATCAAAACATAAATAGAAGCTCAGATGACTGTAAGTATTTCAGTCAACTGCAATTGGCAAGGTCACAACTAATCAGAATGCAAACAGTAATCATAGGCATATAATAGGAACTTCCTATAACAACTTTAATAAAAGGCTAACAAAGATAGATTTTCCTAAGTTTGATGAGGAAATCTAGAAGGATGGATGTGTAGAGTGGATTTTTTTTTTTTTTTTTTTTTGCAATAGATGAGACTCCAGAACACTTGAAAATCAGGTATGCAATAGTTCATATGGAAGATATTGCACTCTTATGACATCAATCATTTCTTAAGTCAAGAGAGGGTAGTATTGAAGGAATGTCTTGGTTGGAATATAAAGGTTTTATCACTGCTAGGTTTGGGGTATTTTTGTATCAAAACGCAATGGGGGCGTTAGCTTTTCTAAGACAAACAGGGTCATTAAAAGAGTTGTGTCAAGAACTTGATTTAGCTCTGACGAAAGTGTCAGTTTGTGACGAATATGTAGTCAGTTTGTTTTTAAAGGCTATTAAGCCTGAAATTTAATATCCAAGAGACTGTTAAGGCCAACAAGTTTGCCCGAAGCCTATATGTTGGCTAGAATGCGGGAAGAGTCTCAAAGTGCTATACAACCTAGTAATAATAAGAGTATGATGAGAAATGCATATACTGTAAGTTCAAGAAACACAGACTATAGTCCCAAAAATTTATTGTTACCAATTCCTCTAACCTACCCTTATTACCTACACCACTTAGTAAACCTAAAACCTTGAATTCTAGAAGGTTAACACATAAGGAGACAGAAGAAAAGAGTTCCAAGGGAGAATGTTTTGGATGTAATGAATAATATGTGCTTGGGCATGTATGTAAGAACAAACAGTTGCTTTCATTTGAGTTAGTAGAAAAAACGATCACGTAGATCTTAGTGAGTGTTGGTGCATATTTCGTACGTCTGCCACTGTGCGAATAGCTAGATAGAGCGTGTGTTGAATATTGTATAGAACAGAGTGAAATCCAGTACAAAACCACGGTTTTGTGATGTAACAATACCTTCGTACGAAGGGAGTCACTTCGTACGAAGGGACTGATTTGTGGGTTTATACTATCTAAGACCATTGCAGCTTCGTACGAAGGCACCCATGTGGGTTCGTACGAAGTCAACATGCCTATATATAGGATGTTTGGGTCTTGTGTTGGACAAGCTTTTGGTCCCTCAGGGGAAATGATGTCCAACTGGTCTCGTGGTATTGTAACGTTGGATTATCAATAAGAGACCAGATTATAAGTGACTACTCGGTGTTCTATTCTATCTTCTACTCATTTCTTATCGTTTCTTATCACCGAACACGTCGTTTCTGGACCAAAGCTCCGTCAAACTCGCCAGATCTTGAAATCTCAATTGGTATCAGAGCTACGGTATCTATTCAATCGATCAAACAGTTGATTGAATCACTTACGCTCAATAATTTTGTATGTGTAGTGAGTTTTGACGTAAAACATCAAATAAACATCAAATTGAAGGTCAATTCACGGATGGAATTTGAAATTGAAGACATCATCGTGTTAGGAATTGATTTTCGCACAATCCTGTGAATTTCATCATGAAATTCGCAGAAACAAAGATTCTGGATCGAAAAATGTGTTTGGTAGTGTTCTTGATGAATCAGTCTTTCTGGTACGAAGGCACAGCTTCGTACAAAGGGACCAGCTTCGTACTCAGGGACATCTCTAGCTTCGTACGAAGGGACCATGGTGCTAAATGTCAATTTGATCCAGAACAAATGCCTAAAAAATTGGTGATTGAAATTCTTTTCGAGTTTTTAACGACCAACCTGGGTTGTTCGGGGACACCGTCTAGGGCTTCAGCGAACAAATTTGATGATGCGATTACAGATTGTGGAAATTAGTGGGGTAGACATGATACTGGTGCAGAAAGTTTATCTTCTGGGTTATCTGACTATTAATGGGTCATAACGTAAAATCCGCAATGATGAAAAACTGACGTTTTGGGGCAAAATTGTCACATTTTCGCTATAGTCAAGTTTTTCAGAGAACACTGAATTGCTTAGTTTGAGGGGGAATTTAGTTATAAGATGTCAGAATTTGCAAAAATGAGGGGGAATCAAAATTTCAATGTCATATATTAAAATTCCGGCATTTTTGAAATTCGTGACACTGCAACAGTATTTGGGTGGTTCCGACTTCAGAATTGTCAGGGAATGTTGTGAAGCTGATTGTGGATGAATGCTTCCGAGATCGAGATTGTCTGAGAGGGTGAATCTGATTGTGGACGAATGCTTCGGAGATCAGTATACGTTACGAGATGGTTCGTTATCCAATTAAGATTTGCTGATTGTGGAGAATACCATTTACACGGATCAATCATTCTTACGGTGCTTAAAAGTGATCACGGAAAACGGGATATCAGATCTTCAGGGGGAATCACTGATTTTAAGTTAACTAGTGGGGTATTTGAAGTTTCTATCAATTACCGGTTGAATTTTTGAACATTCTTAGATCGAGCAAGCGGAATGCGAGATCGTGGTGCTTAAACGTCATATCAAAAACTGAACTCGGGTGTGGCTAAAGCTGAAACAGAGGGTGCTGCATTGACTAGTTTCATGTTGGTGATTGTTCGTAAAGGTTGCAGTTTAGCAAATCAGGGGAGAGTCGTGAACTGTGCAAAAGACCTGAAGATTTATTTCAGGGGGAATTTATGCATAACACTGTCAAAAGCAAACCCATATCATTAATCAAGGGGGAATCTATTGAAGATTTCAAGATGCCTGATTGTAGTTGCAGATTAGTTAAAATTGCAAAATATTCAAACATAGCTCAAGGTTTTGTGACAATTCGACAGTGACAGCCGATGGGGAATCTGTTGGTGCATATTCCGTACGTCTGCTACTGTGCGAATAGCTAGATAGAGCGTGTGTTGAATATTGTATAGAATAGAGTGAAATCTAGTACGAAACCAAGGTTTTGTGATGTAAAAGTACCTTCGTACAAAGGGAGTCACTTCATATGAAGGGACTGCTTTGTGGGTTTGTGTAACACCCCAAAAATGCATAAAAGTTTACTTTAATGTTTAAATGCTTCAAATGGTTAGTTAAGTTGTAAATAAGTAAGGGAAGTTTAAAAAATATAGAAAATATGCAAGAATGACAACATAAGAAACTTTGAGGGGTTGAATATGTAAAGTATGATATTTAGTATGATAAAAATAAAAACCCAGTGTTTTGTGGGTGTGTGGGTCGCGAACAGAGGGCAGGGAAGGAGAAACCCTTCTCCTTCAATTGAGTTCAAGAATTCAGCTAATTGAAGCCCTAATCGTGGCTGTTACTCATGCATGTCAATGATTTCTTGATCATCTAGGCTTACTAAAGCTTAAGGTAAGAAGAATTTGATGGTTTGATGATCTTGAATATATTGGGTTTCAAGAAAATCTATGAGTCTATGTGAAATTAGTATGATATTGAACTAAGATTACCATCTAGAACATTATGAATGCTTAAAATTGATTAAATCAATGTTGGAAGTGAAAACCCACTTAGAGTAGAATGGGTATGAGTTGTAATGTGTGAAATTGTATGAGAGTATGTATGATGATTGTTTATATTGATAAATTATTATCTAGGACTGAATTAGAAGAAAAGTTATGTGAAGTTCTATTGAATTTGGTGTTCTTGATGATATTGACATGAATTATCCATTCTATGCAAATGATACTTGTACACTATGCATAATTAATGGTATGCACACCAAGTGTATGATGAAATGCCTAAGTGAAGTTAGGATGCAAAATTGCATGAGACGGCTTGGTGTATATAGGAATGAAATATGAAAATGATGTCATGATCATGTTAAATTACTAGCTTGAATGTGGTTGTAAGCACATTTGCATCGTGAGTAGGAGATGTATATAGTGTCTTTCGTATAGCCTATTTCGATGTTACGAGTAGATGAGAATAAGTCGAAAGTTCATAGGATGAATTGTTGATTTCTAAAAGTTAACTATGCACAAGAAGCATGACTTGACTAATTGTCGTAAGGTAGGATTATAGGAAGTCGTATGGTACATGTTATATCAATACGTGTGAATGGAACGACATGATGAATTACATGAGTTTGTAAGGATGTGAATTGGTCATGTGTTCTATGCTTGTTAGAATTGACTAATGAAAGTCAAATGTAAAATATGCAAGTAATATGGTTGTCAACATGTACAATGGTGTATGCTAATGATGTGCGGTAAGTGTCGTATATTTTAGGTGTATATTTTAAGCCCTTTTTAACACTTATTTTAGCCAAGTTTTAAATTTATAAAACACGATATTTCACTGACACTAAACACACATATGGGCAAGTGCACCCATCGTTGAGTGTAATATAGTGTTGGTAAGATACCGAGGTCGTCCAAGGACACAAGAGCTTTTAGTACCGGTTTATCCTCAACGTCTAACCAAAAATAAAAGTTTAGAAAAATGTTTTAAACTAAGAAAAATAAAACTAACTAAAATGCTGAAAATAAAAATAAAAAAAAAACAGATAGACAAGATGAATCACTTGGTTCCGACTCGTATCTAGTATAACCTTTGATTATTTCCGCACTTTTGCACATAATTAAGAGATTATCTTAGTTATTGTAGTAGGCCCCTCTTTTGAAGGCGACGTTACCCTCACCCCAGTAGTTTGAGTCAGCAGGGATACAATCCTAAAAGGGTGGATTATTGGAAGATAATGAATTAAGTTATTAATGCAGTATTGTGGTAGGCCCCGCTTTTGGCGGTGACGTTACCCTCGGCTAAGTAGTCTGAGTCAGCAGGGATACAATCCTAAATAGCCGGGTTATAGTATTAATAGTAGTTAACTTATGAGAGGATCAAAGAGTTTGGACCCCCGCCATCCAATACCGTGAAGTATTGAAGGAGGTCCTACTAAATTTGACCCAGGTCCATTGCAGGACCTCTAAACGCTGAACAATGGCAAGACCTTTACCAAACCGTTCCCTTAACCCCCTACCAGGTAGCCAACATACCTCCATATAGACCGTGGAGATATGAATG
Organism: Helianthus tuberosus; assembly: GCA_030545235.1. NCBI lineage: Eukaryota > Viridiplantae > Streptophyta > Magnoliopsida > Asterales > Asteraceae > Helianthus > Helianthus tuberosus. The sequence goes on from CM060383.1 coordinate 141,706,717, forward strand.
GTGAAAATCCTTTATTTTATATAGACAGTAAAATAATGCCAAGACACCACGGACAAACGATAAGGAAAGATCACCTTCAACATAAGTAACTAGTTATTAAAGTCATTAATACAAAACCAAATAAAAAGTGCAAAAGATTAGAAATAAAAAGTATTATACAAGACACTTTGTCTTCACCAAGTGATGTAAGAGACTTAGGCAAACATGGCCTTGATTGTCAAGAACTCTTACGATCAATCTTGGATCCCGAGACGACTCACACACTCTACGATGGACAATGGATGATGGTGTTGTGATGGTGGTGGGTGGTGGATGAAGTGTGAGAGAGGTGGTGTGCCAAGGGATGAGATGAAATGAATCCAAGCACTCCTATTTATAGGCTGAACAGAGAGCTGGACACGGCCCCGTGTCCGCTGGACACGGCCCCGTGTCCGTCTGACAATCTCTCTCCTCATTAATTGTAATTCGCAATTACAATAAATGCGCCTGCTGTACTTTCGACACGCCCCCGTGTCCGCTGAGCACGGCCCCGTGATGGGCAATAGAAGCTTCTATGGATTTGTCTTTTCTGCTGCTTCTTGGGCACGACCCCGTGCTGGCTGAGCACGGGGCGTGTTCAGCCTTCTGTCTTCTCCTTTTTGCTTTGGAAGGTGCCGTTGAGGGGTCGGGCAGTCCACTAATGTTCCTTTCCTTGTATTTATGTTGGATTTAGCTGTCTTTTTGCTTCTTTTGCGTTTTTGAGCTCATTTAATCCTGAAAATACAAAAGGAAGACAAAAACACTCTTTTTCCAATATTAGTACTTAAAAAGGGTTAGTTTTATGCCTCATTTGATGTAATTTATATGTTGCATTTTACACACATCAGCTAACAAGAATGTAAATTTCGATGACATGAAAGTATAGGAATCATGTCGAGACGGACTCAAACACGAAATGCTAATAGGTCAAGAGGAGGCAAGGATGCGGATGCGAGCACGGATGCATAAGGTGAGTGATTTCCGGAATCACTTCTTAGTTTGTTTAGATAATGTAGCGTATCAATTAATTAAGCATGATGTTTGAAGTCAAATATGGATCTGATTGTATGAAATCGGTGAATTTCGCTAAGTAGACCGAACGGGTTAAAATGAGGTTTTATGATTATAACG